>OU862916.1:22409863-23609863 GCA_917880885.1 Limnephilus marmoratus | reverse complement strand
ATTCACATAACCAGTTTTATTCCTGAAATATGTACGTAATTAGAAGGTCTAGCACAGTGAAACTTTAATAATAATAAATATTATAACTTTACAGTATCGGATCGAAAGGCGTACACTACCGACAATTTTATTCCGTTTTTTCAAACACGGTCACACTGTTAAGAGCGTTTAACCAGCCAGCGGATGAAAATCCACATTTCGTCGAAAGTTGTTCTTCCGATCGTGCAGGGCAGTTACAATGAGAAAGATTAATTATTCTCCATACCAGCTTTTTTAAATTATAACTCAATATCGAATTTATTTCAATCCAAATTAGCTTTAATTTATACCTTCATCCAAAAATGCTGAAAGGCGTGATGATAAAACTATTAAAATAGTGTACTTTTTGTAGTTATTTTTTGATTATAAGTATTTATCATTTTTCAATAATGTCTAAATTTAATAAGAATGTTAAAAAAATCTGAAATATATTAGTTTGTAAGTGCGCAAATAAATACACAAATGGACCAATTTTCGTCAAGAAACACATGTACGTACATATTTTTTAATGATTTTATTGAAACTAAAATTAAAATTCTAATACACAACTTTGCTAGATAATGTATTGATTTATTTTACTGCATGATTACATTATTTGAAATGTGTGTGGTATAATACAAAAACTTTTTTGAAAATTTAACAAATCTGCCAACGACCTATGGAATAACCTTATTATACTAAAAATTAAAAAAAATTCTAAAAATTTATTACATACGAATGCTAGGTAAAAGAACAATCTTTCGAAATCCATTTATAATTTTTTGTGGAAAAGAGTCAATACGTCTAAAAACTTTTTTGAAAATGACGTATTTCCGGCTTTCTCTGGTAATGCCCTCTTAATAGCCAGACCAAAGATATTGAAATATAAGTAGATGTGCTATCTGCTGTTTTTACTATGTGGGTCTGCGCTTCCGGGTGTCACCGATATTGTTTACCAATTAACAAATAAACTAAAAGAACAAATAATTAACGAATAAACCAAACGAACGTTAAACTAAATGAACGAATTCTTTCCTTATTCAAAATATATTGTTAACCAATATTAATGCACATTTTCAAAAAATCAACGAAATGAACAAATTCTTTTTGTATGAAAACTACGCTAATTAGCGCGTAGTCCGGCGACAGTTTCGCGGACACCATAGCATATCTCTTCTGTATTTGAATATCTTTGAGCCAGACCGATATTGACGGGTAATAAATAAGAAATCGATCCACGCTGACAATCTGGCGGATATATCTATAGAATTACGTTCTTTAACGTCAAACCGTTATGTAAAAATTAAAAATACTAATAAATAGACCATTTCGAATTCAAATACTAACTTTAATATACATTGACACTTTGCGCGTACTTTTTGAGACTAAACGGGAATTAATTAGTTAATAAGGTCTTTAGTCATATTTCAACTACTTTGCTTCTCCAAGATCGAACGGGATGAATCGATCGCGTCTTAGATGAATTAATTAAGTTTATGGATCATATACACGATTTCTTTCAATTCCATATAGTTAATAAGCCAGTTATTTTGCATAACGAACGATATTATTCAAAATGATTTGTATATTGACAGCTTAACTGACACTCAGGAGGCCACGCTAAAATGCGGCAACCGTCACGGTCGGTCGGAATATCTCTTATCAATTGTTGACCGTGCTTGCAAATATTGATAACTGAACGTAGATGACGTATTTAGTTAACATCGTATTGGTGACTTTGCAGGGGTGCCCGGGTTCAAGGGGTGAGGTTTGTCCGGGTCTTAGCGGCGGATGCGTCTGCCCACCAGCTGGTTGAGGGAGAGCTTTTGACCTTTCCAGCAGGACCCTCTCGGAACATCGCCTTGCAATAAAATTCCCGACACATTTTCCTACCTTTTTTCCTAGCAAAAAATTTCCCAATTTTTCGGAAAGAATTTTTTCAGAAAAATATATATTTCCAAGCATGAAAAATTAACAAAAATGGAATATTTACAAAAATTGAAAATTTCATACTTCGTCTTTAAAAAAATTCCCAACTTATTTTCCAACAAATTTTCCGATTTTTCCCTAAGGATTTTTTTTGAGAAAAATAATAATGTCTAGGATCAAAATTTTTCCAAACATGAAAAGTTTCCAAAACTTCAGATAATATTCCTAATCAAAAAGATTATTTTTTTACTGTATATTAAAAAAATTCCGACCTATTTCCGAGCAAAACTTTTTGATTTTTCAATTTTCCCAGAAGAATTTTTTCAAAAAAAAATTAAATTTACGAACCTGGAAATTCTCAAACTTCACTAATCTCAAAAAGATTTTAAAAAATTAGACATAAAAAAATTGCCAACCACCCAGAAAAATTTTTTCAGGATAATGAAATTTTTCAGGAACTTAAATTTCCCTCCATAAAGAGTTCCCAAACTTCAAATAACAGAATGAAAAAGACAAATGTCTAACCATAAACGTTTTCTCAAATCAAATACTGAATCACCCGATATTATTTTTCCAAGGAATTTGCCATTTTTGGAATCGGTTCATTTTGGCTTTCAAAAAATTAGTAAATTTGAGCTGTGGCTATGAATAATAAGAATTTTAAATTAATAAAAAAAGAAAAACTACTATATTATCAACATGTTTCGAAAACCAAGTTTTCTTTCGTCGGGATAAGATTAATATTAAAAATTATAAAAGACAACCAATAACATTCAACCAGCTTTTGATATTAATAACAAATTAAAAAAATATATCTTAAATAACAAGGACAAGGGTGATTTTTTGATGACTGTAATTTTTTTATTTATGTAATACTTCTAGAAAATTTAATACTAGAGTTAATCTAGTGTCACACACAAAGATAAAAGCGCGGGCACTTATGTGTTGAACAGCGAGCGCTTATGTGTTGTCCCCATTCGCTATCAAATATTTCTTCCTATGGCAGGAGAGGGGATCAGTTGAATTAGAGAGCTGCCGCTAAATGTCATTTCTTTGTACTGGATCTGTCAACTTGACAGCTGTCATCCGCATGTTTACGCAGCTCCGTAATTTACTCATATACTATGCTTCTGTTTACGGCGGAGAGGGGTCGCATAACTTTTCGCATATCGCGTGAGTAGCGGTTACGGCGTATTATCTGTATTGTCTATGGTTTATCTGCGCATCATCTTCTTAGGTGTGACGGGTCCGTATGGGAATGTATGACGAGCGTTATTGTGCGTGCGATGATATTTTATCTTTGCGTGTTACAAAAGACATCTAAGTTGTTTAAATAATATATATATATATAGTATTGTTTAGTTTTGGGGCAGGTCAGGAAAACTCACTCTTTTTTGTATGAAAAAATTAAGCCAAACCCGTCACGCCAAAACGACCTTTCGGCTCCTCGAGATTCGTACACTTTGAGAGGTCAGTTTCGGTCAACGGGCAGCGTAACTAAAATCGTATGAGAATTTTCAGCCATCGATCCTCAAGCCAAAGTGGACCTTGGCGTTCAGCATTTCGGAAGGCTTCACGGTTCAATCTCCTTCGAAGTCTTCGGCACGAGCTTTTGTTTTTTTTTCTGGATCGGGAAACATTTTTAATTTTAATTTATACGTTTGCCAAAACTTTACGGGAGACATCTAGCAGTGCGGAATACGAGTGTGGATTGTTCACATTAGAAAAAATCAAATGTCTATCGCATACGGTTGTAGTTCTATTTTTATCCGTTCGAATGGCGGGGTCGTCTGATTTTACACAAAAATTTTCAATTCACGAAAAAAGGGCACTCAACATGACTCAATACAGCGACTTTCTTAATATAATGTTGCCAGGTGCTTGATTTTGGAATGGCTGATTTTGGAATGTAGTCTCATTGATTTTAATACGGGTTCACAATGTCTCTTACTAAAATTGTTAATTTTGACAATAAATAATATGGAGACGTTTAAATATAAAATACATTTCATATAAATTTAATTGGATACCTAAATTAACTGCTCTAAACATACCAACACTCACTTTAAAAAATAAATTATTGAAGTTGTGGTAGAATTTCTTTTACCTCATGTGAAATTGTTTGTTCTTTTTTTTCAACTCATTTATACTATCATATTATTATTTGGAAATATATTTTAAATGGAATTGTGCATATGAAGTTTGAAAACAGCAAAAAAATGTTTAAAAAAAATATTTTTAGGGTGTTTTTGTTGTTATTTTTTCAAAAACATGTTTTTTTCGTTCTATTCGCAGGTATATTGTAAAATGTTATGAATAATAAAGCATCAAAGGTAATATATTTATGTTTCGTTGCTTTCTTATACTCTCAATTAAAAGTTTACGAAAAACTTCTTACTAAACATAAGATTATTTTACCTCTGAAATAGGTTTTTTTTAGAAACGGCAACACTGAACCTGGTGTTCAACAAAGTTCAAAATGACAACTATTTATTTTCGTAAACAATATGGCGGGCTGTCGCTCATGGCTTTGTTCATTTATTGACGTGACGGAACTAAATTGCTGACTGTAAATAGGTAGGAATACAATATATGATATGAAATAATACTCCATTAATAATTTTATGCAACTTATAGACAGATTAGCTCGAAAATGAGCTAACACGTCAGACGTATGATATAACCTAAATCGTCATTTCTTACGGGAAAGATTTTGAAAATGATCTAAATCGTAATTTATTTACTTACAGGAAAGATTTTGAAAATGCCCCCAGAGATATTGGATAAATTAAGATGTTGGTACCTATGATATTTATACTGAAAGTGAAAGTGACACGAAAACGCAAAGTGCGTAGATATTTAACGAAGCAAGCTTACAAAAAAAAAGACTCTTGATCAAAGGAATTCATTTTAAAAAGGTATTTATTTATTATTTTCTTTAAAAAATAGAGCAATCTACCAGATAATTATGTATTTCCTATTGTTTTAACCTTCAAAAGTGCCGCGGTCACCTCGCGGCCACCGGGTGACAAACGGCAATCCAGAAGATAATGACTTCGAAGGAAAATGACAAATGATCGGACGTCATACAAAGCATTTTGTAGAAAATAAACAACCTTATTTTGGTTTGGTATTTTTCTAAAGTAAATACGCTGACATCCCTACAATAACTTTCTGAACTTTGTGGGTACAAACATTTTCATAATGACAAAATGAAGGGAAATGACAAACGCATCATACTAAGCAGACGTCATATTTATTTATTTATTTTATTTGTTTATTTAGCACAGTAATATACATTTACATACATAATTTATTAAATTTTGACTGCCCAACTAGGAGTATTGTCCCGTTTTAGGACAGTCAAATAATTATGGGTATGAACATGTGGATAAAAAGAGGAAATAAAAAGAAGAGAAAGAATATAAAATAAAATAATTAAAAAAAGTTTAAAACATAGTACCTAACTGTTATTTGTTTAGCATAGCAAAAGAAAAAAGAAGAGAAGAGAAAGAATAAAATAAAAATGAAGTAACCAATTAAAACATAAAATAGTCGTGGGTTATGTACAAAGCATTTTGATAATAGAGTGATCTATTCTAAAATAATACTAAAATTCTAAAGTAAATACGCTGACATCTTCCGTACAGACCCGCTCCATGTACCTACTGGTTACTTCCAGAAACATTACCGTCTATAATTTTCAAATACATCTGTTAAAATTTTCATCAGTTATGTTCTGCTGTTTGAACAGTTAAACCGTCATGCTTGAATCCTGCATGTTTGAAACAATTGTAAATGGTACTTTGTGACATTTTAAGCACAAGATTCTTTCTAAAATTAGTTTTGAGTGACCGTTTATTCCTTGATCCATTGGCTGTAAGACTGATGTTGTATTGGACGCAAGGAAAGCAAGTGTTATATGCTTAAGCTGGGTCCACACATGTTCTTTTGTCCGTTCCGTTCCGTACCTCCGTTCCGTATCAAAAACTCTGGACGCAAGTAAAAATAGCCCGTACCTCCGTAACGTCGCTGCGATCATCGGCATCGCGTGTTCATTCCATTCGACAGAGAGAACGACCTGCGCATGCCGCGATCGCGTCCAGACTGGCGCATACCCGTATCGTATCGCCTTTGAACGGGCCGAATAAACCGACTCCCGATGGATCGGGGCGTACCTCTACCCGTATCGTACCTCCGTAACACCGTACCGTTCCGAACGGGCGTCCAAACTAGCGTTCTTGATCGCGACGCTGATACGGAACGGAGGAACGGAACGGACAAAAGAACATGTGTGGACCCAGCTTTAAAATCAACTGTGTAAGGAATCATGTCAATCAAAGTCATTATATATCTGATTTTGTTATAAAGAATTTTATTTGAAAATCAAACTTCGTTGTGTAATTACTGAATTTAAATAATATTTATGTTTCAAGATACTACGATATGAAGATGCACTGATATCGACTGGCTGTACCGACGCAATATTGATTATATCCCGTGGAGATTCTTCATTTGCTGAGGATCGTGTGCTCTACTCCAATTTCCATGGTGGATAAGGCTCTTTCTTCCGGTCCCCGCAGTCCTGCGCTATGTGGAGAGCGAAGGACATCGACGTACCAGAGACGCCAGTGATACTTGGTCACTTCAGCGCTGCGGTGACCTTCCTCTGCCTTCTACTTTGTCAGTGACTATGAGTTTCTCCAAGTTGGAGTCCTCAGTTTGGCGATCAACGTGTCCAAAGTATTTTAAAGATACGTTATAGGCAGATAAATTTAAAAAAAAATAGAAAAATCATATATTGTTGATTATTTTGACCATTTAGATTTGTCATTTAAGAGACTGCCTAGCGATTCCTTATTTTTTGTGAGATCGTTATTGGATAACAGACGTAATCTCCTGTCAAATTTGTGTGATTTTTATGGCTGTTATTTGCGTTTTCTATGTACAACGTACATTAAATGAGAAAATAATCATGCTTACTTGCAGGAATTTATGTTTAAATCGATCTAAACTAAAATATATGACTTAAAAATCACACAAATCTGACAGGAGATTACGTCCGTTATCCAATAACGATCTCACAAAAAATACGGTATCGCTAGGCTGGTAACAATATAACTGATCAAGCACAAAAATTTTATTCATTCTTAAACACTTCGAAGGAACTTATTGTTTTTCTTTAACTTATGTTCCTATAATTAATTTTTAAGGCTTCTCATTATCCCATATGGTTTTCAAAAGAATTCATTTTCAATAAAAAACAAATGCATTAATTATATAAGCAATCTAGAAACTTTAACGATTGTACAAATTTTACTAACTGTCAGACGGATGAATCCATCCCTCCCACTGTGGTGCAAGGCGATGTTCCGTGAGAGTACGACTGTAGAAGTCTGTGAATGTAATTTAATTTCCCTCAAATAAAATTAAATAAATAATATGTTCATCAATTTTTTTGCATTATAAATATTATACAAATCTTGATTTCTGACTTTTTGTTTGCTTCAAAATGTGTAATTTTTTTTGTTTTACGTTATGCTGAATAATACAATTGAAGCAAGAAAACTTATAAAAAGGTTATTTTTTCTTCATGTATTTATAGTACTTATAAGTAGTCTGTTTTTTAAATGAAAATTAAAATGCATTATTTACCATTTCTGGAAATTAAAAAACTTTTACATTCTTATCAAATTCGAGCCGCATGACGCTTTTGTAATTAAGGAATACAATTTATGTATCCCTTAATAACATAATATTTTGTTATCAATGAATAAAATTTTATTATCAAATTTTATTCAGCGTACCCATAATTTAATGAAGTACTAAAATTATGATAAATGTTTACTAAATCAAACAGATTTGCTCTCAAATTTTTTTTGAATCGTTATAATGCACAGATTTGGCTAATAAGTTTGCCGACCACTAAATGATACGGAGTATTTTGAAAAAAAAGTAAGTAAATATTTACTGGTTATATTTATGAATAGTACAATAGAACAAAAGTGATTATGAAATTGGGAGACTGGTTGAGGGAGACCTTTGTTCTCTCCAGGACTCAACCCCTTGCCTTTCATCGCAGCGGGAAGGATGGAATCACACATCATTCCTGTAGTGTTGCCAACTCGGATTTTGAAAAAGGCGTAGGCCAGATTAGAAAATTATGTAGTATTAGTAAAATTTGTATATGAAAAGTTCATAGATCCACATACTTTTTTTTTCTTCTTGAAATGAAGAAGTTAGTGTAGGTGAAACTGAATAAAACATGTATTTTGTTTTACAATTTAATTAATCCATAAGCTGCTGAATTATTCTGCAGTATTATTTTGGCTGGTGTATTTTCCTGAATAAAAAATGTGTTTTTACTTACTCTTTTCTGAGGAAACTCCTGAATGTCATAAGATATTACATTGTCAATGTTTACAAATACCTATACCAAAAGCTTTAGTAATTTCGTTTTTACACATAATTATTTACAAAAACGAAATAACATTAAAAACGACTATACATGCAATCCGCAGCTTACGGGTTAGAGAGATAGAACTCCCAGAGGAAACTGTATGTAGGATGCTGTACTGACAGCATTTGAACCGTTCTTCATACTTGCAATATTAGCGTATTAACCCCTTTTCATCTCTGGTATTGTAAATTATGGTTTAAGAATATAATACTCAATTTTCAGTCAAATTATATTTATTAAAATATTAATGAAGGCTCGCTGTTTGTTTTTTAGCCACTTTTTATGAAAAGTAAGCGTGTCATTAGAAAGTCTGTTTCTGACTTTAGTTTTTGTCAAATTGATCGCAGAAAACAGATGCTCGACATTCGCACTGCTTTGAGGCAAGTTAATAACTTTTGTAGTGTAATGTTGTCGTATAAGTGCTGTGTGTCTGATGGGTGGAACTCGGTAATGAAGAGAGTAGGTATAATCGGTACTGGTATTGGGGAGCTGCTGGTAGCAAAATGACATACTTCTTTATATAAACTGGACCAGTAAGGTAAACTGAAACTTCTTGAAATGGAGGATTTGTGTTTCTTGGAGTTCTCCATTCACGGTCCAACTTGGTAAGATTTGTTGGAAATAATCCTGAAAATAGTCAAGCACTTCCATCTGCAGGACTTCTTATGTGGCACGGACTCTAGCAGTATGAAACAGAACGTTTGTTGGAGTCCGCGCCACATAATTTGTCTCGCAGACAGGGGCGCCTCTGTCTTTAAATAAAGTAACTGAAAATATACTTATTCAGCCTAATGAGTTAAGTAATTTTTTCAATTTGTACAATTTCAAAGTAAATATGTAGATTCTGCGACTGAAGTTCGTAGGTGTACAGGAAAGGCCTAAAATACGTAGATCTAAAAAGTCATAGAGTTGGCAACGCTATCACTTCAGCTTTTCAATTGCTACCTGAACTGTAAACATACATTCATACGTAGAGTGAGAGAGTTGGTAAGTCTTCTTTGCAGCAGGAAATTATGCATACAGGTATCAAATTACGCGTATCGACCTGCACAACCGGAATGGCGCAGTGAAAAACTGAGCTGGCATCTCCGCGGCCCCCTTTTGCGAGAGAAGGCCCGTACTGAACGCCTTGAACCGGGCGACCGAATCGGCCCGAGAGCAGGTATATGGAATTGAGCGGTCGACTTCCTGTGCCCTTTGTAGGCGTACACTCCTCGCCTTATCCACATTCAAACATCGTTTTTTCTTTGTATATTTAATTCAACAAGCGCTCCTCGCTTCATCCACATTCACCCGTCAAATATCCGATTGCTATGAAACCTTGGCGATTTGATGTGTGCATCCAGTTCTTTCTGTATAGAATAGTGAGCTCTGGCATTGTGAAATTATTGTAATATTTTCCTCGGAAGAAACTTCAACTGCAAATTAGATGTGCAAATATAATTATTACTATTAATTTTTCTTCAACAGTTCGCTGAAAGCACCATGGCTGACTGTGACACTGTATGCACTATGGACTATGGTATAATCTAATGGTATATGGTACATAATACAGAGGGTGACCAGCCAACTCAGAATGAAACCAACTCAGAACCACCTCAGAAAGGTCATAAAGAGTGATAATAAATAAAATATAAAAAATAGGTTAGGGTTAACGGCTATTTTAAAATTATATTTTTAATAGCATTTAATGACTTTTCAAAGAGTTCTTGAGTATTATAACATTATATACAGCGGGTACCCGGCTTGCGTTGCAATGCCACTTTAACCTCGGGGTCAATTAAACTGTAATGGTTTCATCCCAAGTTCCGGGAAAATACATTATAATGCCAGCGCCTGCACTATATAACATTATATACAGCTGGTATCCAACAAAAGTTAGTGAAGTTTTTCTTCAGTCATGTGGTCTAAAGCACACTTTTTTAAAAGTTAATTTTCACGTTCTGTGTTAGTTCTTCGATTGCGATGAAACTTTGGGGACCTTCGATTCTTTATGTATAAAATGGTGACCTATGGCAGAGGTGTTGGTTATCCAATAAAGGTTCCTGGGGCGGCGGTTCCCATTCCCGCCTCCCAAATTAAACCTCAGATCTGGTAAGTAAACACGGCCAAAGCCATTTCAAACAAAGTTTCGATTCTGAATGGTGGTTTTACACTAGAACTTATACTTTATAAGTTAATTAGCGTTAATGAGATATAACACAAACTAATCGATCAAAAATTATTTGCACACATCGAGTTTGAACCTGCAATCTTCGGATTGCGAGTCGAGAGTCTTACCTCTCGACCTAGGGGGCCCTAAATTATATTACGTTATTTTGATAACCAATTTCAAAATACAAAAAATTTTAAAATCCAAAAAATTTTAAATTTCATAAAATTTTAAAATTCAAAAAATTTTAAATTTCATAAAATTTTTAAATCCAAAAAATTTTAAAATCGAAAAAATTTTAAAATCTAAAAAATTTCAAAATCAAAAAAAATTTTAAATCCAAAAAATTTTAAAATCCAAAAAATTTTAAAGTTCAATAATTTTAAAATCCAAAAAATTTTAAATTTCATAAAATTTTTAAATCCAAAAAATTTTAAAATCGAAAAAATTTTAAAATCTAAAAAATTTCAAAATCAAAAAAAATTTTAAATCCAAAAAATTTTTTGAAGTTCAAAAATTTAAAATCCAAAAAACTTAAAAATCCAAAAAATTTTAAAATCCAAAAAAATTTAAATCCAAAAAATTTAAAAATCGGAAAAAAGTTTAAAATCCAAAAAATTTTTAAATCCAAAAAATTCTAAAATCCAAAAAATTTGAAATCAATAAAATTTAAAAATCGAAAAAATTTAAAAATCCAAAAAATTTCAAAATCCCAAAAATTTTAAAATAAAAAAATTTTAAAATCCAAAAAATTTCAAAATCGAAAAAAATTTCAAAATCCAAAAAATTTTAAAATCCAAAAAATTTCAAAATCGATAAATATTTTAATTTCCAAAAAATTTCAAAATCCAAAACATTTTAAAATCCGAAAAAAATTTAAGATCCATAAAATTTCAATATTATAAAAATTCCAAAAAAAATTACTTTTAGGCCCATACTGAACTCTTTGAACCAGTTGGCCGAAGTGGCCCTATAGTAGGTGTACCAAATTGAGCAGTCTACTGCCTGTGCCCTCTATGTGGCGCACACACCTCTCTTCGTCTACATTCAAACATCGTTTTTTTTTTCTTCAAATACTTACTGAACACACACTCCTCGCATCATCCACGTTCACACATCAAATCGCACAGTGTTTTAACCCGTTAGTTGCTTCTGCAACGGGCAAAACCTAGTATATAGTATTGTTTAGTTTTGGGGCAGGTCAGGAAAACTCACTCTTTTTTGTATGAAAAAATTAAGCCAAACCCGTCACGCCAAAACGACCTTTCGGCTCCTCGAGATTCGTACACTTTGAGAGGTCAGTTTCGGTCAACGGGCAGCGTAACTAAAATCGTATGAGAATTTTCAGCCATCGATCCTCAAGCCAAAGTGGACCTTGGCGTTCAGCATTTCGGAAGGCTTCACGGTTCAATCTCCTTCGAAGTCTTCGGCACGAGCTTTTGTTTTTTTTTCTGGATCGGGAAACATTTTTAATTTTAATTTATACGTTTGCCAAAACTTTACGGGAGACATCTAGCGGTGCGGAATACGAGTGTGGATTGTTCACATTAGAAAAAATCAAATGTCTATCGCATACGGTTGTAGTTCTATTTTTATCCGTTCGAATGGCGGGGTCGTCTGATTTTACACAAAAATTTTCAATTCACGAAAAAAGGGCACTCAACATGACTCAATACAGCGACTTTCTTAATATAATGTTGCCAGGTGCTTGATTTTGGAATGGCTGATTTTGGAATGTAGTCTCATTGATTTTAATACGGGTTCACAATGTCTCTTACTAAAATTGTTTATTTTGACAATAAATAATATGGAGACGTTTAAATATAAAATACATTTCATATAAATTTAATTGGATACCTAAATTAACTGCTCTAAACATACCAACACTCACTTTAAAAAATAAATTATTGAAGTTGTGGTAGAATTTCTTTTACCTCATGTGAAATTGTTTGTTCTTTTTTTTCAACTCATTTATACTATCATATTATTATTTGGAAATATATTTTAAATGGAATTGTGCATATGAAGTTTGAAAACAGCAAAAAAAATATTTTTAGGGTGTTTTTGTTGTTATTTTTTCAAAAACATGTTTTTTTCGTTCTATTCGCAGGTATATTGTAAAATGTTATGAATAATAAAGCATCAAAGTTAATATATTTATGTTTCGTTGCTTTCTTATACTCTCAATTAAAAGTTTACGAAAAACTTCTTACTAAACATAAGATTATTTTACCTCTGAAATAGGTTTTTTTTAGAAACGGCAACACTGAACCTGGTGTTCAACAAAGTTCAAAATGACAACTATTTATTTTCGTAAACAATATGGCGGGCTGTCGCTCATGGCTTTGTTCATTTATTGACGTGACGGAACTAAATTGCTGACTGTAAATAGGTAGGAATACAATATATGATATGAAATAATACTCCATTAATAATTTTATGCAACTTATAGACAGATTAGCTCGAAAATGAGCTAACACGTCAGACGTATGATATAACCTAAATCGTCATTTCTTACGGGAAAGATTTTGAAAATGATCTAAATCGTAATTTATTTACTTACAGGAAAGATTTTGAAAATGCCCCCAGAGATATTGGATAAATTAAGATGTTGGTATGATATTTACCTATACTGAAAGTGAAAGTGACACGAAAACGCAAAGTGCGTAGATATTTAACGAAGCAAGCTTACAAAAAAAAAGACTCTTGATCAAAGGAATTCATTTTAAAAAGGTATTTATTTATTATTTTCTTTAAAAAATAGAGCAATCTACCAGATAATTATGTATTTCCTATTGTTTTAACCTTCAAAAGTGCCGCGGTCACCTCGCGGCCACCGGGTGACAAACGGCAATCCAGAAGATAATGACTTCGAAGGAAAATGACAAATGATCGGACGTCATACAAAGCATTTTGTAGAAAATAAACAACCTTAAAATTTTCATCTGTTATGTTCTGCTGTTTGAACAGTTAAACCGTCATGGTTGAATCCTGCATGTTTGAAACAATTGTAAATGGTACTTTGTGACATTTTAAGCACAAGATTCTTTCTAAAATTAGTTTTGAGTGACCGTTTATTCCTTGATCCATTGGCTGTAAGACTGATGTTGTATTGGACGCAAGGAAAGCAAGTGTTATATGCTTAAGCTGGGTCCACACATGTTCTTTTGTCCGTTCCGTTCCGTACCTCCGTTCCGTATCAAAAACTCTGGACGCAAGTAAAAATAGCCCGTACCTCCGTAACGTCGCTGCGATCATCGGCATCGCGTGTTCATTCCATTCGACAGAGAGAACGACCTGCGCATGCCGCGATCGCGTCCAGACTGGCGCATACCCGTATCGTATCGCCTTTGAACGGGCCGAATAAACCGACTCCCGATGGATCGGGGCGTACCTCTACCCGTATCGTACCTCCGTAACACCGTACCGTTCCGAACGGGCGTCCAAACTAGCGTTCTTGATCGCGACGCTGATACGGAACGGAGGAACGGAACGGACAAAAGAACATGTGTGGACCCAGCTTTAAAATCAACTGTGTAAGGAATCATGTCAATCAAAGTCATTATATATCTGATTTTGTTATAAAGAATTTTATTTGAAAATCAAACTTCGTTGTGTAATTACTGAATTTAAATAATATTTATGTTTCAAGATACTACGATATGAAGATGCACTGATATCGACTGGCTGTACCGACGCAATATTGATTATATCCCGTGGAGATTCTTCATTTGCTGAGGATCGTGTGCTCTACTCCAATTTCCATGGTGGATAAGGCTCTTTCTTCCGGTCCCCGCAGTCCTGCGCTATGTGGAGAGCGAAGGACATCGACGTACCAGAGACGCCAGTGATACTTGGTCACTTCAGCGCTGCGGTGACCTTCCTCTGCCTTCTACTTTGTCAGTGACTATGAGTTTCTCCAAGTTGGAGTCCTCAGTTTGGCGATCAACGTGTCCAAAGTATTTTAAAGATACGTTATAGGCAGATAAATTTAAAAAAAAATAGAAAAATCATATATTGTTGATTATTTTGACCATTTAGATTTGTCATTTAAGAGACTGCCTAGCGATTCCTTATTTTTTGTGAGATCGTTATTGGATAACAGACGTAATCTCCTGTCAAATTTGTGTGATTTTTATGGCTGTTATTAGCGTTTTCTATGTGCAACGTACATTAAATGAGAAAATAATCATGCTTACTTGCAGGAATTTATGTTTAAATCGATCTAAACTAAAATATATGACTTAAAAATCACACAAATCTGACAGGAGATTACGTCCGTTATCCAATAACGATCTCACAAAAAATACGGTATCGCTAGGCTGGTAACAATATAACTGATCAAGCACAAAAATTTTATTCATTCTTAAACACTTCGAAGGAACTTATTGTTTTTCTTTAACTTATGTTCCTATAATTAATTTTTAAGGCTTCTCATTATCCCATATGGTTTTCAAAAGAATTCATTTTCAATAAAAAACAAATGCATTAATTATATAAGCAATCTAGAAACTTTAACGATTGTACAAATTTTACTAACTGTCAGACGGATGAATCCATCCCTCCCACTGTGGTGCAAGGCGATGTTCCGTGAGAGTACGACTGTAGAAGTCTGTGAATGTAATTTAATTTCCCTCAAATAAAATTAAATAAATAATATGTTCATCAATTTTTTTGCATTATAAATATTATACAAATCTTGATTTCTGACTTTTTGTTTGCTTCAAAATGTGTAATTTTTTTTATTTTACGTTATGCTGAATAATACAATTGAAGCAAGAAAACTTATAAAAAGGTTATTTTTTCTTCATGTATTTATAGTACTTATAAGTAGTCTGTTTTTTAAATGAAAATTAAAATGCATTATTTACCATTTCTGGAAATTAAAAAACTTTTACATTCTTATCAAATTCGAACCGCATGACGCTTTTGTAATTAAGGAATACAATTTATGTATTTTTTTAACATAATATTTTGTTATCAATGAATAAAATTTTATTATCAAATTTTATTCAGCGTACCCATAATTTAATGAAGTACTAAAATTATGATAAATGTTTACTAAATCAAACAGATTTGCTCTCAAATTTTTTTTGAATCGTTATAATGCACAGATTTGGCTAATAAGTTTGCCGACCACTAAATGATACGGAGTATTTTGAAAAAAAAGTAAGTAAATATTTACTGGTTATATTTATGAATAGTACAATAGAACAAAAGTGATTATGAAATTGGGAGACTGGTTGAGGGAGACCTTTGTTCTCTCCAGGACTCAACCCCTTGCCTTTCATCGCAGCGGGAAGGATGGAATCACACATCATTCCTGTAGTGTTGCCAACTCGGATTTTGAAAAAGGCGTAGGCCAGATTAGAAAATTATGTAGTATTAGTAAAATTTGTATATGAAAAGTTCATAGATCCACATACTTTTTTTTTCTTCTTGAAATGAAGAAGTTAGTGTAGGTGAAACTGAATAAAACATGTATTTTGTTTTACAATTTAATTAATCCATAAGCTGCTGAATTATTCTGCAGTATTATTTTGGCTGGTGTATTTTCCTGAATAAAAAATGTGTTTTTACTTACTCTTTTCTGAGGAAACTCCTGAATGTCATAAGATATTACATTGTCAATGTTTACAAATACCTATACCAAAAGCTTTAGTAATTTCGTTTTTACACATAATTATTTACAAAAACGAAATAACATTAAAAACGACTATACATGCAATCCGCAGCTTACGGGTTAGAGAGATAGAACTCCCAGAGGAAACTGTATGTAGGATGCTGTACTGACAGCATTTGAACCGTTCTTCATACTTGCAATATTAGCGTATTAACCCCTTTTCATCTCTGGTATTGTAAATTATGGTTTAAGAATATAATACTCAATTTTCAGTCAAATTATATTTATTAAAATATTAATGAAGGCTCGCTGTTTGTTTTTTAGCCACTTTTTATGAAAAGTAAGCGTGTCATTAGAAAGTCTGTTTCTGACTTTAGTTTTTGTCAAATTGATCGCAGAAAACAGATGCTCGACATTCGCACTGCTTTGAGGCAAGTTAATAACTTTTGTAGTGTAATGTTGTCGTATAAGTGCTGTGTGTCTGATGGGTGGAACTCGGTAATGAAGAGAGTAGGTATAATCGGTACTGGTATTGGGGAGCTGCTGGTAGGTAGCAAAATGACATACTTCTTTATATAAACTGGACCAGTAAGGGAAACTGAAACTTCTTGAAATGGAAGATTTGTGTTTCTTGGAGTTCTCCATTCACGGTCCAACTTGGTAAGATTTGTTGGAAATAATCCTGAAAATAGTCAAGCACTTCCATCTGCAGGACTTCTTATGTGGCACGGACTCTAACAGTATGAAACAGAACGTTTGTTGGAGTCCGCGCCACATAATTTGTCTCGCAGACAGGGGCGCCTCTGTCTTTAAATAAAGTAACTGAAAATATACTTATTCAGCCTAATGAGTTAAGTAATTTTTTCAATTTGTACAATTTCAAAGTAAATATGTAGATTCTGCGACTGAAGTTCTTAGGTGTACAGGAAAGGCCTAAAATACGTAGATCTAAAAAGTCATAGAGTTGGCAACGCTATCACTTCAGCTTTTCAATTGCTACCTGAACTGTAAACATACATTCATATGTAGAGTGAGAGAGTTGGTAAGTCTTCTTTGCAGCAGGAAATTATGCATACAGGTATCAAATTACGCGTATCGACCTGCACAACCGGAATGGCGCAGTGAAAAACTGAGCTGGCATCTCCGCGGCCCCCTTTTGCGAGAGAAGGCCCGTACTGAACGCCTTGAACCGGGCGACCGAATCGGCCCGAGAGCAGGTATATGGAATTGAGCGGTCGACTTCCTGTGCCCTTTGTAGGCGTACACTCCTCGCCTTATCCACATTCAAACATCGTTTTTTCTTTGTATATTTAATTCAACAAGCGCTCCTCGCTTCATCCACATTCACCCGTCAAATATCCGATTGCTATGAAACCTTGGCGATTTGATGTGTGCATCCAGTTCTTTCTGTATAGAATAGTGAGCTCTGGCATTGTGAAATTATTGTAATATTTTCCTCGGAAGAAACTTCAACTGCAAATTAGATGTGCAAATATAATTATTACTATTAATTTTTCTTCAACAGTTCGCTGAAAGCACCATGGCTGACTGTGACACTGTATGCACTATGGACTATGGTATAATCTAATGGTATATGGTACATAATACAGAGGGTGACCAGCCAACTCAGAATGAAACCAACTCAGAACCACCTCAGAAAGGTCATAAAGAGTGATAATAAATAAAATATAAAAAATAGGTTAGGGTTAACGGCTATTTTAAAATTATATTTTTAATAGCATTTAATGACTTTTCAAAGAGTTCTTGAGTATTATAACATTATATACAGCGGGTACCCGGCTTGCGTTGCAATGCCACTTTAACCTCGGGGTCAATTAAACTGTAATGGTTTCATCCCAAGTTCCGGGAAAATACATTATAATGCCAGCGCCTGCACTATATAACATTATATACAGCTGGTATCCAACAAAAGTTAGTGAAGTTTTTCTTCAGTCATGTGGTCTAAAGCACACTTTTTTAAAAGTTAATTTTCACGTTCTGTGTTAGTTCTTCGATTGCGATGAAACTTTGGGGACCTTCGATTCTTTATGTATAAAATGGTGACCTATGGCAGAGGTGTTGGTTATCCAATAAAGGTTCCTGGGGCGGCGGTTCCCATTCCCGCCTCCCAAATTAAACCTCAGATCTGGTAAGTAAACACGGCCAAAGCCATTTCAAACAAAGTTTCGATTCTGAATGGTGGTTTTACACTAGAACTTATACTTTATAAGTTAATTAGCGTTAATGAGATATAACACAAACTAATCGATCAAAAATTATTTGCACACATCGAGTTTGAACCTGCAATCTTCGGATTGCGAGTCGAGAGTCTTACCTCTCGACCTAGGGGGCCCTAAATTATATTACGTTATTTTGATAACCAATTTCAAAATACAAAAAATTTTAAAATCCAAAAAATTTTAAATTTCATAAAATTTTAAAATTCAAAAAATTTTAAATTTCATAAAATTTTTAAATCCAAAAAATTTTAAAATCGAAAAAATTTTAAAATCTAAAAAATTTCAAAATCAAAAAAAATTTTAATCCAAAAAATTTTAAAATCCAAAAAATTTTAAAGTTCAATAATTTTAAAATCCAAAAAATTTTAAATTTCATAAAATTTTTAAATCCAAAAAATTTTAAAATCGAAAAAATTTTAAAATCTAAAAAATTTCAAAATCAAAAAAAATTTTAAATCCAAAAAATTTTTTGAAGTTCAAAAATTTAAAATCCAAAAAATTTAAAAATCCAAAAAATTTTAAAATCCAAAAAAATTTAAATCCAAAAAATTTAAAAATCGGAAAAAAGTTTAAAATCCAAAAAATTTTTAAATCCAAAAAATTCTAAAATCCAAAAAATTTGAAATCAATAAAATTTAAAAATCGAAAAAATTTAAAAATCCAAAAAATTTCAAAATCCCAAAAATTTTAAAATAAAAAAATTTTAAAATCCAAAAAATTTCAAAATCGAAAAAAATTTTAAAATCCAAAAAATTTTAAAATCCAAAAAATTTCAAAATCGATAAATATTTTAATTTCCAAAAAATTTCAAAATCCAAAACATTTTAAAATCCGAAAAAAATTTAAGATCCATAAAATTTCAATATTATAAAAATTCCAAAAAAAATTACTTTTAGGCCCATACTGAACTCTTTGAACCAGTTGGCCGAAGTGGCCCTATAGTAGGTGTACCAAATTGAGCAGTCTACTGCCTGTGCCCTCTATGTGGCGCACACACCTCTCTTCGTCTACATTCAAACATCGTTTTTTTTTTCTTCAAATACTTACTGAACACACACTCCTCGCATCATCCACGTTCACACATCAAATCGCACAGTGTTTTAACCCGTTAGTTGCTTCTGCAACGGGCAAAACCTAGTATATAGTATTGTTCACTTTGGGAAAGCTCTTTTTCCGCGCACTTTTTCGTTGACGCAAAAAACGACCACTCTGCCCTTTACGTTTCAATCACCTCAAGGTTCACTTTCGGTTCAAGCAAATTCAGTGCACCCTCAGTACTTTGATTTTGCGAGGTCAGTTTTTTTCGACAAAATTAGCGCCTTATTCACAGAAAAACTGACGCGAATCAACGGCGAAAACTAGAACCAATAGTAAAATTATACTCAATTCGGCCAGGTTACATTTCCCGCCGACAGGTTCGCGTTTCCAAAAAAATGATGTCATTTTGGCCATCAGTTTCATCCTCAGTACTTTGATTTTGCGAGGTCAGTTTTTTTCGACAAAATTAGCGCTTTATTCACAGAAAAACCGATGCGAATCAACGGCGAAAACTAGAACCAATAGTAAAATCACACTCAATTCGGCCAGGTTACATTTCCCGCCGACAGGTTCGCGTTTCCAAAAAAAAGATGTCATTTTGGCCATCAGTTTCAATGCAAATGAAAATGCTAGGAATATTGAGTCAGGTCAGGGATCGTAGACGTCAAATTTTTAGCCTAACAAAACGGAACTCTCGGCGGTTTCGGTCGTTGTTTTTCGGAAAACGACATTACCGCCGAAAAACCGATTCCGGGCTAGATGTTTTTTGAAAATACGATAGCCGGAGAGATTCCGCAACTTTTAACACCAATATAACATGCCCATCCCATGTAAAAAAAGTCACGAGATGCTGACAAAACTCGAAATTTTCCGAAAAAAAATCATCAAAATACGCGCTCACAGATTCCATCGGAAGTTTAATTATTGGTGGCCAGTTCAAATTAACACGCTTTTCATTCGGGGTAGGTACCTACTTATTTCGGTAGTCTTGCAAATATGATGAATAAAGCTAAGATTGCCGGAATCTAAGGAAATGCGCAGGTACCTACCTGAATGGGTACCTACACAACGAATTAGGTTTTAATGCAATAAATACTACGGTAAGGTTGTTTCGATGATACAGAATAATTGAACTTTTTTTAAGTTAATTTTCACGTTCTGTGATGGTTCTACTCAAATTCTATTGTTTTATCATTACAGACCAGTTACATCACAAAACTGAAATAATTACAGAACTCGAACGGAACTTTATAGAACTGAAAATTTAAAGAATTGTCAACTTTTTTTTATTAATTATTTTTTTTTATTTTTAAGTATGTTCTATTTGGACATTGTTAAATAAAAAAAATAATTACGCGTGTTCTAGGTAGGTACTTACTTGCAGGGACTTTTTTCATTTAAAAATCAAAACATGATATTGAATGAATTTATTTATAGTGAAAATTATTTTATGCTCAACAGCATAATGGCGTCGTTTTGGTGAAATATTACAACAAAGTACCTACTTAGTACTTACACTTGCAAAATGAAATACAATACAACTACAATAGTGAGCTCCGGCATAATGAAATTTTGCACTGCTAAACCGTGCAACCGATTGTTATTGTTAATGGACTATTTGTGCGTAAATAAATTAATTATATACAGCGGGTACCCGGCATGCGTTGCGAGGCCACTTTAACTTCGGGGTCAACTAAACCGTAATGGTTCCCTACCAAGTCCCGGGAAACAACATTATAAAATTATGCACTTTATAAAATTACATACAACGGGTACCCGGCATGCGTTGCAAGGCCGCTTTAACCTCGGGGTCAATAAAACTGTAATGTTTCCATCCGAAGTCCTGGGAAACTACATTATAATGCAAGCGCCTGCACTATGTAACATTATATACTACGGGTACCCGGCATGCGTTCCGAGGCCACTTTAACCTCAGGGTCAACTAAACTCTAATGGTTCCATCCCAAGTCCCCGGAAACTACATTATAATGCAAGCGCCTGCACTATATAACATTATATACAACGGGTACCCGGCATGCGTTGCAAGGTCACTGTAACCTAGGGGTCAACTTTACTGTCATGGTTTCATCCCGATTCCCGGGAAATAAAATTTTAATGCAAGCGCCTGCAATTTATAACATAATATACAACGGGTACACGGCATGCGTTGCAAGGTCACTGTAACCTCGGGGTCAACTTAACTGTAATGGTTCCATCCCAATTCCCGGGAAATAACATTTTAAAGCAAGCGCCTGCACTATATAACATTATATACAACGGGTACCCGGTATGCGTTGCAAGGTCACTGTAACCTAGGGGTCAACTTTACTGTAATGGTTTCATCCCGATTCCCGGGAAATAAAATTTTAATGCAAGCGCCTGCAATTTATAACATAATATACAACGGGTACACGGCATGCGTTGCAAGGTCACTGTAACCTCGGGGTCAACTTAACTGTAATGGTTCCATTCCAATTCCTGGGAAATTACATTTTAATGCAAGCGCTGCACTACATAACGTTATATACAACGGGTACCCGGCATGCGTTGCAAGGTCACTGTAACCTCAGGTTTCTTCGTATATTTAATTAAACACACACTCTTCCTCGCTTCATCCACGTTCACACGTCAAATCGCATAGTGTTTAAACCCGTCAGTTGCTTCTGCAACGGGCAAAACCTAGTATATATTAATACACAGTTTATCGACCGCGCACTTTTTCCTTGATGCGAAAAACGACCACTCTGCCCTTTACGTTTCACCCACCTTAAGGTTCACTTTCGGTTGAAGCAAATTCAGACAAGAAGCTGGGAGTAAATTTTTTTCGACAAAATGAAATATATACAGGGATTTATTCTCCGATACGAATCGGCGGCGAAAACTAGAAGCTCTACTCGAATCACTCGATTCGGCTGGGTTGTATTTCCCGCCGACAGATAGCGTTTCAAAAAAAAAAATGACCAAAAAACCCGTTAATTTCCACAAAGGAAAATGCTAAGACTATGGTCAAAATCTTAGATGTCAAATTTTTAGCCTAACAAAACGGAACTCTCGGCGGTTCGGGTCGTTGTTTTTCGGAAAACGACATTGCCGACGAAAAACCGATTCCGGGCTAGATGTTTTTTAAAAATACGATAGCCGGAAAAATTCCGCAACTTTTAATAACAATAATACATATGATTCTCATATAAAATATGTCAGGAGATGCTGCCAAAAATTACACATTTTCATGTCAAAAACGTGTTCGTAAATTCTTTGAGAGTGTAAAAATCGCTGGCCATATGAAAATTTAAAACAACACAATTTATAACGCGGTAGGTACCTACCATTCCATTGAATTATTGCAAATTCGCCAAGTATTTATTGAGAATAAGCGTAGGTACCTACCTACACCAATATTATTTTTCCCGGTATGTTTGAGGTAGGTACCTACCGGCTTATGAAGAATGTTCTTAGAAAATAAAGGCGCCATAGAATGTTATTTATTACAGGATAGGTAGGTACTTAATGCGTTCTCACTAAAATAATGCCGATTTTCGTTGCTTGCCAGTGTTTACGAATGTAAGTGCAGGGTGGTAAAAAAAATACCGTTGGAAATATATTGATTAATTTTGTAATATTATTAATAATGTTTTCTTTTTTTTTTTTGTTTTTAGAAAATGGAGTCGGGCCGTTGCGACAAAGATTTTCGCAGCGTATAATTTTTTTTCAAAATGAGATACGTAGTTTTTTTTTAAATTTCAATACATTTTTCGTTCTGAATAACTATTTATTACGAAAATAGTATTGGCGTGGCTAAATTCGAAAGGTGGACACTTGATAGATGACATTTTCAAAAAATAAAATCAAAGGGTCGATTTAAAAAAAAAAAAAAATTGTTCATCAAATTGTGTTTGTTTAAAATGAGTAAGGAAATATTGGCGGACCCTATCTTTTTTAGCTTTCAGCCAATCAGGAGAGAGATTGGAATTCTATTCCGATGTCCAATCAGAGTGGCCGCATAGAGATGTTATTGCTTATTAATTCAAATGACAATATTCACTATGAGTAGGAACTTATTTACTTTAAAATTATGATATAAAATAAAAGGAAGTAATCAAAGATGTAATTTTAAAAAATGCTTCAGTACCTACGTGTATTGGAACTATTTATTATGTACATTTAACTAAAATTAAATTACATGGGTAATTGGTTGGTGCAATTATTTGTTTTGTAAAAATACGTAGGTAACTAGGAACACAGATATATTATGTGTGTTAGTAGGTAGGTACTAGGTATGAGAGAACTTTTATCTTATTTTCTGTCCAAATGAATAGCTAAAGTTTTTGTTTTACGCATCAGAAAAAAGTGTAGATTGCTTCATTTACATTCGGATATACATACTAAATTTTACAAATTTTTCATTACTTTTTTTTTTTTACAGATGTGTGGGTACCTACTCAGAATCTGAGTAGGCTACTGCACATAACGACTCAGAATCTTCTGATGATATTGCGTATGTTTTTTTTTTGTAAAATATGTGATGAAATTACTAGAAGTTGAATGGGATCATTTTTTTCAAAAATATGAAATTTACATAGCGCTTTTTTTGTATTTTGCATTTTAATGATAATCATTCAACGTGGAATTGGAATCGCCACCCCGGGAACCATTAATTGGTTTCTATATACAATATTGAGCTCTGGCATCATGAAATTATGCATTGCTAAACTTTTTTTTACATTAGCTCCACACAGGAGGCACCGAGGAAAACAATTTCCCTAAGGGCCTATGTCATCTTTGAGGATGCTGTGTGGAGGGTTTTTTTAAGGGAAAGGAAGGAGAAGAAGATGTGGGAAGGAAAATGGTATGAGGGGTGGGTAGGAATCTGGTAGTCAGTGTGGCCAGGAGTGACGGACGTTTGAATCTATTCCTCACACTGCGGTTCAAGGCGAAGGGTTGAGAGAATCTGGCTGGAGAGATAAACAGCCTTCCAATAATTATGGTACCATAAATAATTACAGAACTCGAATAGAATTTGAACAGAACTTTCACAAAACGTTAAGCTTAACTTGAAAAAATGGAAGTTTTTTTTAACAACCACGCAGGAGGAACCGAGGAAAACAATTTCCCTAAGGGCCTATGTCATCTTTGAGGATGCTGTGCGGTGGGTTTTTTTAAGGGAAAGGAAGGAGAAGAAAATATGGGAAGGAAAAGGGTATGAGGGGTGGGTAGGAATCTGGGGGGTCAGTGTGGCCAGGAGTAACGGACGTATGAATCTATTCCTCACACTGTGGTGCAAAGCGAAGGGTTGTGAGAATCTGGCTGGGAGAATCTTATATACAACGGGTACCTGGCATGCGTTGCAAGGTCACTGTAACCTCGGGGTCAACTTAACTGTAATGGTTCCATCCCAATTCCAGGGAAATAACATTTTAAAGCAAGTGCCTGCAATATATAACATGATATACAACGGTTACTCGGCATGCGTTGCAAGGTCACTGTAACCTCGGGGTCAACTTAACTGTAATGGTTCCATTCAAATTCCTGGGAAATTACATTTTAATGCAAGCGCTGCACTACATAACATTATATACAACGGGTACCCGGCACCGTAACCTCAGGTCACCGTAACCTCAGGTTTCTTCATATATTTAATTTAACACACACCCGCTCCTCGCTTCATCCACGTTCACACGTCAAATCGCATAGTGTTTTAACCCGTTAGTTGCCGCTGCAACGGGCAAAACCTAGTAATTATTATTATTCTGAATTTGCACACCACATTTTAGAAACAAATCATTCTTTTGACATAAACAAAGGGTTAAAAATTTTGCTCACAAACACAACGGGTTTACAATTAGATAATTTAGAAATTTTATAAATTAGAAAAAGTGTTCATATTATTAACTAGAAATACCACTGATTCATTCATTCATTCATTCATTTAATCATTCATTTATTCATACGAAGATGAACGGTTAGCAACGCATAATTTCATGATGCCAGAACTCACCAGTATATGTATATAGAAACCATCGCGGACACGCACACATCAAATCCCCATACAAGTTTCATCGCAATCGGATGAACGGATAGCAATGCATAATTTCAGGATGCCAGAACTCACTATTATATATAGAAACCATCGCGGGCAAGCGCACATCAAATCCCCAAAGTTTCATCGCAATGGGATGAATGGTTTGGCAACGCATAGGCATCTCACATATATTTATTTATTTGAGACACAAACAGGATATTTATACAGCATTTTTGTGGGTAATAATAATACATTAGAATACAAATATAAATATCCCTAGACTAATGTGTCTGCAGTAATCACATATGCATTTTAACATAAGCAAACTCATGAAAAAACATTACAAGTATTATTTATACATAACTTGAATACAAAATTGAAATACATAATAATAACAAGTACTTATACAATATTTATAACGAAGTATTTACTGAAAAGTAATAAAACAACAATTTTTTTTTTTTTTTTAAGTGCACAAATTGTGGAGATATTTTTTGAAAGATGTTATACTATTTACAAAAATATCTATGAAACTGTGTATTTTAGCAAGATCGTTGTATGATCGAGACATTCTAGACATAGGATTAAAATATCCAGTATTATTCGTAAAAATTTCGGTCCAAAATATGTTAAGGGTTCTTGTAGATTTGTATAACTTGATTTGGTTGACTAAGTTACTGTCTACACGATTATTCACAATTTTATAAAGCATTAAGAGGTCATTTATGTTACGTCTTTTAACTAGACTCTCTAATTTGAAATGTTTAAGTCTTTGTTCGTACCCGTCTAGAAGATGATATACACCTGACCGGTAAGACAAAATCCGTGTAAATTTTCTTTGGACTGATTCGAGTCTAGATACCTGTGTAATATAATGTGGATTCCAGACTGTTGACCCGTACTCAAGAACACTTCGGATTAAGGAATTGAATAGAACTATTAGGCTATTAGAATTCTTAAACAGTTTGGTTGATCTTACAATAAAACCAAGTAATTTATTTGATTTATTCACAATGTATTCAATATGTTGGTTGAAAGTTAGTTTGTTGTCAAATATAATTCCTAAATCTTTTATTGATTCAACTGTTTCCAGATTGTGACCACATATGCTATATGAATAAAGAATTTTGTTGGTGTTCTTGGTGAAGTTTATAACTTTGCACTTAGCTATATTCAGTTCCATTTCATTGTCAACACACCAGGTAGATATTGTGTTAAGGTCTTCTTGTAAGAGTTCACAATCATTCATAGATTTAATTGCTTTATATAATTTGAGATCATCAGCATATAGAGAAAAATTACAGCGGAGTTTATATGTAAGGTCGTTGATAAAGATTAAGAAAAGTAAGGGTCCAAGGTGAGATCCTTGTGGTACGCCCGACGTAACTAATGCTGGGGAAGAGTTAAATCCGTTAACAGTAACTAATTGACTTCTATGTGATAAATATGATTCTAACCAACGAAGCAGGTTTCCGTGAATGCCGATTTTATCGAGTTTTTTCATTAAGATAGAGTGACTAACTTTGTCAAAGGCCTTACTGAAGTCGGTGTACACGGCATCTACTTGTGTTTTATTATTCATTGATTTACACAGAAAGTCCATATACTCAAGTAAATTAGTATTTGTGGATCTTTTAGCTACAAAGCCGTGTTGGAAAGGACTTAGTATATGTGTAACATGGTTAAAAATGGTTTTATATACAATGGACTCGAATATTTTGCCAAAACAAGATAAAAGGCTGATAGGACGGTAGTTAGTTACATCATTTTTACTGCCAGATTTGTGGATCGGAATTACGTGGGCAACCTTCCACAGATCCGGAAATACCCCATCGTTCAGACTTTTGGTGAATATTTTGTGTAATGGTATTGCAAGCTGATCTGCACAATTTCGAATAAATAGTGGAGGAATTCCATCTGGGCCGGAACCCTTATTGATATCAACAGTGTTTAATTTCGCTTTGACCTCGTCTAACGTTATTTTGATATGAGACAGTGGATAATTATAGAGTGGGGATGAAAGTTTAGAGTCACTTTTAGAATTGGATGGTGAGTTAAAAACAGAAGAAAAGTAAGTAGATAACAGTTCACATGTATCTTCTCCATTTGTTGCTGATTTGTCATGGAGATGCATGATTTTGGGGAGAGAATTAGAAATTCTTTTCGAATTAATGAGGGTTGAAAGATTTTTGATGCTGTTAGGGAGAGAATTTTCTATTGAATCTACATAGGCTTTAAGGCATGTTCGTATGGATACTTTTACTCTAGCCCTCAAGATAGAAAAACTGTCATAGTCACATTGATTTTTGTATTTTTTCCATTTCTTTCGAAACTTTTCTTTTTCTCTGAGTTGGTGGATCAGAACACTGCTAAACCAAATTGGAAACTTATTATTCCTGTTTCTTAAGCGCGGAGTGTGTTTTTCAATTGATAGCCATAACAAGTTATAAAAATGTAGTAGGGAGTCATTACAATTCATCGTGTTAAGATCGCCCCAGTTATTAAGTGATAACATTTCATTGCATTTATTATAATCCGTTTTTTTGAAGTTATATTTGATGTGATCTGGATTGGTGGATAGGGGTCTGTATTTGGACATTAAAAAATCAAATTCAATGGGAGGATGATAATTGTATATATAGATAACCATTTTTTTTAATAGCCATCTTTAAATTTATTTTCATGTCAAAACTTACATTTATAATCATTTATTTTCTAATTTAGACTTCCTATTATTGTTGTTGGTTTTAAAAGTTTTTATTTTATAAATGACACATTCTAAAATAATTTTTATATTTCATTTTATATAATTGTTTTTTTTTATGATATTAAGTTATTAATCACCTCTCCTTTTAATATTTAGTCTGTAGTTCTTATTTGTCTATGCTTGTTTGTCTTTTGTTATTTTTAATATTAATCTTATACTGACGAAGAAAACTTGGTTTTCGAAACATGATGATAATGTAGTGGGTTTTACAAAAGTATTTGTTCTCATTTAATTAAAAATGACACCACAAAGTATATTTGCAAAGTTTGAAGAAGTAATGAAATGATATGATTTTAGATTTTCACGGCCAAAAATTTTATGGTTATTTCCTTTTGGGGTATTATGCCGTGTTGCGCTACCTCCTCCTTTAGCCAACGTTTCGGACAGCGTTACAGTGTCCATCATCAGGGCAGATGTGTAAATGTTAGAGATGAAATGTGTGCTTAAGTACTTCGAAGCAATACCGTGTTGCCAGCACCAATCCACTGCGGGCTGGCATTACAGTATACTTCAAGATGGTTTTTTGCATTTAGCTTTGGTGTAGCCGTCAATTACCGGATACCAAGAACGATTGAGCTTAGCTCCGTCGTCTCTATTAATGTTAATAGGATTTTTATGAATTTCAATTGCCTTTGTAATTAAGCGTGCTCTATAGGTTTTGGGTCTTCCCAGGACTTCAGGAACAAATCCGAAGTAATGGCCGGTTTCAATTAATTATAGAAAACCAACTCATACGAATCGGTATCTACATGCTGATTCGCATCACCACCCAGCGCAGAAGAGAGGACTTATCCATACGCTGGTAACCCGAGCGACCAGAATATGTGAAGAAACAAAAATCGGAGCGGAACTTACTAAGCTCACCGATGCACTGGAGCGTAACGGTTACCCGGCAAGGCAGACAAGGCAAATAATAAGAGCCAAATCTACACCAAACGAAGACAGAATTGAACAAGAGTCTAAAGGCTGTGCTTTCCTACCTTATGTTCACAATGTGACAGACAGAATTGCCAGACTGTTGAGGAAAGAAAGCATCAAGACTGTCTTCGGAACCACGACCAAAATTCAAGACCCACTGAGGTCTGCAAAGACCAAGTTTCCTCTGGAAACAGATGGAGTATATAAACTCAGCTGTTCCGGATGTGATAAGGTCTATGTTGGCCAGACAGAGCGGACGATCTCCAAAAGGATATCGGAACACTTTCGAGCATGTAAACTTGGCCACCCTGACAAATCGGCAATCGCCGAGCATTTAATTGAAACCGGCCATTACTTCGGATTTGTTCCTGAAGTCCTTGGAAGACCCAAAACCTATAGAGCACGCTTAATTACAATCAAACTGATTGATCAGTTTTGTAAGATTTTTAAGATAAATATTGTAAAATTAAAAAAACTGAATAAACATACTTAAAAAAAAAAAAAAAAAATTACAGAGGCAATTGAAATTCATAAAAATCCTATTAACATTAATAGAGACGACGGAGCTAAGCTCAATAGTTCTTGGTATCCGGTAATTGATGGCTACGCCAAAGCTAAATGCAAAAAAACCATCTTGAAGTATACTGAAATGCCAGCCCGCAGTGGATTGGTGCTGGCAACACGGTATTGCTTCGAAGTACTTAAGCACACATTCCATCTCGAACATTTACACATCTGCCCTGATGATGGACACTGTAACGCTGTCCGAAACGTTGGCTAAAGGAGGAGGTAGCGCAACACGGCATAATACCCCAAAAGGAAATAACCATAAAAGTAATGAAATGTTTCTAAAATGAATACATTATTTATAAATAGTAATCTTGAAATTTTAGAGCTCTCAAACCAATTAGGTTAAAAATTGCTACCGTAGAGTTTTGGAAAGAGAAGCTTCAATTTTTCGTCGAAATACACAATTTTGACGGCATCCTTTAATTTCTTGCGGAGTTCTGACTGGCAGTTCTTAGTTATAATAGAAGTTTGTTACTTAGTAGAAATTGGTTTTCATTCGTCCAGTGAATTTCAAATGAACGAAGTTATACGGCATAGATACATATTTTACGTAGGCGTTCAGAAATGGTTTTTATTTGGATAGAAAAATGAATAGGTAGGTACCTATTGGGCATGTTAATTTTTGCACACGTTAATTGTTGTACCTACATACAAATGGGCAAAACTCTACTATCAGGGAACTTTACTTAAATTAAGTGAAGTCCATCAAAAAGCCGCCTGCAGGTCCTTGCAGCGGCAGCGGGTTTTTATCTGCTGGTAAACATTATTATGCATCAACCGCATGAATTATTTGTTATACGCAAAATCGAAAATAATACAAAATTACAATAATTAATCCACCCAATAACTCATACGAGTGTGCATTCCAAAAATTATGTTCAAACATGTCCTAAACATAACAAAAATACGAATACAAATAATATGAGGGCCAACGACGAAAGAACTACAAAAAATATGAAAATCACTTCGAGTTTTCCATCGCAAAGTGAAATTTTCATCTTCTTAGTGCTTCTCCACGCTGCTCTTTGCTGATGCGGCGCCTTATTTTTCACAATGCGTTCTGAATTTCTACCGAGATACTCGTATAACTATCTACTTTCCTTGAAAACTTCAAGTTTTTAAGCTCTTATAATATATGGTTTTTTTTGGAATGAGCGAGCACTGGACGTTTTTGAAAGGAAAATTTTGAGGAGTATCTTCGGACCGGTTTTAGAAAATGGATTTTGGCGCAGACGTTACAACAATGAGCTGTATATATATACTCTGTTAATTTATAAAACTGGGAAGACTTCGGTGGCTGGGTCATGTAGAGAGAATGGCCGAGCATCAAGCGCCATCAAGTGCTAAACTCAAGACCGATAGGGCGAAGAGGCCTGGGAAGACCAATATTAAGATGGAGCGACAACGTCCTCAAATATATATCTACCTTGGAGCTTCTAAACTGGAGAGAGCTGGCACAAAACCGAGATGAACGGAGGAAGACTCTTGAAGGGGGTTGTAGAGCCAAGAGTGATGAAATTTAAGAAAAACGCTTCAAAGACAGTTCATCCCCCGACAGACCTCCGGCATACTTATATCAAAATTCAGTCGATTTGGGTATACCTAATTACACAAAATATAACCAAGTGTGCCCCTCGAGGTGAGCAGAGAGGATGTACCGCCGATAAAAGAATAAAACATATTTAAATTCAAATGCATTCAGGCAAAAACTACCTATAATAAACTGGCCTATAATAAACTGAATATAGGAGCGAATGAGAACAAAAAAAAACGATTCTGTAAATAAATTCGTTTGATATCCATACCAACTTATTATTAAAGGTATTTTAAAGTCGATCATTTCGGGGGCCTACTGTGGAGAGATCAACTGTCGTTGTCAATCAACCAAAAAAAAACCATCTGGATCCGTGGTTTTGTTATTTAACATGTTGTAAGTGTGAAAATTCAATGATTCTAAAAATGCTGTTTTACTCATGTAATAATTAAGTTATTCGTTAGAGATTCTCGCTCAATTTTAAATAGGTCATTTTTATTAAATATTTTCGCTTACGTCCGTTGGTTATGGTGGATTTTAATTTTAGCACTATCTTTCGTATTTGCAAAGGTCAAACCATATTCAGTAATCTTGTGGGTGGTTTGTATATTTATGAATCTTCTTCTTTGAACACTTCAATCATGTTAGGTTTTAGTTTTTAGTGATTCCTCCTAATTTAACATATGTTTTCATCTCGCAAATACATTCCTCTACAGTTATACAATCCACGACGGTTCCTGCAAAAATCCAATGAATAAATGAATAGGTGAACGAACAGCTAATAAATCGGACGGCGATAACAAAATTTGACAGGAATCAAATTGAATCGCCGGAAAGCTGGACGCAAAATGAAATTAATAACTATAATAATTTTTCATCGAATTCAGATCGACAGCGCTATTCGACTTTTGCATTTAAAATTTAAATGTGTTTTTGCAGCGTACGGTCGGTTTTATAATAATAAATGTGATTTTGCCTGTTTTCGTAATTTTTATAGTCATTTTGTTCCTTCATTAAATTTATTATTGGGAGGTTTTGTGTAGGTAATAAAAAAATAATTATTGTAGTACAATAATATTTCGATTTTTTATTTATTAACTCTGAGGAAAATAATTTCCCTGGCATCCTAGCGTTGCGAGGGGCGGTCCGCCCCGGGTGCCACCCAGCAGGGGGGTGACACTCGACCGTTGGAAAAAATTCACGAAGGATATTGTCACCAAAGTATTGTATACATGAACACGATCTGTTATTTTCTTTCATATGTTCCTCGTGGAATGCCCCGAATTTTGTGTCTAGGTCTTTTTATAGGCGAACATAGCCTATATTTGTGGATAAATCTGAAATTATGACATCTGCCCTATGATGGATACTGCAACGCTGTCCGAAACGTTGGCTAAAGAAGGAGGTAGCGTAACACGACATAATACCCCAAAAACTAATAACAAAATAATTTTTGGCCGTGAAAATCTAAAATCGTATCCAAATCTGAAATTAAGTCAACTTTAATAGGGGGGGGGTTACACCACGCCCCAGGGGGGTGACATCCGCCCCGGGTGCCACCCATGCTAGCTACGCCACTGCAGACATGTTGGTTATCAAATGAATAGTTCCTGGGACGGTGGTACCTATACTGGAGGCGTCTACTAATATCTACAGGAATTCAAAAAACTAAAAAAATCGAACTAATATCTATGGGAACCAAAGTGTTGACGAATATCTACAGCTCAAACTGTTGACTAATATCTATAAGAACCAAAGTGTTGACGAATATCTACAGCACTGGCAGAGGTTGGATTTGCAATTATGTATAGCATATTGGAAGAACGTAATATTTCGTATGCAGTTTAAAAAACTTAATTTATGTAAGTATGTATGTAAAAATCCCTAATATCGGAGTCCGTTCCTGTTTCATGCTATTTCTCAAATAATTTTTTATTATTTTTAATTTCGAAAAACTTCTTTCTGCGGATGCTGTACTTACTGGCATAGTCAGCATAATTCTAATCGCAACATAAACATTAGGGTAAATGTCTTGCAATTCATTTTTAATTATATATTCAATCAGATTTTTGGTATCTTTAATAGACTCTGGTATGTTAGGAACTAAGAGTTGCAGTTCTTCGTATAGTTCATAGGATTCTATATCTTTGCTTTCTCCATGTTGTAGTAATATACCTAAGTCATTGCAGTGTTTCAAAAGTTCGCTATTTGTCAAGGATTTTAAATTATTTATTTCATACAAGAATCCAAAATAATTGTAGTATTGAGTGAGTGCTGTAAATCTCGTATCGGTATCTTGTATAATGGCATCAACCATTGTAGTAAAAAAATCTATTCTAAATCTACTTTCAGCAGAATCAATAGGCTCATCTGCAGCTTCATAACTGAACATTCTCTTTTTTCTGCGAGCCCTTTTCTCCTTAAAAGTGGTAGGAATCTCATAACTGCTCTTTTCTATGAACTCGTAAGCTTTTGTAATACATTCATTAAAGCCTGTTTCCCGAAATTCTTGGATCCAGTCACGAAAATTGCATAAATTATCAATAGCGATCTTTAAATTTATATTGACTTTTTGCCAGATTTTACTTATATTATTCACACGGATTAATATTTCATACCACACGTGTATCGAAATAATAAATTGTAGAGTAAGCATTTCAGTAATAATTGCTTGGCAATCGCAGAGAGTATAGAGTATCTGCGTCTCCAGATTGAGTTTTCAGATTATTTACGCAATCTATTACTTCATCAAATTGAAATAAAATAGCTTTAACGGAAGCGATTCTACTTTCCCACCTTGTATCAGACAATGATTTCAATGATATCTTCAATGTATCCTTCAGTAATTCCCATCTCTTGCTGGATTTTGAAAATAAGACATATATTTTTTGGATAAACCCAAAAAACACCTTTGCCATAGATGATGTGTTGGCTGCGTCTACTAATATAAGATTCCAACTATGGCAGCCACAAGGCGTAAAGAATGCTCTTGGATTAATGGTCAGTATTCTGGATTTCACTCCCTTGTTGATTCCAACCATATTTGCGCCATTATCGTAGCCTTGGCCTCTACAGTTTTGAATATTTAATTCATATTTTTCTAGGTCTTTGAGAAATGTTTCTGTTAAAAATTCTCCTGTTGATTCCGAAACTGCCAAAAACCCAAGAAAATGTTCTTCAATTGTACCGGTGCAGGTATTGATGAATCTTATTATAACGGACATTTGTTCGACTCTACTGATGTCCCTTGTACAGTCCAGCATTATAGCATAGTACTTACTTTCTTTAATTTTCCCTGTAATCTCATTGACAATGGTTTGTGACATTAATAAAATAAGTTCATTTTGAATTTGAGGACTTAAATAGTGTTGATTTAGTTTTTTTTCATTGATACGATTTAAGTGTTCACGAAGAGTCAAATCGTATTTAGATAGTAATTTAAACAGATCGATAAAATTACCGCTATTTCCTAAATGATTTTGATCGAGAGATTCCTTATGACCTCGAAAAGCTGTCAAAATCTGAGTCTAGGGATGGGAACGCAAAGATCGATACCGAAAATTTCCGATGATCGATATTGATAATAAAATTTTGCACATAAAGATGATGAGACGCGAGGCCCCTTTATGTGCGAGGCCGTGGGCGAGGGGCCGCTTCGCCCACGCCTAGCTACGCCACTGTATCGGACTATTGGACACATTTAGCTGATTAGTCCAACCTACGCTCTGTAGATATTAGTCAACACTGAAGTTCGTAGATATTAATTCAACATAGGAGCTGTAGATATTCGTCCGACATACAGGCTATAGATATTAGTATCTGAAGTCCCTATAGGTACTTACTAATTGACAAATACTACAGCCCGTTTTTTGGGGAAAATAATCTTAATAAGTGTGAGTATAGTCCAGTAAATGAATGCTCCAAAAGGAGGTGTAGAGTGCGTGAGCAGGGACCTAAGCGATTCTTTCAGGACTTGTTTAGGGTGCTTAGGGTGTGAACATACTAAAAGTCCTGACGTCTAGGTGGTGAGCTAGGGGGGGGAGAGGGGGGGGGAAGGTCCCAATTTTCAGGTTTCCGCTTGTATCTCAAAAATGGTGCGTCGCAGAGGAAAATCTTTTGAGAATAAGTAAAAGCTTATAAAATTATCTACAACTTTTATTCTATATGTAATTTTCTAAATCCCAGCTGTTTTTGAATTACACGCTCCAGAAATGTAGATATTTTCGAAAAAAATCATTTTACCTTATATTTTTCATCAAACATTCTTTCATATCGTATAAAATATTCATCACACAAAGAAGTTTATTTGAAAGAAGTTGTAAAAAATTTAATTCCCTTTTAGAATATACATACATATACAAATAAATCTCCAACCAGTAAATATTTACAGCAATTTAAAGTTTTTCGTAAAATGTCGCCATTTTCAGAAAAAGCTGTTTTTATCTTATTACTGACACACCGACGCGCAACGACGATTATGCTATGCTCTGATCGCTTTTAGTCAGACGTATGGTCAAATGTGACCATTGAAACCACAGTGATACGATTATTCAAAAGCCGAGGAGGCATAACAGGAGCCAGAGATGTTTCGCACAATGTAGTCAGCAATTGGTTAGTTGGTATGAGTGCAACTCATGAGATCTGCACTTCCCCTGAAAAGTTTTGTGGAATCTTCATATGTATATATGTGCATATGTATATATATTCTAAAAGGGAATTAAATTTTTTACAACTTCTTTCAAATAAATTTCTATGTGTGATGAATATTTTAGACGATATGAAGGAATGTTTGATGAAAAATGTGAGGTAAAATGATTTTTTTCGAAAATATCTACATTTGTGGAGCGTGTAACTCAAAAACAGCTGGGATTTAGAAAATTACATATAGATTAAAAGTTGTACATAATTTTATTAGCTTTCACTTATTGCCAAAAAATTTTCCTCTGCGACGCACCGTTTTTGAGATACAAGCGGAAACCTGAAAATTGGGACCTTCCCCCCCCCCCCCTTCCCCCCCCTAGCTCACCACCTAGACGTCAGGACTTTTAGTATGTTCACACCCTAAGCACCCTTAACAAGTCCTGAAAGAATCGCTTAGGTCCCTGCTCACGCACTCTACACCTCCTTCCTTGACTGGACTAGTAGTGTTTTGATTGTTTGTTTTTTCGTTTAAATTTATGGCTTGAGAAAATATACCAAGTTCTTTTTTTGCAGTTTGCGGTAAATGTTTTTATTATTATTTTCTTTATGTTAAATTATTGCATATTTAGAAGATTTCAACGTGAAAGGGGCAGGAAATACCTATAGGGTCTAATTTTTTTTTAATGGTACCTAAGGAATCCTGAGACCATATGAAAGATCCATGATCGTTTTTATCAAACAAAATTGTCAAAATTAAGGAAAAAATGTATTATATCAATTCGTCCAATATATTTTTTAATGTGTCGATTTGAATGGTATTCACCTTGTAATTTTTGACTGTGGTAGTGAAGTTCTGTTTTAATTTGACGGTTTTGCAATAATCGTGTCTGTAAATTTATTTGTACTTTTCGCTTCCGTTCCAAGGTGGTCGTTTCAATTATTAAAAAGTATTTTTTCAAACGTTAAATCGTTGTGTTTAATGTACCTACTTTGTTATTAGTATTTTTTTCAATATATAGTACCTACCACTACCAGTGGCGGTCCGTGAGTTTTCAGTGAGCTAGAGTGCTAAGATTGAAAAATACGACATTACTGACATTGTTGTACTTAGCAGAAAATTAATATTATTTTTTTTTAAATTTCAACTTTTTGAATGAAGATCTTTCAGTATGTGCATCCCTTCACTGAAAGAATCCTGAAAATCTTCATTCAAAAAGTTGAAAATTTGAAAAAAAATTTAAATCATTTTCAGCTACAACAACGTCAATAACGCCGTATTTTTAAATATTAGCGCTCTAGGTCACTGAAAACTCACGGACCGCCACTGCTACCTACCTGCCTGAATTTTTTTTTTTTTTTACAGTGAATACCGCACAAGAATCTCAACTGCTCCCGTCTGGAACCAGTGAGACTATGGCATCCCCAATTGGGGTATGTTGTGAGGCTGAAGGTAGTGGGGAGGGGAAGGAGGTGGGGAAGAGGAAGGTTGGGAAGTACCTGGCTATTCAGATCTGGTCACTAAACACGGCTAATAAAGCCATTTTCAAGCAACATTTCAATTCTGAATGGTGGTCTTACACCAGGGCGATACTGATAGTATCTTCCACTCTGGAACATGCCGCAAATATACTATATATTATTTTAAATGAATTAATTGTGAAATAACACAAATTAATCAAATAAAATTTATTTGCGCATGCCGGGTTCGAACCCGCGACCTCCGGATTGTGAGTCAAGAGTCTTACCCACTGGACTATGGAGGTCGTCAATAATTTTTTTTTTTTAAATTGTCATTGAGATAGTGAAGTTTCTTTTGACAAAGTGAATAACTCCTCATTTGAATTTCTTTTAAATTATAAAGTGATAAAAAATGGTTTATAATTAAGTAGGTAGGCATTTAAGTACCTACTCACAAATCTTATGATTTTAGAGGAAATTTTGGTTTTCATTTATTTGATAAGAGATAATTAGAAATATGCTTTTCAGAAGTGATGTCTACTACTGACTATTCACAGAACTATGTACTAGTTATTCCAAACCATTTACTGTCTGCGGTTAGATTTCTTCTTGAAGATAGTATCGCATCGATTTTAGGTCTCATAGAAATAGTTGTGTCTCCCTTATCATCAAAGAGAAAACATCACACTTTATATTCAAATCTAAAAGTTAACAACAAAATATTTAAAATGTACTTATTTATGAAACTAAAATCGCAATTTGAAAAAAAAAATTGATTTTTTTATAAATATTTTTAAATGAAACGACAAAAAAGTGAGGTGACGATAACGTTTATACTCAATTTATGTACATAAAATATATGTGTGTTTTTATTTATTTTTTAGTTAATAGTAATTATAGTTAGAAAAAACATAAGGTGAGCCATTTTAAAAACTTTTTATGTTTGCAATCGTAATTTTTATATTTCTAAAGTTGTATGTTTATTCCGAATTGTAAAATTTGATAAGTAAAGTATTTTATCATCTTTCAAAAACAGTTTCTAGTTTTCGAATAAATTCAGAAATATTCAATTTATTTGGATTTATCGTAAAGCGGAAATATTTTGACCTTCTAACAACTTAACATATTCGGTTAAGAATTCGGAGGTCGTGGGTTTGAACGTCGGTGTGTGCAATAAATTTGATTTATTTAATGGGTTCTTTTATAATTACTAATACAACGGCACGGCAATGCATGGCGGCATAACAAAGAAGTAAAATGTATGGGTTTGTGTGAAGACGCTTTTAATTTACCGTCAGCGGTAAAGCAGCATCACGTTCATTGGTCAAATGCATTGTACATATATGTTTTTTAAAAAGATAGACAAACATTCCTGGTTTACGAATAACAATGAGGTTTGTCCGGGCCTTAGCGGCGGATGCGTCTGCCCACAGGCCAGATCGAGAGAATGGTTAAGGGAGTCGGGAGTCCCTTTGACTTCTCCAGCCATACTCTCTCGGAATATCGCCTTGCACCACAGTGGGAGAGATGTATTCTTAAGTCCATCACTCCTGGACACTCCGACCCCCAGATTCCTACCCACCCCTCATACCCTTTTTCTTCCCAGAACTTCCTCTCCTTCCTTTCCTAAAAAGACCCTCACACTGCATCCCAAAGATGACATAGGCCCTGAGGAGAATTATTTTCCTCAGGGCCTCTTGTGTGGAGCTAACGTAAAAAAAAACTCAACAATTTAAAATTTTAAACATTAGTTTAAAAAATTCAAACATTTTAAAATCTCCTAATATCACCTCAGTAAGCGGAAAATCTTACTTGTGTCGTGATGGAGGAATTAGCCAGCCGAGGAATCGAACACGTGACGCCTGTCGGGAGTCCCTTTGACTTCTCCAGCCTTACTCTCTCGGAATATCGCCTTGCACCACAGTGGGAGGGATGTATTCTTAAGTCCGTCACTCCTGGACACACTGACCCCCAGATTCCTACCCACCCCACATACCCTTTTCCTTTCCAGAATTTCCTCTCCTTCCTTTCCTAAAAAGACCCTCAAACAGCGAAGATGACATAGCCCCTGAGGGGAATTATTTTCCTCAGGGCCTCCTGTGTGGAGCTAACGTAAAAAAAAACTTGACATTTTAAAATTTTAAACATTAATTTAAAAAATTTAAACATTTTAAAATCTCCTAATGTCACCTCAGTAAGCGAAAAATCTTACTTGTGTCGTGATGGAGGAATTAGCCAGCCGAGGAATCGAACACGCGACGCCTGGGTTGGGCCCTAATGCGATGCCAACTCCAGACATTAGTTCTGTATTATTGGTTGACAATCGGGTAGTTCCAATCTCTTAGCCATAATTTGTTACATTAAATTGTCTAGTATTATAGTTGGCAATAAGTTAATTGTACAGTGTCCGTGAGGTGATTTTATACAAATGAGTCGTCGACTTATTACTAGCGGGGAAAAACCCGCTCTGGAATTATTCTGAAATCTGTAGTCACGAAAAACTGCTTGAAACACAAAAACACAGAATATAAAAAGATATATATTTATGCTAAATATCAACATAATTGAACATTTATGTATTTTTTAATATGTAACGAAAAATATCAATATTTATTTATTTTCAATTTACTTCAAACACTTTTTGTGAATGTATCAGAACCAGCAGAAATTCCCAGCGCGGGTTTTGCAAGTCGACTATTCAAATCACCCAAGTATTATTAATTATTACTATTATGGTGTACCGTGGACCAGTGGCGTAGCTAGCATGGGTGGCACCCGGGGCAGATAATGTGGTTTGTTCTCCTTTCCCTGATTGGCTGATCTATCAATTTGGATGTCGATGGTGCTGGTAAAAGAATCGAAATGTTGTTTGAAATGACTTTAGCCGTGTTTGGTGACCAGATCTGAAAAGCCAGGTGCTTCCCCAACTTCCTCTTTCACATTTTCTTCCCCTTACTCCCCTCACTGGCTCCGGTTAGCAGTTAGAATCGTTATGCTGTATTCAACTATTTGAAGGCAAAACTCTAAGGGGGCATACATTAATTATGTGAGCAGTTTTTCTTCCAATCTAGACCCCCCCCCCCCCCCCCCCCTCTGGTAGAGATAAATTTGGGCCACTTCATATATTATTTTCAAGTAACATGAGATTTGCTAGACCCCCCCTCCCCCCTGTTGAGCTCACTTTAATGTATGCACCCTAAGGACGGGTTGTTTAAAAAAATTTGACAGATTTATCAAATATTTGAAGTTAATTTTCACATTCTGTGTAAGTTCTATACAAGTTCTGTGATTATTTCAGTTTTATGAAACAACTGACCTAAAATGATATAATATCAGAACTTGAATAGAACTTACATAGAACATGAAAAATAACCTCAAATGTTTGATGAATCTGGGATCAATTTTTTTTAAACAACCCTTACTAAAGACCCGTTCTGATTGATCAAGTATTTTAGTCGAGTAGAGAGTATAGTAGTAACTAAACGCGTCCAAACACCGTAATTTTAGTAGAAAGTCAGCTCTTTAGTAGATTCAATCCATTTCGTTCTATAATTTCAGCGACCCCCACCACGCATCCCTGCGCACTGGCAGGCGCGAATTGAGCGTTTTAGCAATGTTCATTTGTGAACGCACGGAAATGTCGTGGCGAGAGAGTGAAGATGCTACCCTAAATTCATTTATTTATGCTGCTATTAATCTCGTTTATTTATTTTCATCTTACTAATTTATTCTTCCTACTCTTCTAAAATAAACCTAAAATAAACATGAAAATAAGCTTAATTAGCATATTTACTTTGCTTTGTAGCAACCCATCATCCGCTGTACTCTACTTGAAAGTAATGCGAACGGTTTTCGGCGAGTCAAGTAGCGAGTGTACTCACTACTGGACTTACCACTTGATCAATCAGAATGTACCTTAACAGACTAGTATTACCGTTGGATCATTGACATTTACACAAAAATAAATAAAGAAAGAAATGGTTTTTGTTTTTCATATAATAATTTAAAACACTTAAAATAATTACAGCCAATATAAAATTTTATTAACAGGTTTGGAATAAATTATATATACAATAGCATCAAAAAGTTCTTAGCCAATAAAAATCAATATATTTATCAAACATTATTGTACTAGTAATAAATGAATATAACAAACTTCACCCAAGTAGGTACTACGTATAAGATGATTATCAAACATACTAATTTTTGTTGTCTGTGCACAGTTGTTTGTCCCAGTGAAATTTGTCCCAGTGATGTCTGGTTCAATGAACTCCAATTTGCTTTGAATTTTGGTATCATTTGCGAAATTGGAAATTATTGTGTAAAGGATTCAGACAAGCGATAAAGTAGGTAACTACCTAAAATAAAATATTTTAACAGAACATTATTTTAGACATCTTTTTCAATTACCGTCTATTTAAATTACTGTTTTTTAGAATTATAATATTCCATGATTTTTCACAGTTCTGTTCTAGTTAATTAACAATTTAGATGATTATTATTAATAAATGGTGCAAAGTGAATAAATACCCATATCACGATCCTGTGACAGACAGGTAATAGTTTGAGTTTCAAAAATATGTGATAATGATTATAGATAGATACCATTATGATTTCTTAGTGCCTTGATAGCTCAGTAAAATAACATCACTTCTTTGTAACTAACTTCCATTTGGTTTAAAGTTGAGACAGAACATAGTCCGGCTGAAAATAAAAAAATGTACAAACATTAGAACAGATTTGTCAATATTGCAAAGAAATTAGGGCAGGTACCTAGGTAGTAACTCAGTATAATATTATTATTTATAACTACTCTGGGTAGGTACTTTCTGGTAAGATTTTGTTTCATATTTGAATGTGTTCTATTTTTAAAGTGTACTAAACAAAAGCAAGTAAGCAAGTAGTTTAGACAGATGCATGATGCATTACGGAGGGAAAATCAATGACGTTACATATTATTAGACGAGGGGTAGAAATCTCAAAGTTGGAAGACAAGAACAAGACAATTGTAACGATCTCGATATCTAGTACTTTAGTACTAAACTGCTACGCGTCGAGTAAGGTCGCGTCTTACCAGTAAGTAAATTGCATTTTAAAAAGTGTCAAAATGCCCTCCTGTGTGATGAAAAAAATGTTTCAATTACACGGCAAATAATAGTAAAGGCGAATGAATAACATTTCATTTGTAAGTACACGCAAATTACTTAATATTATCGATTATTATAAATATTACAATTAATTTTCATGTTTCCCGCTCGCGGTTTTACATGTCATTAGAGAAAATTCAAGTCCTACTAAAGTAAAGGGTCAGGAAGCGCAATAGCCAAATTTCTGTTGCTAAGTAAACTTCACTGTTTTAAAGTAGACTAATCAGCCTAAACACTCTGTTTATTTGTTTGCTTGCGGTAAAACAACACATAAATCAGTAGTTCTAACAAGTATTGATGACAATCGCCACCATTTGAAAACTGTCGTTGCCTTATTGTATTTATTGTATAGCTCGACATATCAAACTCCGACAGGCAGCCGAACCTTTTATTCTAGTGGGCCTCAAGAAAAGAAGACAGCGAGCGTTCCATCAAAAAGTGACAAGCAATACGCCGCCCGCTCCTATATTCATTGCATTCATACACACACATTATTTGATTGTCTATCTTTATCACACAAGAATAAACTTTTAAATTAAGAAATGATACTGAAAACCGCTGAAAACAAAAGAGTTCCTTACTTTCCACATTATATTGTGAGTATATGAGACTATGGCGAGTCTATTTATTTATGTAACGTCATTGCTTTTATCTGATTTGTTTAAGTACACTTTGGGCACACTAAACAAAAAATACTCTTTCATCTTAAGAACTAAATAATTTCTTCTCAACTGTGGTCATTTTGATGGCACTCTCTTTAATGAACTACAATAAAATTAAAATTAAAACGTGCCTACTAAGTACAACAACTGAATATTTTTAATGCAAAAAATACTTAATGTATGAAAATACAAAGAGTTTTTTTTTTCAAACTAAAAAAAGAGCTTCATTGGGCTATAACTATTAATAATTTTAATGGACTAATAATTATTCAGTATTCATAATTAAACAATCTAAAAAACAGGTCCTGACACGACTATGAGCACGGGCGCAGCAAAAGCATGTCCAATCGCAGCGCAAAACCTCCCGAATTCAGTTTCGGTTTCGGTTGAATGTCAGCCGAAACCGAAACATAGCTGAAACCCGTTTTTTTGCTGAAACTGAAAGTTCGGTTGGACACTACTTATGAATAAAAATTTTACAAAATTTCCTATAGTAAGTAATCAAAGTCGAAAAGGGGACACTTGTAACGATGGGATTTTTTTACTGACAATAAGAAAATAGTAAGGGTTAGTAAAAGCTGACTATAATTTTTTTTAAAGATTATTTTGTCACTTCCACATTTTTCACATAAGTTTTGAGTACAATGTGAGCATATTTGCATACGTGGAGCGTAATTTGCACAAAAAAAGCATTATTGAAATAACCTACCTATCAAAAAATATGTATAGGAAATGCTGCTCACTGCAAAAGATTGTCATCAATGCAATAAAGATAGATTGTCATCAATGCAATAAGTAGATACTTATTAAATTCTTTATGATAATTTGTTTTACAAAAACCAATTAATATTATGACAGCATTGTAATGCTTTTAATAAATTTACATTTAATATCAATAAAATGCATCAATCTTAAAACGTGCTACAGGAATACTTTCATAATTCCACGCATTATTAAAGGCCGTACAATATTTAAATGCAATAAATAATCATTTTAATTTCAGATTGACACAATCAAGAGTGTGGTTTATTATGGTATTGTATAAAATTATTGCTAAGTATAATTAATAGGTCATCATATAATCATAGGGGAAATCCCTTGACTAAACTTATGGGACAGTAGGTGAATATAACAACCTACATCTAAGTGGAGCCACTCTTTTCGCTCACTCTCTCATCTAATTATGTATAACACATCTAGGTCATAGGTAAGGAAAATTATACTTACAGAAACAAACCAATAAGAGTTTGGTCTGAAGATCATTCTAGAAATGAAACTCATTTGGGAAGCAGGAGAAATAGCGTGCAGATGTAAATGGGCCACGGAATGGAATGGAGGCCAGTGGAAGCCGTACTGAACATCTGAGAAGTCATCTCCTAGCGCCGTCAGTGCCTCATTTGCTGCAGTAATCATATCCTGCACTGAAAGATAATTCAATTAGATAATGACAAAAGAGAATGGAAAGTTTTGGACCCACCAGTAAAGTCTGAAAAATTGTTAAATAATGCCACTTTAAATTATACATAGGTGCCTATTAAAGCCAAACTTAATTAATGACTAAATGCACACAAGCCACTCAGTAGCATAGCTACTAATGGGCATATTACATGTTTCAATTCTGCCTCGCAATTAGGTTGTAGATACCAAATTGCACCGTGTAAACAAGACATTGAATGTTTCCATGTCATTGCGCGTCATCTTTCCACCGCATTGAAAATATTCAACTTGTTTAATATTTTCAATGCGATTGGTTCTGTTGTCCTTCGTGCGCATGCGCGAATGCGGCGTTGCATGCGCGCGCAGCACTGTGTGCGCGTATTGAATTGTCAAACTGTGACTGTTTATTTTGTAGTGAGTTGTCAACATAGAAAATGGTTTTTAAATGGAGGGAAGAGCATACGCCTCTGTTCTTAGAGCACTTTAACCCTTAGAAGACGGGTAGTACTTTGTAAATATTTAAAACCAAACATTATATTGAAAATTATATTTGAAATAATTGACAGGTTTCTTCAATATCAACTTTTTTGCTTTCGAACTTTCATGGACAGGAACAAAATGCATTAAAAATTCTAAAACCTAGCTCTACACCCACACATTGGAGTTCATTTGTAGATGTAGTCATGATTTCACTGCACTGCTATTGTAGTGTGTCGTATCCTAGGGGTTAAGAACTATCCAAGCCTGTGGAACATTAAATCAGAGGGATATAATTTCCGCGCGCACGACCTGTTTCGAAGACATTCTAAACTCTATGACAGCAATGTGATTGTATGGTCCACTTCTGTCAAGTACGTCTAAACAGCACACCCTTTCAATTATACGCCGTTCAACCAAATCTCATCAATGTGGTTGATGTGTGTAATATCGCCTTAAGGTGCTAGGCAGTGCTGTGCACCGGGGCCCCCAAGCTCAGGGGGCCCTCGGACCCTGACCAGTAAACCACATATTGAACTAGCTATAAATTCTCCCACCTTTGGAATGTAAAAAAATAGGTTGCAACACGACTTTCAGAGAGTACTGTCTGAGGCTTATGAGAAATCACAGTTATTTAATTTTATAAAAAGTACCATTTAGATTCCATTCAAAATTGAGAAAATGTGAGAAAATAACATATAAAGCATTTTAGACACATAATTACTGCTTCAGAGCATGTAGTAGTTAGTAGTCAGAGCTGTATTATCCATAAGGCAGTGTAGGCAACTGCCTAGGGGCTTCGCATCGGCTAGGGGCCCCTAGGGTAAAGGGCCCCCGAGAAGTGCATTGGCTATGGGCCCCGACATGTTTAATCTTATAAAACGTTCCATAAAAATAATCTGTTAAATAAATGTAAACTTTATTGCAACAAAAATCTTTTTTTAAATACTTTATATTATTTTTATTTTACTTGATGTTACACTATCAGAAATAGTTCTTAAGAGTTCCAGTAAAGACGATCGTAGTCAAGCAGAAAGTATGAAAACAAAAATGCTAAATTTCGAGTTCATGTTCCTTGGCGAATTTATGCACCGTGTATTGAATGACATCAATTATTATGCATCTAAAACGAATCCGAAGCATTATACGTACCTCCGAGCCTATGTTGAAAAGTTTTTTTTTAATCTTCTCATGAATGCTATTTTAAAAAAGGTGCTGTGTGTATTCTAAAGCTTGAAAGCTAAAATTTTAAACTTGTATTGAATAAAAATGGTATTTTAATGCATCTTTTACCATCTCTTCCGATGTAAATTGTTGTTTCTAGTAGTAATTAAGTGTTAAAATTCCCCCCCCCCCCCCCCTATTATTACTTTATTTTACCAATCAAAAGCAATACAAATCATAATCAAAATAAAGCTAAGGAACAAGCAGAAAAAATTGATTTTAAAATGAACAAGCCACCAACTATAAGTAATAAAACACACAGGTGCAATATTGATGTTGCGAGTCCAGAGGATATTATCGCATTTCAATTTACATACCATTTTTGGAGAATTCCATAAATAATTAGAAACTAAGATTGTCTAAGCACAAATCCATTTTGGTTGGATTCCAAAGTTTTTTACCAACAGATTCCGGCATACTTCCAGGTGTGAAAGAATTTAAACATTCGGTTTCATTCTACAACAAAATTATTTAAATCAGTGGTGAGAAACACGCGGCCCATTAGCCCAAATCATGCGGCCTGCAAGTCTTCTCACGACACCCACCTAGTTAAATAAAATATCAAAAAAAGTCTTTTCTGTTCTGTTTTATAAAAGGGATTATCGGAAACTTTGGTCTTTCTTTAAAATTTTGAATCGTCCGGTCAAAAAATAAGCCTTTTTTACATATTCTTAACTTTCCCGCAGCCAACTGGGGCCAAACTAAAGGTAAAGGTAAATATTTTGTCAAATATAGATAATATTCCCTGCCCAATAAATTGACAAATAACAAAAAAAAGGGATTTCTATAGTTTAAATGCCCGTAAAACAGAAAAATGCGTGGGGTCGTCAGTCAACCCCAGGGGCGGCCATAGGGCGGTGGAGCGGTGCGACCGCACACGGCGCCGTCGTAAGGGGGGGCGCCGAAAACACCTGACCACAGACCGACTATCTATCGATCGTGCGCTTAAATCGTGTGGTCGGTGCGGGGAGCAAGCAGTGTTGCCAACGTAGGTGGTTTTTTGCCATTTAGGCTACTCAGGACGAGAATCGGAGACGAAAAAATCTAAAAGGCGACTGGTCGCCTATTAGTCTACTTCAGAGACAAGTTATTTAAATCTGCCGAATCGCAAATAATTAAGAAGAAAAAAAACAATAATGCTGTCGCTGAAAGAATTTTCAGCATAATGGGGACAATCAAAACAATCATGGATTTAGCAAACGCATTGCAATTGCTGAAAAACCGCTCGAAATTTGTGAAGCAGTACCGGACTTATTCATTTGCTCAAATAACAGCTAAGGAAATAGCTTCCCAGGCTGGGACAGATTCTACGCATAAGCCAGTCCGATCCCGAAGAAAGAAGTGATTATTTGAATATGAAGCTGCAGATGAGACACCAACAAATCTCGAAGAACTGTTTAAAATTAACGTCTTTTAACCTATGATAGATACAATTGGAAATGCATTGGTCACTTGGTTTGGACAATTATCTAAATTCAATGATACATGGTCTTTTTTGTATAACATCAAAATAATTCCTAATAGGTCTTCATTAGAAAAAGCCTGTGCAGATTTGCAAATCATTTTAACCGACGAGGAAAAATGTGATGTCTCTAGTTGCGAATTGGTTGAAGAACTTTTGAGCCTAAACCCATTACTAAAATATCTTGACTCAGCAGAGCCGCTACAACTTCAACTTATAAAAAAAATGATTGGCCAGATATATTATAACTTCAACTTATAAAAAAAATGATTGGCAGGATATATTTCCAAATGTGTGGACAGCGCTTCGGATTTTGCTGACCATCCCTGTAACTGTCGCCAAAGGAGAATGAAGCTTTAGTAAATTAAAACATACTTACTTTCGGCTATGTGTCAAGAAAGACTATCGGATCCTGCAATTTTATCAATTCAGAATGATATTGCCCAAGGGTTAAATTATTCTGATTTAATAAACAAATTCGCAAGGGCAAAAGCAAGAAAAGTTGTGTTCTAGGGTTTTTATTGATTTCGCAGGAGCAGGAGGAACGACTTCAAAAAGGAGGAGGTTCTCAATTCGACTATATTTTTTGTTTTGTTTGTTACCTCAGAACTTTCCACTGGGTGAACCGATATTGATGATTCTTTTTATTTGAAAACTAGTGCTTTCCGTGTGGTCCCATTGCTATTTGGTTCAGTTCTAAAAATGGCATCCATGAGAAAACCATATAAGTCTTAAATTTGCATTAAGTATCTGCGCGACAAATGGAAGAATAACTCAATTTCATCCTGACCGATTTTGATGGTTCTTTTTTATTGGAAAGGATGTACTTTAAGGGTAGTTTGATGAGAGTTTGGTTAGGTTCTGATTATGGGATCCAAAACAAATTAACGGAACTCTTCAATTCTTAGGAGCAAATTAACGATACTCGGCCGAATCTTTTATAGGCTATCCGGATCTTTGAGTCACTTACCGTAGCGTCATTATGCTCAAGTAATGTCTGTCTCATATGAGCAGCACGTTTAGTAGGTCTACCCTTATTCAGACAATAGTTAAAGTACTTCAGATTCACTAAAAATCAAAAAATAAACAAAAAATTTAACAAAACAAAAAAAAACAACTTCAAAAAAGCACTAAAAAGGAAAAAAATAATTTTGTATTCTTCTACAACTTAATAATCAACTAACTTTTTCTACTCATAAATATGTAGGTATGATTGTTATTTTTGGAGTCGGTGTCAGTTAAGGTACCCGGCCCGGCGTGTTCAATTGACAGATCCCCTCCCGCCGTTGCCCCGCTCTCGCCTCTCGCCTCGTTTAGTCGCGCGTGCGATACAAGCACATCTCACCTATGGCTATGTACGTAGTTAAAAACCTATCTTGGCTGACACCGACACCGAATAACAATCGTACCTACATATTGATAAGTAGAAAAAGTAAGTTGATTATAAAGTGTAGAAGAATACGAAATAATTTTTTTACTTTTTAGTGCATTTTTTTAAGTCGTTTTTTGATTTGTTAAAATTTTTGTTTTTTCTGATATTATTTCTCATCTGTCCTACTAGGTACTTCAATCATAGAAAGAGTACTATTTTTTGTTAGGAGGGGGGCGCCACCAAGAGATTTCGCACCACCTAATAATTTAGCTAGGGCCACCCCTGGGGCCCTATTCCTGACGGTCGATCAAAAGTTCCTCGTTATGCGCCTCGAAGAGAGCGAAAATTTATCGTCGTCGCGACGAACTTTGTCGAATCCTTCAATTTTACGTATTCTTGAACGTCGACCGATCGAAGTGATGATTATATTGGCAGCCCTGTGAATATTGTCTATGTTCTTGGTGTTTTTGAGATTTCTATGGTGTGACTGTCAGACTAAAAACAAAACAACAACAGAAATGGCCGCGGGTTACATCACGATTGCTCAGAAACAATTACTAATTGAATTAGTAAGTTCGGATGTGGAACTTGTGAGTGGCAAATTTTCCTCAACATTTACCTTCGCCGAATCCAGACGGAGATGGGTGGCGATTGCCGAAAAATTGAATGCCATGGCAGGGGCCAACAAAGATTTCAAACATTGGAGAAAGGTTTGTTTTGATTCATTTCCACTTAAAATGTCTATTTGTTACCCTAATGCTTCGTTCAGATTAAGCTCTGCCTACGACAATTTTTTATTCAATAAAACAAACACCATGCTCACATCTAACATGGATTCCATGCCTAATCAAGTCAACTCGACATCTCTTTGAAGTCATTAAAACCCTAACATATTTAACCATTTTTTAATATATTTTTTATAATCACTTTACTGAAGAGGTTCTAAGTTGTTCGGTCACCGCTCACATGGTGTTTCGTTTAGCCTAATTTATATGTTTTGAAAATCACAATATTGAAAAGAATGATAATGGGGCTACGTTATTTCAAAGCTGATTGTTTCAAAATTCAAGTAAAATTGTTTGATATTGACGTTGTCCTGCTTTTTGAATAGTTTAAGATCTTATAAAGTGTCTTTCCACCAATATTTTGTGTAAATAATTAATATAATTCAAAAATCTTTTCAGACTTGGCAAGACTTACGGTCAAAGGCCAAGTTAAAGCATGCCTCCTTGAGGCGGCATGCGGCCGGGACGGGAGGCGGACCACCAGAGCCAGCAGTCAGCCTCAACGCGACTGACGAGCTGATACTACAGTCAATCAGCCCAGTCTTGATTACGGGCCACACGGAAGTTCAACATGGGGAGGTCAACTTCGACTTTGAATCACTTGGAGGACCACAGTCTGTTGCTGGCTGCAGCAGATGTCAGACTGTTGAGGTGCCGCTGTTCTCAGAGGCCACAACTCCCCTTGCGCTTTTCACAGCGCTCTTGAGGCGATTTTTCGCAAAAACAGCGCTATATAAGTTGTCCAAATTTATAGTGGTACCTCCTACCCACTTTAGTTTTATCTCAGAGATAAAAATGTTTTTTTTTTTTTAAATTAACCAAAGATAGTTAGTATACAATATCAGGGAGGGTAATGAATGCAAGTTTTATTTGTATCATGTATAATTTTAATGTTTAACTAATTAACACCAGAAAATAATTTACTAGAAAATATCAGACTTGATTAGTTTCATCAGTGTGCGAATTGATTATTTTTCGCTTGTAATACAAAATATGTTGAAATAATTACAATTGTAATTGAACATCTGAAACCGTATTGTTTTCTGCATTCTATGATAAAAATTGGGGAGGAATGCAGATCCGGGCACAGTTTGGAAATGTAATAAAAAGGCACTTTCTAGATGAGAAAAGTGTGGAAAAGCAGAATAAAACCAAAATTAAGGCGCGCTCGGCAAAATTGAGGGAGGTACAACCGTTCAAAGTATTTAAAATTTCACTTTACAAACTGATATTGACAGTTCGCCCGCGTCCGCCCGCCATTTTTTTTATAACCTAATACGCTAAACATGGTTTGTGATAGAAAAGAAAGTGCCCCCTTCGTAGCGCCTGCTCGCGTCACGGCAAAAAAACATCCCAGTTTTCAAGTGGTTTAGCGGCTACGCTAGGTTTGTGTAATATGGTTTGTGATTTTGGCGTACTATTAATTCTGTATTAGGTCTGGGATCCAACATAAGCAATGAAAACATGGCGAACGAACTGTCAATATCAGTTCGCGAAGTGATTTTTTAAATACTTTGAACGGTTGTATCTCCCTCAATTTTGCCGAGCGCGCCTTAATTTATTTTTTATTCATCTTCTCCACACTTTTCTCATCTAGAAAGTGCCTTTTTATTAAATTTCCAAACTGTGCCCGGATCTGCATTTCACCCAAAAATTGTGATATTATGCTACTGCATTTTAGTTTTATCGAAGATAAATATAAAGTTTTTCTAAAATTAACAAAAGATATTTAGTAGACAATATCAATAGCAGTGTTGTAATTGAACAGCTGAAGCTGTGATGTTTGCTGCGTTATATGATATAAATTGTGATATTATGCTACTGCATTTTAGTTTTATCGAAGATAAATATAATGTTTTTCTAAAATTAACAAAAGATATTTAGTAGACAATATCAATAGCAGTGTTGTAATTGAACAGCTGAAACTGTGATGTTTGCTGCATTATATGATATAAATTGTGATATTATGCTACTGCATTTTAGTTTCATAATAGAAAATATCAGACTTGATTGGTTCATTAGTACTAATTCTTTATTTTTAGCCTGAATTACAAAATATATTGACATTGTATATTAACAACTGTTGTTTCTGTATTATTTAAAAAACAAATAATGATATATTAATGTTAAATACATTTTTTATGATCACATCATTGTTTTCTTACATTTTACATCACTATATTATCACAAAAAATATTGTATTTGAAGTGTTTGTTGTAACGCAGCCTCACCTCACCATTCATTATTTGACTAACTAACTAACCAATCACGCCGTTTCTCGCAAGGGTAGGCAGAGAAGACGGACCGCCAAACAACTCGGTCTTGGCACACATTCCTTGCCTTGTTCACATTCATACAACGTCTCATACATGCTCTTCTATTATTCTGACTCTTGACATGGCCCGACTCAAGTATCTGATTCACTTGGTCGTGCCATGTCTTTCTTGAGCGTCCTCGACTTCTTCCACCATTCACATTTGCATCATATATTCTTTATACACTCCTTTCCTCGTTCATTCGCTCCACAGGCCCAAACCATCGGAGCGTCCCTTTCTTAATCTTACACATCACGCTGACATCAGCCACATGCAACGCTTTCCTCATATAGAGACGCAATTGCCTGAATGAGCTTCGTATTCACTCTGTACTTGGACAACACCTATAGCTTTTTCCTGTCAACTCGGTCTCACTATTGTTTGTCTAATATCATTAATAATAATACGATCAGACACTTGACAAATAATATACAGTGAACAACAACAAAATGATAATAAAGACTAGTATAAATACAGAAAGAATTTAGAAATAATTTTGAACTATCCTATTTCTAACAGCTCTACCAGCCACTAAATCTAGGTTAATTTTATTAACAGCCCCAGGCTCAAGTGGAGCCAATCCTCCAGCCATAAATAAACCAGTCATCCTCCAGCAATCAGACCTAAATCTAGATTATGATCAATCAGGTATTCTGGAAATATAATTGTCGGGTGCGAAAATTGCGAGTGTGAAAGGTCGCGCGGGAAAACAAATAAAACCAAATTTTGACAGCTAATTGCATAGATACGCCAACTTCACACCACTCGCTGCTGTGTTTCTACTGGGTAGACCCACTCGTTGTTATGTGGAGTGACTTTTGACGTTTGGCGTCTAAGAATGTTACTTCGACCAAGCTCAGGAATAACCAAGTCGACTAACGGACGTACTTTCGACGGAGATTGCGAGCGAGAACGCTTCGGGAATAGCTACCCTGGTCAACCCACATGGTTAGGGAACGAACCCATACTATGTGACCAACTTTTTGCAATTTTACATTCAAGTGTATCAGGAATACCAACATACCAAAGTGACAGCGAATGAGCTAATAGCTAATGGCGTACAATCTCACAAGACGAAAGCTAATTTTAATTTTACGTAATCGAAATTTAGAATGAAATATTTTCCACTTCCCCCAATGCAAATGCCTTTTAATGTAATTAAGGTGAATCAAAAGGTTTGTTAAAAAAAAAAGTGCATATTAACCGTTGCCAGCGATCTCCAAAAATTAATGAAGTACCTACCAAAAAAAATCTCATTTCATTTACGTATATGTAGTTAGGTTCTGTTATTCACTTACATTATATTCACACACACTATACACAATATGTGTATAAGCCCCCGAAATTTTTTTCTAGGTTTACCCGTTTGTTATACCAATGAAAAAGAGTGAAGCAGTTACACAGCTTCAAAATACAATGATGAAGGTTTGAATCAATGATCACAATGTCACTTACCCAATTGTTTCTGATCAGATTTCAAGGATTTTGCGTCTTTATAATGTTCTCTGGGAACAGCTAGTAAATGGTTTTTAGCTGATGGTCGTATGTCTCTAAAAACGCAAATATTGTCGTTTTGCAACAGCATGTCCGACTTTTCAAGACCGTCGACGACTTTGCAGAATATGCATTGTGCTCTCTGTACAGCCATTTTAATATACAACTAACCCTTTACGTAAAATACCAGTCCAAAGTTCACGACACTTTTAACTGATCTACCGTTTCGGTAAATCGTGTCAATGTGAAAAGATAAAATTCAAACAAATTCTCTGGTCTGAAATTGTTTTGACATTTGACTTGACCATGACTTGACGTTGACGTTTTGATTCCATAGAATCCATAGCAACTAGAGATGTCGATATTCCTGTCCCGGTTACAAGGAGCCGGTTCCTTTGCTGTCACTGGAACCTTCGATATTATTTATGTGAGGAACCCGTTATTTTTGGAACCCACGGTTCCACGGCAACTCAACTAAGTGGCATTTCAACGCCACTTTGAAAAGTCATTAAAAGTGATGAAAAAAATAGCCCATTACCTTACCTAACGTTACCTATTTATTATTTAATAACAAAGTTTTGATTATTCTTCTATGATTTCACAGTTGTGATTTGAAACTCGATGTAACGAAAAATTGCGACACTAAAAAGAGACAAACACATACTTCTATAGGACTGGCCTGCGAGAGAATGACGTAGAATAATCGGTCTCCTCTTTGTGAGGTGCTTTTTTTAATTTATTTTTTTTAAATAACTAAAATATTTAAAATAATTCAATAAATATGAATAAATAGAAAAAAAAATGTTAAATGAGAATTTTGTGGGATCCCATACAAGTAAGGGGCCGTTCAAGTATTACGTAACGCACTTGGGGGGGAGGGGGGGTCTGGTGAAACGTTACGGCGCGTTACGGGGTGGGGGGGGGGGGTTCGAAGGACGCGTTACGTAACACGTTTTTCTTAATTTAAATAAAAAACTAAGGAATTGAAATCTTCCAAGTTAGCAAGCCTTTTAGTTTATGTTGTACGGGGAATTCCTCGACTGTATTGTGCGTCATTTTCATTTTATTTTCGTTGTCAGTATTCGTTAGTGTTTTAAACACGAAATACGCATAAACACAATTTGCTGTAGTCAGTGTTGTTAATGTGAGTTTTTAGCAAATATAATGTCCTCCAAACCGAGAGATTTACATCATCAGCTGTTATTGGCCTATAAAGGCTCTCATGCTGACTTGCCAGCGCAGCGCAACCAAAAAAAGCCAACCAAATTTGGAAGACAGCAAAAGAAAAATTAACTAACTAACTAACCATCACGCCGTTTCCCCGCAGGGGTAGGCAGAGAGGACGGACCGCCAATCATCCCGGTCTTGGCACACATTCCTTGCCTCGTTTACATTCATTATTTACATTCATTAAAAAAACTATGCAACATATGAATGATGTTATACGAGAGTTTTTAGTAAGAATAACGCTTTTTAGTTATTACACACAGGTTAGTTTACTGCTAAAATTTAATAATATTACCTAAAGCTAGGTTTCGTAGTAAATGCATAGTTACACTCAGAACATGAAAATCGTTCTGTGGATTTTTTAATCTCCCTTTCGAGAACTTGAAAAACCACGCTGGGACAAAAAAATAGTTTTGTCTGCTGAAGGTAAACATGTGATTTTTCATGCCTCTTTGTAGAACACGAATAGTTGCAGTAGAAACATGTAAGTGGTTTTGTAGCACTGTGAGTCAGCAAATGATTTCTAAGAAGTTCCTTTGTACAACATGAATAATTGCAGTCGGGACACGAAAAAGGTTTTGGTCCAGTGTGGGTAAACATGTGAATTTTTAGATGCCGTTAGGTAGCGCCTGAATAGTCGCACTCGGGACAAGTAAAAGGTTTTTCATCACTGTGAATTAGCAAGTGCCGTTTTAGTTTTTTTTTTTTCAAGAAGAAGAATAGTTGCAGTCAGGGCATGAAATGGGTTTTTCACCACTGTGAGTAAACATGTGATTTTTTGATTTCTCTGAATAGTTACAGTCGGAACATGAAAAATGCTTTTCTCCACAATGAGTGGGGTCAGCAAAAGAATTCTTGGATATCCCTTTTAAGAACACAAATAGTTGCAGTCAGAACATGTAAAAGGTTTTCTCTTCTGTAAATCGCACGGCGGATTTATAAATTTTCCTTTTGAGAACTTGTATAACTGCATTCTGGACAGGAAAATGGTTTTTGTCCACTGTGCGTTAACATGTGATTTTTGGTGACTCTTTGCAGTAGAAACATGTAAAAGGTTTTGTATCACTTTGAGTAAGCAAATGATTTCTAAGAAGTTCCTTTGCACTACATGAATAATTGCAGTCGGGACATGAAAAAGGTTTTTGTCCAGTGTGGTTCAACACGTGAACTTTTGGATACCGTTGTGTAACGCATGAATATTTGCAATCGGGACAAGAAAAAGGTTTTTCGTCACTGTGAATTAGCAAGTGCCGTTTTCGTTATTTTTTTCGAGAAGTAGAATAGTTGCAGTCAGGACATGAAGTGGATTTTTCTCCACTGTGGGTAAACATGGGTAATTTTTAGATTTCTCTTCGTAGTACATGAATAGTTGCAGTCGGAACATGAAAACGGTTTTTCTACACCGTGAGTCAGCAAGTGACTTCTTAGATATCTCTTTAGAGGACACGAATAGTTGCAGTCAGGACATGAAAATGGTTTTTTTCTTCTGTGAATCATACTGTTGATTTTTAAATCTTCCCTTTGAGAACTTGCATAACTGCATTCGGGACGTGGAAAAGGTTTAACTCCACTATGAGTCAGCTTGTGAATCATAGTGGAGTAAAGTGTTGCTCCACAGGGAAAACTTAGGGAAATTACTTTCCTCAGGGCCTCCTCACTAAAGCTAATGTAAAAGAAAGTATGTGTTGTAATACCATGTAGGTTTATTCTAGGTCAGACAGTGTTAAATTGTGGAAGGAATACAAGGCCGATAAAAATAATAATATTCTCAATTTTTTTCAAAATGACAATATGAATATATAAAATGTATATAATGTATCGCGAGTTAGAAATCTCTTGTTTTATTTATTACCGCAAACGAGATAAAATCAAGAAAAAGGGTATTTAAGCGACATTTCAGTACGTTGCGCAACTTAATTGTGACTTTCGGGTAAAAATTGTTACTTGGGTGTTACGTAACGCTTAGGGGGGGGGGTTGAACAGGAAAACGTTACGGCGCGTTACATGGGGGGGAGGGGGGGTCAAAAATCTTCTAAAATTGCGTTACGTAATACTTGAACGCTCCCTAAGGAGGCTGATTTGAGTGAGTGTCCCGGCCTTGTGATCTAGGAGGTTTTGGTTACATGGGGGGAAGGGAGGGTCAAAAATCTTCAAAAATTGCGTTATGTAATACTTGAACCTTGAACGACCTTGTCTACTTTCGTTTTCTGAAGGTTGCTTATGACTTTTTAAAGGAGTGATGAAGTTGTACATTGCTGAGTTGTCCGGTGACCAATAAACTTACCCATGGGTGAGTTCATCAACACTAGGGTTATTTTCAATCACTTTTGAAGTGAAAATTTCACCGTTAGCACCATTGTGATTTGAAGCTCGATGAAACGAAAAATAGCGAAACTAAAAAGAGACAAATGTAATACGATTGTTCGTTCGTAAACGTAATAGATGTATATTATACCTAATACCTACATCTATAGCATAGGTTCTCAACGTGGGCGATAACGTCCCCTTGTGGGCGTTTGAGACTTTCAGGGAGGCAGTAGAAGACCTAGAGAAAATAAGGGGGCGTTGAGGCATCTGAACTCCCCCTAATTTTCTTTCATTGAGGGCGTGGGCAGGTAAAAAAAATATGGTCTAAAAACGACAAGCTAATCACGTACTAATAAAGCAAAGTACACTTTAATATCGGTTAATTTTTGTTATTTTAGGGTATTGTAATCATTTTTATCACGTGTGCAAAAATTCACATATTTCGGTGGTTCGGGACGTGGATGAAAATTGAACTGAAATATTCCATTACATTCAGATCTATATTAACCTTCCAGTAGTCACACCCTTGCACCGAACATAAGAAATCGCGCGCGGTCGGTGATTCCGCAACTTTAGGTGTCTGGTTTTAGAAGACGACTGAATATTTCATGATATTGTATATAGCATATAATAAAAAAGTGTTTTATCAATATAAGTAAAAAAAACATTAATTGATAATCACTTTTTAATTTGTGCGTAATAGTTTAAGTCTGTGAAATCTCAATTTTTTAGACATCTGACACAAAAAAACGCTATAAATCAACATAATAACGAAACAAGAAAAAATTTCTCAGTTTCAATTTTTAATGTTTACTATAGTTATTATAGAGATCAATCAGCCTTATCGGCATGACTCCATTTTGTAGGAACTCTAAATGTCACTTATATAATGTTTTCTGCATGTTTTTTTATGTAATAACTAAATTCTAATAAGCAATATGAAGTCAAATCAAAAACTGCTAACAACTAATCATCAGAATCCATAGTATTTGCTGGAAATGCATAATCTCGGGCATCTCTTTCTCGAGAATAATTGGACTGAATATTTCTTATAAATTTATTTATTTATTTGTAACACATGTAAATAAATACAGGGTGTCCGCCGGCAGATTTTATACTTCAAAAATTAAAATAAAATATGAATTCAATAAAAAATATTTATTAAGAATAATGCGGATTTTAGTTTTTAAAAATATCTCCACTCAAATGGCGTCCTTCTAGCTGCAAACATTCTTGCAATCTTTCCTTCATATTGGCGAAAACTCGCTTGCAAAGTTCTGGACTGATAGCTGCAATATCTCATCAGATATTTTCTTGTACGGCCTCTATTGTTGATGGCGAATTGCTGTATACGCGAAATTTGAGATATCCCCATAATAAAAAGTCGCAATGGGTCAGATCGGGTGATCTAGGGGGCCAGGCTATGTAGCCGAAGCGACTAATCAATTTTCCAGGAAAAAGCTCTCTCACTTTAGTCATTGAGTCCCTAGCGGCGTTTGCCGTGGCCCCATCCTGCTGAAAATGGCTTCTGATATTGTAACTAACATGACGATGTAGCTCCGATATAAAAAAATTGACCAGCATTGCGCGGTACCGTTGTGCGTTAACAGTTTCACCTCTACCGAAAAAAAAAAGGATTTTGTAAAATTTCTCTTCTCACAAGTTCTGCGTTTTCAGGAGTAGTTACAGTCTGATCCAGTTTCTCTAAGTTTCTGTACCCACGCCCATATCAATTGGTTTGACGGGACATTCTTCAATCGTCGGATATCAAAGTGAGAACAAAGCTGACGCCTCGCCACAAATACACCTCAACTGCAAAAGCGCGGAGCGCTCCCGTCCACTGACTCATGGCTACTAAACTTAACTAAACAACAAAAACAACCCGCAACACTCGCGCGTTGAGTGATACCCCGCTCCCCCCGCTGCCGCCTTCCTACGCGCCGTAAGCTCAGTTCAAAATGTAAAATCTGCCAGCAGACACCCTGTACAACTACTTATTTGCGTATAACGTATTTATGTAAAATTAAACTGAGTTATAAGTAATATGATACAAATATCATGAAATACTCACCCAGCTCTCAATATTATTCAAGAGATTTTTCAAGTATACAACCAGTTGCACGCGGAAAGAACATGTGCGCTTGCGACGAATGTCACTGGGGTACTGAGGGGACGTACCCCACCCCCCCGAGGATATAACAGAAGCGCAATTGTCTATTGTTTATAGTTAGTGCATAATCAGTCAAATAAGTTCGCTGCGGACTCACAGACCGCGCGGGACCGCTGAAAGGTTAAATTGGATAATATGAAATTTTTTATTTTAACTTTCTTAGGTATAACAAATAATTTCATATATTTTTTATCGAATTATTGATTCCGTGACAGTTGAAACCTCCCCTCCCCACTCAAAAAAAATTGGGGGCCTATAGAAAAAAAAAATTCTAAGTGGGCAGTGGGCAAAATAAGGTTGAGAACCTACGATCTATAAGATTTAGTCTACGAGAGAATGAGATAGTATAATCGGTCTCCTTTTTGAGCGGTGCTTCGTATCCTATCGGTCTCCTCTTTGTGGGGTGCTTCGTAGTGTCCCCACTCTTGTCTATTTTAGTTCTCTGAAAGTTTCACTTCTACCGCTTGTGAATTGCTCACTCTGATTTTTTTTCTTTTTATATAGGTACCTACATGATTCTTAGCAAGTATTTTCTTAGTACATACTATTATAAAACACCATATGAAGTACCTATGGTTGCCCGGGCTTCATGCAGAGTTTTTCGAAATCAGATGTAGACAGTAATTTTTCTTTTATTTTGAGCGTCAAGTGTGCAAAATTTCATCATGAAGTAACATAATTCTGCTTTCCCAGGAGAAGTAGAATGTCAAAACTTAACACCATTAGTGGCTTGTACTGTTTTCTGTCATGCTTTTCTAATTTATAATTTTGTTAGAATGCTTTTTGTAGAATTATCTTTTTAGGTATGACAAATGAAAAACAACTTTTTCATAAATCTTAACATTTATTACCAAACTTGGAGGAAAATCAGACAAAAATTGAATACTTAAGGGGAGAATTTCTTTTATTCTTAAAACAGTTTTTTTTAAAGAAATAATAAATATTCAATTCTTTATAAGAACAACTCTTTTTATATAACTTTTGAAGGTTATTCCCATCAATGTAATATATCATTAACTCGTAGAATGCCGTTCGTGCACCGGTGTGTTTGAGATTTTACACGCGATTTTGACCCTTATGTATAAAGAAAGTGTATGAAGAACACGGTCAGAATCGCTTGCTCTATTATCGCCCTTTACCATAGAGAAAACCGCAATGCGCCTGGTCACTCCAAATAATTTATATTAATAATTTACCGGAGCGCGGGAATGTGCGCAGTTCTTGCACATGCGCGGGAAAAATTCCTTTGTCTCCGATTTTGACCTTTCTATGTACAAAATTTCTCAAGGACACTGTCAGAATCGCTGGACACGAAATGTCATTGGGTGTCATGGATGCCGCTTTTTGCGAACGCTAATTGGTGGACAACTAACCCCAACTACCCCGGCAAACAACGGGTTAAAGAAGAAGATAACACTAATAAACTAAACGAAAATATGAAAAAGAATTAACAATTATGACGATTTGATGGAAGGTGGCAATGGCCGAATTGGTAAAGGCGCCCGTCCCGGTTAGACGAAAGGTTCTGGGTTCAAGTCCCAGTTATTCTAGATCCTTTTTCTATTTTTCTGTGTCTTGTTCTCTTTCACATTTTCGTTTAGATTATTAGTGTTATCTTCCTCTTCAATAAAATAATAAATAATTCAAATTACAAAAAAAATTCTGACTTTTGTGAAGAGTGCGGACTTTCAAAACATGTCAAGCACATATACTTGACATGTTCATATTGTTCTTTGTACAGTAGTTTTTTTAAACAAAGTATGTACAACCTTTTTTGGTAGGTATACATGTTCCTTCAAGATTGTGTCCATTACTACCTAGGGATTGACCGATATCAATAATTTTCTCCCACGGTATTATATCGACGGTAATTCTCTGACGGTAAATTAGGAAAGCTCATTCTCCTATGGAAACAAAAATTGCAGTAGATAGCAATAAAAATTGCAGTAACAAAAAATGAATTATTAAGGTGAAAATCAGTGGTGCTATAAAATATAAATGGCTTTTAACTTAAAAACTAAGCTACAAAAACAATATTATTTATTGACCTTTACAAATATTGTGCAGCCTTTTTACAAAGTAGTAAATAATTATTTCTGAAAAATCTTTACTCTCATAACAATACTAATTTAATATTTATAATATGTATAACGCTTAACATCCAAATTTTTCCATAAACTCTGAAACGTTTGAATTATTCAACACAAGAAAAATAGCATCAATTTTGTGGGAGTTTTTTTTCAACAAAAATATAATGTTCAGAGATTTCATTTAAATTTTTTACAAAATAACATACACCTAAGCATTAAAAAAATTCAATCCAATACTCTTTTCACAACACAACCCTGATCACAATCAATTTCTAAAATTTAAGTCATTCTCCATCATTCTCCTCAAATATTTGACATCAAAAATTATTTAGCGATTCATAAAAAAAAAGTGAAAAATAAATGTGGAACATGATTGTCAGCTGGGTTTATCTGAATTAAAGTTAACCTTAAGGCCCGGCGCAAACGTCAGATTTTTCCATCCGATTGTGGGGTCAGACAAAATTCGATTGGACGGCGGGCGCGGAAAGGCGTGGCCTATTTTCATTACTCCAATGACGCGGCCTTCCAATCCAGTCGGACAATGGGCGTGGCCCCGGTATTATAACCAATCGGGTTCGAATCGATTTTTGTCTGATCCGACTCTTGTCTGGCGTGTGCGACCTGCCTAACTCATTCAATAATAATTCTTACAGCATATATTAACAATAACTAAGTTCTTGAGCCGTGAAGACATAGGAAGCGCGACACAGCTCAACACCCCAAAGAAAACCAACAGTAGATCATGAAACTTGTTGGTAAAATAACAATACTGATGAACTTAAAGTCACTTTATAACATTAACATTGACTAGTCTTTAAGTCTGCAGATAAATGACAATACAACTGGCATTTGGAGATTCTAATAGATACCCATACTTCGTTCATTGGGTTCTACTTGTCACATTTTTAATGTCAACAGACTTTAAGTTTCTTAAATGAAAATCTACAATATTTGCTGAATTCATCATGTCATTAAAGTATTTGTCAGGGTCAATGTTATTGATTGAATCCGTTATTTTTAAGATGTCTTGATTAGAGTGTAAATCATTGGATAGTTTTAAAGGAGGTTGCTCATTCGCCTGGCAAATCTGCAGGCCGCGGTTGTTAGATACAATCTTACCAGGACAGTTGACTATTGCTCGTTTATTTCTATTATGTACTTTAGCAATTTTATTATTATTTTCAGTCATAAACATATTGTCTGTAGTTCTAACAGTGTGGACTTCAAGTATATCTCGCTTGCCACCAATGTAATCATCCTGAGGAACATTGTCAACCTTTTCAATAATTTTCTTTTCCTCAATCTTTCTGACATCTGTTTTTACAATTGCAGGTTTCTCTGATGGTTTTACAACTACTTTGTCAATGGGTTTCTCATCATTTGCTTTAGACATGGCGATGGCTATGGGCGGCCTATTGGCGATGTTTTCATTATCTTTTTGACTGAGAGTTAAATTATTGACAACAATTTTATCCAATTTTACAGCATCTTCTCCAGCTTTGTAGGATTCTGGTTCATCTTTAGTATGAATGTGAGCATTAACCGTTTGTTTCACATCATTATTCATTGAAATCTGTTCATCCACTTTGGGACTTTCTTTAATTACTTCATTAGCGGTATTATCATTTTTTTCTTGCTTTTGTTGAACAATATTCACACTTTTGACAACCTCTGGGGCTTGAATGAATGATTGTTTTTCAACATGACTTACTTTGGCAGCTGAATGTGTTGTAATTTCCACTTGGCCACCTAAACTTTCGATAGCTAATTTGGCTATTTTTTGTATATTTTCGACAGCTAGTTTTTTAGTCTCGGCACTATTAACATTGTCTGCTTTTTGTTTGATTTGGATGTCCTTTTGCGTTTCTTTTATTTCTTCAAGAATTTTCTGTTGTTCGATGACCATTTTCCTTTGCTCCTCTTCGTGTCTTTTGATTGTATGCAACAGTTCTTGCTTTTTTAAGTCATCATTAATTTGGCTTTGTTTTTCTTCTTCTTTTTGAATATTGTCTTTTACATCTGCTGATACCTGGGCTTGTTCCTTGAGAGATTCTTGAGAAAGTTGGATTGGATTTACTTTAGGAGGATTATCCGCCATCACAGCACTAGTTTCTGTTTGAACTTCTTTGTCCCCCGCTCCCTCTCGGTCATCTTTGCTGGATGGTTCCATTTGTGCGGTCAATTTTTTTTCTGGTTCGTCCGGTTTTTTAATAACTTCAATATTGGGTTTAACTTCTTTCACTTCCACTGGCGGCACAGGATTTGGTGGCAGTATTATAGAATCTACTTTGGAAGGTCGTTCCACATTCTCATAATTTTTTAAGACTGGACTTTTTTCCGAAACTTTGTGATTTTCAAATACATTCTTATTTACATCAATAACTTTGTCAGAAATTATTTGGAAATTGGCACCTAAAACAAAAAACAGAACCATTGAGACATTTACACTTAAAACAAAAATTTTCCTAGATTAATTATTACAATTTTAAACTGAAAAATTTTTCACAATTTATTTACCTTGGTTTTCCTTTCTCATGGCAGGGGGAGATAATGCTTGAATAATTTTATTGTCAGTTATTTTTTTATGCATATTTTCCGCCAGAATTCTATTTTCTAAACTTATGCTGTCGATTTCAGCTGCTTGCAAATTTGCATATGTTCCCAAAACCATGATGATTATTCCAAAGCACAAGACCAACTGAAAACAAACAAAGACAAATCAAATTATGTATTCTGTTTGCTTTAATCTTCACGCTAGGTTGGATTAACTAACTGACCGTCACGCCGTTTCCTGCAGGGATAGACAGAGGATAGATCACCACAATAGATAGAATACCACAACTCTGTCTCGGTTTTGTCTCTTTGCTTATTCATATATCGTTTCACAGAGACTCTTCTATATTACTGACTCTTGACGTGGCCCATATTAAGTATTTGATTCACTTGATCGTGACATGTCTTCCTCGGGCGTACCCGAATTCTTCCAACCTTCACATTCAGGTCATATATTCTCCTTAAACTCCCTTCTTAATTTTTCTGCTCTACAAGCCCAAACTTCCTTTTCTTAGTCTTTTTAATTGCCTTGCATTGTGGTCTACCGTGTTTAGTCCACCATTAATGAAGTGAAAGAAGTAAATCATCAGCGCGATGTTCATTAGTAATTACCTGAGCCAGCAGTCTCTCGTTGGTGTTCTTGGTGGACATGCAGATAAAGCAGGTGGCGGGGAAGATGACGCAGATCATGACCCCGATGGTGGAGCCCACGAGGCCCAACACTAGCTCGATGTTGGGCAGCATGAGCCCCACCAGCAGCGATGAGGCGATGATGCCCACCGTCAGACACTTGAACCTCAGCTCAGGGATCAGGTTGTTCAACAGCTCATGATGGGAGGCTTGACCCTATGTGAAAAATAACCGTCATTACTTTTGATTTTTTTTATTGAAATTCAATTTTTGTAATAACTGCACCAATTTTTACATTGTAATGTACTTTGCAAAAAATAATACAGCCCGTCAAAAAAACTAGAAATTTAATAAAATGTAGTTTTTGTCACTGTAGCAACACCGAATTTGGAACAAATTACAGTAAAATCAAATATTAGGTTTGCTCTAATCCTGAATTTGAAAAACAATGGTTTAACATTTACAAGAAAAATAGCGTAACTCTTTATTAAAATGTTTTTTTTTTTTTGCTGAAATTGCACATTAATTACACATTTTTTTTTATTTCATTACATATTTAACATCTAATAAATGGTTTCTTTGTTAATCACTCGCTTGCCCCACATTTTAACAAAAACAGTAAGGATTGCCGGACAAATGGGCGGCCGCGCAAAACGTATACGCAATTACCAAGAATTTACCATAATTACATTATTTTCTATTTAAGTATACAAAGATAATAATTGTTTGTTATAGATAAATAAATCAAATGGAATTACACATTTCAAAAAATATATCTTACATGCCTTCCTTCCAAATATTTGTTCATTAAATTTCCAAATAGTAAAAATAATATTCAAATAGTTTGAATATTAAATTTCCTTAGAATGTGATGTAAAATCATGCCTATTTTTTTATTTTTAACTTAATCAGTAAAACCTCAATTTTTATATTTAATTAAATGAAGACAATTTAAGCGAAACTCAATCGAAAATCTGAAAACAGAAAAGATACGGTCATATCTGGGATTCGAACCCAGGACCATCGCCTTGCTGGGGCGCAACTCTACCAACTGAGCTAATGTCGGTTATATTTAACTGTATCATACTTCGACTAAGAACTACCAACATTATCTTCATTTTCATAATGCATATTTTTATTGGCTGCTATCTTTATGTATGATTGCAAGGTTCAAACCCAAACTAAATGCTATCTAGATAGTCTCTTGGATAACTACATTATTTATTTATTAATTTATTTATTTTTTCAGGTTCTCCACAAAACAGTTATACATCAAATTATTACGGAGAAGATTACAAAATTTAAGAAAAAAAAAATCCAAGGGGGCAGTTTCACTATTTTGAGACGTATGTCAAAAGACAGTTACTGAACTCTCTATAGGTAACATTGAAGATGTCAATGCTCAATGCAGAATCGTTAAGCAGTTGAATTGCTCTGTTTAATGGGGCATTCTGAAAGGAAGAAGTTCTCGCTTTACGAGCATACGTGGGATCTCTCAAGAGTATACGCGTTAGGGACATATAGGTTAATCTCCTTCAACATAGGTGGATTCAGTACAGTACCGGAGATCAGCTTAAAAAAATGTTTCCACAAAAATATTTTTCGGCGGGCTTCTAAGGTATTAAGATCGAGCATTCCTGTTAAGAACAACGATGGATACAGGAATGGGTAGTATGTATATTCCCTCATATACAGGTAACGCATAAACCTTTTTTGTACTATTTCTATTTCTAGGATATGGTTTTGTTCAGAGGGGGCCCAAATAATGGAGCTGTATTCCAGGATGCTGCGGACAAGTGCTTCATAAGTTCTTCGTATTGCAATTCCATTAGTAAATGATCTCGCATTACGAAGAACAAATCTGAGCATTTTGTTGGTGCAGGAGACAATGTCTGATATGTGAGATTTGAAAGAGAGATTTGCTTCAAAAATCACGCCAAGGTCTCGAATCTCGTTTTTGCGTGTTAGTATAATTTTATTAATATGGTATGGGAGTAGAAATGTGTCTTGTAATCTTATAAATGTGACGAAACTGCATTTTTGGATGCTGAATGGTAAGTTATTCAATTCCGACCATTTGACAATTAGTGGATAACTGCATAATATTGTCTTCATTTAATTAAATAAAATCTTGTCCTACTAGTTTCTGAACACTGTTTGATGTTGACATGCTAAATATTCACTTGGATGAAAGTGCTTTTTAAGTTTGTCCTTTTTCCTTTTAATCAACTTGAGTGTTTTACAAATAAAAGCAGTGTTACCATTCTATACAACAATGACTGCACTGCTCAAAAGCAGTGTTACCTTTCTATACAACAATGAGTAAAGGCTGGCTCGGCAGGGGAATATGATTAGTGGAAAACTAAAGGCGAGGGACATCACAAAGCCCATCTTTATAGCATCGCTCGCAAGAGTTGGACTGAAGCTCAGCAAAATATTTCCTGAAATACGAATCGACAAAAACAATAAACATAGATTTAAAAATAAATTACAATTTCAAAAACTCAATACAGTACTCTCTCACTAATCTGTCACCCCAAAAACCGGGCATGGATACTTGCCATGTTTGGCACACTTGCGGCGGATTATAGTGCATATTTACAAAATGTACTAAAAATTAAAACAGTTTTATAGTAAAAACAATCACCGATATCGATCTTTCTTAAAATTCAATGCAAAAGTTCTAGAATTCATTGAGCCGGAGTTGCTGTTGAGTTAAATTTCATGCATATTTAATTTCCACAGATAATTTCATATTTAATTTCCAATAGATAATTTACATTGGTAGATAAATTAATTGCTTGCTGTTTATTGCTTAAAGTGATAAAGCGTGGCAATAAACATAATCACTATTAATATTGCAGATGTTTTTATTTGACACATCGTTTACCTGAAATGGGTTGATTGCAGAATGCGATATAACCGAATAATCCAACAAGAACGTACATGACCGAGCATATATTTACTGCATTTTTTGTTACGTAATTCATCTTTTCCAGAGTGGCATTCGGTAAGGTGTCGTAAATTTCAAACAGCTGTCTGCAAACAAAAAATAAACAAAAAATTTTAAGTGTACACTTTTTCATTTTTATTTTAGGAGACATGCCAAAAACCCAATATGAACCCAGGAGAATGAACATAGGTGAAATATAGGAGATATAACCACCAATTGCGTGGCAGGCCGGATCGGGGGAGACTGGTTGAGGGAGACCTTTTGACCTCTCTAGCAGGACTCTCTCGGAACATCGCCTTGAACCGAAATGGGTGGGATTGATACGTTTGTCACTCCTGGACACACTAACCCCCAAATTCCTGACACCCACCCCTCATACTTTTTTCTTCCCGGAACTTCCTCTCCTAAAAAGACCCCCAAAGATGACATATTCCCTGGTGGAACTATTTTCCACCTGTGTGGAAAAAATGTTAAAAAATTGATGTATGGCCAGAATATGAAAGGGTATATGGCCAGAGTGCTATGGAAGCTATGCAGATCATCTCTGTCTTTTTCAGTGGTTATTTTTTGTTAGACTTACGTTTGGCAGAACAGAGCCATTGAAAAAATGGGTAAACACTGCAATACTCCGGCAGGCTCCCAATATTCCACTTTGTCTATCCATTCTCCGGAAAATAAAGGCCCTCCAGCTTCTACAATTACCTGGAAATTCATAATTAAATACATGGTACAGTACTCCACAGTAAAAAAAAGGCTCTGGTACTTATTTGTGCCACCAAGGGCGCAGCTATGGCATTCACATGAGGGGGGTTTCTTAATAAACAAAAAAATTAAATCCCGACATTGGGGAATTTACATTAGGTTGGGTGATATTCCCAGATGCACATCACTAACAACAGCTTTACTTTCTTTCGTCGAATGAATTGATCAGTTTGTTGATACATTTAATAAATCATGGAAAAGAGTATAATAGTAGAAGTCGGCAACTAAATGACTGGTAAGTAGCTGAGTGAACAAGTGCATCGGATTCCCAATCCAGGCGTAGTGGGTTCAATTCCTCTGCTAGCTAGGTCCAGCATCATTGAAGAAAAGAAGATTTACTTAAGTTATTCTAAAAAAAGCATACTGCTGATTTGTGTAACTCTATGATAAACAATGCACATATCAGGAAGAGAGGATCATATCGTAATTGATGTAATAGTGAGTCATACCTTTAAAACAAGGCAAAAGTAGAATCCAATAGTGGCGGCGCACACATTACTGAGGCTGTCCACATTCCTCAACAGGCCCAGAGGTAAGACACACACCAGGGACACCACTACCATCACACCGGTTCTGTTCAAATAACACTATTATTAGTATACATAATAAATCAAGTGAGAAGAACAATAAATTATCCGTAATAACAATAACTGCTCGACAATCCTACATAAAACATTGAACCACTGCTACCCTTCACAGAAAAGTCGCAATTGAGGTGGTATTAACCCCTAGACCAATTTTGTAAGATATTTCTCCCAGCTTGAAATGGGCTCGTAAAACACTGTACACAAAACAATAACAGAGACTTACTACAAATTCCCATAACGCACACTACTTTTGGTCAACAAAACTTCAGATATCTTGCAACAAGACTTTACAACATTCTTCCAGATAGAGTAAAAAAATGTGATTCACAAAAAAAATTCGAAAATAACACAAAAATAATGATAGGGCCTTTACCGGCGCACTCACCCAAATTCGAAATTAAACCAATGTACTGATTGTTATTATTCAAAATTATTGTTAATGTAACCAATCTATTGTGTGATTATATTTTAATATAAGTGTAGGTATGTTGATAAGTAATATAAATTGACTTAAATTACTACCTCAAAACAGGCCAGCCTAGTGAGGCGGATTACGAGAAACCTAAATTTATAACTATTTTCTATTCTTCAAGTACCTACCTACTGTTCATATTTATATTATTTTCTGTTGTTAACCTTTTGTACGTATGTAACTTATATAAACCATTGTAAACATTAACACTGATTATGTGCATTTTTTTAGTTATAAATCTTGCAAATTTTGTTTAATAAAGATATATGTATTATATTAAAAAAATGCTATCTCACCGTGTATACGGTGAGATATGTGATTTAAACAGTGATAGAAAGAGAGAACATCACACTTTTTATTTGTATTTAAAAGTTTACCCTAGATGATCCTAAAAAATTTGTATGTAATAATTCTATGAAACAACATTTATCATTTGAAAAATATTTGTCAAGGTATGGAAATTTTTAGATAAACATTTTTGTATTTATTTAGGAAAAAAAAGTGAAAAAATAATTTTGCAAATATGCATAGAGTCCACCTCACGGATAATACGGAATGTTCATGTTGTTGAAGTTTGATGCATGGATAATACGGAATATTCCTTTTTTAACTAATAGACAATCAAATATGACATTTGTCTGAAGTACCAATCTTATAAAATAAATTCTTGTCAAAATAAAAACAAAAAAGTACCTACTTCGAATTATTGGGTTGAGATTCAAACTACGAAAGCTGCATGTCATCATAATTTAGATATACATCCCAGGTTTTGAATGGTTTGTTCGGCAAAGCAGGGTTTGTCTAGTGGGTAGGTGTAATTATTCTAATACATTTCTTTCCATGTTAAGCTGTTATAAATACAGGTACAAACTTGTCAATAATGCATTCACTTATTAACGTGAATAAATTATTGTTTTAAATGCCAATAATATTTTTTATATGATTGGCAGCATTGATTGATTGTCTATGAAACGTTAAATAAAAACGATAAACATAAAAATGGCATATCCGCGTAAGTGAATTAATTTTAACAAAATTAAAATGTTAAAAGCATATTTTTTGCATTTTTTTTGTCTCCCCCGACATAAATACTCACTTTTCGTAATATAAAGCTAAATCTAACTGAATAAAAAATATTCCGTATAAACGAGTAAATGGTTCAACGCATTAATAATAAATATGTATTTGTTTACTAAGATACTACTGTACTATGATATGAGTAGGTATCGATAAGCGGTTCAATCCATAAATAATACTTTTTTCTTAATACCTTTATCTAATTAAATATATGTTTTGGTTTTGTGTAAAGTGGTAAATAGAGTTTACACTATAAAAACCTAACCTTACATCGGTTAGCAACTTTAAAAACTTTTATCTATGTTTGCATTCATGCACCTAGATAAATAATATTATGTAAGGTTTAAAAATAATTGATCAAATATAATAACATCTGTTCAATCAATAAATCGAAACTATTTAAAAGTAAGAGCTTGTGTATTTTTATCATGTCATAAGATTTCAAACGGTGATTGATTGACTAAAATAATCATTACATTTTAAAAACTTAAACAATTTACGAATTAATCTGCGTTTTCAAACACTGTCTATTATCAGTACAATTAAGGCAGTTTTAAAATCTATTAAAAAAAAACAATAATACACTCCTGTCACAGCAGACAACAGTTAGGACAGGAGTCCCTACTGCTCCCGACTGTCCAAATCCAGTGAGACTTTTGACATCATACACCAATTATTGGGTATGATGTGAAGCTAAAAGAAGTGGATAAGGGAAGGGAAGATGAGCAAAAGCCAGGTTTGGAAGTACCTGTCATTCAGATCTGGTCACCAAATACGGCTTTAGCCATTACAGGGAACATTTCGATTCTGACTGGTGGCCTTTCAAAAGGGCGATACTGAGAGTATTTACCAGCCGTGGCACTGTACAGTCGCAGATGATACTTTCACTAAATAATGTGATTTAAAAAAAATAATATCCTTTAGAGCTTAAAAAAATTTAAAGCATGACAGAAAACAATTACTGCTCCCCGTGTACAGTTAGAACATATGCATTGAATATAAACTAGCATTACTTTAATCTTTCTCGTAAAGGAAGCTTTCAAGAGTACAGTAAATTGTATCAACGCACAATACATTACATTACTAGTGTACTTCCAGAGTGGAAGATACTCTCAGTATCGCCCTGGTGTAAGACCACCATTCAGAATTGAAACGTTGCTTGAAATGGCTTCTGCCGTGTTTGGTGACCAGATCTGAATAGCCAGGTACTTCCCCACTAGACATGGGCAGATTTATTCCCAGACGTGAATCGATTCAGTCTGATTCTCCTGGCCTTTTGAATTAATTCCTTCTATTCATTCCTTTAATTCAATTAATTCCAAAAAATAGCAAAAGGAAAAGGGTTTAAGGGATGGGTAGGAATCTGGGGTTCAGTGTGTCCTGGTTGTCCACCTCCAAGACCTAGACAAACCTCACCCCATGAACCCGGGCACCCCTGCTAAATCATCAAACGTGGCGAACCACTTGGGGTGACCTATGGCAGAGGTGTTGGTTATCCAATAAAGGTTCCCGGGGCGGCGGTACCCATTCCCGCCTCCCAAATTGCCTCTTTTTAATGTCGTTATTTTTCGTTTCATCGAGTTTCAAAACACAACGGTGCTAAAGAAGTTTTCACTACACAAAGCACTCTTCTTAGGGTGAATTTGCCTATTTCAGATACGTTGGCTAAAGAAGGAGGTAGCGCAACACGGCATAACACCCCAAAAACAAATAACGAAAATTGCCTATTTCACTTTTTAAAAAATTATTACGAATTATGTCGTTCTGAAAAATTGTACTGTGTGGTTAATGTAATATTAAAATATTACATTTGTTAAAACAAACAAAAAAATTGACAAGAAAAATGTATTTACATAAAATAAAATCTTAAAATTAAACAGTGTTTTGTTTCACCCCTAAAGTTTTACCAATTTTATTTTATTTATTAAATTGAAATTATTCCATTTCACGTGATCTACATAAACAAACATTTTACCATGACAGCTGACCACAGCCGATTGCCGAAGTTCGTCTCAAAGTAGGTAGGTATTTGAATTCCAATAGCTTTGATGCGTACCAAAAAATAAATTGACGGCTTGGCCATCGGAGAGGAATGGGTGAACCGCCCGGGCAGATTCGCGGCGAACATCGAGGAATGAATTAGTAACTTTTAACTAGTGTCTTGCCTCTTGCCTCGCAAAGACTTGAAAACTCACACTGAATGATTAATTCCCAAGTGAAAAAGACTCCGCGCCCCGTACAGACTATTACCTAGCGACAGACTATTAACTAGATACGCGACGAGTACAGGACGGGGACGGCGCGGCGGACTATGACAGGATCATGTACTGAATCAAATAGAACCAATGTCTTAATTCTTGCGTTGTGAAAGAGACTCGACCGATTCGCGATCGTATTTCGCTTGGGCTGACCACGATGAAGATATACGAATGGGTGTTATACGAATGGCGCACGGGAGCGGGATACTTTACGTGTTTTGCATTATTATTTTATGGGCGCGCCGCCCATTGAGCCCGTGCAAAACACGTAAATAATATTTACGAATCATTATAATATTTAAATCGTTTACGGTACACATCAATCAATGAAATAATTTAACAGTAAAATAAATGAAAAATAAAAACTAATGGTGCCGTTAAAAATCGTAGGATGCAAGGTAGGGATGTCGAAAGAGAAAAAAAATATCGATATATCGATATTTATTAAAATATCAATATCGACGTCGATATATCGAGAAAAAATATCGATATATCGAGGAAAAAATATCGATATATCGGTCAAATTTTTAAAGATTTTGCGTTTTTAAAATAATACTGTATTATGCTCAATATTATCAATGGTAATTTTTATACTCAATGTGTATTATTTAAATGTACAAAGATCTCAATAAAAATGATGGTATTTTTAACAGTATTTATTTTTATTAGACAATAATTACAAAAATATAAAAAACTAAAAAGCTATCTTCTAACTAATATTTTTAAACCTTTTTATTGTATCAGGCAAACCAGTATTTATCCTTAATCTTAAGTATTCCAGAAATCTTCGTTTTTTTTTTTAAATTCACGAGATGTTTTTTTTTTAAATATCCCAAATTTGTCGCATTAGTAAATGAAAAAAATAAACTTAAAATCTTTAATACACACCTAAAGGTATTGGATCCACGTTGAAAAAAGTTTGGCAGCAAGCGGTGTAAAAAGTTATCAGTCCCTAAATGTTACATAAAAAACGTTGTACTTTCACACGAACGTCCTGACTGCTCGGGAAGTCAATCTTTGCTGACGTGTTACGCAGCGACGAAACGTTTTGCTGAGTTCGGTAATAGGGGGAAAGATGCGCTGGTATGTGATGTCAAGATATAGAAACAAAATTTAATGGTCCCTGCAATTTGAAATTCCGATTTGTTTTCGACGCTCTCATATTAGTAAAACCATTGTGCGGCGGCCTGAGGTAACACGGGACTCGGTCGCTCCAAAGTGTGCGTGTGGGAGGCGCTATGGGAATGACTTAGTCGAAATGGCCGAAAATATCATACATTTCTATACACTTACCTACACCATATGAGATAGTATTGTAAGTTAATAAGTAATAGCTAAAATTTCAACCGCTAGATGTCACGAACCCAATTCAGTTACTTTTTCCGTTCGTTCCTAAACGGTTTTGGATTCTAGTGACTTTCGTTACATAAATATACAAAATTATCGTTTTTGATACAATTTTCGATAGTGGATATTTAATATCGATATATCGGATCAAAATATATCGGCTAAAAATATCGATATTTTGAATTAAAAATATCGATATTTTTTCAACAAGCCTAATGCAAGGCCAAAGATGAGGAATGAAGACTCAATTTCTTCTGAAATTGAGAATCAGATAGAGTGTGTCACAAGATTGAATTTATTAATTTAATTCAGTCATTCAATTTTGCCCACGTCTATTCCCCACCTTCCTCTTCCCCATCTCCTTCCCCTCCCCACTGCCTTCAGCCTCACAACATACCCCCAATTGGGGATGCCATAGTCCCACTGGCTCCAGACGGGAGGAGTTGGGACTACTGTGCGGTATTAATGTGAAAAAAAAAAAAAATTACTCATTTCAATTTGGGAGGCGGGAATGGGTACCGCCGCCCCGGGAACCTTTATTGGATAACCAACACCTCTGCCATAGGTCACCCCAAGTGGTTCGGTATGTTTGGTGATTTAGCAGGGGTGCCCGGGTTCATAGGGTGAGGTTTGTCTAGGTCTTGGAGGCGGATGACCGGAACATACTGAACCCCAGATTCCTACCCACCCCTTAAACCCTTTTCCTTCCCAGAACTCTCCTCTCCTTCCTTTCCTTAAAAAACCCTCCAAAAATGACAAAGGCCTCGAGGGAAATTATTTTCCTCAGGGCCTCCTGTGTGGAGCTCATGTAAAAAAAAAAAATTACAATGTGCCAAGACTAAAAACAATGACTTGCAGATAGTTATTTAGTTATTTACCTTAACGCACTGCTTTGATTAAGATTCAGCATCTTGGCTATTATCTGTGGACCCAAGTCTCCCACAACAACAAAGTAAGCCACACAGGTTCCCATCAAGAATCCTATTATTCCTATTTCCACAGCAAACTTGCCCGCTGAGCCAAACACTTGATAAGCTGAAAAAACAAAATATAATATTAAAACATTGAGTTATCTCATATTCCAGATTTCAACATCCATTGGCAACATTCACAATCTAACTATCTTTTTATCATCATGTATCTGATTCATTAACTAACTTTCTAACTATCATGCCGTTTTCCCAGGGGTAGGCAGAGAGGATGGACCGACACATACATCTCAGTCTTAGCACACACTTCTTGCTTCATTCACGTTCACGCATTATCTCATATATACAGGGTGTAACAGGACGTACCCGAGGGATTTTAACCAGCGATTCCTGAGCATATTTGGAGTAAAAAATGTAAATGAAATTTTTGTCTCCGGTGACTTTTTTGATGACAATTTTTTTTCTTCAATTACAAATAAAAAAAAATTTCTTCAGCTTGTTGTCGTTGGTCACTCAGACGAGTAACCGACCAACCCCTCACCCCGCCTCCAACTGTCCCACTCCTACCATTTTTTAATGTTTTTATAGAAAAAATAAATAAAAAAAACATCAAAAATATCACCAGAGACCAAAATTTCGTTTATATTTTTTACTCCAAATAATGTCAGAAATTGATGGTTAAGATCCCTCGGGTAAGTCCTGTTATGTTATTAAAACTTACTTTCTTCATGTTATTCACTTTTTATCATATTATAATATACTGCCACTCTTTTTTACATTAACTCCATACAGGAGGCCCTGAGAAAAATAATTTTCCTCAGGGCCCATGTCATCTTTGGGGATGCTGTGTGGAGGGTTTTTGTGGAAATGAAGGAGTGAACCCGAGTCTTGAAGAGACCCATGTTCTAGGAGGGAGGCAACACAAAGGCCGGTAAATCATTCCGGTAAAGAAACCTTTGGTTTTGAAACATGTTAATAATTTTTTTAATTAAAAACTAGCTGGAGTCCCTGGGTTGCCCAGGCTTTACCTGGCCCTCCTCTTGTTTCAAAGGTCAAGTGTGCAAAATTTCATCAATAAAACTAGATATGTTTAAAAATCAAATCCACGCCGCCCGACCACCACAGACACGCTCCTTTATATAAACAGAACATAATGTAATAAGAAATAATAGAAGTAAGTACCAAATTGGTTATTTTCATTTAATTTAAAACGATGCTCCAAAGTAATTTTGCAATAATTATTGAAGAAATATTATGCATATTGACCTCCATCTCTAGAATCATAGTTGACACCGTAAGCCACTATGCTTTGGAGGTCATAAGATTATAATAGCACACAGCTTTTGTCAACCGTAAATTGTTGTACACTTACCCAATGCTTCAAAATTCCTTCTCCGCGATACAATAGCCGATTTAAGCAGGAAATGGCACGCTAGCCTTGACATCATTCCACTGCTAATTAAAATTACCATTGATAAAATGATTCCACACTGAAAATAATAGGTAAGGAAAACATTAATATTACTGTATTGTACAATAATAAACATTAGTATGTTTTATCATAAACGGATGAAATATCAACTTCCAGTAATATTATCATGTTTTCGGAGGAAATATCAACTTTCAGTAATATTATCGTGCTTTTGGATGAAACATCAACTTTCAAATAGATACCCATATCATTATATGTACCTTGTAATGTTATTGTGCTGTCGGATGAAATATCAACTTTCAAATAGGAACCCATATCATTCTAAGTATTAATATTATCATGCTTTCGGATGAAATATGAACTTTCAAATAGATTAACTGCGTCATTCCAAATATTAATATTATTGCGCTTTCAGATGAAATATCAACTTTCAAATAGATAACCTACCCACATCATTCTAAGTACAGTACAATCTCACTAATCCGGCACTTCAATAGATCGATACGTCCAATAATCCGGCTCCCTCTGCGCTCCATCGCCGCGTCGTCGTCTAGCAGTCTAACTTCAAAACTTATCTCATGTGCATGTGCGTACCTTGTTGTTTTGAAGTGTGAATAGTGTGTATATTCTCTTTATGAAATGCTTTGTTTTATTTATTATAATTTTTTCTCTATAATGCAGTAATCCAAACATTCCAATAATCCGGCACCCTCTGGTTTTTAATAGTGATTAGTGAGATTGTACTGTATTAATATTATTGTGCTTTCAGGTGAAATATCAACTTTCAAATAGATACCCATGTCATTCTAAGTATTATTATCTTGCTTTTGGATGAAATATCAACTTTCGGTAAACTTTCGAATTCACTGGACACGCTTAATTTATTTATTATTTATATTACAGAAATAAACAGTACATTGGTTGTTGAGAAAAAAAAAATGTTTCAGATATTAAGTAATATTTCATGGTGGGCATCTATGATATGTTTCTTTGTAATGTCTCTATAATTAGTAATTACCAGGTGATGTGAGTAGTGCGTAGGTGCAGTGGCGGTTCCCCATAAGGGGACCATGGGGACAGTCCCCACCAGTTATTCCAGAAATATACCAAGAAAAAGTTGATAATTCTTTGTGTTCACAAAAAATAATTAATGCGTTCTCAACATAAAAGTGTCATTGCGCTTAGAAATATAATCTAAAAAATTAATTTGGATAAATTTTAGGCTAAAAATTTGAAATATTTCCGCGAACAAACGTGCGACCGCTCTCCTTTCTTCCAAAGCATACAACTAAACTAAACTAATACGGTAATTTTTGGGGATTGGTGGCCACGGCTATTACGAATAATTTTTAGAAAAAAACTTTAGATTTGCCTTAATCACTATAAAAGGAAACTTATTGCATCACGGCTGGCGGAAAATAATGCATTTTAATTTTCAATGTCGTTAAATAAAATTTCACTTCCGAACTACGACAGCCCGCCCGCCATTTGTCACATACACAAGCCCGCTACACAAACCCTGCGTAGCCAAACAAACCATTCAAAAACGTAGGCTGTTTTTTTAAAGCAAAGATAACATACACAAGCCCGCTACACAAACTCTGCGTAGCCAAATAAACCATTCAAAAACGTATTTTGACAGCGAAAAATGGCGGGCGGGCTGTCATAGTTTCGGTTCGCGAAGTAATTTTAGTTAACGACATTGAAAATTAAAATGCATTATTTTCCGCCAGCCGTGATGCAATAAGTTTCCTTTTATAGTGATTAAAGCGAATCTAAAGTTTTTTTCTAAAAATTATTCGTAATAGCCGTGGCCACCAATCCCAAAAATTTACCACTAATACTAACGCGAAACGTGACCGGCCAGCCGGTCGGCCACTTCGGACTCGACTCGACGCATAGGTACTAGATACTAGGCCCGCTTGACTGTGCGCACTGACTACTGCGCAGTTAGGGGACAACACGGCGATCTATTCCTTCTAAAATGAAGTTTTTGCGCGCGCTGAATATTTTTGTATGTGATTTTAGGGATCCGCGCATGCGCACTTGAACCATCTATACCATAATCGCGGGGACCGGTTCAAGAATCCCCCTGTGAAGATTGTGAATATTTGTTTTATTTCTAATTGAAGTTATGCACGGGCCGAAATTCACGTTAGGCGTTTTATAATCGTATTTGACGTTTAGTAAATAGTAATATTGTTATCGATTGATCGGATTATTTCTATAGCGCCGTTCTCGTGGTAAATACACATCAAAGGTAATTTAAACGAAAGTGCCAATGATTATCTTGTGTATTTTTATTAAACTTAATATTTATGTATGTAGGTACCTAGTTGGTGTTCCTGGTTAGGTGCGTGACTTATCCTCTGATCTATTTTACTTTATATACTTTTGTTATACTTTTGGTAAGAAATAAAAAATCTATAAAAAGAAAATGAAGTCAACTTTTAACTGAAAATTATATTCTAAGTATAGGATACTTTTTGGTGGTGATACAGTGTACTCAAGCTGGGTATAAAATTTAAAACTAATTTTAATCTTATATATTTTAAACATTTATCGGAAAGTTTGACAAAACACGAAAATTCGTGGGAGCACGTGACAAACGCAATAACTCACTTTTTTGGTAAAACACAACATTAAAGAAACATGAAAATGTCTACACAAAAAATGACCGTCCCCACCACAAAAAATGTGCTCGAGCCGCCACTACGTAGGTGTGTATATAATGTGATTAAATTAACTTAAAACAATTTTTTTAGAAAAAAACCTTTTGATTCACCTTAATTATTGTAAAAGACGACTTTTTTGCATTCGGGGCGATGGAAAAGCGATCTCATACGATGAAAGCAAATTTTGAATACAGTATTTTCCACCGCCTCAGAGGCAAATAGTTGTATTTTGTAGTTAACAAAAGGTTTTTTCTAAAAAAAAAATTTCGAAATTTTATCCAACTTTCAAAGAAATACCCATATCGTTCTAAAGTATTTAAAAAAAAAAAACTTTGTAAAATCATCAAAGTTTTGACTTAATTTCAATATTATTAATTCTTTCCTTGTATGTAAGTAAATAAAAGACTTCAACATAGTTGCAGGAGTGTTTAGACCTTGAGGATATTGCGGTTAATAGATATGTGTAAAAAAATATTAAAAATAATAAAATGTGATAAATTTGTAGCTTACTTGTTTGAAGCAGAAAGGCATCGCTAATATTCCAACGCCGATAATACTGTTCGCTAAAGTTATAGCCTGCCCCGATAAGGGGCCCATAGTTCCCATGTTTGTAAATTCACATATAAAAACGTAAACAAGAAATTAAAAAAGAAACTACGCGTTTATTTAAACATTCATTTTAAAGATGGTAAAGAATAATACTTTAAAAATTCATATCGATTATTATCACGAAAACTTTAGCGGCAAATTTTCAATAACGTCACCTCGTTAAATATGGGACTTTTTGACGTTTGAAGTTAAGACGTGTTGCCATTCCAGTTGTTTACATGTCACTTTAAGATTTTCTCTCTGGTCAGAGGCAAATAATGTTAAAAGCAGCGATAAAGTAGGTACTTACTAAACCTCACGTCCCACCGTTTTAAAGACAACCGGTTTATCCAGAAATGTTTATGGATTTTAATCAATAGACAACAAATATTCCTTGTGTCAAAATCCGATAAGCAGTACGATTATTTCGTATAATAGTGATAAAAACCGTGTAGTTTTACTATTAATAATATAAATATAACCGCCCACCCTGCTACAAGTTGATAAACTCTCACTAGTGTTTAATTTGTATCATTTATGGACGAGAGCACTATTTTACAAAATTTTAAGACTATTAAAAAATCATGTTGGAGGATAAAAAAGTTGAACTGAATACTTTGCAAAGGCAATTAGGAAATGTCGGAAGTCACTTTCCTCATATTGTAGATGTCGAATGGAGGCTAGACTTCGCTGTGAATACGTCCGAATTGGAGAATGTCAATACTCTTCAGTACACTATTACATTGAAAACAGAATGTCCTGAACAAGATGTGGTCTTCGTGTGCAACGAGTCTCAGTTAGAAGATCTCGTATATAAACTTAAGGAAATCATTAGACATTGTGAAGTCATTAGCTCTTAAGCCTTTTTGACAGGTATGTCTGAACAATTTTTTATCTATTTTTCTTGGGTTTCTTAATTCCTCAAAGCATGTTAGCGACCAATATGCCATACTTCTTTTGATCCTCGGCCAATCTAATAGTGTCTCGATGTCAAGCACCTGTCCACAACAACTTATAAAATTTTACTTATGACTACCACACTAACTTATGCTTTTACCCGAAGCATGTTTCTTGAAATTAACTTAATAAAATAGTAGTTTCATTAATTTTATACAAAACCGGGACCAGCTCATTTTACACTAAAAAAAATAAATTTTTACGCCAGTAGATAGGTAATAATTAGATGTAATTAATTCCGTGAGCGGAAATTGAAAAAAATGTACACTATCGTTAATTTCTTAAATTTAAAAATACGAAAATGTCATTTTTCAAAGTGCAAAAGCGGTAATATGCACTTTTTCACGAAAAAACACTTTGCAGAAGTTGAATAATTGTTAGAATTACGTATTTCGGAAACTTTTTGCATTGGGGGAGGCGGAAAATGATGCATTTTAAATTTCAATTGCGTAAAATCAAAATTCACTTCGCGTCTTCGAAACTGACATGGCGATCTGTCACACAAGCCCGCTAGACAAACCCTGCGTAGCCAGACAAACTATTTAAAAACGTAGGCTGTTTTTTAAAGTTAAGATAATATTCACAAGCCCGCTATACAAACCCTGCGTAGCCAGACAAACCATTTAAAAACGTAGGCTGTTTTTTAAAGTAAAGATAACAACATGGAGGTCATTGAAAAATGACATTTTCGTATTTTTAAATTTAAGAAATTGACGATAATATACATTATTTTCAATTTCCGCTCACGGAATTAATTACATCTAATTATTACCTATCTACTGGGGTATATATTTATTTATTTTTGTCCAAAATGAGCTGGTCCCGGCTTTGTATAAATTTACCGTAGTTTCTTATTGTAATTAAGCTTAATCAAAGAGTTATTTTGGGTGAAATGCAGATCCTGCCAAAGTTTGGAAATTTAATAAAAAGGCACTTTCTAGATGAGAAAAGTGTGGAGAAGCTGAATAAAAAAAAATTAAGGCACGCTCGGCAAAATTGGGGGAGATACAGCCGTTTAAAGTATAAATAAAATTTCTCTTCGCGAACCGATACTACTACACTCCGCCCGCCATTTTGTCACTGTTATGTTGGTATCCCAGACCTACAAACAAGAGCTAGATACGATTGTAGCCGACTTTGTGGGATAAATAATAAGGCACGTAATCATGAAAAACAGAATTAATAATAATGTAAACGAACTTCTAATCAGGCACTGGAATGGAGACAAACCATTCAAATCCTGGGATGTTTTTTAAAATAAAGAAAATATACACAAGCCCGCTACACAAACCCTGCGTAGCCAAACAAACCATTCAAAAACGTAGGCTGTTTTTTAAAGTAAAGATAACATACACAATCCCGTTAGACAAACCATTTAAAAACGTAGGCTGTTTTTTAAAGTAAAGATAATATACACAATCCCACTAGACAAACCATTGCCTGAAGGGGCGCGGGACTTGATCGCTCCGAAGTGTGCGTGTAAACGGCGCTATAGTATACATCGTATTATCCATGTATCCCACGAAGTCGGCTACAATCGTATCTTGCTCTTCTTTGTATCAGGGATACCAACATAACAGTGACATAATGGCCACCGGGTTGTCATAGTGTCGGTTCGCGAAGTGAAATTTTTCTTAACGCAATTGAAAATTAATTAATTATTCAAATTTTTTTTCTATTGCTTTCCGCACTTTTTTTCACCTTCCAGATTAAAGTTCTCAACTTAAAACGCGGTGAAAACATGGTTTTTGGCAAAAAACAAACTTTGGCAGGATCTGCATTCCTCCCGTTATTTTAAATAAGTGGTAGTCGTAAATAAGATTTTACCCAAATTAAATTTCTTTAGCCCCAAAAATCTTTTACATAAATGCTTGAAGTAGTGCTCAATAACATATTTTTACAGTGATAATTGAAATAGGAAGCTGACTCGATTTCCATTGAAAATGTAATTAATTTGGAATTTTTTAAATAGTGAATCGCAAAATAAATATTCAAAAGATAAAGCAAGAGAGTCCACCCTGCGACTTTTTTATGCTTCCATGTTTTAGCATCCGGAAACTTGTAGTACAAGTAGGAAAATGGTGAATTTGCATCACACTGAAAACCCAAAACAATTTATTTTTTCTACCTGAGCATTTCGATTCTTATTTTTTTTTTTTTTACTTTTTTCCATAAATTCCAATTACGGAATCGATTTACTTGAAAACGAAAACTCAAATCAAAAAAGTTACATTACAAAATCGATTCCAAATGTGATGTAGATTCACCAGTTTCCCCCTTGTACTATGAGTTTCCAGACACCGTGTACATCTGTGATGATCAGCCTTTTTAGCCGGGGGCCAATTTATCCATTTTCATTTGTTTGCGGGCCGCAGGTTGCTCATCACTGGTGTACATCATTGTGGATTGAAAATACGCAACATGTTTTTATTCGGCTTGTGGTTCTCCTGTAAGTCTCATGAACTTGTAGTGTATTTTGTTGAAAATTAATTTCTGCTGGGAGTGTGTAGTTATATTTTTTGTTAATGATGATTTTGTCTCACTTATTATTTAGATTTAATAAAATAGCAATCAAGAAGTATTCATATTTATTATATTCTTTCAGATAAATAAAAACACTATTTAGTATACATGTAATTTAATTAAAATAAATTGACAAATTAGAAACATACAACTAAAACATTATTAGTACTTATATTGTCATAATATACACAATGTAAAAACATCAATACAATTTGTTAAAAAAAATAACAAAACAAAATGTAAATATTTTTAGGCACTTACAAGACACATGTACAACTATTACTCTATTCTACACGACAGCGAAATACAAAGGCACTTTTTTAGGCTTTTTTACAGCACGCAATATTGCATCATTTTCTGAATCACTTCGGGAAAAATGGGTGTAAAAAAACATGATTTCAGAGGTAGAAAATTAGTTATAAAAATATATTGTGTTTATAAACTTATTATGAATAAACTGGGTTATTCTTAACTTATGTTAGAAGTAATTATTATGTTCAGAACATTCGAGAATACCGTTAAAATCTGTATGTAAATATAAATAAATTATTTATTACCATCCATCAAGCATCTAAACATTCACACTACATATTGCAGGGATATGGCACCTTTTTAAATTTAATTAATAAAACAAAAATATACGACTCACTGCTACGAGATTCTACTTCGGTTGATACATATACAAGTGCCTCTCATAATTTTTTATACAAATATTATGTTTATGGAAATAACACGAAAATCATTAAAAAAATATCAAGCGCAAATCATTTTTAATGATGCATTAGTTGCGAAAATATTAAGTCATTTTATAGTGTTACGTTAATAAATAAGGCACTTATTTGTCACGGTTTGTTAATGTTTCAATAAACTTTGTACGAACACAAGCGATTGGAAAGTTAGCGCTTCATCTTTTCCAATATAGGAATTATCATGTCAAAGGTGGGTCTCTTGCCGGAATCCTCGTTCATGCAAATCTTAATGAGCTTGGAGATATGCGGGGCGATCCCAGGCCCAATGGTGATCCTCAACCCTTCTAGGGCTATCTTCATTCCACACTCCATGGGAGACAGATCCGCAAACGGAACCTGAAATAAAATAAAATGACATTGTGTCTTTGCTTGTTTACAGATTTTTAAAATGACGTCAGAGTTGAGCCGCTTGCGCGAGGAGAATGCCACGTTGATGACACAGGTGGAGACGCTGGAGAAGGAAGGAGCAGAACTGTCGGCCCGACTAGCCGAGGTGGCCGTGATGGAGGCACAGATCCGGGGGGAATCACAGATACATCTGCAGAGACAGCTTGCCAAGGCGGAAAAAAAACTAACCGCTCTAAAGGTGCAACACCCGCCAGAGGCAGATTTGCACGAACCCTCAACGAGCCATCAAACCGGCGACGACAATATGGTAGTCTGTCTTCAAGAGGAACTAGTCAAGGTGAGACTTTGCGAAGCCGAGAATGAAGCCACAATTAGAGAACTCAAAAATCGCATTAACGAACTGGAACAAGATAAAAAAACACTTCACGAATCGGTTGTAGACAATTCAGTGGCACACTTGCAAGAAGAGTTAATCGCCGTAAAACTCAGAGAAGCCGAAGCCAACCTTTCCTTAAAGGAACTCAAGCAGAGAGTTGCCGAACTTTCTGAAATGTGGATGAAACACTTGCAGGAACACCGGCAGGAGAATCGGTCCCACGCTAATATGGGTGTATTGAGTACTCCTAAAAAGATCATGCGCGCCTGGGAAAACAGAACCGTGGACACGCAACGTCTCGAAGAGGAACTGATGACCTCGCGCATTCGCGAAACGGAAACCAGAACTGAATTGAAGGACCTTCAGCTCAAAGTCATGGAATTAGAATCGCAGGTGCAGGTCTCAACTAACCAGCTACGAAGACAGGATGACGAAAAGAAAGTATTGAAAGATGAACTGGAGGCCTCCCAGCGTAAAATAAGAGACCTGCTCAATAAGCAAAAGGAAAAGGAGCAAAAGTATATAGATTTGTCCAGCAAAAATGATTACGAGCAAATGTTGTCAAATATCCGATTCGCCGAGGACTCCCAGAAAATAGCGGCTCTGGAGCATGAGATCTCTGTGCTGCAGATGAGAAACCAGATATCAATAGCCGAGGGAAAGCTGAAGACCAATGAAGAGAATATTGAAAATTGCCAACAATTCAATGACAAAAATGAATAAGCCACATCTGCCGTAACTTCCGACTAAAAGTATGTAATAGTGAAATTTTTTACAAATCTATTTTCTTATGGGTTTACTTGATGTATTGGTAAATTTGTGATAAATCTAATATATTCTTTTATAGATCGTAAGGCTACAAATAATAGTACATGTATGTAAGGTCGTGGAATGATAATACAACCCATTAGAATTTTTATAGCTCATACATAATACATAATATGTAAATGTAATCGGTTTTTATGAAATTCTAATATTTTTAGATGTTAGATAACAAACAGTATGGCATATTTTTTACCATTATTTATTGTAAAAGTAGTGACGTTTGATAGTGTTGAATTAAAATGAATGTTTCTTGTGGTTGTCAAATCAGATATTAAATACTAGATTAAATTGTGGTTAGGCTGTTCCTGCTCATACTTTTTAGCCGTCTAATTTAGGTTTCATTATGAAATGGCTTTTACATAATTATTTATATTACTACACATTCCAAATTATTGTAGTCTACTATTACTAATATTGTACTGTATCATATCAAGAGCTTTCTCTGTTCTGTTGAATGATGGGCAAATGTAAAAGAACTCTGTGACACCCCAACAGTGACAATTTATGATAGTAATTTAAAGTATGTTTTTGTGGCCAATGCCTATTTATAAGTAAGTTAGCCGTAATGCTTGGGACAGTGGATTCCTATCAATTATACAATGTTGCCATACCAAATAAGTGTAACCATCAAATAAACATATGTGTATAAATATCAACAGATTTTTAGTTGAATATTACCTATTTCATAATTTTTAAAATAATGCAGAGCAACTAAAGCAGTAAAAGCTCACAAACATTGAGATCTGGCTTTATGAAATTTGCAGTTTATTCTGTCTAGAATTTGAAGATCAACAGAACTATTTTCATCATGGGATATGGAATAAAAAAGCAATGGAACCGACCGAAATGAAATTTTACAGAAGACTATTTTTTCTTCTCATTTTTTAAGGTACGAGGGTTGTCCCAGAAGTACCCGACCTGACGTACTTCTGGTGGTTGTTGCTTTAAAAAAAAATTATGGTAGAAAGCACCAACCTTGTAAGGCTTAAATTTCAAGTTTTAAGGCGCTACGTTGTTTAGTGTTTTTTTGGCAGCCATCATTAGCGAACCCTCTCAGTTAATTTGTAAACATGGAAAAATTGGTCATTGTTATGTGATACAAAACGTTCATTTGAAAGGTCTAAGTCCATCCAATACCGAAGTCGAGCTTAGATCCTACTCTGGGGGAGTCTGCTCCTTCGTTTACAACAAAAAATATTGGGTGGAAGAGTTTAAAGGAGGACGTACGAGCTGCCAAGACGAAAATCGCAGTGGTTGACCAAATGAGGTGACCATGCCAGAAAATGTAAAGAAAATCCACAAAATGGTATTGAATGACCATCAATTGAAAGTGCGCGAGCTAGCAGATACACCAGGCATTTCAAAAAGGGCTGTACCTCGCATATTGACTGAAAATTTGGCAATGAGAAAGCTGTGCGCAAGATGGCTGCCGCGTTTTCTCACAATGGAACAAAAACAGCTTCGTAAGGATGTTTCAATTGAGTGTTTGGTGATGTTTCACAGCAATAAAGCCGAGTTTTTGCGTCTATTCATAACCACGGATGAAACATGGGTCCATCACTTCATATCTGAGACAAAGAAACAGTCAAAGCAATGGACTAAAAGGGGAGAATCATCTGCAAAAAAAGAAAAGAGTTCCATCTGCAGGCAAGGTCATGGCATCAGTTTTTTGGGATGCTCATGGGATAATTTTTATTGATTATCTTCAATAAGAAAAAAAAATCAACGGCAAGAATTATGCGAGCTTATTGCCGCATTTGGCGAAAAAGAAAGTGTTGTTTCATCAGCAGAATGCACCAGTTCACACATCCGTTATCCCGATGGCCAAAATCAATGAATTAAAGTTCGAATTGCTTCCTCACGCACCCTATTTGCCAGATTTAACCCCCTCGGATTATTTTATTTTTCCAAACTTGAATAAATGGCTCGGTGGTAAAAGATTTGCCAACAATGAAGCGGTGGAATCTGCGGTTAATGGCTATTTTGAGGCGCTCGATGTTTATCATTATAAACAGGGATCGAAGCTATCGAGAAGATCGAGACTATGTTCATAAAACACAAAAAAAAAATTCAAAATTTTTTGTGTTTTCTTAGTTAGGTCGGGTACTTCTGGGACAACCCTCGTACTTGCAACCAACTTTATAGCGATGTTTATTTTATTAAATACCATCCATCTTTCATTACTAAAATCATTTTGTCTGCTTTGGGGATAAATGGCAGTTATGTTGTTTTAATGAAAGCTATTAATCTTTGTCGTTTACAATATGCCATAATAGTAACCGACTTAATAAAACCTATCCAGTCAACTCTATTTGATTATAATGGCAACTATAATCAATTCTGTTTTAAGCAGTTTTGAAATGACCCAGCACAAATTATACTCTATTTCTAACGTGATATTCTGTGGAACGTATCCTCTGTGTAAAAACAGAATTAAGTCTACATAATACTATTGACTTAACGTTTGGCGAAAAGTTTAGTACAGCAAAAGATGTAGATTGATTTAGATGGTGTATGTATTATGATATGGACTGACCTCTCTGGTAGCAAGCTCCCATAGCAGAATGGCAAAGCTCCACATGTCGGCCGCTTCCCAGTTCCTCTTGGCGGCCGGCTTCTGCAGAGCCTCGGGGGCCATCCAGGCCGGCTCGTACACGCGCGCCTTCTCCTGGAACGAGAACTTGGCATCCGCCATATTGATGCGTGCTGTCAGGTCCTCGTCAATCTGAAAAATACCATTCCAATAAATAAAAATGTTATGTCACTGGCCAGTCCCACCTTCCCACCAAGGTTGCTAAATGGCAAAGCCCGGCTTAATTTTTTATTTGATTCTTTTTGGGTTGGGTTATTTGGAAAACCAACGGAGCCTTATCTCGCAAAAAGGGGCCTAGGAGCTTGTTGCTCAATTTTTTTCACTGAACCCTTCGGATTGGGTAGGTTAATATGCGTAGTTTGATACCCATATCGCCTACTTTCCTATTCCATTGATCCATACTGATCAATTCAGTACACCTGCCCCTAAGCCATTCCCACGCCTAGGGCTGGCTGATCACCAGGGACGGAATAAGTGTAGCATGTTCCTACCATGATGTGTTTGCTGCTGAGGTGGTAGGCAGGCACTGTCTTGTCTCTCTGCAATGAGTGCAGGAAGGCCATGCCGCGCGCCACGTCACTGGCCAGCCGCACCGCCTGCCCCGCGTCTAGCACCACCCCCCGCGTGCCCCCGCTCGAGTGCAGCAGGCCGTATAACGAGCCCCATGCCATGTGCTGGCTGATCACCACCAGGGATGGGGGTGCCACGCAGCATCCAACCTGAAATACAAACATTATAACTATTACTATTGAAATTGATTTTTGAGGTAATAAGGTAAGCCAGCTGACATTTCAGACAACCTTATAGTGTCAGTTATTAGGGCAAATGTGTATATTGTGGAGAAAAGTGTCTTTATTTACGACTAGCTGGTTCCCGGCATGCGTTGCAATGCCATATTCAAAGAAAAACATTGTTTTTCCATGAATCACCTTTCCCGTGCGTCCCCGTTCCCCTCTCCCTTCCTAGCTAGCTTTATAAATAATTATAGCCTAAATGTTATTCTAATGTATAAGCTATAAAGTTTCATTAAAATCCATTCAGTAGTTTTTGCGTGAAAGAGTAACAAACACACACATCCGTACAAACTTTCGTGTTTATAATATTAGTAAGATGATTGATTTTCGTTGTAATATTGCATATCGTCCTCCTTTAGCCAACATTTCAAACAACCGTGGAGGGTCCATCATTTGTGCTGTGATATTGTTTTGCCATCGTTAATCCTTTTCTGTGTATTTTCGACAGACCAACAATGAATACTTTCAAGTTTAACGGAACCTACCACTGGTAAGATGTTGGGATGTGAGAAGATGCGCAGCTTGGGAAACTCTTCGTTAAAATCTCGCTGGATGCGAGGAGTGCACTCCCTCAGAGCCAGAATCTTCGCCACAATATCATTCTTCTGCCACCGTCCGCGCCATGTTTCCCCTGAAAATGCACTAATTTACTAGGGGCTAGTTTAGAATTAATAAAAACTATAAACTATAGTGATAACGTTGACCTAATAGAAAAGCACTTTTCAAAATGTTAATATTATAATAATATTCTGATGGAAACTAAAATTAAGATGATGAAAAAAGAGTACCTACTCATCGATTAGAATCATTTTCCTTATATATATTTTTTTAGTTTATTCATTGATTTGTTTTCTTCTTTTATAATTTCATCAATATTCTAAGTAGAATAAAATTCAGTTAACTTAATTGTGAGACAGAAAACAGTAAAAACGGGTTGTTTCAAAAAATTTTAACAATTCATAAGATATTTTAAGTTAATTTTGTGGGGCTGCCGGTAGCAAATTTGCGCGGGTAAATATTTTTGTCAACTACACGACTGACAGCTGATTCCTGTTATGTATTTCCATAGACAACTTGTTAGGGATGTGCAGCTTGATCTACTATCGACCTTTTACTTTTTGTTTTAGGGATGTAACTAAAACAATAACGGAGTTAAAACGATTTCTATGACGTATAAACACGCTTATTGCACTTGACTGCTGTCCCATTTCTAACGCTTATATCTGCTTACGTTGCGGACCGGTTAAACATTAGGGATTAACAAATATTGCGAATTTTTATTACTAGAAAGGTTCCTATTATTAGGTAAAAATGTCGCCAGCAAACACTTCTCCTTGAGGGTGTCATAAACATTTTGAAAATAATAAAACTTTGTTCCAAAATAGTAAAGGAATGTCTCCATATAATACCAGCCATAAACATATTACTTAATTACTAGGTTCGGACCTTATTCATGAAAAAGGTAAGATAATATTATTTGCATATTTTAAAGGAGAAACTATGCGCAACTAAAATGACTAAAAAATAACAAGAACGATACAAATAATTATTTTATTGGCTAAATGGATATTATCGCATTCTGGAACGAACAACACGTTTACTTAACGTAATAAACATATGTTTCTTATCACAATAATGCAGCAGCTTTTTCTTTTTTCGCACCATTATTCAATGTGTAAGAAAGAGCTGCAGCATTATTGTGATAACGAATGTATGTTTATTGTCTTTTTGTACCATTCGTCGCCGTTCTGTAAACGTGGGAATATTAAAAGTGCCTATTGAGTCATTACCACTTCTATGAGTATCAGCTATAAGTAATGAATATCACCCAAAGACAACTGTAGTAAAGTTGGTAAGGATTTTACAGCCATATTTACCAGAAGGTGTGGTGGCAATGCGGATGTGGAGGGCCAGCTCGCTGATGTTGATTCCCTTGTGCCTGGACAAGGTGGCATCCCGACTCCTGGTCTTCAAACCCAACCAGGACTGGTCTTTGAAGTTTATCTTCTTCAAGTCTTGCCCTCCTTCCACGGCCAGTTCGTTAAGTCTGCAACGTTAAAGATAATGTGAATTAAAACAAATGAAGGCAAATCTCCAAACAATATTTATTCATATTAATAATCATTATTAATGTATGCACTAAATAAAAAGAAATCTAAGTCTCCCTCCAATATCCTGTTTAAAAATAATTTTTTTCACCCTCCAGTCAATTTTCAAAAATTTTTGTATTATTGGATACATATACAGTAATATACAGGGTGTTAAGGGACGTACTTGACTTACTTTAACCAGTGATTCCTGACATTATTTGGAGTAAAAAATGTAAATGAAATTTTGGTCTCCGGTGACATTTTTGATGTTTTTTTATTTTTTTTTCTACAAAAGCATAAAAAAATGGTAGTTGTTGAACAGTTGGTGGCGGGGTAAGGGGTTTTTCAGACACCCGGCTGAGTGATCAGTGACGACATGCGGAAGAAATTTTTTTTGTTTGATTTTGAAGAAAAAATATTTGAAAAAAAAGTCATCGGAGACCAAAATTTCATTTACATTTTTTACACCAAATAATGTCAGGAATCACTGGTTAAAGTAAGTCAAGTACGTCCCGGTGTGTAGCGATGTGTCAGTTCAGCTGGAATGGGCTCATGTGATCCGCTCCTTTGCGGGAAGCGGTTCCTACTCCCACTCCTTTTTCAAATCGACTACTCCCAGAGAACCCGGCCCAGTCCCAGTACTCTCCGCATCCAAATAAATCCGGCGGTCCGAGCAACTCAACGCCGAAGCGCGAAAACCGCACTCGAATACAAGTCCCGGGTTCCTTTAAACCCAAGCGCCTTGTTCCAAGCTACGTGAATCGCGACACAATCCATTCATTCCGCCCACTCCCGGACTCGCGCGAACTACGATACATTCCTGACTCACCCCGTGGCCGCCGGCTTGCTCCGCGATCCACCGTCCGGCGTCACTCACCATTCCACTCATGAGTCGCGGGTCTCGGTGAGTTCCCGGAACTGCGTGAACCGTTGAACACTCCCCGCTACCCGCGGCCCGCCAACTATGACACTTCCCCTTGAGTCACGAGCTAGGCGTTCATTCGATCGCTGTTCGTTGATCGACACACACGTGCGTGACCGCTTCGGCTAGACACGGAGTAGTTTTTAATTAGAGCGTCTTATCTGGTATCGTTAATCAATGGGTGACGTGCATTATAAAATAATAGTTTATAGTAAAGCATTACAGCTTATTAATTTACTTATTTAAATTCTCAATAAAAGACCGTGCAATGTAGATACATTGAATGTACCTACATTGCACGGGTGACGGGTCCTTGTCCTCGTACGGGTCTTGTCCGACTCCGGGGTTCTGAGTTCTCGTGTGGGTTCTACGAGTAGGTCCTGGTTCCGAGTTCTTTGAACCCGTGCGTCCCGTTTCGGTGCGCCGCAACAATACCCAGTGCCCAGTCTGCACCTAAGAACTCGGACCCGGGACCTGCTCCTAGAACTCGTGTACTTTTAAAAGGAAGCAAGTCTCGGAGGCTTCCGGAAAAATGCAGAACTTACCCACCTCTATTAACACCCTGTATAATTGGAGGTATTATGTGCCCAGTGATGATATTCTGTATTATTTTCTGTAGAGATAGATGCAGAAAGCCTAACAAAATATAATACATTCCATACATAGTTCTATATCCAAAAGTATGGGAGACCGCTATAATTTTTTTTTATTTATGGCTAATAAATGCAAATTTTTAGCCATTTACAAAGAGATTATCGTACCTTTGTGACAGCTGCCCCCTAGCCTTATCCAGTGGAGTATCCCCATCCTTATTGGCAAGAGAGACAAAGGCCCCTGCGGCAACCAAATCTTCAGCAATGGGTCCATAGCCCCAGAAACAAGCGTAATGAAGGGGAGTGTTGCCATGCTCATTAATAAAGTTCACATCAGCACGGTATTGCAATAACTAAAAAAAAAAAACAATATTATTAACATATGTAATGTTCTACATGAGAAGTTATCTTATGCCAAGGAAACCATGCCGTAGGGGTAGAGATTTTATTTAAAAAAATTAAAATTAAACTCACAAGTTGCACAATAGTACGGTGGCCATGGGCTGCCGCAAGATGAAGGGGAATATCATCCCCGCGGTTGGTGGCATTAATTCGAGCACCCCGCTGAATCAGCATTTCCACCAGCTTGATGTGTCCCTCCTTGCAGGACCAGTGAAGTGGACTGAAGCCATGATCATCTCTGGAAAAAGATATTTAATTTGACACATACTGAATACAAAATAACAGACCTAGACTGAGATGGGAGGATGATGTCAGGAAGGATGCAAGAGGATTACTCCATGTTGCAGATTGGAAGACGAGGACAGAGGGCGATGGAGGCTTATTTTGAAGGAGGCCAAGGCTCGAAATGGGCTGTAGCGCTATTGAAGAAGAAGAAGAATACAAAATACTAAGTGTTGGGTAGGTACTAGAGGCGGCCTGTGCCTTTTAACCTGTTGAATGTTGGATGGTATTTCAAAAAAATGCCAAATTTCATACAAAATTCTTTTATAGCATTCAGAGTAGCTACAATAATCAAATAGTACCTAGGTCCTAGATTGATATTGGCGCAAGCGATTCTGACCTTGTCCTTCATACAGATGGGTTAAAATCATATTTAAAAATAATTAAAACGGGCTTGCGACAGATGAGAGGTTAAATTGCCAGCAGTGCATTTCACTTAAACAAGGTAATTTTCACTTAAAATGTAGGTAATACAAATTAACTGACAGGGGATACTGCAATTCATTCAATCCACAAAGTTACATTTAAAATAATTGTAAAAAATGATACTGCTCAGGTTGTGCAAAAAGCACTCGCCGTCAAGGCGCATCGGACATGTATCGATAATGCACGAGATGCGTTATTCAGGGTTCATATGTTAGGGGACCATACAAAAGCAAATTTTAATTAATTGTAATTTTAAATGCAGTACCTATTCCCCCCAATGCAAATACTTGCCTATTATAGTAATTAAGTTGAATCAAAGTGTTTTACCAAAACAATATTTATATTACGTGGCCAGCTGATCTAAAAGTTTACCGGTGAGTTTCAAATGTGACGCCGAGGTCCCTTGTGGATTTCACAGAAGACATTATTTAATCAGGTAATTATCGGTTCGGACTGGCCACGCTTATTACGAATAATTTTTAGAAAAAAACTTTAGATTCGCCTTAATTACTATAAAAGGAAACTTTTTGGCTTTGGGGCGGCGGAAAATAATGCATTTTAATTTTCAATTGCATAAAACCAAAATTCTCTTCGCGAACCGACACAGCGAAAATCCGCGGCCGTACCTGTCACTGTTATGTTGGTATCCTTGATAAATTAACAAGAGCTAATACGACTGTAGCCGACTTCGTGGGATACCTACATGAAATACCGCGAATCACAAACCATGTTACACAAACCTAGCGTAGCCGCTAAACCACTTGAAAACTGGGAAGTTTTTCTTGCCTTGACGCGAGTAGGCGTTATAAAGGGGCACTTTCTTTTGTATCACAAACCATGTTACACAAACAAGCCCGCTAGACAAATTTCATAATTACGCGCCTTATCCCACGAAGTCGGCTACAGTCGTATTAGCTCTTGTTAATTTATCAAGGATACCAACATAACAGTGACAGGTACGGCCGCAAATTTTCGCTGTGTCGGTCGCGAAGTGAATTTTGGTTTTATGCAATTGAAAATTAAAATGCATTATTTCCCGCGGCCCCAAAGCCAAAAAGTTTCCTTTTATAGTAATTAAGGCGAATCTAAAGTTTTTTTCTAAAAATTATTCGTAATAAGCGTGGCCAGTCCGAACCGATATTTACCTTTAATCATTTAGCTTACCTTGACACACATATCTATTTTTTCAAAGACCCAAATAATAGTATACGGCTACAACTAACACTGCCTTCCCAGAGCATTTTGACATTGTCTGTATGCATACCTAATACGGAGGGTAACAAATCACTTATTATGTTTTTAATTAAATGAAGACAATATAAGCGAAACTCAATCGAAAAACTGGAAACAGAAAAATTAGAAAAAGATGTTGGCACCTCTGGGACTCGAACCCAGGACCTCTCGCTTTCTGGGCAAACGCGCTAACCTCTGCGCCAAGGTGTCAATATCAAATTTGGTCATTTCTAACTGTATCATACTTCAACTAAGAACCACCCACATTATTTTTTTTTTTTTTTTTTTTTATTAGATTAAACATTTAGTACAAAAATTTGAGTAGACCCACAAAGCTGTCATATGACAGCTTGTCTGCAGGTTCTAACAATTTAAACATTCTTAATATAATATCTGAGAAAATATTTGTAAATACATTTATAGTTTTAAGGAAACATTAGAATAGATCACATAGTAATATTAGATATTTTAACTTACAATCATAATATATAAGATATTTCAATATATCTGCCTAATAACAAGATATGTAGGCAGCTATATTAAGATATTCAAAGATACATGGAGTTTTCGTTCATTAACCATAGTTTTATCATTTTAGGACTTAGTCTCTCATTTTTTTCAAATTTTATGTTTTTATTGATTTTATTGAAAATCACTGGTATTAGATATTCAAGAGTACGGCTATCTTCGGTAAATTTATACAAAGCCGGGACCAGCTCATTTTGGACAAAAATAAATAAATATATACCCCTGTAGATAGGTAATAATTAGATGTAATTAATTCCGTGAGCGGAAATTGAAAATAATGTATATTATCGTCAATTTCTTAAATTTAAAAATACGAAAATGTCATATTTCAATGATCTCCATATTGTTATCTTTACTTTAAAAAACAGCCTACGTCTTTAAATGGTTTGTCTGGCTACGCAGGGTTTGTATAGCGGGCTTGTGAAAATTATCTTAACTTTAAAAAACAGCCTACGTTTTTAAATAGTTTGTCTGGCTACGCAGGGTTTGTCTAGCGGGCTTGTGTGACAGATCGCCATGTCATTTTCGAAGACGCGAAGTGAATTTTGATTTTACGCAATTGAAATTTAAAATGCATCATTTTCCGCCTCCCCCAATGCAAAAAGTTTCCGAAATACGTAATTCTAACAATTATTCAACTTCTGCAAAGTGTTTTTTCGTGAAAAAGTGCATATTACCGCTTTTGCACTTTGAAAAATGACATTTTCGTATTTTTAAATTTAAGAAATTAACGATAGTGTACATTTTTTTCAATTTCCGCTCACGGAATTAATTACATCTAATAGGGTATTTTCACAGTTTTTTTTTATTATTGAAAAAAATTAACTCAAAAATTACGATGACAATGGAATTTTTATTTTATTTTTATGACGACGAATAAACTTTCTATAACGTTTTAAAATACGTCTTTTTAAAATGCCGCTAAAACGGTGTTTTCGCGCCCAATAACTCGGTGACGTCACAAGTGAGTATCATCGTGCTATTGCCGCCATAAGTGACTCTAGTGAGTTCGTATGTTGAAGTTTGTGTTCTTTATTGACTTCCAGTTTGCTCGATTTATATCGTCATATTTATCTTATAGCTTCCCACTTGCGAAACGTGTATAGTTTGGTACACATGGGTACAAATACTATAAGAAAAACCCAAAATAAGATGTTTAAACGACCCTTTTCAAAGCGACAAAAAATGTCGACAGTGTACAAATGTTGGGCGTGCGTTTAATGTGTTTGATACCAGTGCCGAAGGGTTCAATAGCGCTAGTTCTTCGGAGCGTCTTCTATTGAAATACCGGTAAAACAAGGACACCATTCCCACTTGAAACCTGTGCGCTAAGCATTGCAATAAGTTTGTTAGAGAGGGAAATCTATCGAATGAACCACCCGTTTCTTCTTTCTGATTTTTCAAATATTTTGGGGCTCTACACCAAACGTGGGTGCCAAATGCAATAGGCGGACTTACAATTTGCGCAGGGTCAGCAGTTTTGTACTATCTGCAGTATATGTTGGCCCTATAGTACAATACCTCAAGCTTCTGAGAAGCTAACATGACTCTGGCTTCGATGGAACCCCCGTGCCTGCTTTTTTGCAGGTTTGAATTTTAACACTACAATAAAAAAACATTCCGTTGTTTATATTCATAATTTAAACGTGGGAACACCATTGTATATCTACACAATAATGACGGCCTCCGTGGTCGAGGGGTAAGGCTCTCGACTAGCTGATATTATGTGAAAATCTACTACTACCACCACAGTAATAAGAAAATGTTGCTTGTGTCGTGATGGAGAACCCAAAAGCGATGCCCACTCAGTCACTGAATAAGTCCACCCGGTCTTTGAATAAGTTGTTTTGCATTTCACAATTTATTCGTTAAAAATAAAACGTAGTATATTTGCGGCACGTTCCAGAGTGGAGCCCTGGTGTAAGATCACCATTCAGAATTGAAACGTGTTGCTTCAAAGGCTTTAGCCGTGGTTTGTGACCAGATCTGAATACCCAGGTACTTCCCCACCTTCCTCTACCGCGTATTCTTTCCTTCAACCTCAAAAAATATTCCAAATGAGATGCCATAGACGCACTGGCTCCCAAAGATATTGAAATATAAGTAGATGTGCTATCTGCAGTTTTTACTAAGTGGGACTGCGCTTCCGGGTGTCGCCGATATTGTTTACCAATTAACAAATAAACCAAATGAACGAATAATTAATGAATAAACCAAACGAACGTTAAACTAAATGAACGAATTCTTTCCGTATTCAAACTATATTGTTAACCAATACTTATGCACATCTTCAAAAATCAACGAAATGAATAAATTATTTTTGTATACAAATTACTCTAATTAGGGCGTAGTCCGCCGAAGTTGCGCGGACACCATAGCATATCTCTTTTGTATTTGAATATCTTTGCTGGCTCCAGATGGTTGGGAGCAGTTGGGACTTTTGTGCGGTATTCACTTAAAATAAGGAAATTTACTTGTAGAATGGTCAAAGTTTTAAAGATCATTTTATGACAGGGAAGTTATGTGACGAACGACACTTGCTATTAAGCGTCCATTTTAGGCAAGCTGTCGGATTACGCCATTAAAAAAAAACACTTGTCAGTTATTACAGCTGGATAATATTATATAAAACTGTAGAAACAACACAAGCATCTTAAATATGAAATAAACCGTCAATAACCGCGAACAAGTCGAGAATGTTTAAACCTTTGATAGTAACGCGGTGATAAACCTCTGAACGTCGTCAGTTGTGACGTCATAATTCGTACACCAATCATGGGCCGTTTACATTTCGTTCCATTTACGCGTATTTTGAAATCAAAAATTATGAGTGAAAATATTAAAATTAAACATTTTAAATGCGATAATCATAATCAGAAAAATAATCTTTAAATCTTCCAGATGTTTTTAGCGGTATGCCTGATTTGTGAAAATACCCTATTATTACCTATCTACTGGCGTAAAATTTTTTTTTTTTTTAGTGTAAAATGAGCTGGTCCCGGTTTTGTATAAAATTAATTTATCTTCATTTTCTTAACGCATGTATTATTTGAGGTTGTACTCATAAAGTTAAATTAAAAATAAAATATTAGGTTTTTTCTGAATGAATGTCAACAGGTGTATTTTGGTAATAAATCTTTTGGTAAATATCGGTTCGGATTGGCCACGCTTATTACGAATAATTTTTAGAAAAAAACTTTAGATTCGCCTTAATTACTATAAAAGGAAACTTTTTGGCTTTGGGGCGGCGGAAAATAATGCATTTTAATTTTCAATTGCATAAAACCAAAATTCACTTCGCGAACCGACGACGCAGCGAAAATCCGCAGCCGTAGCTGTCACTGTTATGGACTGTAGCTGACTTCGTGGGATAAAGCGCGTAATTATGAAATTTCTCTAGCGGGCTTGTTTGTGTAACATGGTTTGTGATACAAAAGAATGTGCCCCTTTATAACGCCTACTCGCGTCTACGCAAGAAAAACATCCCAGTTTTCAAGTGGTTTAGCGGCTACGCTAGGTTTGTGCAACATGGTTTGTGATTAGCGGTATTTCATGCAGGTATCCCACGAAGTCAGCTACAGTCCATAACAGTGACAGCTACGGCCGCGGATTTTCACTGTGTCGATTCGCGAAGTGAATTTTGGTTTTATGCAATTGAAAATTAAAATGCATTATTTTCCGCCGCCCCAAAGCCAAAAAGTTTCCTTTTATAGTACTTAAGGCGAATCTAAAGTTTTTTTCTAAAAATTATTCGTAATAAGCGTGGCCAATCCGAACTGATAATTACCAATCTTTTTTACTATGAATTTGATAAATCATTATTGGTTAGTTTTACTCTACTGATCGGCCTTGTATAAAGTTGTTTCTTGCTATTTAATTATACACCTTATTCATAAAGTTGACATCATCAACATGAATTTTCTAGCATGACAGAAGGATGTTTTGACATTTGAGACGATACTTTAGATTAATCCTGCGAACGGAGTCGCTTTGTAAACAGCCTGCAAAACTCCAAAAGGTATCATTATGAATATTTAGTCACATTTCATCAGGTAATGTAGAATTATTACATTCTTTATGCGTTAAAATCTCCCACACATCCCCGCTTCCCACTTACGTCATGAGCCATTTGTGGAACCAGCTGTTAGTGGGCGTGTCTAATAATCCATTTATAGTAAACGAGAAACGAATTAAACTAGCACAAATTATTCTACCCTAAGCTGCCTATTTAAACTGTGTTTGATAAAGATTTGCATTTGTTTACCCAAGATTCATATCATGTTCCGTATCATCGAGCCAAACCCTCACTTGCATGGTGTTTCCCTCCCGACACCAATGAAATATATCCTCCATGGTGGTTCTTTAGATTATTTGCCTTACAAAATAAATAATAACACAATATAGGGCAACCGAATCACGTTAACATAATGTTAAATTGCACAAAATTTGACAAATACAAGTGAATTTGAAAAAATAAACACAACACACTCCCAAAAAAATATTATTAGACAGATTTTGGTGTTACTATGTAAAAGAGATTCATAGATACCTTAATTCTTATAGAATTTTTTTGCAAGTTAAGTACTGCATCATGTTGCTAAGAATATTTTACTAAAAACATTCAATTTGTCTATGTCGTCTTCAATAGCACCTCCCACACGTACACTTCGGAGCGACCGAGTCCCGCGCCACTTCAGGTCGCCGCGCAGAAAAATCTCATGCTACGTTTCTACGCTTGCCAAGTCTCGGCAAGCGTCCACAAGCGCAAACGTGTAAACAGGTCGTTTGGCTTGGCTTGCGTAGGCTTGCAAGAGCTTGCGAGAGCTTGCCGCCGATCCAGTCGGGGTCGGATCCAGCGGCAAGCTTCGGCAAACGCTCAGTGGAACTTTTGAACTGACGGCGAATGCACGCCGTTTTTGCTCCATGCGGTCTATGATAAAAATCATTACGAGACGTATGAGGCGTGCCAGACTTATTAAAATGTATAAGTACATAATTTTAATGCACTTATCTTATGTAATTTATTGCGACTGAATTTACCTAAAAAAGTCAAAATAAATAATTTAATATTTTATTGATGATTTACTATTTATTATAGTAAAAAAAATATGATTTTTGTTAGAATAACTTTTTTTATAATACAAGACAATTTTATATAAGACAAGTGATCCTCGAGTTCGGGTCCCAATTGCGATCATTATTTTTGAAGCGAAAACTTCTTAGCACCGTTGTGATTTGAAACTCGATGAAACGATAAAGTGGTACTAAAAAGAGACAAAAATCTATAGGATTTAGCCTGTGAGACAATGTCTCCTCTTTGTGCGAAGTGACCTGGTACGATTTTTATGAATCTGTATCATCCATCATCTCGAGTCGAGCTTTCCTTGTTTTTGTTACACTTTACTTGTATTTCAAATATAAGTTTGATAAACCAAACGCAATAGCCGACACAAGTTCGGGTGTAGGTAGCGCACTGACGCATTCACAAGCATGTAAACGACTTCCAAATGCCAAGCGAGATTTGTGGGCGCTTGGAGCTTGTGAAGGCTTGCCAAGCCTTGGCAAGCGTGGAAACGTACCATCACAGTGAACTGCGCTGTAAGCCGTTACCTTACCATCGGTCTTTACTTTTTTTGCGCGGCGGCCTGAAGTGGCGCGTGACTCGGTCATTCCGAAGTGTGCGTGTGGGAGGCGCTAATGTTTGACTGCGGTTCCGGTTATCGGAGACCGATCTGGAACAGGTTAAAAAAATTGGTGGTGGCCAGAAAAATTCCGAGAATAAAAACCGTTCCTTAAAAATCTGAATTTTTCATCTAGATATGATTAATGACTAGAATTAACAGAAGGACCTAACTTTAAATATGTGCAATATTGTTTCAATATTATATTGTAATGTGGAGGTTAGACTTTAAGTGGCTTAAATTTAGTTTATGGACGAAGAGGAAAACACTAAGGCTACGAACGCACAGGCAGGTGGCTGGCTTAGCGCCTAGAGCCTAGTGGCAAAAAACCAACACGTTGGTTTACCTGGATATACGCTAAGCGGCTATCTACTACCTATCTAGGCTCTAGACGCTAGGCAGGCGGCTTGCTTAGCGCCTAGAGCCTAGATAGGTAGTAGATAGCCGCTTAGCGTGTATCCAGGTAAACCAACGTGTTGGTTTTTTGCCACTAGGCTCTAGGCGCTAAGCCAGCCGCCTGCCTGTGCGGACGTAGTCCGACGTAGCCTAATAAATTTTATTTAAAGCCAATATATAAAGTCGGAATTTAACAAATGCGACACGTCCCAATGCTAAACGAATAAAAATCAACCCTGAAATTACTGAAACTAGCCAAAATGAGCAATAAAACCTTTTCGGCCGGCCTCGGCAACCATGGGAATGTTTCGGAAATGTGAAGGTGTAGGTAAATATTATGCAGACTAAAAAGATCCGCTTCCCACGACGAACCCGAGTCAAGAGCCCATTCCAGCTGAACCGACACATCGCTAATTGGAACACGGACTGCAAGCTACGCCACTATTTTTTAGCCAATCACCGCTCTACCCCTTCGATAAGCTTTCCTTATTAAACGCATTATCTACCAACCTTGGAGTTGATCAATTAAAATTGGACCGTCTGAACCCGCTATTCCTCAAAAAGATAAAAGCATGGGGGGGGGGTGCTAGAGTAATTCTGAGAAAAGGGAACCGGTTCCTCAAAAATTCCAAATACTTTGTCGCTTTTTAACAGTTTTTCTAATATTTGATTTTTGAATAATATTCCGAAAGGAATCATTTACAAAAAATAACTGGTTCCTCAGAAAAATAATATCAACGGTTCCAGTGACAGCAAGGGAACCGGTTCCTTGTAACCGGGATAGGAATATCGGCCATCTCTATTTTTTACAATTAAATTTTTCGCGCCATTCCCGTCCCGTCTGTCAGCGCATGTGTGCAGCGTTTGGCTTTGTGATATTGTACGTCTGTTTTCGTCTGTCGAAATCTTGAGTTCCGTAGTGATTCATTCATCTGGTCCTTGTTTTCAATTAAATGGATTCGGAAAGTGCTAACATGGAAAGTCCTATCGACATCGAAGAGGTCAACCCCGATGTATGGTTAAAGTATGAGGAACATTATAGGAATGTCCTCACTAGCCCAGCAAACCGCTCAAAGGTAAAAGAAAGAACAACACGCCATCAAGTCGTTAATATTTCTTCACCATCTGTTAATGAGAACAGTTTATTTATGATTGAAAAGTGAAATGACCTTCTTTAACCTTCCCCAGGTACCGCTGTTGAATGCGAATGCTTTGCACCACTTGAGAGACGGCCGGCTCGTGAGGTTCAGGGGCATGATACAAGATATGCACAATCCAGAGTTTTACTTCGACACATTTGAGATAATCAACAAACAGACCAAGAACTCCCGCCTCAGCTCTGGGAAGTATAGAGACACAGCAGATGTGGCTGTATGTACAATAACGTTTTTAATCTATTTTAAGATTATTATTATCCCCTACTGGACAATATTTTGCTGGTGGCACATTATCAGTGTGTTTTGTGTAATAAATCATGCCATTATACCTATTATGTGTGAGTGTTTCTTGCAAATCTACAAAAACGATGATTGGCTGCTTAGCAACGCTTGGAAAGTAAACCTAGAACAGTTGTTACCTGTCTCATGCTTTAGAATTGTTAAAAGTAATAACTAAATATGTCGAATTATATTTAGGAACTTTCAAAATTAAAAAAAAAACATTGGTAAATATGCAGTTAGTCCACCTCACGGATAATACGGAACGTTTGTGTTGTTGAAGTTTGATGCACAGATAATACGGAATATTCCTTTTTTAACAAATAGATAATAGACAATCAAATGTGACATTTGCCGAAAGTCAATGTCGTTACATAAATAAATAGACTCGCCATAGTCTCATATACTCACAATATAATGTGGAAAGTAAGGAACACTCTTTTGTTTTCAGCGATTTTCAGTATAATTTCTTAATTCAAAAGTTTATTCCTGTGTGATAAAGATAGACAATCAAATAATGTGTGTGTATGAATGCAATGAATATAGGAGCGGACGGCGTATTGCTTGTCACTTTTTGATGGAACGTTCGCTGTCTTCTTTTCTTGAGGCCCACTAGAATTAAAGGTCCGGCTGCCTGTCGGAGTTTGATGTGTCGAGCTATACAATAAATACAATAAGGCAACGACAGTTTTCAAATGGTGGCGATTGTCATCAATACTTGTTAGAACTACTGATTTATGTGTCGTTTTACCGCAAGCAAACAAATAAACAGAGTGTTAAGGCTGATTAGTCTAATTTAAAACAGTGAAGTTTACTTAGCAACAGAAATTTGGCTATTGCGCGTCCAGGCCCTTTACTTTAGTGTGACTTGAATTTTCTCTAATGACATGTAAAACCGCGAGCGGGAAACATGAAAATTAATTGTAATATTTATAATAATCGAAAATATTAAGAATTTGCGTGTACTTACAAATGGAATGTTATTCATTCGCCTTTACTATTATTTGCCGTGTAATTGAAACATTTTTTCATCACACAGGAGGGCATTTTGACACATTTTTTAAAACGCAATTTACTTACTGGTAAGTGCTGGTAAGACGCAACCTTACTCGACGTGTAGCAGTTTAGTACTAAAGTACTAGATATCGAGATTGTTACAATTGTCTTGTTTTTGTCTTCCCACTTTGAGATTTCTACCCCTCGTCTAATAGTATGTAACGTCATAGCCGAAAGTACCAACATCATAAAATAAATTCTTGTATATTCTTGATTCAACTAGTTATATTTTCCTAGCCAGGAATTAATGACGTACAGTACCTACCTGGTTGAGCTAAAATACGGTAAATTTTTGAGATCGCTGGCAATGGTTAATACGCACTTTTTTTTGAAAAAATCTTTTGATTCACCTTAATTACATTAAAAGACAACTATTTGCATTGGGGGAAGTGGAAAATATTTCATTCTGAATTTCGATTACGTAAAATTAAAATTAGCTTTCATTCTGTGAAACGAGACCGTCCATTTTCAAACATTATTTTCAAATGTCATTTTGTTATGTTGGTATAAGTTTGTGTGATATGGTTTATGATACAAAAGAAAGTGCCCCCTTTATACCGCCTGCTCGCGTCAAGGCAAGAAAAACATCCCAGTTTTCAAGTAGTTTAGCGGCTACGCTAGGTTTGTGTAAAATGGTTTGTGATACAAAAGAAAGTGCCCCTTTATAAAGCCTACTCGCGTCAAGGCAAGAAAAACATCCCAGTTTTCAAGCAGTTTAGCGGCTACGCTAGGTTTGTGTAACATGGTTTGTGATACAAAAGAAAGTGCCCCTTTATAACGCCTACTCGCGTCAAGGCAAGAAAAACATCCCAGTTTTCAAGTAGTTTAGCGGCTATGCTAGGTTTATGTAACATGGTTTGTGATACAAAAGAAAGTGCCCCTTTATAACGCATACTCGCGTCAAGGCATAAAAACTCCACAATACTAGTTGGTGTAGGTACCTTCCTAAAATATTTGAGAATCAATTTTTCCGCTATGGCAATCTTTTTTAATATTCTAGCTATTGGTACCTTGGAAAATGTGAAGGATTGATTGTCTATGAACATATAAGTTGTTGATATAAATACAATATGGCGAAGAATTTGTAATCGCGTAAGTGAATTAATTTAAACAAAATTAAAATGTTAAATGCATATTTTTTGCATGTTTTTTGGTCTCCCCCGACTTAAATACTCATTTTTCGTGATAATAAAGCTAAATACAACAGTTTGAATAAAAAATATTCCGTATTCACGAGTAAGCAGTTTAATGCATAAATAATAATAACATTAATTGCACAAAAATACAGAAAGTACAAAAGGTAGGTATAACTTAAAGATAGGTAGATCCTGTTTCTTCCAGCTAACATTATTTTTTTGTCATTTTATCTGCTGATATATTGCCTGCAGCTGTACAGTTGTATGACAAAAAATAGCCCTTAATCAGCCCCGGATCTACTACTTTTTCAAACCAGGGAAGAAACTTGATAGGGGGGGGGGGAATTTAAACAGCTCGATACTAATTTTTTTCCATTGTCACAAAAAAACACATCGACTCACTCAAACGACCGTCAACTAAAAACTGCGCTTCTAAAATGGCCGAAACTTTGGTGAGTAACTGTCAAAAGATGCTCGACTACATTCACTAGCTTTTATTGATGAGTTCTTCATGTTCAGGTTGGAAACTTTTCAGACCACCCTCGTAAATCACGATTTTGGTGCCCCCTAAAACTGCCGTCCAGGGCAGGCATCCTAGTTTGCCCCTCCTCTAGATCCGAGGCTGTCTATAATATTAGGTACATGTATATAATTTCACATAGACAGGGCATAAATATAAATTGCTCTGTAGCTTAGGTAATATTTCATATACAGTACAATCTCACTAATCCGGCAATATTAAAAACCAGAGGGTGCCGGATTATTGGAATGTTCGGATTATAGGATAATCATAATAAATAAAACAAAGCATTTCATAAAGAGAATATACACACTATTCACACTTCAAAACAACAGGTAAATACGTACGCACATGCACAGGAGATAAGTTTTGAGGTTAGACTGCTAGACGACGACGCGGCGATGGAGCGTAGAGGGCCGAGAGAGGCGCGGGTGGAGGGAGCTGGATTATTGAACTTATCGGTCTATTGAAGTGCCGGATTAGTGAGATTGTACTGTATATAGTTTCATCTAGGCAGGGCATGAATATAAATTATTGCCGTGCGTAGATGTATGAAAGTCAGTGGCTGAGTTAGCGTCGCGTTTGGGTCCTACTCAGGCGTCGCATTTTCAATTCCTCGGCTGGCTAAGTCCTCCGTCATGACATAAGCAACATTTTCTGCTTACTGTGGTGGTGTTAGGAGGTTTTTAAACATTGTCAGGTTATTCGTAATCTGGAAATATTTGAGGTTCTTTAAAAAAAATATATATGTATACATATATATCCTTACATAGGTAGCAATGGCGGTCCATGAGTTTTCAGTGAACTAGATGCTAAGGTTGAAAAATACGATGTTATTGATGTTTTTGTAGCTGAAAATTAATTTTATTTTCTATTCAAAATTTCACAGACTGCCACTGATAGGCAGGGCGTGAATCTAAAGTTTTTCCAAATAATAAAGATCTTTTCAAATCTGCTCAATTTTGGTTAAGAAATGTTGAAAAACTGCTTAGTTGCAGTGTAATAGGATAGTACTTTTGAAGAACAATAAATAAAATAAATTATTACCTTGCCACATAAAAAAAAAATTGAAGAGTGTGTATGCTTATTTGGTTTTCAATATAATTCTTATTGACTTTGGTAGACCTCATCAAATAATGGAACAACTTGTGAAAAAGTGCGCCGTACGAAATATGTAATATTATTATTATTTAGGAAGACGAAGTTCTGAACTACAACTCCAGCAACCTGAAAAGTGCAGAACGCCAGACCATGGTCACCATCTCTCTCCCGGGGCTGAACGAATGGGTCCAGAAGCTGGAGCAAGAGCTTAACTTCATGCCTCACCTCATTCACCCAGCCAGCACGTCCAAGGAAGGCATGGCTCAGTCCAACCCGAATCTCAAACGCAGCCTGGACGAGGTCGCGGACAGTGAGGCGGACCTGATGGAGACCGGGGAAGGCTGCAAGGACCGGACTAGAGCCATCAACAGGAATGTCACGCAGAATGTCACTGTGTCGCACGAACATATCCTGAACTTTCCCCTGCCTGATGTTACTGGGAAAGTTTGTCTGATGAAGGTATGGTCTAATTTCCGTAGTGTGTTTACTTCTAAATGTACTCAAATTAGTAAAATAACCTATATTATATCTTATGAGTTGGAGGCAAACCACATGACCATATTTTTGGCTCCAGGAGGGTTCGAGAATGTTTTGAATAAACTACAACATCAGACATCAGTCGTACTTTGACCGCCGAAGATAACTTTGGATACTCATATCATTTTATGCATGAGCATGAATTTCCAGTGACAAAAATACTTATTAGTGCCAAAACCTACGGAAATTTATATTGACAGTGGCCCAGTCCCTTTTAAAGTTTGCCAGGGTTATCATTGGGTATTTATCTATGTCTCCTGGTTCTACAAAGTGACTTCCAAAACAGCGAAGCCTCGTTCCCTTCAAGGCGGACTATTGGCACTGCATTATAATATGCGAGCCTGAGGTGTGTAAATAACCCCAGACCCCCTGGGCTTAATACCCAAGAAATATGATTATGAAAACTCTACTTGCGCGAACAAAATATCACAAGGAATGGCACAAAGAAAACTCCAGGGAAAATAACAGATCCACCAACCTTGTTTTGTAGTTCTTGTAGCTTGGAGGCCTCCGTAATTTCATCCAATCAATAGTTAAGTGCAATCAGTGCAATCCTTTTGTGACTTAAAAATTGCACAAGAGATGAGATTTGTCAATTAATACACAACTCACAAGTTTTTCAGAATGACAAGAAAATTTTCCATAAAAACAGACGATGTCAGTTATTTTTTGTTTGAATTCTATTTTCAAACCATCAGGGGGCCTACTCTCTATCTTTCGGTTTCACAAACCCAGCACGTTTGTGGTTTAACCTTCATTAGCGGGCACTGTCAACTAAGCGGACACGGTCTATAATTACTGAAATATCTCCGTAAATATACTAAAAATAGAGTTCATATTTTAGGTATTCCTCCGTAATATATTTATGTATTGAATTAAACAATTACAACATATAAATATTTACTGAGGGTACGGCACCGGAGCGCGAGGAAGTTTTTAGCACGATATGAGGAGGGTGCCGTACACTCAGTAAATATTTACATGTTGTAATTGTTTAATTCAATACATAAATGTATTACGGAGGAATACCTAAAATATGAACTCTATTTTTAGTATATTTACGGAGATATTTCAGTAATTATAGACCGTGTCCGCTTAGTTGACAGTGCCCGCTAATGAAGGTTAAACCACAAACGTGCTGGGTTTGTGAAACCGAAAGATAGAGAGTAGGGCCCCAGGTGTCTCTGTTAAATCCAAAGAGTACCTACCCAACTACCATCCTTGTGATATAAATAGATTTATTTAAATATTAGAACAAACAAAATAACATATTGTAATGCCTAACCAGGCACCATAAATGAATTGGAGTTTATCCATCCTCTCCCCCTCAGTACAGTTTTGGTTAATCCTCTAACAATTCTTCTAGGTATACAATGAGTACGACAGACTGAAGTTGAACGACATGGTGGAGGTGGTGGGCTTCCTGTCGGTGGACCCCATCCTTGGCAACGAGTGGAACGGCAAGAAGAACGAGGCCACCGGCGAGGACATGGACGTGGAAACTCTCACCCACAATCCCCCGCCCAGCCTCGTGCCGCGCATTCATGCTGTGCACATTGAGACCCTGCAACACTGCAATCCCCTGCTCCCCAGGGATACAGATCAAGGTATTCACCTAGTGTACTCTCAGTATCGCCTTAGTAAAGGACTATTATTCAGTATCCAAACTTGCCAGGCACTTTCCAACGTTCCTCTTCCCCCATCTCCTTTCATTCCTTCCTCCCTTCTGCCTCATGACGTTTACACTGTCAAAATAGTATTGCTGGAGTATACAATTCGGGAAGCCTTGCCAAACATCACTCAGAAACAGTCTTTTGTCTTGCTTATGCCTAATTATTGTTATTGGCGAGATTTGAATTCCTCCAACATTATTTATGCATTAAACCGCTTACTCGTTAATACGGAATACTTTTTATCCAAACAGTTTTTTTTTTTTTTTTTAAAGCGGAGACGGTTTACCATTGGTTCCCGTGAGTACTTAGGCCATGGGCCCATTGTACTTTCTCCCATTTTACCTCAATCCTTTAACAATAACCCAGTCCCTTTAATAAAGTTCACCAGAGTTGTTATCGGATATGTGGCTAGGTCTTCTGGTTCTACAACATGTCTCCCCAGGTATCTGAGCCTAATTCCCACCAGGGCAGGACATTGGCACCATAAGTGAATTGGAGTCTCTTCATCCTCTTCACATTTTCTACATCTACTGGTGCTTTCCACTCCCAATAGCTGCATGTGTTTCCTGAGATGGCAGTGTCCCGTTAGTAGGCCTACCAGTTCCCTCAGCGAGTTTCTGTCCATATCGAGTAGTTTCCTGGTCCGTCTGGGGTCGGGTCCGTTTATGAGTACTTTGGATTGTCTCATTCCGGGTGCCCTCTCCCATTCCTTCCAGTGCTGGGATTTGACCCACCTCTCGATATGTAATTTGGTGTGGCAAGCTGCTACTCCTACGGCCGGCTCAGATCCCGCAAGTGGTGCTTTCGCCCCTTTCCTTGCTAGTTCGTCAGCCCGCTCGTTGCCCTCAATACCCTTATGTCCTGGTACCCATATCAGGGTTATTTTATTGATGGTAGCGAGTTCTGTAAGAACGGTTCTACATTCCATCACCAGTCTGGAGTCGCATCGGTTACTTTCCAGTGCCATAAGGGCTACCTGGCTATCAGAACAAATAGTTATGTTCTTATTCCTGTACCCGATACGTATATTCTCCGGTGCGCAGGCCAAGATGGCTTTCATCTCAGCCTGAAACACAGTGCAGTGTATTCCTAGAGGTATACTTAGTTCCCTCTTGGAACCCTGTAAACATACCCCAGCCCCCGTTCCTTCCTCCATTTTGGACCCATCTGTGAACCAGATTAGTTCCTGTCTGGAGGTTGGACCTGGGACCATGTCCCACTCCTCCCGGGTGGGGTACATCACATCAAACTGCTGTCTGAAGAAGTATTCGGCTTGTTTGCCGTCCTGCTTCATTCCAGCTGTCGGACTAATTGCCCTCAGTCTTGTTCCGATCTCCGTATGACTGTTTTTGGGCAACTCACCTCTCCATTGACCTTTGCATTGTAACCTGTAGGCTGCCGCCATCGCCGCCCCCTCTATTTCTAAGTTTAGTGGGGGTAGATCTAGCAGCACTCCCATGGCTAGTATTGGAGTGGTTCGCATAGCTCCTGTGATTCCTCTGCATGCAAGTCCCTGTATGTGGTTGAGTGTGGCTCTCACTGTTTTCAGTGTTGTTCTCCTCCACCAGACCAAGGCTGCATGCATGAGTCTTGGTTTTACAATGGCTGTGTACAGCCATCGCATCATTTTGGGTTTGAGTCCCCACGTTCTGCCGCAGATTCGCCTAGTTGCCCACATGAGAACACAGGCTTTTCTGCTTACAGTCTCCACCTGGTTTTTCCAGCTCAGTTTGGCATCTAAGATGACTCCGAGGTACTTAACCGTGTCAGAGGGTTCTACTTCCTTTCCGTAGAAGGTTGGATTGCTCCATCCTTCTAGTTTCCTTTTGCGTGTAAAGATGACTAGTTCTGTCTTGTCTGGGTTGACCGACAGCCCTGTTTCTTCACACCATTCTTCCACTGTTGCCAGTGTTGATTGTATGAGGCCTCTGGTCGTGTCTGCATCCCAACACCTTATTATGGTTGCGATGTCATCCGCGTACCCTTGAGTATACAGGCCCTTGTTGTTGAGTTTCCTGATGAGGTTGTCCACCACCAGGCTCCACAGCAAGGGTGATAAAACCCCCCCCCTGTGGACACCCTCGCGTCACCAATACTCTGAGTATCACCTCACCCCTTTTCATCGTAAGAATCCGACCTGAAAGCATGTTCTTCAGCCATCTTCTAGTGGTTTTGTCGAGTCCATGTCTTTCTGCCGCTTCATCGATGGATTTAATAGTGGTGCAATTGAATGCTCCCTCTATGTCCAGGAAGAGTCCAAACGCTAGTTCCCCGGTTGCCTGCGCCTGCTCCAGTTTGTATACCAACCTGTGCAGTGCCGTGTCAACCGACTTACCTGGTTGATACGCAAATTGTAACTCATGGAGGGGATTTTCTCTCAGTGCCCCGTCTCTTATGTGCCTATCCATTAGCCTCTCCATTGTCTTTAGAAGAAAAGAGGTGAGGCTAATTGGACAGAATGCGCCTGGTTGGTCGTAGTCAGTTCTCCCTGGTTTAGGTATGAACACTACCCTTGTTTTCCTCCATGGTGTGGGGATGTATCCGAGGGCGCAGCACGCCCTCAGAATCTTAGTTACCGGAAGCAAGATTGTATCTAGGCCCCTCTGAAGAAGTGCCGGAAAGATACCATCTTCTCCCGCGCTTTTAAAAGGGTCGAACCCTTCGATTGCCCATTTAACTTTGGAGGGAGTCACTATTTTAGCTGCAGTGTCCCAGTCCTTACCTTCCCGCATAACTCGGGCTGGTGGTGGCCCGGTGTCACCTGCTTCTAACTTTTTGTAGCCGGGAAAATGTTTCCCCAGCAGTTCCTCCAACTCCTCCTCGCAGTTATCGGTGAAGCTTCCATCGGCTTTCCGAAATGGGCCTTTAGCTGCCCCTGGGTCTTTAGCAAGGATTTTTTGAATTCTTGCCGCCTGCGGGATGGTTTCCACCTCCCCGCAGTACTTCTCCCAGGAGTTTGTTTTGGCTATCCGGATTGCTTCCTTGTACTCTTTCTGGTATTGCTTGTGAGCATCCCAGTTTCCAGATTTTTTGGCCCTATTGAAAGCTTGCCTTACTAGTTTCCGTAGCTCCTGCAGTTTCCTGCTCCACCACGGCGTTTTATCCCTGGTACTTGTCTTCAGAGGACAGCTATTTTCGAATGCCCCTATCATCGAGTCCCTCAGTATTTCTGCTGCGTCCTCAATTTCTTCAGGGCAGCCGTATTTCGCTGGGAATCTAGTCATTCCTATTTTTAGTTCCTCTGAATACCGAATCCAGTCAGTTGCTTTTGGGTTCCTGTATGTGTCGGTCCCCGTTTTATTTGTCTCTCCCTCTAGTTCAAATACTATGTGCCGGTGATCCGACAGGGATGGTTCATCCGACACTCTACATCTTGAGACTCCCAAGGTTCCTAGAGTCAGGTCTATCACCTCCTGTCTGTTACTTATAACAAAAGTAGGTTCCCTACCTCTATTGAGAATCTCAAGATTCACTGTCATCAGGTATTCCAGGAGGTCCTGTCACAGTCTTTTGTCTTGCTTATGCCTAATTATTGTTATTGGCAAGATTTGAATTCCTCCAACATTATTTATGCATTAAACCGCTTACTCGTTAATACGGAATACTTTTTATCCAAACAGTTAGATTTAGCTTTATTATTACGAAAAGTGAGTATTTTATGTCGGGGGAGACCAAAAAACATGCAAAAAATATGCATTTAACATTTTAATTTTGTTAAAATTAATTCACTTGCGCGGTAAAGCCATGTTTTTTCATTGTTTTTATTTTAACATTTCATCAATGCTGCCAATCATAGAAAAAATATTTTTGCGTAAAACAAAGTGAATGCATCATTGATAAGTTTGTACCTGTATTTGTAACAGTAGAACATGGAAAGAAATGTATTAAAATAATTACACAAACCCGCTAGAGTCTAGACAAACCCTGCATTGCCAACAAACCATTCAAAACCTGGGATGTTTTTTAAAAGTATGATGAAATACGAGTTAATTTTAGAGAATTTATTTTGTAACATTCCGTATTATCCGTGCATCAAACTTCGACAACACGATTGTTCCGTATTATCCGTGAGGTGGACTAACTGCATATTTACCCCTCCAACTTCCATCATTATAATGGGAAAATGTTGCTTGTGCAATAATGGAGGACTTAGCTAGCAGAGGATTGAAACTGCAACGTTCCCACACAAGAGAATCCCAACTGCTTCCAAACATCTGTAACCAGTGGGGCAAATATCTGTCAGTAGAAGTCATTCAAATGTTGGTAAACAACAAAATTTGTTTAAAGTGAAATTTAATTTTTTCTCACGTAGCAAACACTTTGTGAGAATATGTACATATTTATAATAAACACAATAATATAACTTTTTTTTAATTCCACTTTATTATTTCTTTATCCAACCGGTTTCGGTTCGTCCTGAATCTTCATCAGGGGTGAATAAATATATATTGTTATTCACCCCTGATGAAGGTTCAGGACGAACCGAAACTGGTTGAATAAAGTAATAATAATGTGGAATTAAAACAAAGTTATATTATTGTGTTTATTATAAATTGTTAAGGGCGCAATTATTTTTAAATTGTTTAATTTTATATGCTGCTAGAATTTGTGAAAATTTTACGAATGCCAATATTGTTTGTTTATACAGATTTGTTACAAACCCTAAGTGCAGTCAGATTACATATATTTAATTTGCTCTATCCAACCTCATCATTAACCCATGTTCATTTGCCGAACATTGCCATCTTCGTTTCTATAAACCTCATATTCACCGATAACCGCAATCCTAAGTATGTGTTTTTTGTCTCAATTCTATTTGTGTGACCCATAACAATATTCTAAGCTTTCCACTGTCTTGTCAGATAAGGAGATTGAATAAGTGTTGTGCATTTTTTTTTATTTCCAGAAAAGCATTTGAAAGAAGCGAACGAAGCGCGAGAGCATCTCCGCCTCACCTTGACGGAGCTGCTGTTCGGAGACGCTCTGGCCGCTGACTACCTGATCTGCTACCTCATCTCTTGCGTGTATGTTTCCATTGTCATTATTGCATGTAAGCACTGTGTACCCTTTTCTTACCCTTTTCTTACCCTTTTATATTCCTTTACCTACAGCTCGACACGGTTAACTTTGTTGCAGTCGGTTGCATAAACCGCAAGCAAAGGGCGTAGTTTATTAGTAGTTCGCCGTCGATCGTTAGTAGCTTGCGAAACGCCCTCACCCCGCCTGCACCTCGCTTTATTCCGGGCAACTCTTAATTTCTCAGCTGTTCTTTTGACCACCTGCAAAGTTAACCGCGTCCAGCTGTACAGTGTTAGAGCTTGTTCACAAAGGGACGGTCTATGGTTTTGAAACCGAGCGGTATGTGTGAATATCAGTATGGAGCACCACAAACCTCGACAACCGAATGGTTCAAACTGCCTTGTCTATTTCTATGATGCTTTGAAATATCCATAAAATTGTCAAAAAATATGACTAGGTGTTACAATGTATATAATACCAAGAGCTGGATGCATTAACATCAAGCGCGCGAAGGTACCCTACAAAAACAGGTTTAGGGTGAAATGCAGATCCTGCCAAAATCTGGAAATTTAATAGAAAGGCACTTTCTAGATGAGAAAAGTGTGAAGAAGCTGAATAAAAAAAAATTAGGGCGCGATCGGCAAAATTGAGAGAGATACAGCCGTTCAAAGTATTGAGAAAATGTAACTATGACAGCCCGGCGGCCATTGTGTCACTGTTATGTTGGTATCCCTGATACAAACAAGAGGTAGATACAAACCCTGCTTTGCCAAACAAATCATTCAAAACCTGGGATGTTTTTTAAAGTAAAGATAAAATACACAATCCTGCTAGACAAACCCTGCTTTGCCAGACAAACCATTCAAAAACGTAGGCTGTTTTTTAAAGTAAAGATAACATACACAAGCCCGCTACACAAACCCTGCTTTGCCAAACAAACCATTCTAAATATATACAAATAGAGGTTTGTTAACATTATAATTCTGTTTTTCATAATTACGCGCCTCATCATGTATCCCACGAAGTCGGCTACAATCGTATCTAGCTCTTCTTTGTATCAGGGATACCAACATAACAGTGACGAAATGGCCGCCGGGCTGTCATAGTATCGGTTCGCGAAGTGAAATTTTATTTAACGCAATTGAAAATTAAAATTATTCAAAAAAAATTTCTATTGCTTTCCGCACTTTTTTTCACCTTTCAAATTAAAGTTCCCAACTTAAAACGCGGTGAAAACATGGTTTTTGGAAAAAAAAAACAAATTTTGGCAGGATCTGCATTCCTCCCCAGGTTTATTTTCTTGTGAAGAAAATTTTAAATTTTTTTAAACTTTTTTTTGAAAAACAGGATTTTTTCAAAGCCGAATTTACGCTCTTATGAAGCCAGTTGTAAAGGGTTATGCTGTTATTGCAACCAGCTCAATTGTTTGTTACACATTATCCAATTATTCAATGAGAAAAAAGAGCACATTGTAATGTACTATGTAATACATTTTATCTGTAAAAAAATTACCACGGTTTGGCTATGTATTTTACATTTCATGTTGAAATTTTTCTTGTGATCCCAATTGTATGTATGCAGCTTTACATTTTCAGTTACATCCGTAAGGACGTCCTGACTCTAGGCAAGTTTGCCCTCAACCTGTCCAAGATCCCTGCCACGCGCCATCCTCAGTACTCCGCCTGCCTCTACAGCATCCTGCAACTGATGGTAACCAAGAGTTACTACCTGCCGTTGACGGTGGAGAACATGAACACCATGTGTTTCCTACCCAAGTAAGTTGTATAAAAACTTGCATAAGAATGACTTCTGTAACTTGCTATAAATTAAGCTAAAGCCTAAAAAGCCTAAAAAAGATTGTTTTTCAAATTTTTAAATGCCTATAAGTGATGAAAAATTAATTGAATTAAATGCACATTGGCTTCGGTTGTTCTCTGCTTATCATAAGTTTGCAAATTGAGCAAAAGGTTGAAGTTTATCTGTCTTTTCTTGAAGCACAAAACGAACAATTTGCTCTTTTCCAAACGTAGGACACGCTGCTCGACCTTGGGTATCCTCTACATTAACTATTTGCAATATTCAATAAACACTTGAAAACTGGATCATCAAGCATAATTTTGTCAAATGTTTCATTTTCGTTCAACTGTCATTCTTTGTGAAAAAAAGTGGTTGATAAAAATTCAATGTTGAAAAATTTTGCCACACAAATACTGGCGTTGGATTAAAAAACCTGGGAGCTCTTTAAATGTCTACCCCGGCCAAACGTGTGGGCGTAATGTTAACCATATAAAACGGAACACGGTAAAATACTATGTTTGGTTAGGTTTTTTCTGTTTGTATATTTTGTAATGTACACTATGTAAAGGTTAATATTAAGAAAGAACAAGTAACACTCATCTTAACTGATATCGGCTCACGGCAAGCGTCCCCGCGTCTTCTCTATGCAGTCGGTCGCCCAGTACCGTCCTACGCCCCACAACTCCGCGCGTGCACTGCCTGAGACGACAGAGTTATTCACAACTTTACTATACATGTGTGAATACACTACATCCCTCCCTTATTATTGTTTTTAATAATAAATATTTTATTTTTCCATAAGTACCTATATCAAGTACAATCAGCAAGTCCTTATTCAAATTATGTTTAATAACTAATCATCAATTATTTCCCCATTATTGTCCATCAATTTATTCACTCGAATTGTGATTGATTTACATGGCCATTATCGTTTGTTTGAGCAGCACTAGTATTATTCTCATCATCTAGCACCTTCCAATGTCCTTCCACTCCTTTAAGGTGTATGTGTCATCTGATTCGCTGACCAGTTTCATCATTCCGAAGACTTACGCCTCCTCCTTTGTTCGCTTTAACGATATGTGTTTTGGGTTCGTCGTTCAAGCGCAGCTTGTTTTTTTTTTTTTTAGTCATGTTCTTGACGTATACTTTATCACCAACTTCCAATTTACAAGCAATAGCTCTTCTATTCATGTCCACTTATTCCTACCCTTTTTCTTTTATCTCTATCCCTCATTTCAAGGTCCTCTGAGAGATGCGTCATGTCCTGAATTATAGGCAGCTTGTCTCGAAATTGTCCTCTAAAGAACAGTTCTGCAGGTGTTTTTCCTGTAACTGTATGAAGTGTACTGTTGTACATCACCTTGTACTCACGAAGAGCCTCTTTCCATTTATCTTTCTCTACTTGAGAAATCTTGAGGTGTTTTACGATGTCCCTATTCTGACGCTCCACCTCTCCGTTTTGTTGCGGCCAGTAGGGAATGCTATTATAGAGTCGTATGTTCCTCTCTGCACAGAAAATCTAAAGTCTTCGCTGGAAAATTTCCCCCGTTGTCTGTTGTAAGCGAGATCGGGTTGCCAAGCCTGCTAAAAATATATTTAAGCTTTCCACTTATTTCGAAGCTTGTTATGGTTCTGCGTGTTTTCATCTCTTTATATCTGGTGTAATTATCCACGACTACCAGGATATAATCTCCACTAGGTAAGGGCCACTACCCATGAGGTCAATTGCTATGTCAACCCATGGTTCGGAAGGTAAGTCACTTCTTTTTAAAGGGTTTGGGGCGCTGGGTGCACCCTTTACAGGCTTTGCATATGTTTTCAGCATCTTTGTCGCACTTAGGCCATTATACTTTGGTCCTCAATCTGCCCTTCATCACGACTATCCCCGGATTGCCTTCGTGCGCAGCTTCCAGAATTTTTCTGCGTACTTTGTTTGGGATTACAATTTTCGTCCCCCTGAGAAGAATATTGCCTTTCGATGCGAGCGCATGGTTTTGCTTTCGGACCAAATATCACCTCCAAGGGCTTATGGTCCGTTACCCGATCGAACACCTTGCCATACAGGAACATGTTAAAATGTTCGACTGCCCAAACCAGGGGTGGCCTCTTATGGCCTCTTTTTCTGTTTGGCAGTAACGACGCTCACAGCTGATAAGGTTTTTATTATCAACTGCAATTATTCTCGGCCCGTTCTTATTGATTTGCTCCAGCACTGCATCCAGACCCACTAGGCTTGCATCTGCAATCACCACAGTCTTATCATGTGCATTGTAGTAATCTAAATTTGGTACCTTCACGAGCGCTACTTTGAGATCATTAAATGCGTTCTTTTGGGCGTCGCCCCAGTCATCTTGAATGTCCATGTTTCTTCCCGTTCTTTTCCGTAACAATTGCTTAAGGGGTTCTGTTACCGTTGCTAAATGGGGTATCCATTTTCCCACGAAATTCACTAAGCCCATAAAGCTCTGCAAATCAGCGATATTCGTTGGGGCTCTAAATTCCTTTATAACCAAGATATACTTGTCTAGTTGTTTAACTCCCTGTTCTGACAGTTCATGCCCTAGGAAGTGGATTTTCTTCATTCCATAAATGAATTTGTCGTCCCTCAAACTCATGCTATTTTCTTCTAACACTATCATAATTCTTTTTTCCTTCCATGTCTCTGTTCCTACTCTGTTGATTGACTAACTTTCCATAGGTTTCATACGAAAGTTTCCTAATTGACGATCTATGGCTTCCAGTGCATTCGCTTCTGCAACTTTTCATCCAAACCGATCTTGTCCCCTGTTTTCAATATCTTTTTTCGGGGTTCTTCTGAATTACCCTTTTTAGTTATTTGGTCTATGATATGCTCGTTTTCTTTATTCACCAAACTGACACTTCTTGGCCTGTAGTCGAAGTCTGACAACAATTTTTTCGAACTTCTCATCCTGTTCCTGTTTTAGGAGACGAAACAGATGTCGCTTATATACTTTGCTCTGTTTAGGTGCAAAGTAGTTGTCTAATTTTTTGTTCACGTTTAACATCGCAATGAAGGTTCACCTTCAGTTGCATTAGCTTCCGGGATGTTGTAGAAAATTTCTTGTAACTCGGGATCACCGATATGTAAAAGACTAGCTATTTTCTTTGCCTCGGTGTTTATGTCTGTCGCCTCGAGGTAAAGGTTCAGACTTCTTTTCCATCTTTCCCAACGGGTAGAAACTGAACCAACCTCCCCTTCACATTCGAACCTCTCGAAAACTTCGCAATTTAATGCCAAGAAGGTATATATCCGCAATTTAATGCTATACGGTAAATATCCGCAATTTAATGCAAGTTGTACTACGTATTCATCGATATCTGCAATATAATGCTTTTATTATTTTTTTCGAATCTCTCGAAAACTTCGCAATTTAATGCTATACTTGTAAATCTCCGCAATTTAATGCAAGTTGTACACTAAGTATTCATCGATATCCGCAATACAATACTTTTATTATCTTTTTCCGAACCTCTATAGGGGTATGTCCGCAATTTAATGCTATACCGGTACATCCCCGCAATTTAATGCAAATTGTACACCAAGTATTCATCAATATCCAATATAATGCTTTTATTATTATTTTTTTTAAGTCATACTCATACGCATATTGCAACCTTACTGTAACTAAATGCTCAGTCGCAATTGAATGCCCAGTCGCAATCTAATGCACAGTCTCAATTTAATGCCAAGTCGCAATTCAATGCCAATTCGCAATTTAATGCATAGCCGCAATTCAATGCATAATCGCAATTTAATGCCAATTCGCAATTCAATGCCAAGTCGCAATTTAATGCCAAGTCGCAATTTAATGCCAAGTCGCAATTTAATGCCCAGCCGCAATTCAATGCAGAGTCGCAATTTAATGCCAAGTCGCAATTGAATGCCCAGCCGCAATTTAATGCAAAGTCGCAATTTAATGCTAGTCGCAATTTAATGCTCCGCCGCAATTCAATGCAAAGTTGCAATTGAATGCCCAGCCGCAATTTAATGCAAAGTCGCAATTTAATGCCATTCGCAATTTAATGCCCCGCCGCAATTCAATGCAAAATTGCAAATGAACGCCAGCCGCAATTTAATGCAAAGTCGCAATTTAATGCCCAGCCGCAATTCAATGCAGGTCGCAATTTAATGCCAGTCGCAATTTAATGCCCCGCCGCAATTCAATGCAAAATTGCAAATGAACGCCAGCCGCAATTTAATGCAAAGTCGCAATTTAATGCCCAGCCGCAATTCAATGCAGGTCGCAATTTAATGCCAGTCGCAATTTAATGCCCCACTGCAATAAAAACTGCTCACCACCGCACGATACTTTCGGTGATTATCGAAGAACATTATATGTCTCTTACCACTCATTGTAATGTGTTACTCGAGTGACCTTGTATATATAATTCTGTATTTTTATTTATGATGTTTTTCTTTTTGTAATTGTATGTATCTGTATTTAATTGTAGATTTTTATAATTGTGAAATAACTGGATAGTTCTCACGTAGGTGCAAACATCTGTAAAACCCCGTATAAATAAATAAATGAATTCATTTTAATAAGTAGGTAGGTATGGTTGACAATTCCGTTGGTATATCACTCCCCTTAAATGCTCTCATAGGAACCTAGGTTACCTAAAGTCCTCCGTTCATGGAGACACCCACAAACTACGCGATTGTGACGCAACCACAAGCACCCTGTAGATGTACCACTCTTCAATGCCGGCCTCCGTACACGGCACCACCCGAAATACACTGAACCAGATCACCTTCCACGCAGCCGTGGAGTTAACATGATTTCAAGCGATGTCAAATGCCTTTTTTCCAACATCAATCCATGCCTTCTCCACCAAATGCCCCCTTATATATTCTGGTAAAGTAATTCCGGTAAACACGCCGTTTTTCCGACTTCCAAAACAAATCCAACATTAATTTCATGTTCCGACGCCATTCCCGTCAAACGACAAATAAAAGAACAACTATGCAACTGACAGCTAAATAAGTGCACTTGCCTAGCTTTACATTTTTTTGTAAAAAAATCCTTAGATTACTTACGGTTTACCTCGTCGCCACATGTAATGTACACTATGTAAAGGTTAATATTAAGAAAGAACAAGTAACACTCATCTTAACTGATATCGGCTCACGGCAAGCGTCCCCGCGTCTTCTCTATGCAGTCGGTCGCCCAGTACCGTCCTACGCCCCACAACTCCGCGCGTGCACTGCCTGAGACGACAGAGTTATTCACAACTTTACTATACATGTGTGAATACACTACATATTTGTTATTTTTCTTCATTTTTCTTAAATGTTTTGTTTTGTTACTTTTAAATATAATTATGCATATGTAACGTTTCAGGAAAGACTACGAGTGCAACCGTCTGACCAGCGGCATCCTCCAGCTCAGCAAGAACACGCACCTGGTGCTGGACGAGACTAAGATGGAGCCGGGGCGGCTGGACAGCACCGGCATCTCCAACCTCACCGCCCTCGGAGAAATGATCCAGACGCAGAAGGTCAAGTACGACTTCAAGTATTACCAGATGGACCATGATTGCGATATTCCTGTGCTGATACTCTCCGAGGGAAAGTCACTGCTGCCTGTAAGTGTTTATTATGTAATACTTTGTAAATTCCTTTTCTAAATTGAAAATCTATGCTAATCACTAGTAATACGTCAAAAATAACCTTGTAAAGTCTTTGGAAATACAAGCTAAATGCAGTCAAATGCTAAATGCAGTCAACAAATGTTTGTGTTAACAGCCCTCAAAATAAGAGATCCAAAGTTATCCGTCGTTGTGAAGTATTTCCATTTTTACTCAATATTAAACTCTGCGCTGATGGCAGATCATACATTAACGTGTGGTTTTCGGATATGGTTGAAAATTGCTTTGCTTTCAGCTGTGCTTATTAAGAAGTTTTGGGTATTATTGCGATTGATATGTAGGAGTATTAGTTTGTTTATATGCGAGGTCATTTAGGCCCAGTTGCTTTGCAGAAATTCAAACGTAACATTGTCGTTAAATGGTCATTCAGCACCATTTTATTTTTTTGACATTTGGAAGGTCCGTGTTAAAGGCGGATTTGAGGTGCATTTCAACTTTCTATCAAATTTTAATAAGCTTGTCCTCTTCTGCTGATCACAATATGTTCAAAGGCTGAAACGTACTAAGAAAGGGTAGTTTCACAGAATTTGAACAATTCATCATATTTCAAAGTTAATTTTCAAGCTCTGTTATGATTTTAGTTACGTGAAACAACTGGCCAATAATGATATAATTGCAGAACTTGAATAGAAACTTCACAGAACTTATAAATTAACTTTGAATGAATTGTTTAAATTCTGTGAAACAACTGGCCATTAGAATCTGTACTTAACGGGGACTTTTATACGTTCAGAAACAAAATGGCACCGAATGTCCTTTGATGACTTTGTTACATGTAAATTTTTACGAAACAACTGGGCCTGAGTTTACATGTTTAAATTATGAAATGTTTTATTTCCAGAGTGATTTTCACGTGCCTCTCACGATAGATGAATCCAATGTGGCCATTGTGAATGAGATATTTGAAGCGGCTAAGCATTATCTCATGAACAATGAGGTCCTGCACAAGGTCAGAGTGTACCTGACCTCCATGCAGCTGGCCAAATTCACCATTGAAGATGAACCAGAGGTAATTACTGAAATTAAAATATCTTTATTTACTGAACATGTACAATTCTAAATACCGTGGACACCGGATTATATTATGCATTGAGCCTTTTTCGTCATTAATCCTAAGTCCTCCATCATTGCACAAGCAACGTTTTCCACTTACAACGATGGAAGTAGGAGTAACTTGGAATGTTTTTCTTTCTTTAAAAAAAAAACATACTTCGGTCTTTATTACCCTTACTGTCCAATGCTGTCGGAACGGGATGGTGCATATCATATGGTACAAGCGTGCTGGCATTAGGTTCACGTCAGAAGCAACAAGTGAAAGAAAAAATATTCAAATTGTTTAAAATTGAAAAAAAAAATGTCGCTGAAGACCAAAATGACATTTTTTTTTTTTTACATGAGCTCCACACAGGAGGCCCTGAGGGGCCTATGTCATCTTTGGGGATGCTGTGTGGAGGTTTTTTTTAAGGAAAGGAAGGAGAGGAGAGTTCTGGGAAGGAAAAGGGTTTAAGGGGTGGGTAGGAATCTGGGGTTCAGTATGTCCTGGTCATCCGCCTCCAAGACCTAGACAAACCTCACCCCATGAACCCGGGCACCCCTGCTAAATCATGATATGGTTCCATGACAACTCAGAATCATGCAATTTCAACCCCTTTGAAAGGGCATTAAAAATTATGATAAAAAAATTGAAAAATAGCTCATAGTATCCGGCTGGCAATTGCAAAAAAAAAAATGGGAATGTATGTCGAGCTATATGCTGAAATATGCCAAAACCAAATGATCTTTTATAGCTAAGTCTGTTGGCCCCATAAAACAAATTTGACCGGTTAAATAACTATAATTTAATTGTTTTGCCTCTAATAACGAGCGGCTCTGGAATTTTTGTTTTGCCACCGCCAGCCGCATACTACGGCGTAACCTAGTCCTGACATAACTTATTTAACCAATTTTTAATATTTTTTTTTCATTATTTTTAATAACTCAGGTACGTCTCATACGTCATTTGTATGTCTGGTAACGTTATATTGTCGTGTAAATAAGCTTATGGGTCCAAGTGGTTAATGACTTTTCAAAGAAGGTGTTGAAGTTGCGTTGGTTTTGAGTTGTCCGGTCAGCAGCGTTATTTACATACATTACTTGACCCTTTGAATTGCCCCTTAAACATTTAAAATACTTCCAGTTCATCCAGAAGGACTTTGTGGAGATGCGCAACAATCCAGATGCATCTAAACAGGCCACGGCAGAGGATCTTCACAACCTGCTGGTTCTTACACGGCTGGTTGGCCTGTCCAAGGGAGTCAACAAGCTGGACGCGGAGTGCTGGAGCATAGCCAAGAGCATGGAAGAGCAACGGAAGAACAGATTGATCAAGTGAACGGAGACTTGACTGAGACACCTTAGATTCTGTTCCATCACAACTCAGATGTAGTGAAAATTATCGCCCAAATGATCTCTATATAACGATCGTCCGGTTGATTAGTTAGATATATGACAAATCGAAATTTGAGCTGAGTATGCATTTATATGTAAAAGTACCTCTATCTGGTACAATACTCAGATTACTTATAAACACCACCAAATTAATTATAATGCAGAAAAACTTATAACGAATTAAATAAAAATGTTAATGTGTTCTGGATCACTAATTGGATATTTCAAAATGTCATGCTGATGTACTGGAACGTTATGCCTCCCGGTGTTATTTTATAGACAGTATATATACAGACACTTGTAAATAATATTAGATTTACGGTGAGCATTCGAATGTTGCTTTCCTCATTTTTTACTTTTTAATTTGGAGATGTCTGATTAATCAACTGGATGATCTATACACGTATTGTACTAGCTGAAGTTCCTGTCGTTGCCCAGATTTATCGCAGTTTTTTTTTTTAATTCAAATGTAGACAGTAATTTTGTGTCGCCGTGTCCAATAGGCACAATCAAAAAATATTTTCTCCGAGTTATTCTGGGGAAACTACTTATGCTAGATTATATACTATTTTTTATAAATATATAAACACATATCTGGTAAGATGGTACAATTTACAAAATCATCGTTTTGCAAAAAACAACTAAATTATTAGGAAAATAGATTCAGCTGGCGGACGGTGAAAATTTAGCATTGGCACACCAAGATTTAACCTGTTGTGACCTTTCTGTTGCTTTGAAGGTCAAATGTGCAAAATTGAAGTGTTGAGCCTTATTTTCGGCTTAGAAGTTGATTAGGATTGTGAACAGCGGCCGTAAGTGTATTAGCGAATGTGGTCAAATGTGTTTTTTAATAAAATATAAATGTCTAAATATTATATATTTGTTACACCATAACGGTCTTAATGACCACCATAGCATAGTGGTAAGTGTGTAGATAATAGAAACATAGGGATATATGGCATGGAAGCGTGCCGACTGTCACTGAGCTACAACTGCACAGACGGATGACTAATGGGTGAACAATATTGATCCGTGCGCAGTTTCATACTTATAGTGGTGGATGACCGATGGGTGTACAATGTTGATGCGTGCGCGTAATAGTGGTGGATGACTGATACTGATGCGGGAACGATGTTGACACTTGTGCGGTTTCATACTAGTAGTGGTGGATGATTGATGGGCGAATGATGTTGAGGCAAGCGCCATTTCTTACTCATAGTGGTTCTTGGCCAATTTCTTTGTTTCTATTGTCTATGGGTCTAAGCATTTAATAGGCAAGAGGTTGCGACTTCTAATCTCGCAATGGTGCAGAAAAATGTGTGATAAGGAGTCTTCATGTTATATGGGCACTGTCTGTCAGTCTGTGTGTTGTGATGTTGTAAGTGATGTTTAATGTTCCTTATTTAAAAGGGACTTTAATTTACTTAACTTGAATCTTGCCTTGCAGTGTTGTGTTGAGCACAGGCAGCCTCAATTTTATATTGCTCCAAAATACTATTAATTTCATATCTCCAACAGCTGTATATTTTATAAGTTGTGTAAATTGCGTATTTTAAGCATTTATTTACACTAATGTTAACGGAATGTTCTAATAAATTATATAGCAGAGATTAACTTATCGGCCTAGACTTTTGATACTACATAGTTGCATTTCGGAATGTTTCTTTGTTTTGAATGAGACATGGACTGATTTTGAATAAAAAAGTTTTACATGACTTTATTCTCATCTGTTTTTATTTAGGAAGATTGTAGAGAAAGTTTCATCGGCCTAGAATTGGTTTGAACTGAGTCAGCATTACATACAAGTTTAAAAAAAAAACTCATTTGAAAGTTTGAAGTGTTATAATTCCATTGCTATTTTTGTACTTGATTCAAAAAATTAGAGACTTGGTAGATTCATATGCCAGGATTCCGAATACGTGACTCACTGAATTTTTCCCTTAGGGTGACTTGATTTCTACCAATTCTGGGCCAATATAGCCTTGTTCATGTTGCACAATTTCGTTTTTTTTTTAAAAGACTCGAGAATATTATAAGAATTAAAAAAAGAGATGTATATTGTCTCAAATATTTAATTCATTTCATAACAATCTATTCTTCTGTACATTTTATAATTGGTATGTAGGTATTGTTCGTTTTCATAAAACAAACTTTTATATAAAACCAAAATAGAAAAAAAAAATTGTTAATTTATTTGTTTGTTTATAAGTTTACAAAACTGTATGGTACAAAATGTACACATCAATTTTTCATTCAGAAGCTCAAAACAATACATATGTACATAATTTTTAAAACCTACAATAATGACTGTTCGATCAATTTGTATCTATAAACTGTTTTTCTGTTGCGCTACAAATACTGTAAGATAAAAAATAATATTCCCTGTGTATTTATTTATCTGCTATTTTATTTTATTTCTCATACATCACTCCCCTACACCAGTCCTGGATTTGTCAATAGGCCTTATAGGCCGCGGCCTAGGGGCGGCAGAGTTCAGGGGGCGGCGCTCGCTCGCTTTGGTAAGCCGTTAAGTTTGTGTACGATTTCAAAAAAAAGTCACTGTGGATAGATAGAGTTTTATATCTATAAACCTTTAGACGACCAGTGGTCCCGTACGGGACCGCGGATTTGTATCGTTCAATGCCCAACCGTTCAATACGGGACGGGTGATTGTAGTGCGAATATTTCACAAAAATGCTTTGGCAGTGGTCTATCTTTATTGCACGCGGCTAACGAGCGTTTAAGCGTGTAGGACGGCGTATTTTTAGTGATTTAATGAATTTTTTTAAGACAAGGAATGTATATGTATTTTATTTATACTTTGGGGTCACTTAACTCATACATTCAACAGTATATTTTAAAATTTTCAAATATTTTCCTCAAAAAATAACGGAGATATCAGCTGCCGCGCATTGTAAGTCGTCATCCGGCTGGACTATTTGTGGAACTCCTGGAGGTCACAATTTTCATCCGAACTCAATTTTTAGTTTTTTTATAAGTGTTTCTTCTATTTGAACCTCTTTCATCATTGTAAGTCGTCATACGGCTGGACAATTTGTGGAACTCCTGGAGGTCACAATTTTCATCCGAATTCAATTTTTAGTTTTTTTATAAGTGTTTCTTCTATTTGAACCTCTTTCATCCAAAAAAATCGAAAATTAATATTTTTTTGAGAAGTGTGAAAATTTTGCATGATTTTTACCATGTTTTTTGTACGTTTTATGTGCCATAAAAAAATAGTAAAAATATAGATATTATTTAGGATTTATATAATGAAACTATGCGCTGAGTTTGATAACGATTGATCAAAAACTGTAGGAGCTATAGGTTTCACAAATTCGAAAAAAATAATTTCGAGAAAAATGCGTTTGAAAATAAGAGTGGCAGTAAAATAGTGGTAGTTCGACCGAGGGACACCCACTCAAACGTATATAACTTTTAAATGGCGTGGTATATTGGTTTGAAATTTTCAGAATATATTTTTGAATAGTTATATCGATTTACGAAAAAAAAAATTTTTTTAAGCCTCTACACCTATTTCCCCCCAAAGGAACCTTTAGACGCCCTGTGATCCCGTACGGGACCGCGGATTGCGTCGTGCGATTATGGTGCGAATATTTCACAAAAAAAATTCTTCAACAATGGGCTGCCTTTATTTAGTTACTAATCGTATTTTGGAATGCCATTTTGGAAAGACTAAATAAATAGAGTGCTGAGATACAGAGCTCATCTGTTGATGTACTGACGGTATCTGATATTTATGGATCTCTTCTCGAGTTTATTAAACCAGAACAAGAAAACTATGATAATTTCGAAGAAAGTGCAATTGAAATGAGCGCACTTTACCAATAACAGGGCGAAATTAAGAGTAAGATGACCCTCAGAGAAAAAAATGTGTAGATGAAAGATCAAATGAGGATATTGTAACAACCTCCTGACTGAGAGCTGAATTAGAGAGAATGCATAATGCGTAGTACATAAAGTTCAACGAAAAAAATTCATTTAAAAAAAAGGGTGAACTTTCAACACAAAGAGTCCCAGAAAAAGCTCCAGTCTCTTATTAAATATTATGCAATGATTTAGAAAAAGATGAAGTTCAGGAATGTGTACACTTTCAAGGTCACATTTTCTTAATAAGACGGCAGAGAAACCTGAATCTACATCATTACTGAAACTTTTTAAGGAAAATATTTGAGGAAACAATCTCTGTGCAACGTTTACCCAAATTTGAATATAGCTCTCCTCGTCGCACTTTGGACTCCAGCCACAAAGTGTTCTGGAGAAAGGAGTTAGAGAGTGAAGATATACCAAATATCTTCATTATTGCAAGAAAAACTTTACTCTTTGTCTCTTCTATGAACAGAAGCAGACTGAATACTATAAACTATGAAGTTATTATAGATAATTTAGTCAAATAAAAATTCCCATAAAAATTGTATTTCTTGTTTCATGTTACTTTTACTTTGTGAATAATTCATTCGTTTATTTTTACCTACAGGATGCGCCAGAGAAACTTACTTGTTTGAAAGTTCAATAAAAACAAAAGCACTGTAGTTATTGTTGTAATTCTTTTTTTATTTGAAAATACAATCTACCAAGTTTTTTTTCATACTGTCTTAAAAATTACATCTTTTAAATGGCGACCCTCATCGCGCATATACTGGTTGTCGTTTTTTGAAGTTCTCGTCCACTCTTCTCAGCATATCAATCGGAATATTGGCAATAGCGTCGCGAATGTTGTTCTTCAGGTGATCTATGGTCCGTGGTCGATCCACATTGATCCACATAAACAAGGGATTTCAAATAACCACATAAAAAAAATCACATGGAGTCAAATCCGGAGAGCGCGCCGGCCATGGGAGATCGCCTCGGAGAGAGATGAGGCGGCCGGGGAAATTTTGTCGCAGCAAATTCATTGAGTCTCGTGCTGTGTATGCTGTGGCTCCATCTTGCTAACGTGCGACACTTCCCAGTTGACCCACGACAGAATCGAATTACGACCAGGAACGAGTCTGTGAGGAGGAATTTCAAAGCGAGCGCGAAAGGCACGTTGCGTAGCAACAACTGAGCGACCGTTACAAAAGAAGCTCTCCACGGCGAAGGCCAGCTGCTCTCTAGACCACAGCATAATGGCAACTGACGAAAATGGGAAACAAACTTGGGAACGTCCCCCTCCAGATGCGTCCCCTCCCGTCCCTCTACCTGCCCAACTCGACGGTCGGGAATTTTTTCAAATAAGTAAGTTTCTCTGGTGCACCCCGTACTTAACCCATATTTGAATATTTATTTTTAAAATTTTAGTCACCTAATAAAAGCCTACAAGTGAATGATTATGATAGATGGCAACTTCTAAAAAGGAGGAAGGGGCGGCGAAAATGAAGTGGCCTATACTTATAAAAAGTGTAAATACGCCCTGCCCTACACAGTAATTTGACCTCTTCTCCGGTTTGCCTCTGGGTTGCTTCTACCTGCTTAAGCCTCGATTACATTGAGCGAGTTTACAAGCTACTAGCCGGTAAGTTTAAAAGCAGGTGAATCGGCGAGTGTGATTATCATGATGACACACAAAACTGTCTACTCGCTCAGTAGCGACAGTAGCAGCTAAAATAACCAATTGCGCGAACCAATTCTGTCGACATTTTGTAAAAAAACTTGAGCTCGCAGTTAGCGCCACACGCTAGCGACAGCAGAGAGAATTACGACTCCCGCGAGAACTAATTATGACAGTTAAGAAATCAGCTGTTCGTGGGCTGCCGTCTTGAGCGAGTAAAGTTGAGTAGCTTTCAACTTTTTTCGTAGATTGTCCACAATCTGCTAGTTAGCTATTAACACGATTACACTGAGCGAGTTTACTAACAGATAGTGAATTTTCCAGATAGTAGCTTGTAAACTCGCTCAATGCAATCGAGGCTTTAGTCATGATTTTTAGTGTCCAGTGAATTGGTATTTTTTTTTCTATTTATTGCAACCCTTATTCCTATTGTCAGTCAAAAAATTATTTTCCTTTTTTTATTGTGACCTAATCACAGATATGTAGTAGTATTGTAAAATGGAGTCCTTTTATCCCTTACAACTTTTTTTTGTACGGTTGGCACTAATACATTTTTTTTTAAAGAAGTGAAGCTAGCAGTTCACATCTTTTTTTATTTTAATACTGCAAAAGAGCCCCAACTGCTCCTTTCTGGAGCCGGTGAGACTAGCTTTCTCAATTGCAATTAGGGTATGTTGAGTGGGGAGGGGAAGGAGATGGGGAAGAGGGAGATGTGAGGTGGAAGAACCTGGCTGTTCAGATCTGGTCACCAAACATGGCTAAAGCCATTTCAAGCAATGTTTCAACTCTGAATGGCGGTCTTACACCAGGACGATACTGAGAGTATCTTCCACTCTGGAACGTACTGCAAATATACTATATATTATTTTTAATTATTAAATTGTGAAATAGCACATAGAATGGTGAAACCAAAGATATCCTGGAAACAGCTGTGTAAAATTTCCGTACTCCACTTTAAAATATGCAATGGCGTGGTGGTTAGTTGCAACTTATTTTTTGTTTACGAAGAATCACATTAAAATGTATATTTTTTTTTATATTATAATATTTAATCGAGGCTTCTGACTCGCATACTGCTGTCATTTTTGCCTCATCTGTTTTTATTTATTTTAAGGTTTCATTTTTTTTTTTTTTTTTTTTAAATATATCCTATATATTAATGTTGCAATATTAATATATGTATGTATCTTTATAAAACAATGTATCATATATTTTCCATGTTGCACGATCTAATGAATTTCATGAGTCTTGAAATGGCATAGTAGTCGGTTGAAGCTATCAAATTATGAATTTCCGATGGGTTTGAGGTCATCAATATTGTTACTCTCTGTTGTTCAAATTTAATACACTTTGTGAGAGTGTGTTCAATGTCTTCAAATTCTTCACATATAGAGCACATTGGAGAATCAGAGAGGCCTAACAGACACAATATTCTTCCCATTAGTGCATGTCCGGATCTTAATCTAAAAATGACTCTCATTTCTGATCTCTTCAGATTGATTTCAGTGAACCATGGTGTTTTAAAGGGTTCTTTTTGAAGCTTTCTATACCATACGCCCTTATTGGCAGATACATTTTCAAAATGCTCATTCCACATATTATTACATAGTAAATGTATTTTTTGGGAGTAATCTTCGTTATCTGGCGTCCAGTCATACTCGTGACCTTTCACCCCTGCTTCGTCTGCCAACAAATCCGCCTCTTCATTTCCATGTATCCCTACGTGAGATGGAATCCATTGTAAACGTATGTCAATGTCTTTCTGATGTAACTTCATTAAGTGCTCTACAATATTATATGCTATTTTTCTGCAGGCAACTCCTTTCGAAACTCTCTTTATATGTTGAAGCGCACTTTTGGAATCACTTAATATAAGAATTTTATTCCAGTTGTTTCCATCTGCATACTTCACCGCTTCTTTGATTGCTATCAATTCTGCATTCATAATAGGGCAGTCTTTGTTCAATTTTATTTGACGAGTGAAGTTGTTTTGCATTGATATGAAGGCAGCTCCAACTTGTTCAACTTTTTTCGATCCATCGGTATATATCTGTTTAAAGCCTGAGTATTTGTTAATTATCATACCATTTACGACATTACTAATTTCACTCAATGAGAGTTGTCTTTTGGGGTAATTGAAATTGTCAATCTCAACTGAAATACATTCCAAATCGATTGCTCCTACCCAGGTTTCTAGAGCATTAAAATGTATTATATGCATAAACAAGACAACGAACTGCAGTCTGGGAATCTAAGGATATTGAAGAGATTTATAGAGTTATGTGACGGGAAAAACCTACTCAACCCAAGGAAAACAGATTTAGAACAGTGTTGTTAAATAAAATTTTGAGGTATAGGCAGAATTTAAATATTGCCGGGTATTGCGCAACTCGTGGCGTCACTAAAAAGACAAGGTCAAGTACTACAGATGGCAACCCTATAAGAAAAAAGTCTCACAGTTTGGGAACACATTTGACAGCTTCATAGAATACTTTTTTTCTATGGTTTATGTTGTTTTTTTTTCTTCTTGAGACGTGTCATTTTTTGTAAATAGTAATATTTAGTTCGGAAAATGTGATTTCAATTAGTTCAATTAATCCGTATACAAATCGAAATGTCTGGAACTTTTAAAGGGTTTACTGAGAAAGATATTGAAAAATTAAAGAGCCCTAAAAAAGGTAATTCACGATGTTCTAATAATATTTAACTACATTGTAAACAATTCGCGCCCACACTCCTGATTTACGAGTTGTACAATTTTTAGACAAGTTTTTACACCGTATATTATAAGTCTATGGAAAATGTTTGCCTTTAACGTTGGTTTGATATTCTAATAAATTAATTTTCAGATGTCAGTCATGTTAATGTTGTAAAGAAGGCCACCATGAAAACTAAAACCACTCCTCACACTGTGACACTCAAAAAAATGTCTGGTGACCCAAAATTCGAAATTATTGACCACAAAGCTAGGCTGTGTAAACCAAAGGTACAGGAAACAATAATTGTTTTGGAAAAATCTCAAGACGAAGTTGATAAAATGGATAATGTTGATTTGCCGGATCTTTCTGAATCGAATAATAACTTAAGAAATACTATTAACGAAGCAGAATTCGAAGAAGTGGTGCTCAGCCCAGATTATGATATTCCTCCACTTGAAAAAATTAATGTGGAAGAGTTTCACAAACAGCAGAAGTTGATCGAAGAGCAAAATAGAAAAAGGAGGGAAATGTTGTCGAAGGCCTTGGATGACAGGTTAGTAATTTGAAGTCAGTGCATCTGTATTTTATTATTATTATTTAAGAGCGTTTAACCAGCCAGCGGTCGAAAATCCACATTTCATCGACGAAAGTTGTTCTTACGATCGTGCAGGGCGGTTACAATGAGAAAGATTAATTATTCTCCGTACCAAAATTATAACTCAATATCGATTTTGGCTAAAGTTCGGTTTATGGGGGAAATTCCTAAAAAATAAAACTAGTTATTTTTATACTAAATTTGGGTCGGGGAATTCGAATCTGAAAGAATTAGGCGGCGGCAAGCAATATTAACTGAGTTACACGACTTTTAAATTTTTTATACACACACAGGAAAATAGTCATTTTGGAAGCATTTTGATTCCTAGAAAATCAAACTAGTTATTTTTATACTAACTATGGGCCGGGGAATCCGAATCTGAAAGAATTAGGCGGCGGCAAGCAATATTAACTGAATTACACGACTTTAAAGTTTTCTATACACACACACATGAAAATAGTCATTTCAACAACATTTTGACACACAAAGTACGAAAATCATAGAAAAACAAGATAACATAGATGTTTTTACCACACAAAATTAAGTGTTGCCATTAAGCAGTAATATCAATAACGTAAAATAACATGTTTATATTTTAAGTACTTATTCTTTATAAATTTTACTCACTTTTGTATCACAAACCATGTTACATAAACCCAGCGTAGATGCTAAACTACTTGAAAACAGGGATGTTTTTTTGCCGTGACGCGAGCAGGCGGTATAAAGGGGCACAAACCATGTTACACAAACCTAGCGTAGCCGTTAAACTACTTGAAAACAGGGATGTTTTTTTGCCGTGACGCGAGCAGGCGGTATAAAGGGGCACAAACCATGTTACACAAACCTAGCGTAGCCGCTAAACTACTTGAAAACAGGGATGTTTTTATGCCGTGACGCGAGCAGGCGGTATAAAGGGGCACAAACCATGTTACACAAACCTAGCGTAGCCGCTAAACTACTTGAAAACAGGGATGTTTTTTTGACGTGACGCGAGCAGGCGGTATAAAGGGGCACAAACCATGTTACACAAACCTAGCGTAGCCGCTAAACAACTTGTAAACAGGGATGTTTTTTTGCCGTGACGCGAGCAGGCGGTATAAAGGGGCACAAACCATGTTACACAAACCTAGCGTTAGGTTAGGTTAGGTTACACATTTTTAAGACTACGAATTTTCATACTTTTGGTTTAAGAATACGGCCGTTGAGATAGTCGTAATTCATAATATAGGGATAAATATTTTTGAGACTTGGTAACACTGCCAGCACATGTTTTTCTACATTTCTTGTTTTTCTATGATTTTCGTACTTCGCGTGTCAAAATGTTGTTGAAATGACTATTTTCATGTGTGTGTGTATAAAAAATTTTAAAGTCGTGTAATTCAGTTAATATTGCTTGCCGCCGCCTAATTCTTTCAGATTAGTATAAAAAAAATAAAATTTTTTTTTTTGGACCATCCCCCATAAACCGAATTTTTTCCTCGATTTTATTTCATTCCAAATTTGCTTTAATTTATACCTACATCCAAAAATGCTGAAAGGCGTGATGATAAAACTATTAAAATAATGTTCTTTTTGTAATTATTTTTTGATTATAAGTATTTATCATTTTTCAATAATTTCTAAGTTAAATAAGAATGTGAAAAAAAAATCTGAAATATATTAGTTTGTAAGTGCGCAAATAAATACATAAACGGACCAATTTTCGTCAAGAAACACATGTACGTAGGTATTTTTTAATGATTTTATTTAAACTAAAATTAAAATTCTAAAACATGCGATACCTAGATAATGCATTGATTTATTTAACTGCATGATTATTTGATTTGAAATGGGTGTGGTATAATACAAAATCTTTTTTAAAATTTAACAAATCTGCCAACGACCTATGGTATAACCTAATTATACTAAAAATAAACATTTGTTCTCAAAATTTAAAACTTGCGAATGCTAGATAAAAGAACAATCTTTCGAAATCCATTTATAATTTTTTGTGGAAAAGAGTCAATACGTCTAAAATCTGATTTAAAAATGACATATTTCTGGTTTTCTCTGGTATTACCCTCTTAACAATGAAATACAGTGAAACCCCCTTAAGAAGTTCTCTCTTAAGACGTTTCGTAGCTTAAGAAGTTTGGTTTTTTCGGTCCCTCGTTCCAAAATCAGCCCAATTTTTCCCACATATAAGGTTTTCCCGCTTAAGAAGTTTGTTTTTTCCGGTCCCTTGGAAAACTTCTTAAGAGGGTTTCACTGTAATTGCGAATGCAAATTAAAAATAATTTGTTTCTGCAGCAAAACTCTTTCACTACATATGTATCTCTTGGCATACATAAATTAGCATTTAAACTGGTGTATACTTGCCAGTTATATTTTTTAAATTTATTTACGTGTTTATAACGTGATCTATATATTATTTTATGCTCATTTAATAACTTTTTGACGATACCTATTTGAATAATTTTAAACACGTGTTTTTGGTATCCAGAACCAAAAATAATAAATGTTTTGTAATAATTCGTAGCTGATTCCTTTGAATTAAAGTCATAGTGTTTTCATTTCAGATCTAAACAAACTGCAGATGAAGTGAGTCGGCTAAATAACATTAAAAAAGAACTACAGACCTTAGATCTTCAACTTTCTGATGACGTTTCTATTATTCGTAAAAAAATTGAAAGTGCGTGCCTTGTCTACACTGAAGCAGAGTAAGAGCTTTTTAAATTGGTTTAATTTGACTTTGAACTGCATTTTATTATTAGAGTTAAGATTTAACTTAGCCTATCAGAAGATGGGCGTACTGTGCAGGGCCCACAGATGAAGTCAACTGCTAACCCTGTACAAATCGCAAGTGCACCCCACGGTTGAGTCTGGTAGCCATCTCTGGTCCGAAGCCCTGAAATACCTGAAAAAAACCCTTGATTATGTGCAGAAATGGGCAGTCTATTTATAGGTTTTCCTATCTTAACAAATGGATTGCAATCTTTAGAGCATAGGCGTTGGGTGGGAATGCTGTCCTTGTTCTACTGGTATTTCAATGAAGGAACTAACATCATTGATTTCTTTGGCACCGGTGCACAGTCGGCAAATACGCCAAAGCGTGCCCAACATTAAATTTGTATGCAATTGGCATTTGTCAAACGAGAATGGGTTGTTCCTACGACTTGTTCTTGAGTTTAACAGCTCGGCTCCTTCCTTTCTTCCGAAAGACCCTCCACACAACATCCCCAAAGAAGACACAGGCCTTGAGAGAAATTATTTTCCTCAGGGCCTCCTGAGTTAATGTGAAAAAAATAATTAAATTACTGAGGCTTTTGCAGGGCTGTTTTTTCAGTTTGTTACTTTGATTTTTATCAATGTTTCTTCACATAGCTGTAAAGGCATTTGCAATAATATATGCCGCAACCTTCTGAGTAGAAGTCAAACACATAGACCATTCAGGGCAATCGGCCTATTGTGCTCCCAAATTTTTTACCTTGTTCCATTGCCGGTAGCCCTTTCTCTTTAGTCAAATCGAGGGCTCTCATTAGGTGTTTAGCCAAGTTTCCTGGTTCCATAAGATGAATCCCCAACATGGGTCATTGGCATCATAAATAAATTGGAATTTCTTCATTCTCTTTGCATTTCCTGTGTTTTAAAATTTAAGAAATATTGATTTTCTTTTGTAGAAAGCATTATCTGCGTGTGGAAAAAGAATTCCTGAATGCCAAATTGAAACTACAGAAGGAGAAAGAGAAAAAGGAACTCCTCACGGAGCATCTGTGCACCCTGATCGCCCACAACGAAGCCCGGAAGGCCAAGAAGCTGGAGTCCCTGATGGACCAGCTGGTCTACAGCAGCCCGGAGACCAGCGTCCGGGTCAGCGGAGTCTGCGAACAAACGGGGAAGATGCTCGAGATGGAGGATGGAGTAGTTATTGTCAGAGATGACTAGATACATTTTCAAAAACAGTATTTATTCTTATGACAAAAGCTTATAACAGTTCAAATTGGTGCTATAAAAATTTATACAGGTGTTCTTATTTACAAATAATTTAAAAAAATTAAACAATTTGTATTTTGATACATAATTTTATGTGTAAAAGCTGATAATTTGGTTCTCTACACATTGTTGTGACATTGTTATACGATAGGCCAATTTTGATCACAATTTATTAAAGTAGTAGTTGATCCATTTAATTGTTGCAATCAAGTATTTTTTTGAGTATTTGATTCGCAGCAATGTTAAATGTAATAATAAATGCATTTATTAGTTTGGATTATGTAAATCGGCATGGCCACATCACGCTAAGAAAGATTGTGTGTTATTTGTTTGTAAATTAAGAGTGGTGTTTCTGTAAGAGATTTCAATGAAAAAAAAATGATGACATTAAAGGCAGTTAATACATAAGTACATACTAAGCAACACTGACAGCCATTATATTTTTGTACAATTATTTTACACATTATATTTAACCAGCCTTATGAAGCCAACATTACAGATAGACTTAAAATAGTTTAAGTGTAAGAGATGAGGCTAGGAGAGTGGGGGGGTGGAGAAATAGATGCTTCAGATGCAATATTTCAAGGAAAAATACTGAAGAGCACATTGTGTGGTAATAACTTGTTAAGCCGTAGATTCTTTACTACTTGTTATGAATAGATACCTAAACAGTTAAAAAGATTTGTGCGATTTATATTTTCGTCTAGTTTTGTTCACTGAGATCCATATTATTAAATATTGCCTTACACCACGAATGTGTATATTCATGGCGTAAGGCAATACCAGACAATAAAAAATTGAAAAATCGGAGTGTATTTATTTAATTTAATTAAAAATCTGTCATAAATGATGAAGTATTTTATCCAGTTTTGAAAATGCACGGTTAAATAAACACCCATTCACAAAAGGAGTTAAATGTTCACTACCAAGACTTTGGTATAGTTGATACTATAAATTTAGTACACGGACTGCTCAGTTATTCACTCCTTTTTTACTTGCAACATATTTTAAATTTTGCTCTAGGAGGGTGTATGTAATGCTTACTTTTTTATAATTTTCAAAGTGCCAAAATTGTCATATTATAATTTATTTTTTCAGATATAAATATATTTTTGAATGTCGATAGTTGTTATGAACAAAATTTATAATACTTTTAAAAAAATTGTTGAAGCTGAAGTGAGCTGTGTCTGTGTACAGTGGCTATCTTCAGTTTCTAATGTTTCAGTAGTAATGACTGGCCTGCAACTCTTGTCTGCACATTACTGGCGGGTTTTATACAAAATCAGGATGGCGAAAAATCTATCACATCAAAAAATTCTTCTATTGTGAATGAGTCTTCAATAATTGTTCTTATTTTTTACATTCTTGATATTTTTTTTACAAATCAGATTTCCGAACTATTTTAAGATGTATGTAAACTATCGTTTTTAATTAATAACTAACAATGATGATTAGAATAGGTATATTTTTTCAATGATCTTGGTAAAGTCCTATCTTATACATTGTCGAGAAATTACTATACAAGTATTAATACTTTATTTTTTTATTATCTACTTAAAAAATTAGGTTCTTAACCAAACATACCCTTTGTACTCATAGTAATAATATTATAATTTAATGAAAATAATATAATTAAATACTTTTTATTATAACAAAATAAAATACATGAATGACATTAACAAGTGTTGTTTTTCTTAATTTATTCAATTTACTAAGACAAAAAATATTCTACATAATATACTAATAATTACAAAGTGCAGTCTTTAAGATAGTCATTAAAGTTCACAATAGTTGAAGGCCTTCGTGTTATTTATTATATTCGAAATATCATCATTTCTCTTTAATATAAAAACAAAGAAGTTTATTTTCAACAGTAAAAAAACTATAAACAAATTAGTTTTAACTCTTATGAAATAAAATCTTGATTCATGGAATGGTTGTAGATAAGAGGCGTGACTCATTTGTTAAAAATGTGTACAAAAAATAACCTTTCACTTACTGATTTTTGCCAACAGCTAATTCTATCAGAAACATGTTGGTCACCCAAGAAGGCTTCATTGTATTAACCTAAATAAATGGCATCCTCCAAAACCAGAATAAATCACAATTCAGTACCTATTTAGCCAATTAATCAAACAACAGTTTTTTGCCACAGTTAAATTTTTTTTATGTTTTTCAGCATAATATTCTTTCACAATCAAATGGCCTGAATCGATTGTATTTTAGGCAATTATTATTGGATGAAACGCTGTAACTTTAGTACGCCACTTTAATTCAGAGTAGCATGCTAATCGGTTTTATTACAACCGTTCCTTCTACAGGGTAGGTAGGTGTAAACTTGTTACATAACTGTAACGAAACCGGTTAGCATGTTTTTACAATGTTACAATGTTTTATTTCCATCTCGTCACTAATTAAAAAATATATTCTTCCTTACAAGTTTTATGCTTTTGGATAAGTCTATTTGATAACATTGGTTCAGATAATCGGCATTCTACTGAATGTAATTTATTTTATCCTACAAATTAAACAATTACCCCATTATCTCTCTTACTCAATCATTATTCCATACAGCAATCAATCTTCCAAGGAACAATCAATCCATTCAATAATCCAAAGTAACAGCCAATCAATCCAACCCTTACAGGAACAATCAATCGATCCATTAATCAGAGGAAACAATTGTTACAAAGCTCTATATTAACATTTCAACCAAACTAATTACTTGTTTACACGAGGACAGTCTTAAGTCGTAAGTGGTAACTAAATGATTGTCCTAAAAAACTACTAAACTCACTGTTTAAATTCTGTTACGTACCACTGCCCTCATGTAAGCCAGGTTTTACAGTCAATCAATCCAAGGAACAGCCAATCAATCCAACCCTTACAGGATCAATCAATCGATCCATTTTAGAGGAAACAATTATTACGAAGCTCTTTATTAATTTTCAACCAAACTAATTACTTGTTTACACGAGGACAGTCGTAAGTGGTAACTAAATGACTGTCCTAAAAAAACTACTAAACTCACTGTTTAAATTCTGTTACGTACCACTGCCCTCATGTAAGCCAGGTTTTACAGTCAATCAATCCAAGTAACAGCCAATCAATCCAACCCTTACAGGATCAATCAATCGATCCATTTTAGAGGAAACAATTATTACGAAGCTCTTTATTAATTTTCAACCAAACTAATTACTTGTTTACACGAGGACAGTCGTAAGTGGTAACTAAATGACTGTCCTAAAAAAACTACTAAACTCACTGTTTAAATTCTGTTACATACCACTGCCCTCATGTAAGCCAGGTTTTACAGTCAATCAATCCAAGGAACAGCCAATCAATCCATTAATTTGGGAAACAATCACAAAGCTCTTCATTAATATTTCGACTAACTAGTAATTATTATCTTAAATTGGATTGAAAAGGATGTTATTTCCTAAAGAACATCCTTTTCCCCGTATGTTATCCTCTTCCGTAGGAGTACTTCCCCTCGGCTTCCCTGAGTACCTTCTCGATGCTGTCGGCGGCCTTGTCCAGGGAGTGTCTGTCATCGCGCTCCCTCTGCAGCAGCTCGAGCCCTCTCTTGGCAGCACAATGGTACCTCTGACTGAGCGATGCCTCAGAACCCTTCATGTGCGGGATGTGCCCCGTATAACCAGCTATCGGAGGGAATTCCGGGGAAATTGTGTGGTTTTCTGGAAAACAAATCATGCAAAATTAAATAGGCGATATAAAATGCATTTTGTGAAATCATCAATTAAAACTCAATATCTCAACATCAAATCTCCATTCAAAAGTTTGCCGAGAAACCGGAAAAAATGACTTTATGTGGGATAAATAAGGTAATTTTTTAATTTTAAGTTTCAAAGAACCAAAAAAGGGTCCTTTGAAACCATAGGTACGGTACCAACATGATACCGCTAGATTTAATTACTATCCTGTTTTAATTACTGATAAGATTCTGACAACTATTGTACAATCGTCTAAGCCAGAGGTCGGCAAAGTGCGGTTCCGGAACCGCATGCGGCTCTTTGGCCCCTCAAGTGTGGCTCTTTGAAATACAATTGCTGGATTTAAAAAATTTGGAAATATGGCTCTAAATTTGAACGTCTTTGGGTTGATTTGTAAATATTGGAGAAGAACAAATGTGAGCTTAGTTCACAACACAAGTGGTCTGCTTTGAAAGACCTGGAGAAGGAAGACATGATCATCTTCAACGCCTGGAATAGAATTCCTGACACTTATGATCAGCTGAAAAAACTCGCGTTTACCTGTTCTTTCCCTTTTCGGTTCTACATATTCATGTGAACAATATTTTTCAAGCACGAACTTTATCAAGAGTAAACTGAGATGTTCTCTTATTGATGAGAACCTGGATCGTGCCTAAAATTAAGAATAACAACATACAAACCTGATTTACTCAAACTTTCCAAGGAGACGAAGGGACATTGTTCGCAGTAAGGACGGTTTGCTTCAAAAAATTTGACGGATTCATCAAATATTTTAAGTGAATTTTCACGTTCTGTATAAGTTCAAGTTCTATGATTATTTCAGTGTTACAAAGCAACTGCCCCACAGTGATTACAATAACAGAACTTGAATAGAACTCACACAGAACGTGAAAATTTACTTCAAATATTTGATGAATCCGTCAATTTTTTTGAAACAACCTGTTTTAAGTGTTTGTCAGTGTTTGTCAGTCATTCTTGTGAATTAAATTTATGGATTCCTCAATTACCTACATATTTTTTTATCAATGAATAAAATGTTCATTAAGTATGAAATCAAGTTTTATTCGTACCGTACCGTAATTTAATGAAGTGCTGAAATTATAATAAATGTTTGCTTAGTCAATAAACAGATTTGGCTCTCAATTATTTTTTTTTCATTGTAATGTACATATTTGGCTCTTTGGTTAATAAGTTTGCCGACCCCTGGTCTAAGCCTTCGTCCCATCAGATGGAAACATTGGTAGAATAGATAAATCGTAGTTATAAATACTTCCTAAACAATCTTATTGTGAAACAGAGACTATTTAATTGAATTGGTTTTAATCTCCTTTCCCTGACCATCGCCTTTGTTTACCTTTGTACTTATTTTTCTCTTCATATTGCTTCAGTGACCGCTTGACTTCGTCTCCTTTCCGTATGGGCTCCATCTTGGGTGCACTCTTGGACCTGGTGTACCTCTTGTCTACCTCCTTCCTCCGGCGCAGCTCCGACTGCTTGGCGCTGAACTCGGCCATGCTATCGTCAGCGGCTCTCCCGTAGGACTTGCCGTAGCGGAAGTTGAGGCCAGGGATGTAGCCGGTGTAGCCGAGGATGTGCTTCTTGCCGCGGTGTGCGATGTCGTTGAAGTGGTCCGGGATGGCCGCCTCGCCGCGGGGCACGGTGATTGGCTTGTGCATGGAGTAGTCTTCGATGCGGTAGGTCGGGGTGCGGGCCGGGGGCTTTCGACTGGAAAGTGTTTGCAATGTTACTAAAATAAAACTAACTAATCTCATATATATTTAAATCTAAGTAGAGCGTTTTTAAGTTCTTTTAGTTATACGTATAACATAGTTTTTAGTTACGTAGGTATTGACTTTGTTCAGCGCTCTCGAGGCCACATAAATATTTGCTTTATTCTTTTCCACTATTTTCTCTTTGTATAATTCATAATATCACTCACTGTGAACAATAAAACGTAAAAATTCCGTATAAGTAATAAATAAATTAATATTAATAAAACACATCAACATTTTTAATTAACTTCTATTTATTCGTTTAAGCCAATAGGGTTTTGCTTCGATTCGAACCCTAATGAAGCATAACAAAATAAATTATTTACTGGGTAAGTATACTTTCTTGGTTTTAGTTTGTATAAAACCGGTTCTCCAGTAATAATACCACACACATTGAACAAAATATTTGTGCAAAAATTAAACTTTGGGGCAGGACCACAATGTTTTTGTTTTCCGTGGCTGATGGTAAACAAAAAAAAAGCATTTTGACCCCGGCCCAATGTTTTTGTCTTGTCAGATGTTTTGAAAACATTTGGCTGCTGGAGACATAACATAAGGGAACGTACCCATACTACGTGACACGTTTAGGGGGGGGGGGGGGGTGTTAAAAATGTCACGCTCCATACAAATGAGTGGCGGGTTGCTTAGGATTTTGGTCACCGGGGGGGGGGGGGGGGGGGGGGGGTTAAAAATTGCAAAAAGTTGGTCACGTAGTATGGGTACGTTCCCTAATACGTAAAATCACACATCAAAGCGTTCTTTCTTCGAAAATTCATTTATACAAGGTGTCCGGGGGTAAAGTGCACAAACTTCTGAAGGTGATACTACATGATAGCACTAGTAAAAAAGATGAATAACTTTTTCGAAATTCCAAAGACATAAGGTGGTTTTCGGGTAACAAAGTTAAACAATCTTGAAAAATTGAAAATGATCTATTTTTCCCTGGTACAATCTTCAATATGGGAATGGGATGGTGCGCTTGATGCATTTATTAAGCTTTTACAAAATGCTCAAAAGCGCATCATTAAAATTATATATAATAGAAATAAAACATTCCCGACCAAGTTATTATTAAAAGAGACAAAAATATTCAATATCTGTAAATTATTTGTATTGCCAACTATGAAATATGTATTTAATAACAAAAATTGTTTCGTAAAAAACGAAAATAGAATTAGCGAAAGGACTAATAATGTGTTTCAAGTTCCCAAATCAAAACCAAATTAATGCAAAAACATAAGTAACATTTGTATTGGTTCTCGTACATTTAATCTTTTACCAAAACACATTCAAATGACAGATAAAATATCACTTTACATAAAAGAATTAAAATGATGGCTAAATTTTTTTTTGTTTTTACATGAACTCCACACAGAAGGCCTTGAGGAAAATAATTTCCCTCAGGGCCTATGTCATCTTTGGGGATGCTGTGTGGAGGGTTTTTTAAGGAAAACAAGTAGAGGAGAGTTCTGGGAAGGAAAAGGGTTTAAGGGGTGGGTAGAAATCTGGGCTTCAGTGTGTCTTGGTCATCCGCCTCCAAGACCTAGACAAACCTCACCCCATGAACCCGGGCACCCCTGCTAAATCACCAAACGTAGCGAACCACCTGGGGTGACCTATGGCAGAGGTGTTGGTTATCCAATAAAGGTTCCCGGGGCGGCGGTACCCATTCCCGCCTCCCAATTTGTAAATAAATGATGCAGATGTTGAAACACGTTTTTATAAACTATATTATGTAAACCTTCATGCTTCACTTTTTAATACAATTCTACTATAACTGAAAGACTAACTTTATTTATCTTCTTAAAACCGTAACAAAAAATCAACTAACTTATATGTGTCACTTTGTTACTACAATATTTTCAAAGATACATACCCATATTTTTAAACTTTCACTTTTAAATTAACATTTTTTACTTGTACCACTAACTTATTGGTGTATTTTAGCACTTATATTACCCACGCACAGGCAGCGCCTTAGTGGGCTCCCATTATCTAATTTTGTCTTATATACTATATTTAATATTTTTTTACATTAAATATTTGTATCTTGTGTTATGTTATATTTATTTAGAAAATGTGTAAAAAAATACTTTTGAAATGTGTCAAGATATACCTAATGGGAAAAAAATGTTTATTTGGAAAAAATAATATTCTTCTATCGAAAAATATTTTTGTATGGGAAAAAAATGTTGGAATTTCGAAAAAGTTATTTATGTTTTAACTTCTACCATCACTTATAATCACTTCCCAAAGTTTGTGCACTTTAGTCCTGGACACTCTGTATTTCAGATTTAAGGTAGGTACCTACCCAATCAATAAATTAAAATTACTACATTGAATTAAGTACTAGTAACACAAACAGAACAAAATATATTGTATTTTTATATATTTACAATTTAAAAAAAAATCTGTGATTCTCATCAATAGAAATCATTACTCATAGATTTTATAAATTGCAATCTAGTCTTGGAAAAGTTATATTTATCAAAACTAGAAGATTATAGCAAAAAGCAGAGCGTGTAATATATTTTCGAACATAAGCGCGTCGCGCGAGTCGTGCAAAAAATTACAGGAAAGGAACGAAGCAACCGCAAGCAGCGTTTCGCGTTTTTCCCTAGTCCGTGCTCAGATTATCAAAATATTATTTTAAATATATTTTTAAAAATAAATAAACGATAGGTAGGTACTTTAAAGCGCGACACATTTATAAATCGCTCACCCTCCAGCGATTTGTGAAAGTATCATCTGAACAAAGAGATATCTAGCACCTAGATAAAGAATCGATTTATTCACAAAAGAAAACAAAAAGGTCCATACACTGCATACCTCCGTACATAGTAGTTAGGGATTGGTTTATGTATGATAGGCACCTTCACCCGGTCAGTCGCCAATCTCTCTTTGTAAACTTTTTAGATGTCTTTAACCTGGGATTAAATACATCTTCTGCTACGGGCAAAGACGAACCCAGCTATTGTGTATAAAATACTATATACTATCAATGAATCATCGCCATTTCCTAGCGGAACAAAATAAATTACAATGTTCAAAATCTTGACCCAGTTTCGTAAACGGCGCCATTCATAACGTAACCTGTGGATTCATTCACAAACTAACTACACTGTTCCGTATTACAAATTATGTTATTCAAATGACTTTATGGCTATTAAAATCAATGAAAAATGGTTAGTTTATTGATGTTCTTACTTGTAAACTCCGCGAGAAGTCAAATCCTGCATGATTTCCCTCGTATTGGTTCCATAGCACCGTCCAAAGCGAAATTTCAGCGTCGGACAGTGACCCGTGTACCTAGAATGAAAACAGATCGATATAATCAAGGATTCAGGACAAAGAGTAGGTACGAGGAAAAGGGAATGCCAGTGCTTGTTTATGGGACTCAAAAATGATATTTCATAATTTTCCGTGTAAAAATAAATTAACTTGGTAGGTACCTACTTAGGCCTTTTCCAATTTTGAAAACTTAATAAGAGGTATCCAAGGGCGGATCCAGGATTTTTTTCTGAGGGGGGCACAAGGGGCGGACGGGCAAAAAAATAACAATTACTGTTAGAAATAAACTTGAAGTATCATACTTATACTTCAAGTTTATTTCTACTTAATAACTTTCTTTTATTTCTACTTATTAAATTTCTACTAAATAAACTTGAAGTATCATACTTATACTTCAAGTTTATTTCTACAAGTTCAAGTATGTTTAGGAAGGTTTATGAAAGTGTCAAAACAATAGAAAAATTAAATGTTTATTAAAGACAGTTTTTGCTTCTAAGTATGTACTGTGATGGAATCACCACAGTACACAAAAATACCGTCTGGGGGGGCACGTGCCCCCGTGCCCTCCCCCCCCCCCCCCCCCTAAACCCTCCCTTGGAGGTATCAAACAAAAATTGCCATTTATGACACAATTGAAAAAACGTTCTGCGTTTGATTTTGTCAAATTTTGTTATGTAAAGATATCCATCTCATCTATTCTATAATCTGTATCATAAAATTAACCGTTGGAAAATGGAAATTAATAATTGCTGTACGTTCACACTTGCTCTATGTTATGGTCGATAGAATAGAACAAAAGTTGAACTTGATTCAACATTTGGTTTATATTTCTATCGGGCGTTCTACGGCACTGAAACCCTGTTCTAATAGAACAGATGAGATGGGCGCGCAATGAGTGCTACCATTGGTGCTACCTTGATAAGTGATTTGGTTTATATCAATTTACTCCCATTCCTTATTTGTATCCTGCATTCACTTTCACACAATTCCATCAAACATCATTGTCGGTAATTATTATTTTACAATCCATCTTACAAGTTCATCTGAAGGTGTAAGTTTCGGATGTATCAAGGGTTGTCAAACTTGCAGTAAAGTTACACCAACAATTGGATAGGTACCTGCCTGCTAACTCTCGATCTATCTAGGATCTAGGTACAGCCAATTTACAATGATTATCAAATCTGCAGTCTCCAGTTCCCAGTAGGTCATACCGGTAGCCGCTACCCGGTAGCTACATGATAGGCAGCTATAGTAGTTAGTAGGTAAGTCATGTTACAGTTACGGAGAATAGAACGTGTTAAGTAGCAAGTGTGTTCGCTTGTCGTGTTGCGGTTTTAGCAGTGGCGTGTAGCCGTCTGGGAAACCGCCCCCGAATAGTAAAAATTTAAAGGGCATTTCATTTTGCGACGAAATAAAAATATATTCCTCTTAAGTGATGTAATTAATTAACCCCCTCTAAACTAACGAACAAATCCTAGTAAAATTATCACGAAATCTAATGCTGCGTATACACACGCGAGTCGAACTGCCGATTTGAACCACGACTTATAAGAAAGTAATAAAGCAACAGAAAGTGGTGCGAAACGCCGCTTTTGGTTGTTTCGTTCCTTTCCCGTAATTCGTAACTCACCTCGCATTTCGGTTCGCAAATTTATATGCAGCATTAGATTCTGTCAAAGATCTAATAGGTATAAAATGCAAAAAACTTGAATTTGCAGCTGTACGCGCACTACGCTTTTGAATGGTTGATGAATGTTTTCTTTTCAAAAACGCTGGGAATATATATATGCTAGGAATATATGACGAGCGAAATGCTGAAATAGGACTAGCCAAAAAACGCTGATGCTTTTAAGGCTAGGTGTGACACTAGCATAAATCTTCGACTGAGTCATAGATTTAATATAAGGAGGCGTCTACTATTATCTACAGGAATTCCAAAAACTGAAAAAATCGAACTAATATCTATGAGAACTAAAGTGTTGACGAATATCTACAGCACTGGCAGAGGTTGGATTTGCAATTATGTATAGCATATTGGAATAACGTAATATTGCGTATGCAGTTTAAAAAACTTAATTTATGTAAGTATGTATGTAAAAATCCCTAATATCGGACTATTGGACACGTTTAGCTGATTAGTCCAACCTACGCTCTGTGGATATTAGTTCAACCTACGCTCTGTAGATATTAGTCAACACTCTGAAGTTCGTAGATATTAGTTCAACATATGAGCTGTAGATATTCGTCCGACATACAGGCTGTATATATTAGTATCTGGAGTCTTAATTATTCATTATTCAGTGCCGGCAACCCGGGCGTTTATTTATTATTAGTAATGTACAACATGATTTTTTTTTCCTTACCCTCCTCACTAGACTAAAGTCTGTTCTGAGGCTGGTAACTAACAATTTCTAATTACATAAAAACAAGTAAGTGGTAAAAAAAAAAGAAAAAAAAGAAACATATATATTATAGTAAAAATAATAATAATAAAATAAGAGGAAAATCAGAATTTAAAAACAGAGTAGAAAATAGAAAATATATAATATTAGATATTAAGAATATTACTTATCTCTCTTCTTTCCTTGACATTCACCAGTTTAAAAATCTTTTGAAAACCCAGTTCAAATTATTAGATGCGACGTAGGTCTTTGTTTGGGCTACAAACTTATTGAATATATATGGTGCCAAGTAAGATTCATGTTTTTTTGCAAAATTTGATTTGATATATGGTACTTGTAATTGATTGTGTGTGTTTGCTCTTGTGTATTGCGAGTGAGTTATGAAGTGTGGTGGTATTTTTATGCAGTTTTTGTAGATGATCTTCTTTATGAATAGTTTATTTATGTCTAATAGGTTATTGTTGATCATTATCTGTTCTGTCGGATGTTGATAAGGCTTTCTAAACATAATTCTGATTATTGTTTTATGATTAATTTTAAGTGATTTGAGGTGAGTCTCTGCTGCTGCTCCCCATACAGAAATACCATACATTAGAATACTTTGACAGAGTGCATAATATATATTTTTTAGCTGAGGTAGTGACATAATGTTTCGAATTGTTTTGAAGATGTAAGAGAGTTTCCGTATTTTTTTTGTAATTAGGTTAATTTGGAGATCCCATTTTAAGTTATTGTCAACAGTTAAACCGAGATATTTAATATTTTGCGCATAATCAATTTTGTCACAAACACAGCGTGAGTTAGTTAATGAGGTAACTGTGCAGGGGTGAAGATGTAGTTGTGGGCGACTATCTGGCTGACCAGCTAATGTTTTACTGAAAGTTAAGTATTTTGTTTTAGAAATATTTAGTGTCGGTAGATTATTTATTAGCCATTTATTTACTTCAGTCATCCCTGCTTCCGTGTTTTTGAAGACGTTTTCCCATGATTGGGCTTTGAATAAAATTACAGTGTCATCTGCATAACTGATAACTTTGTACTCTATGTTCCCTAGGCTTATCTCAGTTAGACTGTTAATGTAGATGAGAAACAGTATGGGACCTAAGACGCTGCCTTGGGGTACTCCATACCTGTTGCCTACTTTGTCACTTTCTTGATTATTGATTTTTACAATTTGTTGTCTATTTTCAATGTAGCTGATGAACCATTTTAGTGGTGGACCTGTTATGCCAATGTTTTTGAGTTTTTGTTGGAGTAATTTGTGTGAGATGGTGTCGAAAGCTTTTGCTAGGTCTAAGAACACTCCTAACACCTTTGAACCGCCATCTAGGTTTTTCACTATGTAGGTGGTTAGTTCCGATAAGGCGTCTTCTGTTCCCATTTTCGCTCGAAACCCGAATTGACGGGTGGAGATCAGTTTGTGTTTGTCAAGGTATGCGAGCAGTCTTTTTTTCATAGTTTTTTCTAGTAGTTTCGATAGCGAATTTAGGAGAGTGATTGGTCTGTAATTTAAGATCAGCGTTTTGTCTCCCGATTTATGTATTGGAGTAATACAACCTATTTTTAGATGATCGGGGACAAAGCCGAGGCTGAAACTTTGGTTGAAAATATGTTAAAGTAGTATAAGTATATGTTCTCGGAGACTAATCAGTATATGATTGGAGAGGTTATCTGGGCCCACAGCGCAATTTGGTTTGAGAGAAATAATTAAATCCGATATTTCCTTTGTACTTATTTTGTGAGCATAAAACGAATGATTTGGTTGCATGGTAGAGGATAGTTTGGTTAAAGAGTCTTCTGTTGTGCCGTTTTTTAAAAGAATTTTTTCAGCCAAGTTAGATCCAACTTTTGCAAATTGGGAGTTAATAAAATTTGCTATTTTACCAGGTTCATTTTTTGTAAGGGTTTTGTTTCCATTTATTAACAGTACTTTGATCTTCGAGTCTTTTTTCGTATTGGAGAAAGTAATATCTTTGACGATTTTCCAGATTTTTTTGGGGTCATTTTTGGCGGATTTTATTTCTTTTTTGTAGTACTTGTATTTGGCTTGTTTGATTAATTTATTACAAAGGTTTCTATATAGCAGGTAATTATTTTTTAGTTTGTCATCATATGGGTTTTTGCGTACTTGCATGTGCATTGTGTCTCTTTTATGAATGCTGCTTACTAATCCTTTCGTGATCCAGGGTGTTATTTTTTTTTCTTTATGTGAGTAGTTTTTCGGGGTATTTTTTGTTGTATGTTTAGCAATATAGGTTCCAACTGTGGTCATAAATGTGTTCAGCGCGTTGTTTGGATCGGGTTCATTTATTACATTTGACCAAGATTCATTATGTATGTCCTCTATTAGGGACTTAAAATTGATTTTGTCTTGTACGGAGTTGTTTTTTTCATCTTTTTGTTTCTTGTTAAGATGTAAGCTTAGTGTAGTAGTGAAATGATCTGTGACCGTTGATCGAATAATGGATGAAGATGTTTTTTTCCTAGTTTTAACAAATATATGGTCAATACAGGATTCAGAGTTTGACGTAATTCTTGTTGGTGAGTTGATTGTCGAATTTAATCCATAGTGAGTAAGTAGACTTAAGTATTCTGTGGTTATTGGTTGCCCGTTTAGTAAGTTAATATTCATATCCCCTGCAATAATTAATTGTTGTGTTTTTTTATTTTTTTCGATAAGTTTATTTAAGGAGTTGAAGAAAGGTGAGAGATTGTTATAGCATGTGGGTCTGTAGACGGCAAATATGGAGATGTCTGGTCCGAGGGAGATTTGGATACAGTTTGCTTCGATTAGGTTGATTTCTGTTATTGATGAGTTTAGTGAATCTTTGGCAAAGATTACTATACCGTCGTTTTGATTTAGATGTTTTGTGGAATGGAGAGTTGTATAGTCCTTTAAGTTTAGGTTTGTGTACGAGTCATCTAACCAGCATTCAGTCAAGATAATAATGTCGAAGCTTATGTTTATTTCGTTTAGGAGGATTGAGAAATTATCGAAGTTCTTTCGAATACTTCTAATGTTTTGGGATATTATGTTTAAGTTGTGTTTTTCTGTGAACAGAAAATTACATTTAATATAATAATACTTACTTTTTTACAAGGATTCCTTCGCTAATGTTGGAGGGTCGTTGAGAAAAGACTGCGCGGCATAGAATATTCATATGTCTATGCTGCGCGGCCTTTTTCTTACAAAACTTAATTTTGGATGTGAGGCGAAAATACCTCGCTAAACCGAAAAATATTTTTTAATCAACGGGTATTGCAAATATGTAGTACGGATCTACGGACATGATCTGGGTTGGTAGCTTTTTTTTTTCTTTAGCAAACATACTAATTTTGTTTGCACGTTATGTTAGTTATTCTTGCATAATTTCACGTTCGATTTGCTTTGAATTTAAGTGACATTTTCACAACGGAACTGATTGTTTGAAGATTAGTTGAAACAAGCGATAAAGTAGGTACCTAACTATTGTATAATATTTAAACAGAAAATAATTTTAATTGTCGTTTTTCAAAATTCTGAATTATAACTACCCGCGATTTTTCACCGGTCTGCACTAGTTATAAAATAAAAACCATTAAATAATTCGATTTTCATAATTTAATAGGCAACTTTGGCAATAAATTATTTGTGACGAAGTGTGCGTGCATACAGTAACGCTACTGAGTTTTAACATAATTACTAATTACACTAAGATAATTTTGATTAGAGGTACTAATAAAAGAAGCAGGAATTAAATTCATATACATACTTATTTTTAGATCTTCATTAACATCATAATTTTTGTATTCCTATTAGGTAGGTAGGTATCTATGCGATTTGTTGAATTAAATGTTCCCACTTGCTTTCAACAAAACATTTAGTGCAACAAATTTGACTTTCCCGCTTGCGTGTCAAATGCTGTCACGGAAAAACGATGTAAATCTTTCTGTAAATTTTCTAAACTCTAATACGGAAAAGGCAGGTGATATTATTATTGTTCTTCGTTCTCGCACAGATGGAATATGTATTTATTTGTATGATATTTTAGTATCAATCTACCTAATAGACGCTTTTATAATTACCGTAACGAATCACGGTTACGGTACCGTGACGGCAAAAAAGGGCAATAAATATACGCTCCTTATCGTTATAATGCTGCAGCTCTTTCTTACACATTAAATAATGGTGAGACAAAAGATGACATACACAAAATACGTGTGTCCGTTTCTTCCAAAGAATCTACAACTTTTTTCATTTGGAGGAAACAGATACCTATATCTATATCTTATTACAGCACGGCAACGGCGAGAGGAATTGCGTTTCATTTAATTTATACGTGTGAGGGAGATGTATGATAATGATTGTATGTTTTCTTTTGGGGGATGCAGTTAACGGTTGTCTCATTTTCGATTGTTGTTATGTAGTGTATAAGAAAGAGCTGCAGCATTATATGTTTAAGAACAAAAGCAAAACCATCAGTGCATTGACATTTGACGTTTTTGAATTTTTGGTCACTCAAACTTTAATATTATCGTTGTAACTATATTCCGTACTTTCAAAATTATCGTCACGGCAAGTAGTATTGTAGGGTCTACGGAGACCTCACGGTGCGGTATGTGAGAGATGCAAGAAAATTATGATTTATTTGAAAATACTGTTTTCTCTTAGATATCTCATCTTTTGGAAGAGTTGCAGCATTATTGTGCTAAGGAACGTATGTTTATTACCTTCTTTATGCCGACACGGTACCGTTACCGTGAATCGTTACGGTAATTATAAAAGCGTCTAATAGTTGTGGTTATTTTCTAATTTTTATTTTTTTTAAATAAAGACAAACATTCCCTGGTTACGAATAACCCAACAATGTTTGAAAATCTCCTACTATCTCCACAGTAAGCTGAAAATGTTGCTTGTGTCGTGATGGAGAAGAGAATTAAACGAAGGTGGGTGTTTATAAATATCTAGGGTTGATGTAGGCCGCTAGACGAGAGTTGAGGTGAACAACACAAACTTAGGGAACGTACACATACTACGTGACCCGTTTAGGGAGGGGGGGGGGGGGAGAATCTTCAAAATACCACGCTAGGTCACAATGGGGGGGCTTAGGTTTTTATCACGTAGTCAATTTATAAATCTTTTTAGGTATATTTTTTCCACTAACTTTTTAATATTTTTTCCACTTGTAATTATACTCGTAGGTATGCATGCACTCTTGCCGTCACGCAGCATGCGCCGTATTAATAAAGACAAATATAAGCCAAATATATTTTTAAAACTTTTTGTTAGCAAGAAATGATTCAAAACCATATTTATGATTTACTACGTGTAAACTGTAGGGGGGGTCTTGGAATATACTACACGTGGTCACCGAGGGGAAGGGGGGGGGGTTAAAAATTGCAAAAAGTGGGTCACGTAGTATTGGTACGTTCCCTTAGGTTTGTGTTTATTGGTGATCCGATGTTTTTGCGAAACGTCACTGAGAAACACCCTTTCGTCACTCTTATCCCTACTAATCATTGGGAAACAGGTGTACACTTTGACCAAATTTGAATACTTATTAGAAAATTTTTGATATTGACATTAAATTAGTCAAAAAGTTTTACAGTGTATTTTTTTTTTTTTTTTTTTTTTTTAATTTATTTATTGCAACATTTATTATAATTACAATTTTACAAAAAATATATAATTTTTTTTTACAGGTATTTTTTTTTTTTACTACCCTTCCATTTAAAGCATTTGCTTGTGTATGGAAGGGGAGTGTACATAAATGCTATTAGTTATTAGTTATAAGTTAGTACTTAAATAATTAATTGTACATAAATATATGTGAGCTGCAGTATTTGTTTGATAATGGTGTGAATTTTTTTAAAAAAAGAAAGAATGTAATGGAAAACTAAGGATATTTGTAAGATTAATTGACAGTAATTTTTTTCTTAAGAATATTTTTAAAATGTCTCTTGACAGAGAGCAGTATTCGGGTTTTATCATTAATGCTTCTGATTTCTTCTGGTAGACGATTGAAAAAAGTTCTTCCCTGGTAAGTATAATGATGCTGTGCAAAAGACGTATTTAGTTTTGGGCATAGAAAAACATGTTTAAGTCGAGTTCTGTTTTCATTTAAAAATGGATATTTATCTTTTTCCTTTATAATTTGAATCAATGAATTTTTAATATATAAATCTTTAAATGTGGGTACTTGAAATTCTTCAAACAGGCGTTCTGTTGGGTAGTCTAAGGATTTTTTTAATATAATTTTAATAATTGTCCTTTGTACAATTTCTATTGGAAGAAGGTTACATTTATACGCGGATCCCCAACTAATAATAGCGTATTGTAGAGTGGATTGAACTAAGGCATAGTAGATTAAATATAGATTTTTTATCGACAGAAAATTTCTAATTCTTAAAAATATATATATTAATTTTCTGATTTTGTTTACTACTTGACATATTTGTTCCTTCCATTTCAGATTTTTGTCGATAATTACTCCGAGATATTTAATTTTATTTGTTGTTTTTAATATTGTACAGTTTGATTTGCAATAATTTTGGCTATGAATTTTAGTATTATCGTGTATGACAATGTTAAAATTTTTGGGAGCATCGTTTGGATGGATTGCAAATGGAATTACAAATGTCTTTTCACTATTTAGTGATAGTAAATTAGTGTCGAAAAAATTCTTAAGCGTGTTGATGTCTTCTGTGGCCTTTAATTCTACATTTTCCCAAGTCTTTTCACTTATTATTAATACTGTATCGTCGGCGTATGATGTAATTTGACCATTTAAATGTTGAAAAAAAATATCATTTACATATATGGTAAAAAAAATTGGTCCAAGCACTGTACCTTGCGGGATTCCAAAGCTTGAAATCTCTTGATCACTATTAACATGATTGATTTTTACCACTTGAGGGCGGTTTTTTAAGTAGTTTGTGATCCATTTAATCGCGTTGCCTTTAATGCCAATATCATTTAATTTTTTTAATAGCATCTCATGGGATATGCTATCGAATGCCTTTCTGAGGTCAATAAATATACCCGCACATTTTTTACCTTTATCTAATGATTCGTAAATGTATGAAGTTACGTTAGCAATGGCATCTTGTGTGCTGAGCGATTTAATAAAACCAAACTGGTTTTTGTGTAGTATTTTATTACTATCTAGGAAATTTACCAATTGTTTTTTTACTATTTTTTCAAATATCTTTCCTATGTTAGAAATTAGACAAATTGGGCGATAATTCGTTACTTGTTGCGGATCACCAGATTTGTAAATAGGTGAGATTATTGTGTTTTTGTAATTCATTGGAAATATTCCTTTCGTTAAACTCAAGTTTATTAAATGAGTGATGGGTTTTATTAAGTAAGATTTCATAGATTTTAACATTTGTGCCGTAATAGAATCAAAACCGGGAGACGAACCTCCTTTCATATTTTCTATTATTTTTAAGATTTCACATTCTGTTGTTATTTCAAATGTTGAAAGTATATTACGTTTCTGTAATTTTTTATTTTTTTGTTTTTCTGGGTTAGAAGGCTTATGAATATTTTTCGCAAGATTTTTTCCAACATTTGCAAAGAAGGAATTAAATATGTTTGCACATTGTTTAGGCTGTAAATTGGCATCTATAATTTTTTTATCATGTTCGATGTACTTAATATTTTGTGTTTTTTTTGTATTGTCTATGGCCAAATTCACAGTTTTCCACATTTGTTTATGGTTATTTTCTGAAGATAATATTTTATTTTTAAAGAACTCTTCCTTACTTTTTTTAATATAAGATGTTAATTTATTTTTATATTTTTTATAAAAAATATATGCTTTTTCATCATGGGGATTTTTTAAAGTTGTTTTATAAAGTTTTTCTTTGTTTCTGATAGATATTATAAGTCCTTTGGTAATCCAAGGTTTTAAACATCTTAATTTTGATTTTATGTGTATTATTATTTCAGTTGTCGAATTTTTAATGTGTTGTGACAGGATTTTTTCAAAGTTTTTCGAACATATTTCGGTATCATCACTCTTTAAAACATTGTTCCAATTTTCCATTTTTAGTTTTTCAGAGAGAATAGTCATGTCTATTGTTGATTTTTTGGGTACTAAATTATATTTTTTATGTTTAATATTATTATTATACAGAAGTAAGCATGAATGATGATCAGTTATGTTAGTTTTCCAAACAATTGATTTTAGTTTGTGAAGATCTTTAATGTTTACGTTTGCCCAAATGTGATCTAAACAAGATGGAGTATGTTCTTTTATTTCTCTAGTATTTTTATTTATGCAAGATATGAAATTTTGTTCAGTCATACAATTGATGTATTCAGTTTTGTTACTATTTTCTATTTTTTCATTAATGTTCACATTAAAATCACCCACCACGAAGCAGAGTTTATTTTTTAATTTTAATAATATGTATTTGAGGTCATTAATAAACGTAATAATACTTGAGCCATGCGTTCTATAGATAGCTATTAAATGATATATTGATTTGCCGAGTTTGAAATGTACTTCGATGCAGTTTACCAAATGTATTGGGTGTTCTATAATGTTAACAATACTAAATTTATTATTTGCAAATATTATTATTCCCGAATTTTTGTTGATATCTACTTTGGTAGAAATATAATTGTACTCCGGTAAGTGATAAGACGGTGACTCAGCGTTTGTAAATGTTTCAGTTAACACTATGAAGTCCGGCTTTTTAATTAAATTATTTATTTTTAGAATTAGTTCATCTAAATTTTTCTGAATGCTACGGATGTTTATGTGCATAATAATTATATCATTGATGTTTTTAGAAATAATTTTGTTACATGAATCAGTACAAATACATTCATATTCTTGAATTTTAATATTTAATTCTAATTCGCTATTTAAGAAATCATCCATTTAATTAATGTATTTTGCAAAATTATATATAATTTTTTATTTTTTTTTATTCAATGTCGTAGTTTATTCTTTCTTTGGCTAATTTAAGCATGTAAGAACGGAACTTACATGTTTCGCTGTTTGTTTATGTTTATATTTTACTGGGAATCGAACGCAGGTTCTCTTATTTTACCGAGAAAAAGTCTTAACCAACTCGGACATTGGGACATTTTATTTTTAAGTCATTTTTGTCGATCTCACATTTGAAATTGATACTTAAAAAAAAATCTTCGACAAACTTTTTTCATATTTTTGGCTGCTAACTTTTTAAATGATCACAAAGTTCTAAATATGTAATTGATTTGTAACCTTTGACGGCCGGCGTGGTCTAGCGGTAAAGCTTTCGACTCGCAATCGAATCCCGGCGTGGCAGATAAATTTTATTTGATTAATTTGTGTTATTTCACAATTAATTAATTAAAAATAATATATAGTATATTTGTGGCACGTTCCAGAGTTGAAGATACTCTCAGTATCGCCCTGGTATTGTAAGACCTGCACCATTCAGGATTGAAACGTTGCTTGAAATGGCTTTTAGCCGTGTTTGGTGACCAGATCCGAATAGCTAGGTACTTCCCCACCTTCCTCTTTCCCATCTCCTTCCCCTCCCCACTACCTTCGGCCTCACAACATACCTACCCCAATTGGGGATGCCATAGTCTCACTGGCTCCAGAGGGGAGCAATTGGGACTCTATGCGGTATTCATATAAAATTTAAAAAAAACCTGAATAGTGTCTCGGATAAACAAACCTATCTGATTTTATTTATAAATGACATCTATTGATCTTTTCTAAAGTTCTAAATGAATATTCAGATGGTTACTTAGTTATATTACAAGATATAACTTATAACCTTCAAAAGTTTTTTTATAGTAAGAGTTATACCTAACTGTAAAATTTTAATACTTTGTTAAGATGAAGCCATACTAAATAATGCAAAATCATACAAAATCACATGTTTTTGTTTTGAAAATTTGATAGCTTAGAAGTATTATAGATGCTTCAATTAAATACTGTGTATAGAACACACCTTGGCCCTTAAAAATATCTAGAATATTAATAAGCCTTTAAAAAAATAAATTATAAGGTCTATAAAAAACACTTTCAAGTCCAAACTCTCCTATTTATAAACCCCTTTTCGGATTTCGTTTTATTGTATAATGTGGCAAATTTAGTTTCTTTTATAATAATCGCAAAAAAATTGATATTTACGCCCGAATTTCACAAAATAAAATAAAATACGCATTTTCTCGTTGTTATTTTTGACATCAATCAATACGGCCCGCACTCTATGAATTTGGATTCTTGAAGTGACCCTTATGGCTTGGGCACAAGAACCATGCACTGGCCAACACCTTTTTCATTTCAGTGACGCCACGCCTCAACCAGCGCCGGAGACAGTCGTGTTACTCCGCGTCGCTTAGTTTCGTGAAATCAATTTTAAATTTCAGATTTTTTACAATAAACAATGCGTAAAACAGGAATTTATATTTTTTACAGGCCTTTACGAAATCAACCTGTAAAAAAAAATTTCTCAAATACCTTTTCCAACCTTTCCAAGAGCTTTTTCTCAAGTATTTTTAAACACCTCCCATAAAGGGCGTGAATTCCGATTTCGATTTTTTCCTGAACTATTGGATCGCCTTAAATGTTCTAATTTGGTTTGAATTAGTAAAGTATAGGTACTTGTTAGTAAAGTATTATATCTTGAAATTTGTCAATATCAGCGTGGGGGAGTTCAATAAGCCATAAAGTTGTTATCCTGTAAAATATCTTACATTTTACTGGATATTATTCCTACTTTACGATCTATCAGTTTTGATGTAGTTCTCAAATCACCACATGCAATATAAAAGAACATTGCATATTACGTAACTTTTCCCATAAACTGACGAAAGTGGATAATTACTGTGTGCGGTAATAAAAAAACTTTTCTTGTTACAAAGCACAAAAAGAAAAAAATAAACATTAAACATGACGTATCACGCTCTGGGTTAACAACGTATTTATCTATGGACATGGATAAAGAGAATATATCAGTAGGTAGGTATTACTGAAATGAAGAGATATACCTACCGATAGAAGTGTGCTGTGGGCGTGTCCGTGTGCCCGAAGTAAACCCAATTTTTTTCTTATTCGGTGAAATTAATCAAACGATTATCGTTTAACTCTTTCTTTTGCAGATAATCAATTTATTTTTGTTTTTATTTTTATTTTTAACTTTATGAGTATTTAACCTGTAACCTCAAATTGTAATATTTAATTAAATGAAGACAATATTAGCGAAACACAAAATCTGGGGACAGAAAAATCAGAAAAAGATATTGGAACCTCTGGGACTCGAACCCCGGACCTCTCTGGGCGACAGCTCTGACCACTGAGCTAAGGTGTCTTTATTCGATTAGGCCATTTTTAACTGTTTCATACTTCGACTAAGAACTGCCAACATTATCTCTATTTTTCTTAACGTATAGTTTATTGGCTCCTATCTTTATGTATGAATGCAAGATTCAAACCCGAACTAAATGCTATCTATACATAGTGTCTGGATACATTTTTATCCATTTTATTTTTAATAATATGCGACATCCATTGACTTTTCAGCAAGTCTAGGAAGAATATTTATTTTTAGTTTTAACTTATTTTATGTGTAAAACCTCTATTTATTTATTATAAATATCTATTTTTATTTTTAACTTATTTATGGGTAAAACCTCAAATTGTAAAATTTGATTAAATGAAGAATAAATAAACAAGACACAGAAAATAACAATGTAAGTACCTAACAGTCACGACCGGGAATCTATCCGATCTCTTGTATTATTATTATTATTGATATTATTCCGTCATACCAATCACGGTAATATCAAATCGGGGGTTTAGGATCACAGGGGTCTATCTACAAAAACATAGTTTTGAGATAAACGCATTTAAAGTTTTGAATGCTTTGAAACTCAGAAAATAAAAGGCATTTCAGCAAACAAAAAATATTTGTCAACAAATATATTATCCCACTCTTTGAAAAACATATTTTTAAGTAGTTATTAAAGACTTGTGATGATTAAAAAAATATATTTGTGAACAACGACTGAGATATGCCTTTGTGTTCCTAACTATACAGCAATACTTGACATGAGAGTTAGGATCACAGGGGCATATCTACAGTTTTGATACTTTGAAACTCAGAAATTAAAACACATTTAAGTGTAATACTTTTTTTTATCAATAAACATATCGTCCCATTTCATAAATTACATATTTTACCCCAAAAAAAAAGATTTTGACAACTAAAAATTTAAAAATTGATGGATTGCCTTTGCGTTCCTTAATATTCAGCAATACTTTAACAAGGGGTGATTTAGATCACAGGGGCCATTCTACAAAAACATAGTTTTGAGATGAAGATTTTAGATGCTATCAAACTCAGAAAATATAGCATCTCTCAGTCCAGCACATTGCATAAAAAACACTTTTTAAAATAATTGTCTTAGGCCCGGTACAATTGAATAAATTTATTGAGATATGCCTATGTGTCCCTACCTATATATTTAGCCATTATTATTATTTACAAACATGTAAACTCCTCTTGATTCCTATTTATGAATAGAGAAATAATATAAATGAACATTAATATATAGATATCATAATTTTAACAAAATCTATGAACTATCAGTATTTTCTAGGGCAGAGCTATTTTAATTTCCTCTTACGTTATCTTCATACACGAGGCCCTGAGGCAAATATTTTCCCTCAGGACCTATGTCATCTTTGGGGATGAAACCCAGAAGTCGGCAAATTATTCCACAGTTGGGAACTCAAGAGTCGTAGAAACGACCCGCTCTCAAGTGATAAAGGTCAACTGTGTAAACATGTTTTGGCGTGTTTCCCAACTGTGCACCGATGCAGACGTGAACTGTGACGATAGTTTCTTGGAGCATCTTCCATTAAAATATCGGTATATCAAGGAAAGAATTACCACGCGACACCTTTGCTCTAAAGATTGCAATCCGTTTGTAAAGACAGGGGATTCTATCAAATGCACTGCCCTTTTCTGCAGTCAAGATTTTTTTCAGTATTTTATGGCTCCAGACCAAAGGTGGCTGCCAAATTCAACCGTGGGGCTATTCGTACACAGTTAGAATTTGTGTATTATCTGCAGTATTTGCTGGCCCTGTAAAGTACGCCCTGTTTCTGAGAGGCTAACTTGACTCTGCCTTCGATGTAGCCGCCTTTCCTGAGCTGGTCATTTAGATTAACACCAAGCATATCAATGGAAAGCTTATTGAAAAGATAGCTTCCATTGGAAGAATGATACCCACTGTTCAAAAATCCTTCAAATTTTTAATATTTTCCACTGTAAATGGTATTGGAGCATTATATTGACCGGTCAGTGGCTGAGTTGGCATTACGTCTGGAGTCTGGATTTCTGGATCCCATCCATGAGTAGTCAGTTCAATTCCTCGGCGAAGTCCTCCATCACTACACAGGCAATACTTTCCCATTACTGTGATGGTAGTGGGAGTCTTTAAAATATTGTCAGTTTATTCGTACACCAGAAATGTTTGTCTTTCTTTTTAAAAAAGAAATAAAAAATGTTAAGTTCTTCAAATTCATAGAAGGGTTCAAAATTACATGAAAAATCGATCATGTGTGGATTATCCTTTCGGTACCTATTGAAACTATTTGATAATCAGCCAATTAACGTTTTGTTCTTCCCTGAATAACAAGTGTTAGGTCAGTGTGACGCTAGTAATAAGATTTTTGTTTAATGTCACAGAGGCATAACAGGCGATAAGCCCTTGTGCTTCTAATTTGATGTCTAAATTTCTCAATTTGCTCATCATTATCTCTTAAACGGCTGTATATTCGAGATAGAGCTTCGTGTCACTAATAGATACGATTATGACATTACCGAAACCAAGCTTAACTCAAAACACCAATTTTTGTAGTTAGGCCCCTGTGATCCTAAACCCCCGAAATATGGCCATACAAAACGGCAATAACATTCCACATTTAAATCGGTATATCAACTTTCTAGAGATAATCTATTCAGTGATTGGTACCTAAACATGAACATACGAAAGAAATATTAACATTATAAACTCTCGTTAGTTAGGCAATCAGTGGTTTATAAACTTTTAGATGTGTGATGGTGACCTCGCGATGGCTGAAATTAAAGCAATAAATAAAACGAAATATTACAAGAACGCACGATACACATAAGCATAAGGAGCGCCTTTTTATGGGATATAATTTCCCATTTTGCCTAATTTGGATACCCCATACCCGAATCAAGGTTTTAAAAATATCAATCCCTTTCGGTGCCTAAATACAGTCACTGTGTCAAGGGCAAACAATATAAAGGGTCAGTTATTAATATTGTGATTGGTTGGCTTCCTGTTTTTTTGTTTGACAGTGGCCAATGCCGATGTACCAGCACACTCGATCGATAGGTAGGTAGGTTGACAAATTCAGGAAATACGTCTTTTAATTTGTCTGCAAGTATTTAAATTTGTCTGTAGGGTAAGGAATCAACATAAGACCCTGCGCAGAAAGGTACTAGGTACAAGGACTCCAGATACTAATATCTACAGCCTGTATGTCGGACGAATATCTACAGCCCATGTGTTTAACTAATATCTACGAACTTCAGAGTGTTGACTAATATCTACAGAGCGTAGGTTGAACTAATATCTACAGAGCGTAGGTTGGATTAATCAGCTAAATGTGTTCAATAGTCCGATATTAGGGATTTTTACACACATACTTACATAAATTAAGTTTTTTAAACTGCATTCGCAATATTACGTTATTCCAATATGATATACATAATTGCAAATCCAACCTCTGCCAGTGCTGTAGATATTCGTCAACACTTTGGTTCTCATAGATATTCGTCAACAGTTTGAGTTGTAGATATTCGTCAACACTTTCCTTCTCATATATATTAGTTCGATTTTTTCAGTTTTTGGAATTCCTGTAGATATTAGTAGACGCCTCCGGTACAAGGGCTGCGCTGCAAACCGCAGCGAACCTTACTTTTCTGTGCAAGAGCTCTAGCACGATAAAATCGATAACTTTACAATATCGGATCGATAGTCGTAACTTCCGATGATTTTATATCGATTTTATATCGCACGCTTGCCCTGCTTACAAAATCACTTTACTATTTTATGAAAAAATTGAACGTTTTACCTCAAGTGATATTCTTTTGTTCAGTCAACGAAACGAGAGCACTTTAAAAGAAACTTAGAAAGAAAATTCTGTCGACCAATGTTTATGTTACAGTACCTGTACCTTTACCGCTTTGTGCGCTGCATACCTACTTGAAAAGTTTTTTTTTCATTGTTACGTTTTGAATGGAAATTTCTTTGTGTGTTATTGCTTATTTTTAACATGTCGTTTGGTACAGAAATTGTTAACGCTCTCGAATTTGATGAAAATATTTTGTGCAACTGCGAATAGAAATGTCACCTAAGTTTTTTATACAAAAAGCCATCAAATTTACCCCATAAGAATAGGGTGGCGCACAACTACCGTTTTATTTTGAATCTTATTGTAATGTGTAATAAGATTCAAACCATTACATAATACGTAAAGTAATATACAAAGTATATAATATATGTATGTTAACAACCCGGCCACCGACGATGTCTAATATGAGAGAAACTGCGTGAGAGAGAGGGAAGAAAGGATCATGAAAGATATAAAAGTATGAAAGGATGCCTCTTCTTCATCGTCTGTAACCAAGCTCTAGGAGGTTTTGCTGTAACTCGAGATAATATATTTTATTGATTATTATTCCGCCATTCCAATTCATATTAGTGTATTTAGAGTTACAAAGTCTTAGGGGGCGTTCAAGTATTATGTAACGCAATTTTTGAAGATTTTTGACCCCCCCCTCCCTCCCATGTAACGCGCCGTAACGTTTTTCCGTATCAACCCCCCTCCCCCCCCCCTAAACGTTACGTAACACCCCAGTGACAATTTTTACCTGAAAGTCACAATTAAGTACTGGAAAGTCGCTTAAATACCCATTTTCTTCTTTTAATCGCGTTTGCGGTAATAAATTAAACAAGAGCTTTCGAGAACGAAAAGGATTGCCAACTTGGAAGATTTTAATTCCCTAGTTTTTTATCTAAATAAAGAAAAACATGTTACGTAACGCGTTGTTCGAACCCCCCTCCCCCCCACCTCGTAACGCACAGTAACGTTTCACAAGACCCCCCCTCCCCCCCCCAAAGTGCGTTACGTAATACTTGAACGACCCCTTAAACGGATATTGAAATAAGCCAGCCGGGGTGTATTGTTATTGATAGGTAAACAATTATTCCTAGTAAAGTTGTTTTCTGATTCCACAACATGGCTCCTCAGATAACAGAGTCTTGGAATCGGTGCTTTTCAGCACGTTCACATTTCTATAGCCATAGGTGCTTTCAACAACGTTTGCCCAAATGCCTCTAAAGGTGTTGGTGTATGCATAAATATACCAAACCACCCAGTGTAACGAATGTTAATTCTATTCTTGCTTACTCCCTCAGCACAACAGAAAAGTAGGTAGGTACTACCCACTAATTTTTCAAATACAAAAATACAGTATAGTCTGTCAAAAAGGAGTAGAAAATATAAAAACTTGAACTACTAAATTTGTAGACTGGCAACACCAATTTAACTGTCAAATATTTTTTGAAGTGCAATGACACTGAATGTATAGAACACAGTAAACCACATTTTTAAAAACATTTTTCTTCATGACATGAAATTGATTAAAAGGCGATTCATAAAGCGATTTGCTTTAATTTAATTTAACATAAATTTGAATTTAACGATAGATAAAAAGGAAGAATCACTAATGGTGAGTTTAGTAACACTACTTTCAGATCTGAATGAGTTAAATATATTCAGATCTAAAATTAGTGACATGATCTAAAGCCCAGGCAACGCTGGGTACGTTATCTAGTATTAAATAAATGTGAGCAATTTCTAAACTGTGCTTTATATTTTATTATATTATAGTTATTCTTCATTATGTTAACACAAAATTGCAAAGGTATAATAATAATATACCTATACGCAATCCTAATTTTGTGATCGGTGGGTATCTATACTGCAATGAAAAAATATTTTTTCCACTATTATGCCTTTTTAATTTTTTATAAAAATGTAGGTTACACAGCTTTACTTTAACACCGTGAGTTATGTGTTTAGTATTGCCATTTGAACAACAGTGGCGCCCTCATATATTTTCTACTCTTATTTGACAAACTGTACTAACCCAATTTGGTATATTTATGTGCGATAATAGTTCACCTACCTACCCACCGACGTTCAAAGCAGAGATTAATTGGTTCGATTGAACTGAATTGAAATAGATTCTCGTGCCGAAGTGAATTTGGCAAACAGCGATAATGACAACCCATTAAAAATTGCACGTAACTTTGGTGTGAAGAGGCGCCATCTCTGGGGAGTGAAGATAGAATCCTCAACAGACCAGTTTATATCCGACATAAAGCCACTTAATAAAAATGGTTCATTCTAACTCTAGATCTAGAGTACGGTGGATATTACAATCTAAGAAAATATTACCTGGTGTTGTGATTTCAATGCGCAAATTTTTCCCTTTCAGACCAACAGGTGAAAGATTTTGTTCGAAAATGTAAGCGAAAGGGAAAGTTAGTATAATTGAACACTCCACGAAAAGGCGGGTTTTAAGACTGAACCCAAATAATTGAAGATGTAATTGATTTCGTTTTGTTGCTGAATGGACGGTTATTGGTTGAAGCCGGCATATTTTCATGAATCTGCGAACGCGACGCGCACTATTTACGCGTCACAGAAGAGATATTTCAAATTAACACCGTTTATTTTTTAACGTTGTTTAAATTAGGAACACGTGATTATACATTTTTGGTTAAATTTAAAATAAAGCATCTTTTGTTCGCTAAAAGCAGCAGATAAAAATAACAACATATAAATTTAGAACCACGTTTTGTAACATGCGGAGATTGGAAAACTCGATAATGGAAATAACTCTCTGTACATTCAACGTAATGGAATTGAGTTATTTTTATTGTTTTTCTGAGAGAGGTGAAACTGAATTTACGTTTAACTGCATAAGGTTTCGCAGGTTTTCCTTGAAACTAATTAAGCCCCCGCATTCCGAGAAATCAAATTTCTCTTGAACACTTGTTTTAAGTTCCTATAATAAATAATTGTTATTTTTTAAGATAATATCTGTACATTTGTAGAGACGAAACTGTAATTAAATGAATTTCTCCAAAATGTGCTCCAAAAATCATTAAAAAACACTTCGTTCTGTAATATAACACTTTATTAATGAAATGAACTAAATTGGTGAACCGTGAATCAGATGCTGACCTTGAACACGATGGTATTTATCCACAAAATATTGAACAACACGTTACCAAAATACTTCTCAAATAAAATTGTACAACAAGGACATTCACAGGTATAACACAAGGACGTGCAAGGAAATTAGGCTACAACAAAACGACAAAGCGAATACGCAGAACAGTTTACTGTAAAGGGAATGAAGTTATATAACACACTAACAGAAACTTAGTCCACACCAATTGGAAAGTTCAAGATGTATTGTAGAAGCTACATAAAACTAGAAAAAACTAGTGAATATGAAATATTATAATTAATTAGCTGCAATATGAAATATTATAATTAATTAGAAATTTGTGAACTTAAATGTACAAATTACTAATTTTACGCACCAGATTTAAATGTCCGGTTTAAATTTTCCCCACAGGAAAAACTAAACCCTTTCACACACTTCCCCAAATGATCATCTGGTCAATTCACTCTATGCAATTGCACTATATAGGTATTATAAATACAAAACAATACAAGACCAACATAGTCCAGTCAGCCTGTGTCGTAGAACACCAGTTGAAGGAACTAAATAGTATAAAGCTAATTTTTTCCCCATCGACTAATACCATTTAGACAAGGGTTTAGCAAAAAGTCCCCGCCCCTACCCCCCTTGCTTCCCCCCCTGTGCCCCCCAAACATGAAAAGTGTAAGGGTTTCGTAAATCGCTTCTATCTCGATTACTAACAACATATCGGATTGTAATTTTTTTTATTCTCTTTGCTGTAACATTGTCTACAATTAATATCCAGTTAACTTTCGTCGTAACTTTTACCGTTTGTTTGTAATTCGTATGATAAGGTAAAAATTTGTATATTTTTTGACAAGTAATTTTACTTTTTGTCACATAACTTTTTACGCCGATATTTTATGAAAAACTATTTCCCACAAAAGTTGTAACCCCTATTATTACCTTTAAAATGATATATTTTAATGTGTACTTAACGACTAGTAAACGCCAGATATCAACCGTGAATGCTTGGTGCGCACCATCCCTGCGTCACTCCGCGACACTCTGATGTCGGAATTTGTTCCCTCACATCCCGACTTATCCTATCCTGTCCTGTGCCCTTTGTTACCTTTGTAGTACTAGTGGAAATCGTGAACGTGAAATAATAGTTATTCACTTTGCTGCTAGGCCCTGCGGGCGGCTTTTAGTTCGGCTTCGCCCGGGTTGAGTGTTTGTGACCATTTTGTAAATCCAACAGGAACTGGCTCCTAAAATAGCCAGTTCCTCGGATCTACTGTAATCCTGTGACTCCATAAACAGCTATGTCGAGTGATGTCCGAGTTCCACGTGTCAAGAAATGCGACTTTGAAGGTAAATTCAATGTCCCAGTTTTAATGTGTACTAAAAAGGCGAAAAGTGGCTTAAAGTCCTTAACAATAGAAAACATTTCTGAAAATATGCCCACTCAATGCTTTGTCTCAGCTCGTAACATGCTTTGGTTATGTAGGTTTGCTTTTGTGCCAGTTTCACTATACGATGGATGGATGGTCTGGATACATGCGAAACTGTTACGATGGTAGACAAAACTTTGAACCATCTTATGTACTGGCTTTGCCTTTTATAAACATAGATCCAGGAAATCCGACTGCTATTTACTCTGCCCTTAGTTACGAGAAAGCAAGTTAGCTGGCCAGCCGTGTATTGTGACATTTGACCAACCACTTTTCCTGAAAGCAGTAGACATTGTTGCAAGTTCTTCTACAGAAAGTGAAATATCTGGAGTAATCGTCAGACTAGGCGGATTCCATCTTCTAATGAGTTTCCTTGGTTGCTTAGGAAAGTTTATGGAAGGTAGTGGAATCGAAGAAATGTGGACCTCTGTTTATGGAAAATCAACGATTCCTCACCTTATGTCAGGACATGCTTACGTAAGGTCTTATGGAGCTCACATGATGACCCAGGCAGCTTTGATATTACTGCTATTCGATAAATGTCCATCTCTTAAAGAAATGATTACAAAGACTTTAAGGATATTCATAACCAAACAATAAACAAACAAACAACTGTTGAAGACGCCATGAGAGATTGTAAAACAAATGAAATAATGACAAGACTAGAAAAAGTGTATGAAAATTTGGTTAAAACTAGTAGAACTTCAAAACTGTGGCTACAAGAGTTTAAATTGGTGAATTTGGTTCTAGACTTTATTCTGGCAGAGAGAATCGGCGATTGGAATTTGCACATTAATACAGTCAAGCAAATGTTACCGTATATCCATGCTGCTGGACATTTGCTCTACGCCAAATTCGCACAAATATACTTACAACAAATGTTGAGTGTACAAACGAAAATATCAAATGAAGACTTCGAAAGGTTCGTCAATAAAGGTTTCTTTGCAGTTCGGCGTACAGATGGATTTTTTACCGGTATCTGGACGGACATGACCATAGAGCAGACATCAAAATGCGATCATCAAAATCCATAGGTGGGCTTACTCATGGACGAAGATTAAGCGAGAGGACGCTAACCAAGTTCATTGCTTGCGCTACTGGATCCCTACAAATTTGTGAGGCTTTCGAGAAGTTCTCTGGCTGCTCGACTCAGTTTAACGAACAGCACACTGAACTAAGATGCAGTAGAAGAGAAAGGGACTTGCAAGATATTAGTAAATTTCTCGGATGGCTGCGAATCCATAATCCTTTCCGACAGAGCAAAGATTTAATGTCTTTATCCTCTGGTCTAGTAGTGACAAGTTCGGGTGTAAACTGCGATGAAGCGTATGATGTAGGAATGAACTGCTTGAAAGACATCGAAGGAAATAATTTTTGCAGATGTTAAATTGAAAAGAAAAAATAAAGTTAAAACTATAGGCTCCGTAGTAAGTGGTATAAATGTGAGATCTGAAGAAGTGCCAATTAATCCTGATCAGCTGTTTAATAGATTTATTTGTATGTCTCAAGGAACAAATAATCTCAAACAACACTTCAACTATGAACTCAGCCCATACCCTTTGTCTTTATTTGAAAACAATAAAATGATAAGAAAGGGAACTAAATCAAGTCTTATAAAAATATTTGAAAAGTGGACAGTTAGCAACGAAGTTTTTGAGAATTTGCCCCCAAAAATATATGTAGTAGATGGAGGGTATCTTTTGCACAGTGTTATTTGGCCTGACAAAGTAACATATAGCAGCATCATAGAGAAGTATGTTGACACTGTAATGAAACGGTATGGGAAAGATTGTCATGTTGTGTTCGATGGGTATCCTGACTATCCCACCACAAAAGGGGTCGAACATATGCGGAGAAGTAAAAAAACATCTCTAGAAATGAAATTCTACGTTAATATGGAGTTCTCTGTGAAGCAAAATGAATTTTTGGCAAATCCAAAAAACAAAAGCCAGCTTATTGAACAGCTCTCTCAAAAGCTTAATGAAGCAAACGTTCCAACCATTGTGGCGGAGGAAGATGCAGATACTGAAGTGGTCGGAAGAGCAATAGATGTTTCCCAGATTCAAAGTGGGAGGCCTGTAGTTGTTGTCGGACAGGATACTGATATTTTCGTTCTATTGTTAGGGCTACCACAGTGTCAAAATGTGCGACTATTCTTTCAAAAACCCTCTGGCACACCATCAACGTATGACATCAGCAAGATTCGTGAAGAGATTGGTGATATGAAGGATGTGACACTACTGATGACCTATTGATGACCTCTTGCCCCGCTACCCTACGGCAGAGTTTGTGGTCCTGGGGGACTTCAATGTTCATAACGAACCTTGGTTGAAGTTCTCAGGATCAACAGACTCGGCTGGACGCCAAGCGGAATCCTTTGCCCTTTGCTACGGATTGGAGCAAATGGTTCAGGAGCCTACAAGGGTTCCTGATGTCCAGACTCACCGTTCCAATCTGTTAGACCTATTTTTAACTACTGTGCCACACGGTTACAGGATTGAAGTCACAGCGCCTTTAGGATCGTCTGACCACTGCCTGGTGACGACATCAATCCCTGTAAACTTCAGACCACCAAACGAGAGGCTGAAGAGAAAAGTGTGGCACTATAGGTCAGCAGATTGGTTCGGTCTGCGGGCACATTTCAATGCTTTTCCGTGGTCAGCTGTCTGTTTTCGGACTTCGGATCCCTCAAGATGTGCCCAGGAAATTGGTGAAGTCATCACATCCGCGATGGATGGCTTCATCAAATCTACTGTTAAGGAAACTGGTGTAGGCTCAAAGCCGTGGTTCAGTCGACAATGCGCTGAAGCAGTGCGACGAAAAAACGCGGCTTACCGAGCCTACAACACATCTAGAACATCCGAAGACAGAACAGCTTACAACAAAATGGCAAAGGAAACCAAGAGAATCATAAATAGGTCAAAATTCGAGCACGACCAGCAGATCAGCAGAAAGCTGACTGCATGCCCGCATGGCAGCAGGCAATTCTGGTCACTTGCGGGCTCAATAGGTCGCAATTTCTGCAAATCCAGTCTGCCACCTCTTACCAGACCTGACGGCTCACTAGCAAACACCGCCACCGAAAAGGCTAACTTACTAGGTAAAATGTTTGCGGATAACTCAACCCTCGATGACCAAGGTGCTGTCCCGACGTCGGTTCCTCACTGCGGTTTTCATATGAAAAAGCTGAGGATCCGGCATCGGGAAGTACTCCATGTTTTACGAGGGCTTGATGTTAATAAAGCTAGTGGGCCCGACAGAATACCTGCCCTGGTATTGCAGAGGTGCGCTGCAGAATTAGCTCCAATTTTGACGAAGCTTTTTAAACTGTCCCTGAAGACTGGCTCTGTGCCCTCTGGTTGGAAAAAAGCGGTTATCCATCCTATTCCAAAGAAGGGTGACCGCTCCAACCCGGCCAACTACCGCCCCATAGCGATCACATCAGTTCTGTCTAAGGTGATGGAACGTGTGATCAACGACAAACTGCTCACATACCTCGAGAAGAACAAAATTATCAACGACCGTCAATACGGATTCCGGCGGAACCGCTCGTGCGGTGATCTTCTCGCGTATGTGACGCATGTTTGGGGGCGATGCCTGGAACGTTTCGGTGAGACCCAAACGGTTGCACTGGACATCTCCAAGGCCTTTGACCGGGTTTGGCACCGAGGACTTGTCAACAAACTGCTTTCTTACGGACTTCCCGCATCCTTGTGTACGTGGATTGCCGACTTCTTGAGGGGGAGGTCGATTCAGACGGTAGTCGATGGTTTCACCTCTTCCTCACACTCGATAAATGCTGGCGTCCCGCAGGGATCGGTTCTGTCTCCAACTTTGTTTTTGTTGCACATCAACGACCTTTTGTCATGTGCACCAATTCACTGTTATGCGGATGACAGTACAGTTCATGATAGCTTTTTGTTTGACAAGCCCCCAAAGGGCTCACAAACTCCAACAGCTCGTAGGGCTTTGAAGCAAAGAATGGACGGCTACCTCGAAAGTGTTTTCTCTTGGGGTAAAAATAATCTCGTTGAATTTAATGTTTCAAAGACCCAATCTTGTCTGATTACGTCCAAAAGGGATCGAAATGAAAATCTAGTCTCTTTCAACGGAAGCAATCTTCCGAACAGGCCCTCCATTGATATGCTTGGTGTAACCCTAAGTGACCAGCTCAGGTATGGGGGCTCCATTGAAGCCAGAGTAAAGCTAGCCTCCCAAAAACTGGGCGTACTGTACAGGGCCCGCAGATACTTTAATAGTACACAACTGCTAACCTTGTACAAATCACAAGTACGCCCCACGGTTGAATTTGGCAGCCATCTCTGGTCTGGAGCTCCAAAATACCTGAAAAATACCCTCGACTCTGTGCAGAAACGGGCGGTCCGTTTGATAGATTCTCCCATCTTAACAGACAGATTGCAATCTTTAGAGCACAGGCGTCGGGTGGGAATGCTATCCTTGTTCTACCGGTATTACAATGGAAGATGCTCCGAGGAACTAGCATCATTGATCCCTTCGGCACCGGTGCATAGTCGGGAAACACGCCAAACGCGTGCCCAACATTTGTACACGGTTGACATTTGTCACATGAGAACGGGTCGTTTCTTCGACTCGTTCTTGTGTTCAACAGCTCGGCTGTGGAACGATTTGCCGGCCTCTGTGTTTCCTCCTTCCTACAACATGGGTCTCTTCAAGACCAATGTTCATTCCTTCCTCTCCTCAAAAAGACCCTCCACACAGCATCCCAGATGACATAGGCCCTGAGGGAAATTATTTTCCTCAGGGCCTCCTGTGTGGAGTTAATGTAAAAAAAAAAAAAAAAAAAAAAAAAAAAAAAAAAAAAAAAAAAAAAAAAAAAAAAAAAAAAAATGTGATATTATTTTTGCATGCTATCACAGGATGTGATACCACGTCTTATTTATTCGGCAAAGGCAAAATTAACGCGTACAAATTGCTAAGTTCATCAAATGATCTCCGCACAAAAGTTTTACAGTTTTATGAAAAACAGGCAGACAAAAATATTCTCAAAGAGGTAGGAGAGGCTTTTGTCTTGAAACTCTATGGATGCACAAGGTCTGCAAGTCTGAATGACAGTAGATATTCAATGTAACTTAAAGCTGTTGCAAAAATGTCATTAAAATCCAAATTTAACATGGCATCCCTCCCTCCAACATCGTGCTGCTGAACAACACGCCTATCGAACATACTATCAGATTCAAAAATGGATCGGAGATAAGGAAATCAGCGCTACGGACTGGGGATGGATATTAACTGACAACATGCTGAACCCAGTGCACTCAAAAAAACCACCGGCACCTGACGAAGTTATAAACTTAGTTTCCTGCAACTGCAAAAAGGCTTGCAAAAATAATTGTAGCTGCTTTAAGGCATCACTTGATTGCACAGAAATGTGCAGGAGCTGTGGCGGATCATTCAGCGATGTAACTTTGGTTGAAGTCTAGGAAAATGAAGAACTTCTCATGGAAGTTTAGGATATCATAAAATTAAAATACCGCAATTATTTTGTTCTAAAATAACATCTTTAAAAAATATTACATGCATTTTCAATCCAAAAACTATTTAAAATACCTATTTTCGCTGAATACTTATTATTATTTGAAACAAATTTAAAAAGTGAGGAATTTAGGTTTCATCGAGACTCGATTAGTTTTATTTATAGAAAATGCAATAGTGTACCTTAAAGATAAAAAACACTCTCACTATACAACAATATTTGCATTGCAACGCCGCGCCGGCCGGCCCCACCTCGACCGAACCCGCCATGATAATCTCGCTGGATCTCCAACAAATAAAGTACTATTTTATATCATTTTAAAGGTAATAATAGGGGCTACAACTTTTGTGGGAAATATTTTTTCATAAAATGTCGGCGTAAAAAGTTATGTGACAAAAAGTAAAATTACTTGCCAAAAAATATACAAATTTTTACCTTATCATACGAATTACAAACAAACGGTAAAAGTTACGACGAAAGTTAACTAGACATTAATTGTAGACAATGTTACAGTAAGGAGAATAAAATTGCAATCCGATATGTTATTTAGTAATCGAAATAGAAGCGATTTACGAAACCCTTACACTTTTCATGTTTGGGGAGGCACAGGGGGGGGCGCAAGGGGGGTAGGGGCGGGGACTTTTTGCTAAACGCTTGTCTAAATGGTAGTAGTCGATGGGGAAAAAATTAGCTTTATACTATTTAGTTCCTTCTAAAAACACAGGCTGACTGGACTAACATGTCAACCTACCAGAGACCAAATGGGAAAATAATTCACCGACTCCAGATATTTTCATATCAGAGGGTTCGGCTCTGTGGAACTCCTAATTAAACCTATAAATCCTATTGATCCCTCAATATAAATATTTAAAAATTCTTTTGTAATCCTACATACTTATTTATGTATTTAAAATTACTGATTTTTGCATTTTTATATATAAATTCTTTTAAAAAATTTATTTTAGTAAATGTACAAATTACTAAAATAAAAATTATTTTTATTATTATTAAAAATTATTATTGAAAAAGTTCACAGTGTATCTTTAAACACAGCTTATGTAATTGTCGAGAGATTTTTGGTCTATTTTAAAAGTGTGGTGTTTTATTAAATATTTTCACAATTTTCGCATAATTATTGTGGTTTTTTTATTATTAGCGCGCTTTACAACTTCGTTTGTTTTAATATATCTCCATTTCAAACCATCTTCTTCTTCTTTTTGAACACTTACTATAGAGTGTTAACGGTAGAACGATAGTTAAATATAACCCAAATGTATGATCCAAGGGTAGAACTTATTTCTTCTGTGATAAGATGTTTATTTCAAAAAGGTATAATTTACCTGTTGGGAGTGGTTCATATTGATATTTTGGGTAACTTAGATTTATAAAAAAAAAACAGTTTATTTGCACACAACAGAAGACGCAGAGTCAACATAAAAATAACAAAGATTAAATACCAATCGTCCATCGACGATACTTGGTCGAGTTAATGCGACCCGAGACTTTTTTTCTCGAGGCTCACATTTTATTTTAATTCCGATAAATTCGTAACTATAATATCTTTTTTTCAGACCGTTACCCACGGATGTAAGTTATTTACATTTCAGATTAATAAAAGCAGTTAACTTAAAAATATTTTGAAAAATGTTCGAAACCTTTTTCAACATTAAAATTAGCGGAAAGCACGAGATTTTATTTTTCTAGGCAATGATTTAGTTACTTCCAGGGGTATTATGTTCGAAACATCTGAGATTTTAGTAATAGGTCCGTTTATTAAACGACTTCAAAAAGGAGGAGGTTCTCAATTCGACTGTATTTTTAATTTTTTATTTTATGTTTGTTACCTCATCAGAATTTATCAAAATAAACGCAGCGGTTAGATCAATTTTCTATGTCTGCTAGGACAAATTCGACCATAGGTCCGTTCTGTAGGTAGGTACCTACGCCCGCGCCAAGCCGCCGAATATTTTTGTACACGCTTTCTTTAGACTCCAGATACTAATATCTACAGCATGTATGTTTGACGAATATCTACAGCTCATATGTTGAACTAATATCTACGAACTTCAGAGTGTTGACTAATATCTACAGAGCGTAGGTTGAACTAATATCTACAGAGCGTAGGTTGGACTAATCAGCTAAATGTGTCCAATAGTCCGATATTAGGGATTTTTACATACATACTTACATAAATTAAGTTTTTTAAACTGCATACGCAATATTACGTTATTCCAATATGCTATACATAATTGCAAATCCAACCTCTGACAGTACTGTAGATATTCGTCGACACTTTGGTTTTCATAGATATTAATCAACAGTTTGAGCTGTAGGTATTCATCAACACTTTGATTCCCATAGATATTAGTTCGATTTTTTCAGTTTTTGGAATTCCTGTAGATATTAGTAGACGCCTCCTTTCTTTATTACTTTAAATATATTTCTTTTGTACTTTAAATATAATTTATTAAATATGATTATTGACGATCTATTTGAATTTTTACGTAACACATTTACTCTACTTCGAAAAGGTGTGAACAATTTTTTCGACAGATGTTTAATCTTCGAAATAAGCGGCAAAAACGAAAATAAGTGCCTCAATTTTCCGGGTAACGCCGGCCGCGGGGGTCTTGGTTTTACGACAACTTGGTTTTAACTTTTAACATCACTGTGGCAACTCAACAGAATACATCAAAAATTCAAAACTACCTCTAACTTTTTGCAAGGAATTTTGTTAAATTGTTTGGACTACATTTTTTGTATATTTTTTTATATGAATACGCACAAGAGTCCCAACTGCTCCCGTCTGAAGCCAGTGAGACTATGGCATCCCCAATTGGGGTATTGTGAGGCTGATGGTAGTGGGGAGGGGAAGGAGATAGGGAAGAGGAAGGTGGGGAAGTACCTGGTTATTCATATCTGGTCACCAAACACGGCTAATGCCGTTTCAAGCAACGTTTTAATTCTAAATGGTGGTCTTACACCAGGGCGATACTGAGAGTATCTTCCACTCTGGAACGTGCCGCAAATATACTATATTATGTTATTTTAAATGAATAAATTGTGAAATAACACAAATTAATCAGATAAAATTTACGCCGGGATTCGTTCCCGCGACCTTCGGTGTGCGAGTCAAGAGCCTTACCGCTGGACTAAGCCGGCCGTCTACATATAACAAATTAGATTTAATTTTGCGGTAAAACCGCGTTTTAGACTCGCTACCCGAGCCAAGGGTCTTACCGTTCTGTCACAGAGATGGCCTTATCGAAATACTAATTCCGTTTACCCCTCATACATTTTAATGACATTTGGCTCAAAATGGATCCAATAAGGGGGTCAGTACACCACTCGGTGCATTATCATAATGACCTGATGCCGCATTCGTAGCGGCCTGGGGGGCGTGATAAACTTGCGCCCGCAGCCCGACTAGTCCACAGTCCACACCCTCCGGCCCCCAACCCTAGTGGGTGGGGGAGGTGGGGTGGCAGCAGTACAAGAGAGGCACGTGTTTGGGTAGACTCTCATCAGAATGTAGGGTCACGTGGAAATTGAGATATTCAAAAACAAATATGCGAGATTTGCTTCTCGGAGATGAATTCTGGACAGTTGGCATAGTTATATCTTTTTTTTTAAAGTACGTTTATTCCGTTTTTAATTTTACAATATTTAATCTTACAAGTCTTACAAAACTGATCAATCAGTTTGATTGTAAGAAATCTCTCTATAATGTTGAACTGCGCTAATGGAAAAATAAAAAGTCAAAGTGAAAAGTGTTATAATAATAATATTTGATCAATTTGTAGAGCGCGATTTTAGTGAAAAATGATCTGTTGGGCGCTAGATAGATAATTGAATCGAAGATATCTTCTGCACACGGGAAACTGGTGAATCTACATCACACAGAAAAGACAAAAACAAAATTAATTACGTTCAAGGAATTGCGATATTTGATTTTTTTCATCTTTTTTATTTTTTTTAGCAACTAGGATAAAATAACTTTTGGAGCCGGATCTACGCTTCGACGCATTTTAATAGATATTTTTTTTTTTTTTTTTTTTTTTTTTTTAACTTTATTTATTTCCATTTCTTTGTACATAGATATAATGTATAATAGCAAATAGTATAAAATAACATAAAATATAATAACAAATAATATGAATAAGAAATGAAAACCCACTAAGGCACTGCCTGAGTGTGGGTAATATTAATACAAATACTATATTGAACAGCTATATTAAACCCTAGCGACCAATGTCTAAATAATATACCTAGGTACCCTAAAAGAGGACTTGGCGTACCAATAGAACATTCTGTCCAAACGGTTTTACAAAAATGGTGGCCAAGATGGAACTAACATTTATTACTTGTACTAATATAACCTGAATAATAATCATAGAAAATGCCGTCATTTTTGTATAACCGTTTAGACAAAATGTTCGGTATGTATTCGGATCGGTATGCTAAGTCCTTCTCTTGGTTATTTTGTTTAATCATTGCTAGCGACATTTTTTTTCAAACTTGACCTAATTTCCAAACTTTGATTCGATTTACTGTGAAAACGAAATTACATCGAAAAAGAAAGCTCAAATTAATAAAAGTTATTACACCAAATCCTCTCCAAAAGTGATGTAGATTCAAAAATGTGATGTAGATTCTCCAAAAGTGATGTAGATTCACCAAATGTGATGTAGATTCTCCAAATGTGATGTAGATTCACCAAATGTGATGTAGATTCTCCAAATGTGATGTAGATTCTCCAAATGTGATGAAATTTTTTTATTTATTTATTAATTTTAATTTTTTTTACATTAACTCCACACAGGAGGCCCTGAGGAAAATAATTTCCCTCAGGGCCTATCTGGGATGCTGTGTGGAGGGTCTTTTTGAGGAGAGGAAGGAATGAACATTGGTCTTGAAGAGACCCATGTTGTAGGAAGGAGGAAACACAGAGGCCGGCAAATCATTCCACAGCCGAGCTGTTGAACACAGCTGTTGAGTCACATGAGAACGAGTCGAAGAAACGACCCGTTCTCATGTGACAAATGTCAATCGTATACAAATGTTGGGCACGCGTTTGGCGTGTTTCCCGACTATGCACCGGTGCCGAAGGGATCAATGACGCTAGTTCCTCGGAGCATCTTCCATTGTAATATCGGTAGAACAAGGATAGCATTCCCACCCGACGCATGTGCTCTAAAGATTGCAATCCGTCTGTTAAGATGGGAGAATCTATTAAGCGGACCGCCCATTTCTGCACAGAGTCGAGGGTATTTTTCAGGTATTTTGGTGCTCCATACCAGAGTTGGCTGCCAAATTCAACCGTGGGGCGCACTTGTGATTTGTACAGGGTTAGCAGTTGTGTACTATTAAAGTATCTGCGGGCCCTGTACAGTGTACAGTACGCCCAATTTTTGGGAGGCTAACTTTACTCTGATAGATTTCCCAAACCTGATGTAGATTCACAAAATGTGATGTAGATTAGGTACCAAATGTGATGTAGATTCACCAAATGTGCTGTAGATTCACCAAATGTGATGTAGATTCTCCAAATGTGATGTAGATTGACCAAACGTGATGTAGATTCATAAAATGGGATGTAGATTTACCAAATGTGATGTAGACTCACCAAATGTGATGTATATTCACTAAATGTGATGTAGATTCTGCAAATGTGATGTAGATTTACCAAACGTGATGTAGATTCATAAAATGTGATGTAGATTGACCAAACGTGATGTAGATTCATAAAATGGGATGTAGATTTACCAAATGTGATGTTGATTCACCAAATGTGCTGTAGATTCACCAAATGTGATGTAGATTCTCCAAATGTGATGTAGATTGACCAAACGTGATGTAGATTCATAAAATGGGATGTAGATTTACCAAATGTGATGTATATTCACTAAATGTGATGTAGATTCTGCAAATGTGATGTAGATTTACCAAACGTGATGTAGATTCACAAAATGTGATGTAGATTTACCAAATGTGATGTAGATTCACCGGTTTCCACTTTTACCACAAGTTTCGGGACACCGTGCGTATCGCAAAAACTCAAAAATAAGTTTTGGTACCCAGACGTTTTTCTGTAAAAAAATCTATGCTCTATTGATTTATTTTTAGTTAAAATTTGTAAACCTTATAAGTAACATACGTAGAAGTAGTCAGCTAACATATATTTATTAAAAGGGTAACTTCAGAATCTCCATATTTATGTAACTGAGAAAGAAGCCTTGATCTATTTTGGGGCTCCGAGCTATATATAAACTGGTGACATTAGAGAGATTAGTAACGCACTAAGCCAATCTGAAGATGACGAACAAATTGACCAATTTGATAAATTGTAAGTAAAATAATAATTTTCCTTTCAGCCAGATACCCGTAAAAAGAAATGAATTACGTGCATCGTTATATATGTCATCCCTTAAATATTTTCGTCTTCCCTACAACCATTCAAACATTAATGTCATCCCATAAATATATAATGTTTTCAATTTCTCTCAAAATTATTCGGCATTTAATACTTGGGGGTTTGCGAGTTCCCCTATTTTTCTTTTCCCCGCAATTTCCTCTCCTTCACCCTAAATACCTCTCCTCTTTCCCTCTCCACTCCTGTGTGATTTCGGTAAAAGCTCCAAAAGGCAGTTACATTTATCTTCCTGATAATTGACCACGAAGGAAGGGGATTGAGAACAAGGTAAAAGTGTATATCCAGTAGGTACAATCATGGAAAAGATTCGCGTTGTTTAAAATACAAGTACGAGTATGAACAGTGTCGATTACCTCCATGGCAGAGTGATAAGATTCTTAGTTCTGAATCCAGAGGTCGAGGTTCAGAAATATTCAAAGCGTTTTGTTTGGTTTAAACAATTTTTAGTACATTTGCGTGTCGGCAATGTCGGCATCGCATCGCGTCGTTCCAGAGTAAATCAGGTACCTATACCTACTCATAAAGATAAGACCAGACCACTCCCAATAAAAATACGTGAACTTAAATCCGGGAAATTAGACTCTTGTGTAGGTAGTATAAAAAAAATGCTCCCATCGTCGACGCGAAGTTTATTTTTTTCAGTGAGTAATTTGTAAGCGAAAGAGTTTTCTTGCTGAAAAATGCTTGGTTCTTCCGAATTAAAGCAATAAATTACATAATTTAATCACAACATTGCAACTTTGGAGAAATACGGGACATGACATAACTTTGAATCCTTTAACATTGATGTAACTTCCGGCGTTCCGCAAGGAGCCCATTTGGCCCCGCTTCTTTTTAACCTTTTTATTAACGATATCATTAAAGTTTTTTCTCACACACGTTTTTGGCTTTTTGCCGATGACAATAAGATTCTTAAGATAATTAAATCCCATCTTGATTGTTTACTTTTTCAACTTGATATTGACTCATTTAATGATTGGTGCAAAATTAACTGCATGGAACTTAATGTTGATAAATGCAAAATTTTGTCCTTTTATAGAACTAAAAAACCTATTCAGTTTGATTATAAACTAAATAATGTTTGTCTCTCTACTGTCACATCTATCAAGGACCTTGGGATCACTCTGGATTGTAAACTTTCTTTCTGGGATCACATTAATAACATCGTAAACAAATCACTTAAACCGCTTTATTACCGCTGACTTTAAACATATAAATACACTTAAAACTCTTTACTGTTCGCTGGTCCGCCCTCACCTTGAATATGCTAGTGTCATTTGGTCTCCTTTTTACGCTGTCCACATTTGTTACATCGAATCTGTACAACATTGCTTCCTACGAGGAATTGCTTGGAGGTTAGGACTTGAAAGAGGAGAATACTCGTATGATAAAATTGAACTTTAAACATTTCCTCTTTAGAAAAACGTAGAAAGGACTCTGATCTAATATGCATTTTCATAATTATCAACAGTATTACTGACACACCTGCTTTGTTACAACTCATCCAGTTCAACATTACTTCCCGTAGACTCCGAAATAATGAATTGCTGTTCCTCAATCAACATTCTACTAATTATGGATATCATTCTCCTTTATCCAGAATGTCGAGACTTGTCAACACAAATCAAAGCATTAAATTTTTTGGTGTAAGCCTAAATGACTTTCGGCAGTCGTTACGCAATGTGGTTTTTTAGAGTCTTTTTAAATCCATCTTCAAGCTACTTGTAGTTATCTTCTCTATGTACTTTTATATTATATGTATTTTGTCAATGCTCTTCATCTATATGTAATCTCCTTTCATTGTAATCTCTCTTTTTTTCTTTTCTATTCGTGTTATTATTATATTGTCAATTGGACTATTTGTCCGTAAATAAATAAATAAATAAATGTTAGAATTTTCACAAGTGACAGATTGTTTTATATTATTTGTAATATTATTCGAGTAAAGGATACTTTTGACTAATTTTGGCTATTATGCCATTATTTTGATATTTTTGATAACATTTTCGATGAATCGATGACTAGGAACAGACGAGGAACCGAAAACTCTTCGTTTTACGAGTATATTATACTCGGATGTGTATGATGTTGAAATTTTGACTCGCTTTGTTATGTTTTTTTTATTGCTTCCAGCATAATTTCATATAATATTCTGAATATGAATTTCGACATTAACGTTTTCCTTGGTGGATTGATTTTAAGAAATTATACTTAAATTTCGATAAAAAAACATTTTATATTATCGCTGTTTGAAATCTAGTAGGTACATTTGAATAAAAGTTTTAAAATATGAGTATTACGAGTAGAATTATATCTATTTTGATATATAATCTCCCTTCCCCGTTCTATCGGCTTTGAATCAGAAACCATTTATCCAACTTCCGTGTTTGCTAAAAAATTCATTTGAAAAATGAATTGTTTCAAAAGCGCCAGGTATGAAAGCAAACTTGCAGTATTAGCTAAAAGCTTTATTATGTATTTTGTTTGATTTTATTTATTGACGATTCGACCTCGTTCTAAATGAGTACATTTTTTGCATTATACAAAATCAGTTAAATACAATACCTAATAAATTTAAGAGGTAAAATGGAGACAATCGTTTTGCATGTTCAGCATGAAGTTACTTCAAAACCTTTAAAAATAAAACAATATCGTTAAAACCTGTCTCCTCTAAATCGTTTTTCTATGGCTGAAACTTGCTCTATAGGTAAAGACGGAATGAGGATAACAAAAAAATAATGCTAGATGTAAACTGAACTAAAATCTAAAATGGATTGCTTACTACCAAATAAAAACCTTTGCAGAATCATAAATTTTTCTTGATAGCCGGTGCAGGTGGAGCTATTAATTTTTACTCCGAACATTTGGGGATGAGTACGAACCGCAGAAATTATGCATAGAATTATTTTACAAGGTAAGTCCATATCTCCGGAATCCAGTAAGTAGTAAATACGAAGCTAAAAGATGTTTACCGCGATTTGAATATCTTCAGCTTTACACCTGTTCAAGAAACTCGCCGAAGTTCTAGAAAAAGATGATTTTAGGTAGGTACATCATCATAACCTTCGTTTTGTGTTGAATTTCGGCGTCTTTTGCTTGCACCACGTTATAAAACTGGCACGATACTGGCAGGTTAATTCCAAATAAATTTATTGTGTTATCAATGTACTCCCATGTTATATTGTTTATGATTCGGATCTCCATTCATTAATCCTGGGTTCCACGTTAAAAAAAACAGGGAAACAAGAATACCAACATATTATCTTGATTTTTTTAATACTCTGAAAGAGTAGGCACCATTAAATACTCTTATTAGATTATACTGATTGAACCAGACTTGCCGTAATTTTGATAACCTTTTCACAGTTTTTTTTGGTTCGAAAGACAACAACAAAAAAATAAACTTCCAACCTTTTCGCATATCACCGTGGGATTTATTTATTTGTTTATTAAGATATACACAGTACATATAATACAGATTATAAGGTATGTTAAATTAAATATTACATGGTTATGTACCTATTACGTAAGTCCATAGAATATCATTTGGTAATTACGCCTGAGATATGAACCGGTCTTAGAACTTAATTATGGAATAAATGAGTAATAATAATAAGGAAGAAAAAAAGGGGGGGGGGGAGATAAGGAGACATTTTAAAATCAAGAATTATATGCTCACTAATTGCGATTGACTGATTAAAGTTTAATGAAAAGTTAAGTGTAAGTAATTTTAAAACAATTATATCACGCCAAGAAATTTAATAAATTAGTTTTGTATGTTTGCAAGGAATCATGAAAAATGTCTAAGTGTAGTAATTTTTCATAGTGGGTATAAGTTATGATTGCGCGAGTAATTGGTGAGTTACTCGCTGCATTAGTGTTATTGGATTCTATATGAAAAAGAGAAGTGTGCCTGGTACGCCTCATTGGGACATTTAAACCAATAGTGGATAGCAATTCAGGACTATCTATTTTATTATTTAGCAGGTTATACAGAAACAGAAGATCTGATAATGTGCGTCTTTTTTGTAAACTTAACATGTTATTTGTAGTTTTGTTGTATTTCTTGAATAAATATTTAGAGAATTTATTCTGTATACTTTCTACTATATCTATGTACACCTTATATTGAGGATTCCATACCGGGGATGCATACTCCAGTGGACTTCTGACCAATGAACAAAACAACATTTCAAGAGTCTTAGCACTTTTGAAAACTTTACATATTCTTAATAAGAAACCTAGCATCTTGTAGGATTTTGATATTATGTGTTCGATATGCTTATCAAAAATTAATTTTTTGTCTAAATAAACACCTAGATCTTTACATGTAGACGTAGATTGTAAAGGTTTATTATTCAAGTTGTAAGAATAAATGATTTTATTTTTATTTCTAGTAAATGTAATTGAATGACACTTAGAAATGTTTAAGGACAGTAAATTTGATTCACAATACGCGCACAAATGATCAAGATCGCTTTGTAATTCTGTACAATCAGATAAAGACTGTATTGGTTTAAAAATTTTCATATCATCCGCATATAACACAAAGTAACTATTTTGAAAGCATACATAGATGTCATTTATGTAAATATGAAATAAGAGTGGTCCGAGATGCGACCCCTGGGGCACACCCGAGACGATTTCCGTTAAACAGGATGCGAAACCGTTGACAAGTCGAGTTTATATCGATATCCCAAGCATAGTTGCACTGTTTACAGTCGAACCGATTTTGACAGGGAATAAATAAGAAAAATATATATGCTGACAACACTGGCGGGTACGTCCATGTATTTAAATTCATAATCGTCGAAACGCTTCGAAAAATTACAAATGCTGATAATTGATAATTTCGAATTGAAATACTGTCTTTAATATACATTTACTTCACAGCTACTTTTTTATACTAAATTGGAGATATTTAGTTAATGAGGTCTTTAGTCATATCAGAACTACAACTTTCATTTCTCCAAGATCGAACGAAATAAATTGTTCGCGTCTTAGATGAATTAATTATATCTATGGATCGCGTAAACGATTTATTTCAATTCTAAGATCTTCGTTAGTTCGCCTCCATTCTTTGATAAACCAGTTATTTTGCATAATCAATGAAATTATTCAAAATGTTTGTATTGTGTATTGACAGCTTATCTGACGACCGAGGGCCGTCAATGTTTTGTCAATGGAATCATAATATGTTGACGCCAACTGACCACAGATTTAGTCAATATTGTATTGATATGGGGTTTTATCGATCAACCGTGTCAGACCTCCGGACAGCACTTTCAGTTTCTTCAAGGTGGCGTTTTCTATACATACGCCGATAAATTGTTTCAAAAACCAAAAAAGGTCACAGCACGCTGCTGAAAACCTAAAAAATGCGCAAAATCTCATCGATATAAAACACGACTATCTTATTAGGTATAATATATGGAAACAACATATAAATACCTACCTATACGCACAAAACATATAAATACCTATATGCACAAAACATATAAATACCTATATGCACAAAACATATAAATACCTATATTCACAAAACAATTTATCCAATTCCCGAAGGACAAATAATACATTTATGATAAAATATTGAACTAACTGACTCCAGATACTAATATCTACAGCCTGTATGTCGGACGAATATCTACAGGACTAATATCTATGAACTTCAGAGTGAGGACTAATATCTACAGAGCTAAGGTCGGACGAATATCTATGACGGTCCCGGTGGTGACTAATATATCTATGGAGCGTAGGTTGGACTAATATCTACAGAGGGCAGCTGAGCAATTACTTCAATTACGTAATTACTAATTACATAAAGGTTTAAACGTTTAAAGTAAGTACATGAAGTTTTTGCATAATATTACGTATTTTGCTGTTTACGAGGACAATAATTTATTGAACAAACATGGAGGTCATAACACAAAGATATTTATTTATTTCGAAATACAAGGCACCACAACATAACCTAACCTAACTGACGTAGAAATGGTCATGGTAATGGACTAAATAATTTAGAAGCACTCGAAATAAAGAAAGCTGTTAAAACAAAAACCAGAATTCTTCATAATCAGCTAAATGTGTCCAATAGTCCGATATTAGGGATTTTTACATACATACTTACATAAATTAAGTTTTTTAAACTGCATACGCAATATTACGTTATTCCAATATGCTATACATAATTGCAAATCCAACCTCTGCCAGTGCTGTTGATATTCGTCCACACTTTGGTTCTCATAGATATTAGCCAGCAGTTTGAGCTGTAGATATTCGTCCTCACTTTGGTTCTCATAGATATTAGTCCGATTTGTCCAGTTTTTTTAATTCCTGTAGATATTAGTAGACGCCTCCTACTCCGTCGAGCATCATTCGTAAAAATCAGATTGCAAATGATACGTTTTCTATTGAAAACCCTTGAAAGAAACTTCTGTAAACACTTCATACTTTGATCCGTTGTTTAGGTACTCTTCCTGTATTCTTTGACGCGATTATTCTTTAGAGGATTTTCTAACCCTCCTCCTCATCTAAAAACCTGAATCCTAAAGCTTTCTCTAACTTTTTAACAGTGCACACAAAGTAGTGTTGGTAATCCACGAACGAAACGTTAAAATCCATAGATTTTCTGACGGGGAAAATCTGACGCGAGGCTCTAGACCGGGGATTTAATATCGTTCATAAATCCTGTAAGGCGGAAATATGAACTAAAAGGAACTCTGAAAGTGCCCTAAATCGACTGGCAGCAGGAGCGGAAAATTGATACTAAAAATCGATTAAACACACAGCAGGGTTTTTTCGACATCTTCACAGAATAAGCATAGATGTACGCAGTGGTGGCATTCTTTTTTAGTATCCACAAATTTCCAGAAAAATCATCGCACAAAATCTAAATGTATTTATTTATTTTATTTATTTATTTATTTATTCAACGCCCAGGAGCTTTTACATGTTTGGTACAGCGCCGGATCTGCCATACGTTCAAAAACGTGCAAAAACCTGGCGCCAACTCCGAAGGGGCGCCGTGAGAAAATAAATATTGTATTAAAATTTAGTTATAATATTCCCTGAATCGTTTCAAAATTACCCATAGTAGGTACGAAATAATTATTACGCTCTAGCAACACTTTCTAAAGAAACAGAATGCGTACGCATCAGGTTGGTTTACGGCTTACGAATTTATAGTCAGTTACAGATTTTTTTTACAAATTCCATATATTTAGTTTAAACGTAAGATCTATTTTTCCATATAGTGCGATCCAAATTCAATAACCAATCACAGCGCGGTATTTTTGTTCAAGAGAACAAACTAACCGACCGCCTTTTAAAATGCTGACAATTTTAGTTAGCGTACGCTCGCTATTGTTTTATTTTGTACGATTTAAGTCTCTAGGAGAAGGTAGTTAAAGACCATTTTCTTATGAAATCTTCAGTAAATTACATTAACAAAAACATCGCACGGTTTGCAGGATTTGCAGGTTGCAACGTGTTACGTGTTGACAGTTTGATCATTGCAGATCATTGATTTGACATATAATTTAAAGTTCGTTAAATGTATAATTAATATCTATTAGATTTGTTGGATCTGTTATTTTACGGTGTCAGTGTAAGCGTCTTTCGTAGGCCGTTGATACCATACGTCAGTGTTTAGTGTTTGTATGGTGTTTATTCGCTCAATTTGGTGTTTGTTCGCTTAACACAGGGGAAATGCAAGGTACAAATTCGAGGTTATATTCTTATTAGTCAGAAGCTGTAGACGCTATTCTAGTGTTGTACGTTGCCATAAGAACGTATTTGTATTTGCTTTTACTATTAAAATTCGCGTTGGGTATATACATAAACGCAGTAAATCTCAAGAATGTCTAATGGACCTAGTTCAGCGAAACCACCCGCATTGTCTCGTAACCTATATTTTATATCATGGTACGGGCACAAACAAACAATTCGTTGTATTATTTTAAAGCATAACTTGCAAAAAAGTTTTTCCTAAAATAATTAAAATAGCACCAAAATTTTATGTTTATCCAATAGATTCAGAGAGTATAGGGCTCCTGGCGATTCTCTCTTTAAAAAAAAACGAGTGTGAGAGCTACCGCCAGGTCACTTGGAAAAGTTACACCCTTTATTTGTTTTGATTTTGCACAGGGCGCCAGATTTCGTAGATCCGGCCCTGGTTTGGTAGTACAATTAATTCATCACAGAAAATATTTAAATAGATGAAGAAATAATAAAAATAAAATTACATCAAAATGCACACAAGTCACAAAAATACAACAAAAAAATACAAAAATACAGCGATTTGATAAGTTTACAAAAATACAGATATGTTTAGGAATAGTTTTGGAATAAGTTTTTTACAAGATCCACAAAATTCGCCAAGTTGATATTAAATATTTCAACATCACCTAAGTACTGATTCCCCATAGTGTGAAATCGTTGTATCGGAGAGGTAGTTCCGCTTGTAAATGCTGCAGTAGAATAGTGTATAATATTTGTTAGTTTATAAGCTGTAGGAGTTCGCAACAGTCGAATTTAGAGTTAAGTATTTTGAATAAAAATGTTAAGTCGTTTATTTTACGCCTGTGTGTGTATTTTTAGAATATTTAGTAATAGATTATATTTTAAGTCTTCTAGTGGGATATTTAAATTAAAATTTATAAAACGCAGTCATTTTTTTGTATTCGCTCAATATTATTAACGTGAATTTTGTAAGATGGAGACCAAACTACTGAGTTATATTCAATTTGGCTTCTAACTAGAGATACATATAATAGTTTAATGGCTTCTATGGAATTAAAGTTTTTAGTTGTTCTTAATACGAAGCCTAGTGTTTTCATACCTTCGTTCAAAATTTGGTGGATATAATTGGCGAAACTTAGTTTTTCATCCAAAATAATTCCAAGTTCTTTCATTTCCGTGACTCTTTCTAAAGCCATGTTATTGATAGAATATTCGAAAAAAACAGAATTTTTATTTCTGAAGAAAGTCAAGGTTTTACACTTTTCTACATTTAAAAATAAATTATTTTGAACGCACCAATCTTTAAACTTACTAATATTTGACTGTAGTATATGGCAATGATTTATATCAGTTATTTTCTTGTATAGCTTGATGTCATCAGCAAAGAGCAATACCTCTACATCATTGAAGCATTTGGTTATATCATTGATGAAAATGAAGAACAAAACCGGGCCAAGGTGACTACCTGGCGGTAGGCCACTAGCCCAGAAAGCTTTCGACATCCAAGATTTTATTTTGACGAACAGTTTACGATTTAATAAATAGCTAGTAAACCATTTTAGCATGTTATCCCTTATTCCTAGAGAAAATAGTTAATTAATATATATTGTATTTATGGCGTAGGAGTAGCTATACGCTAAATATATTATTTTTCATTTATTAGCCCAACTGAGGGCCTTCTGTGTGGGCGGGGTGACTGTAAAAGAAGTTATAATTTTAAATTTATTTAATATTTTGATTTGTATTTCTATATTGTTCTTTACAATATATTTTTTAATTATTCAGTTTAAACTTTATTTTTATTTCTTTATGGTACATGTATTTACGTATTTAGTTTTTTTTCACCTTCTTTTTCATCAGTAATTTATTTTTTGTTTCTAAAATAAATATTTTTTAGTTCTTACATAACAATCTGAATCGTGTATCACTACTATAATACGGGCAGGAGACTCATATGGTAATTGAGAAAATCATAAAAATAGTAATTTGTAAAATTTATGAATAAAAAATAAAATTAAAAAAATATAATACTTCATCCCCTTTCAGAACAAAATATTTCCTTAACGCAATCCCGAAACACCACGTCAACAACGAAGATTTTAAAATTTAGTTTAGATTATAGAAAATCATAAACACAAACTTCTCCCGTATAGTACGCGCCAAACTTAAATGCCGACCTGAACTTGATACGATCCATTCTCGCGCAGGTAGAGTCACTTTACTGAAGTTAGAATGACCGTAAGCGAAGGAGAAAGATGGGTAAAACGCACGTACGGCAGAGAAAGGCGTGTGCGGGGAGAGATGCCTCTTTTCGGACCCTAATATCGCCTATTACGACGATTTCTGTGTTAACATCAGCATAGCGATTCTATATCATTTGTGGGATCGTTATCGAGATAACGGACGTGATCTCCTGTCAGATTGGTGTGATTTATTTGCTTTTTCTATGTGCAACGTACATTAAATGAATAAATAATCATGCATAGGTACATGCAGGAATTCGTATTTAAAACGATCTAAACTCAAATATATGACAGTAAATATGTAAAAATCACACAAATCTGGCAGGAAATCACGTCTATTATCTCGATAACGATCCCACAAAAGATATAGAATCGGTAAGCAGGTCGGCATTAATATATCATTTACTCGAGCAGTTTGAAAACTGAATGTATCGGGAATGAATGTGTGGAATGCGAGAGGTGAGAGGGAGGGGGTGGGGACGGGGTGTTGGGAGAGTGGTGGTGGAGGGGGGAATGGGAGGGGGAGGAGGGTGGTGGGGTGGGGGTTAGGGGAGGGAGAGGGGGAGGGAAGGATGGGAAAAGGGGAAGGATGAAGGAGGGTGTGGGGAGGGGTAGGGGGTGGGGGGAAGCGGGTTGATGGGGGAGTGGTGTGGGGAGAGGGAATGTGGAGGGGTAGGGGTGGGGGAGGGGTGGGTGGAGGGAGAGGGGGATAGGTTTGATGGGGAAGTGGAGTGGAGAGAGGGAAGGTGGAGGAGGCGGAGTGGAGTGTAAGAGGGGGGAGGGAAGGAAGGGGAAGGGGTATATCATATATTTTTTTTATTCCTGTCATAAAATATCATATTTCCACATAATATAACATAAGTAAAGTAAAGATCATCGTTCAAACAATATGTTTTTTAGTGCCTTTTGTAAGAAAACATTATTTTAATACCTCTCCACCACATTATAAAGTTAAGTACTTGCCTGCAAATACCTAAGTGAATAGCAAACCGTTATCATCACAGATGGGTACCTACTGCAAAAGCCTGAGGAATTAGTAGTAAAATAATAATAACTACGTGCAGGGTTGCCACAGTATCCAAATACCTAGCATAAGAAACATGTTGTTTACAAATTTTTAAAATGTGTTAATAGATTGATATAGTTGACTGCTCGCCACCAGAATATTGAGTTCCATTACAGTTGATCCCCGACAGTTGCCCCCCCGGCATGCTTATATTCAATATTCAGTCGGTTTAGGGAAAATACGGCATACCTATTTACACAAAATATAACTAAGTGTCCCGAAGGGGCGTGCAGAGGATGTGCCGCCGAATAACAAAAGTATAAAACACATTTTCATTCAAATGCATGAAGGATCATGCATGTCTATATACTGTATATACCAATGTATAAGTATAAAAAATCGAGACATTAAATTAATTTCTTCGATATCCATACCAACTTACATATTATTGCATGTATTTTTGAAGTCGATTTTATATTTGAAATTGGTTAAAAAAATGCACATAAAATTGTAATTCTGTGTTAAAATTATAAAATTTTGGGGCAACTTTCGGAACCACGAATATTGGCTTGTTGCGGGAAACAAGCATTACAAAAAAGAAATGACATGTTTACTTATGCGACTGCGTTTGGATATGAAAGATATTTTCTGTTGGAAATGATATCATTATTTTCATCAGTACACATTATAAATAGTACTTTTACATGACATTTTTACGTCGTTTTGTTTGTATTGCGTTATTTTGTGTTCTATATCCACAAAACACAACACTATATTCCATGTTTGTGGAGATAACACAAACTATGGACTTAGAACAATTTTAATTTTTTTGACATAAGAAGTGAGTATTGCTGTGTTCTTCCTCCACAAGGTTCCAGGCGAACAACTCAAAACAATTGGCGTTTCTTAAAATTAAAACCTGCTAAAAAGAACAATTAATTCTACATAGACCTCACAAAATTTAAAAAAAAAACCTACATTAGCCCTTTTTGAAGCAAACCACGTATTGTGGGGTTATTATCACAATTTGGTAACTCCGAAATTAGCATTTTAGAGTTACACCAGCCTTACTGAAAAACCTCGTGAAAATTTTATTCAATTGATAAACGACCGCGGATATGAAACAATCACTAACTAAAAAAAATGTTCATGGAAAGATATATACACTGCTTACACAGCCAGACAGGGTAGTTTATCTGCTGTATACCTGTTTTGTTAATAATTTCTAAATGAATTTTGGAATTTTTCCAATGTATTTTAAATGACTTGTACCTATATTTCTTATTTTTGAAGATGTCGTAAAAATACGTATCATTTTAGAAACTAGATAAAATTATCTTTTACATTTTTGTATTTGATATATACGTAAGCGTTTAAAAATTGCCATATTTCAGCTTCAAACACGAAAACATATTGAAAGAAAAATCTTACCCTAAAAATTTTCTTTTAAAATGTCGAAAATTTTCGGAATATTCAAAATTAAAAAATACAGCCCTTTTATTTAAAGAATTTGTAACAAAACTATCACTTCACTTTTTATCTCGTTCATACAATTAAAAATTATAAAAAATAATTGCCTAAGCGTAACTAAAAAAATCAGACTTTTGGATTCGTTTTTACACCATTTAAACTTGATTTCTCGAATTTGTATTTATTCATATATGCATGAGGCATTATTTATATTATTAAATAACATTTCTTTCAAGGAAGTTTTATTAAATTCAAGCGGAAAAGTCTTTTAAAAATAATTGTTCAGAAATAACCTAAAAACTACTGTTAGGAAAACTAAATGATCAACAAAACTTTATTTAAAGGATTAAAACTGAAAAAAATAACACTAATTCGATATATTATTAGCGATATATATATATATATATATTTTTTTTTTTTTACATTAACTCCTCACAGGAGGCCCAGAGGAAAATAACTTCCCTCAGGGCCTATGTCATCTTTGAAGATGCTGTGTGGAGGGTCTTTTTGAGGAAAGGAAGGAGTGAACACGGGTCTTGAAGAGACCTATGTTGTAGGAGGGAGGAAACACAGAGGCCGGCAAATCGTTCCACAGCCGAGCCGTTGAACTCAAGAACGAGTCATAGAAACGACCAGTTCTCATGTGACTAATGTCAACCGTGTACAAATGTTGGGCGCGTGTTTGGCGTGTTTCCCGACTATGCACCGATGCCGAGGGTATCAATGACGCTAGTTCCTCGGAGCATCTTCCATTGTAATACCGGTAGAACAAGGACAGCATTCCCACCTGACGCCTGTGCTCTAAAGATTGCAGTCCGTCTGTTAAGATGGGAGAATCTATCAAACGGACCGCCCGTTTCTGCCAAGGGTTTTTTTTTTAAGTATTTTGGAGCTCCAGACCAGAGGTGACTGCCAAATCCAACCGTGGGGCGCACTTGCGATTTGTACAGGGTTAGCAGTTGTGTACTATTAAAGTATCTGCGGGCCCTGTACAGTACGCCCAGTTTCTGAGAGGCTAACTTAACTCTGGTTTCGATGGAGCCCCCGTACCTGAGCGGTCACTTAGAGTTACACCAAGCATATCGATGGAGGTCCTATTCGGAAGATTGCTTCCGTTGAAGGAGACCAGATTTTTATTTCGATCCCTTTTAGACGTTATCAAACATGATCAAGGGCGGATCCAGCTTCGGCGCCAGGGGAGGGTCACATAGCGCCAGGGGGGGGTCACATAGTCGTGGTCAAGTCACTAAAAGTTATAATTTGATTTTTATAATAATAGATACAAGTAAAAAGTAGGTCCACCTAGATCCTGAACCCAGCCCAGGGGGGGGTCATGACCCCATGACCCCCCCCCTGGATCCGCCCTTGAACATGATTGGGTCTTTGAAACATTAAAGCGGTATCACTTAATTCTGAAATTTAGGTAACTCTAGTTAACACAAGGGTTTTCCATGGTTTTTTAATTTTCCATTCAATTAGGCAACTAGGCTTAGCGGGTTGTAGCAATAAAACTTGAAATTGCGTTGCTTTCGTTGCATTTTTTGTATGTAGGTAACAACTAGGTAAATCATTTCATTTTTGTAAATAAATACATAAGAAAGTGACAATTTTCTTACACCCAAAAAATAAGTATTACGGTTTCCAACACATCAACCTACGATTTAACAATACTTATCAGTGTAAGTATACAAATCCGATTACCACCTTATATTTTAATTTTCCAACAAAACTGAATTCAGAGTTATCTATATTTGTTGTAATTACCCCACGAAATTAGATCCTCTTCGAATTTAACTTTTTTTTGTCATTTTTGTTTTGAAAAGTTTTAATTTTCGATGTACATTTGTTACTTTAATTTTAAACCATCTCATAGAGACAGGTCATCATAGCTTCAAAAAAGAAAAAACTAAGTTTAAACATTGCAATGTAAATTCATATTTTAATTTGTGCGCGTTAGAAACTTTAGAAATTAACAAAAAAATTAAATCTAAAATTAATTTAGTTAATAAAATAATAGCACCATGTAAATCACCTCTGCTTACGATGTTTCCATGTAATTTTGACTCCTCCCACCGTCCTACCCCTCCACCAAATTCCCCCCTCCCACTACCCCCGCCTAATTAATTGTGAACTTGTATAGAATTTTTAAGTTAGTTTTAAGTTTGCTCGTTAATGATACGGACGTGTCGAAACCGGTCGCAAAAAAAAATTAAAATGAAAGTAACAAATGTACATCGAAAATTAAAACTTTTCAAAACAAAAATGTCTAGAAATTGTTACATAGTCAATGCCCAAGAAATACAAAAAAAAAAATTTTTTTTAGTTCTGGTAACCCTTACCTGTTGTGCTGACTACTACCTAATATGTATAGATAGAAACGACAACAAAAAACTATTTGAGTTGCTACTTCACTCATTGTGGAAGGTATTGTATTATTTGTCTAGTCGCGTGTCGCGATAATATAAGCTGGAAATAAACTTAGTCGTTCTACGAATGATAAATAACATACTTCATTTCCATTTGTCGAAGACCTTACATAAATAATATTGTCGTAAAAAGATATCTGAAGTCTTTGTGCTAAAGAATATGTATTTTTTTATTAGCCTATATTATTTTTCAGAATTCATAAAAAAATAGTCTGCAACATGCACGTGCCCGAAGAATTATATCCAGCGATTTCTGAGCATATTTATAGTAAAAATGTAGATGTCATTTTACTGTACGGTGCAATGACTAAATAAAATACCCCAAAAGAGGACTTAGCAATCCAATCAAACATTCTATTCAAACGGTTATACAAAAATGGCGGCCAAAATGAAGCCAATATCATATAAACTGAATAATGACCATTGAAACTGTCCGGCGTTGGGGCCATCTTGGACGACATTTTTGTACAAGCGTTTGGACAGAATGTTCAGTATGTATTTGGATCAAAGATATTGGATCGACGCTAAGTCGTTCTCTTAGGTATTTTGAACAAAAATATATATTTTTAATTAAATGAAGACAATATAAGCGAAACTCAATCGAAAATCTGGAAACAGAAAAATCAGAAAAGGATATTGACACCTCTGGGACTCGAACCCAGGACCTCTTGCTAAAAAAATAAAATATATATTTTTTTTTATGAATTTATAATATTCTTACTCATAAAGTTAAAATAAAAATAAAATATACGGGGTGTCCGGGGGTAAAGTGCATTAACTTCGGGAGGTGATTCTATATGACGGTAGGAGTAAAAAAGATTAACAACTTTTTCCGAAATTCCAAAATTTTTTTCCCATACAAAATACGTACCTACTAAAAATCCATAGTGTGAGGTACGATCTTGCTTGCTGAGAGGTGATTGGCCCGTATCGTAAGAGCGGAAAATAATAAATCTGACCGCACACGCCGGACTAATTTTATCTTTTTACCTCAAAACTACCCCTAAAAGATGGAAATTCGAAAAAAGTTATTTATCTTTTTTACTTGTACTATCATATTTACCCCCGGACACCCTGTATATTTGTCTATCACACGTCGCACATGAGTAGTAGGGTGCAGCTATTAGCACGGGTCACGTGTTACGCACTGCGTCTCGTTCTAGCAGCATGGTAACAGACGAGAGAGAGCGCATATCACGTCATTCCGTCACAATGCGTGGCAGTGTGATGTGCGATAGATTTTTTTTTGTTGAAAAAAAATCATATGTGCTCAGGAATCTCTGGTTAAAATCCTTCGGGTACGTGCGGTTACAGGCTGTATTTTCTATGAATCCTATTTTCGGCGTATTTTTTAAAAGTTAGATTAGTTTTTTCCTGAAATAATACGTTACGTAGAAAATCATGAATCCATAATTAGTTTTTGATTAATTCTCAACAAACCCGCAATCTTTAAAGTTTCCTAGAAAAAAGCATCATTAATTTTTTGTTAGTATTTTTGAAATCAGCCTTCGCTGTGATGAATATTCTTAAAATAACCTTTCTTATGAGACTACTAGTTAAAGTAGGTACTCGTATTGCGAGAGATGTTAGGACACTTTTTTCTAACTGAACAATGAAAAATACTCAACAAAACGGCGTCTTGTCTTAATTAGTAAATCGTGATGGAAATGATGTTGATAGCAGAAAATAGTTGTGTGGACATAGACATTCCAGATTCCAGATAGAAGAACCTGTAAAAATTTCATGCCGCCGAAGCAAGACCAGAGTGGTAAATAGGTACTTTCAATGTCACCTTGGTAAAAGACCACCATTCAGAATAGAAACTTTGTTTTATTTTATTTTAGCCATTTTTGGTTATCAGATCTGGATAGCCAGGTACTCCTCCACTTTCCTCCCCCCCATCTCCTTTCCTTCCCTACTACCTTCAGCCTCACAAGATACCTCGATAATGGCAGATATCATAATCAGTTGGAAACAGTTAAGGCGGTACACAATCCTAATAATTTTTGTACGCTCAAAACTCACATTTTAATAATTTCTGGCGAATCCGTAACTATAATGTTTTTTTTTTTATTTCCATGCCACACAAGAAATGCGAGTTATTTATATATTAGATTAATAAAAACAGTACCTTACCATTATTATATTTTACGTACAACGATTTCAAAACTATATAACCCGTTTTTCAACTATAAAGTTAGCGGTAAGCGCCAGATTTTATTTTTCTGGACGATGAATTAATAATTTCGGGAGGACAACATGGAGACACATTTTAAATATTTGTAGCACGTTCTTCAGAATTAATTAAAATGAACGCGACAGAAAGGTCGAATCTCCAGGCCTACTAGGGTGAATTCGACCGTACGTTCCTACAATACGCCATGCCGCGGCGTATATTTGTTTACACGCTTTCACTTACGTCGTTAAGATTCCCACATTATTTATCTTCTTCTTTTCTTTGCTACGGCAAATTCAACAGTAGGTCCGTCCAGTGTACGGGTCGCGAGTCGCAATTTGTATACACGGTTTCTTTATTTACGTCGTTAAGATTCTGAATATATTTTAGGGTATATTGTCGTCTTGACTTGGTCGTTAAAAATATGAAAATTGACATAGATATTCCAGATACACAAACCTGTACAAATTTCACGATGCCAGAACGACGCGAGTCTTTTTGGGTAAAGATTATCTATATCTAGCACATAGTTATTAGTGATGGGTGTATATATAATCGAAGCATTACAACAATTTTTTTTTTTTAGTAACTATTTATTTATTACTTTTTACATTTTTATATGAAACATGTTAGGTATTTAAAATAGAAATTATATTCGTAGTCCTCCTCACTGGCAGATCCTGTGTTGAGGGGGACCATGTTTTGGATAAGTTTTCAGCTACTTCTATGGTTTAACTTCATGGTTTTCCAGAAACTTCTACGACGATGTTTTAAGTATAGGTACTAGTAAGTTCATTTTCCGATAGTTATTCCACCCAACATTTAATTTCTTTAATGTAGCTATTTTTTGTTTTAATTTGTTTGATACTCAGTGGGAGTTTGTTATAAAACTTTACTGCTAAAAATTCAGATATTTGTCGAAACGAAGAGTTACACTTTTGTATATTAAGTATGTCTGTTCGTTTGGCTCTGGTTTTATAAGCATGTGAGGTGTCTGCCTCTGAATCATTTTTGAGGTGATGTACTAGAATGTTTTTGGCACAGATTTTCTGTAAGCCTGCTCGAATGATGTTTCGAATTAGCCGATTTCGAAGTGGATAACATCTTGATCATGCCCATTACTAAGCTACGGTATCTCTTTATAATGAGAAAAGTAGTTCCGAAGTAATAAATCCTTCTGTAATTAGGTTTTGTTTCGAGGAGGCAGTGCCAGTTAGAGGATAGAGGTAGAATTCTCGTTTCAAAGTTCGCGACTGACTGAAGGGCTGCATGTCAAGGGGTAGTTACTACCCTACTGGACTTTGTTTATGGGGATTCATCGAAAATGTTGTATTTCATAATTCGTAATTCGTAATTCCCTTTTGTTCTTTGCGATAACACCAAAATACCAAAGGAATTTTCGTTTTTAGGGGTTATTTTTTTTACATTAGCTCCACACTTTTTTACATTAGGGCTTATGCCATCTTTGCGGATGCTATGTGGAGGGTATTTTTATGAAAAAGAAGTAGAGGAGAAGTTCTGGGAAGTAACAAGGTATGAGGGGTGGGTAGGAACCTGGGGATCAATAAGTCCCGGAATGAAGGACGTATGCATACATCTCTCCCGCTGCGGTGCAAGGTGATGGATCGAGAGAGTCCGGATGGAGAGGTCAAAATGTCTCCCTCAACCAGTCTCTACCGATCTGGCCCGCCACGCAGCATCCGCCGCCAAGACTTGGACAAACCTCACCCCATTAACCCGGGCACCCCTGCCAAGTCACCAAACGTAGCGAACCACTTGGGGTGACCTATGGCTGAGGTGTTGGTTATCCAATAAATGGTTCCCGGGGCAGCGGTGCCCATACCCGCCTCCCAAATTGTACAATATACTATGGCTGAACTTGAAACACTTTTTTATACGCCAACCGGTTTAGACTCTAAGTTCTGTGAAAATAATACCCAAAGAGAAGGAATCAGAGTTTTTTAGATGTGACTTATTATATGTTCATATTATTATATGTATTTCGACACTATCGTGAATTCTTCATTAATGTGAATTGAAATTCAGTCTCCATTTATTTCTCCCAGGAGCCAGTAGCACTATGTAATCCCTAATTTGGGTATTTTGTGAGGTTAGGTGGAGTAGGGAGGGGAAGGAGATGGGAAAGGTCACCAAACCCGGCTAAAGTAATTGGTTGTATTTCAGCGGGATTGATAATACTTATCATTTACTACTAAAGAATGTGCCGTAAATACACAGTGTTCGGAAATTCGTAGTAGGTACAAGCGGGAAACTGGCGAATCTACATCACGTATGGGAAAAAAATTGTTTTCCATGTATGATCTGAGCATTTCGATTTTTTTCTCTTTTTTTCTGCAAACTAAAGGGTTAAAAAAACTTTTGGATGCGAATCTATGCTTCACCGCATTTTAAATGAGATTAAACAGCTGATATTAAGAGCGCTGCCGGTCGCTGCGAACATTTATGAATAGGTATTTTAAAAAATCTCTTTTATTTCACTCTCTGACAGTAGTCAGAATCGCGCTCTAGATGTGTGAGTGAATGCAGGTCTTGTGTGAGTGAGCCACGCGCGTCATCCGTAGCCGCAGCCGAATTATTATTTCTGCCGACCACGCATGTACCAATCTGCAAATGTGTAGACAAGACCAAACATCCAATTTCTCTCACCGCTCACAGGAGCGTTCCATTGTTAGCGTCCATGAATATGCTATTATAGCTACTTATCGTTGTTGCGCGCACAAAATATCCTAAGGGTATTTTAGAATATTAGGATATTTAATAAAAAAAACTTTTAAAAAAAATTAGGGACCCATATTTTTATTTATTTTTATTAATTGTAGAGTTATTTTTGATACCATGTTTCGGTGAAAACAAGTGGGCTTAATATACATTTTTTTTTATTAAAACCGACATTTTTTTCTTAAATTTTGCATTCAGGATTTTTGTGCGCACTTTTTAGGCACATATGATATTTTTTGTAGCAAACGTAGGAAAGGCAACTTGGCCTTTCTCATATGACCCATATCCCTCAGGCCTCGGGCATATTTTTTCATAAGGTCGAAATATTTCCGCTTTGCAATAAAATCCAAATAAATGGAATATTTCTGATAGTATCCGAAAACTAAAAACTGTTTTTGAAAGGCGATGAAATACGCTTTTAAATTTTGAAATCCGAAATAAACCTTTGCTTTTCAAATATAAAAATTTTGAACGCACAATTTTTTTTAAAATGACACTCATCTTACGTTTTTTCTAACTAAAATTACTGATAACGAAAAAAATAAAAACACGTACATATTTATTACAAAAATGTATTGTTAACATTTCCGTCACCTCACTTTTTTATCGTTTCATGTAAAAATAATTAATAGATACAAAATTCCATAAGTTTCGTAAACTTTGGTTTTACAAAAGTTCCCAAAGCTAACAAATAGCCGGGGGGGGGGGGGGGTTAAATTTGGATTTGTGACCAAAACACCCAAATAAACTGAAAATGTATTTTTTTATCAAAAGGTAGAGAAAATATCTTGTGCGGATAAATATTTTTTATTTTATTTATTTTTGTTTCAAATTACGAAATATTGGTCTTAAAAGAATTAATTTCGTATGATTTTGGATGCAACTTAATTTTTTGGTAATTTTTTGAGAGTTAAATATTAATATTAAAAAAATATTTTTGCTTTACCTACTGAGTTTATATTGAAAATTTATACATATATATATATACAAATATATGTAAAACAATTTTCTCGGTTTACCCGCGTAACGTAGTCCTGAGAAGGACTTTTTAACTCCTGACGTTTCGGACAGATCACACTGTCCATCTTCAGAGGCCTTATGTCTTACCTTATGTCTTATGACTGCCGGCCCCACCTCGTACCCCCAGCACCATAAATCACATTCAACCCGGGTACTCCGTTCTAGCCATAAGAATTGATTTGCACTCACTTAAGTCTTGGACTCTGGACCAAACAGACATGCGAAAGCTATCAGTTTGAGACAAAAACTAAAGACATAAGGCCTCTGAAGATGGACAGTGTGATCTTTCCGAAACGTCAGGAGTTAAAAAGTCCTTCTCAGGACTACGTTACGCGGGTAAACCGAGAAAATTGTATTACATCTTACACCCGTGAAAACCTTAACCGTAACATACAAATATATGTATATATATATATATACAAGGTGTTAAGGGACGTACTTGACTTACTTTAACCAGTGATTCCTGACATTATTTGGAGTGAAAAATGTAAATAAAATTTTGGTCTCCGGTGACTTTTTGGGAGTTTTTTTTATTTATTTTTTCTACAAAAACACAAAAAAATGGTAGGTATTGGACAGTTAGAGGCGGGGTTAGGGGTTGGTCAGTTACTCGGCTGAGTGATCAGTGACGACATGCAGAAGAAATTTTTTTTTGTTTGATTTTGAAGAAAAAATTTTTGAAAAAATTAAAAAAAAGTCATCCAAGAAGTCACCGGAGACCAAAATTTCATTAACATTTTTTACTCCAAATAATGTCAGGAATCACTGGTTAAAGTAAGTCAAGTACGTCCCTTAACACCCTGTATATATATATATATATATATATTTTTTTTTTAAATATTTAATATAGGTAGATATATAATTGTACAGTGGAGTTATATAAATTACATATGGTGTACATACATAGGATATGGTTACATACTAAAATATTGTGCACTTTCGAAATTCGAAAAAACTAAATAAAATAGAGATGAATATAGATTAATAATAAATAGAAAGAATGAGAAAAACAGGTAGTTATTTAGTTAATTATTCCTGATGAAGTGTAGCTTCAGTTTGAGTTTCAGTTTATTGATGTCTTTGGTTTTTTTTATTTCAATGGGAAGGTTGTTGAAAAACTTTATCCCTAAATAGATATAATAAATTGTTTTGCATTAGTTTGGTATTTTGATGTTATCTTCATATCTTTTTGATTGGTGAGTTTCAAATTTTTTGATGATATTTATATTATCTTTGTAAATTAGGATAATTGCATTTTTCTTGAAGATATTCTCTCCTCGAGGCACCGTGAAATCTGCGAAAAGCGTTTCTGTTAGATAGGTGGAGGGTTTCTTAAGGAATACTTTAATGATTAGTTTCTGGATTACTTTGATCGGGGTTAGAATATTGTTGTATGACCCCCCCCCCCCATCCAATAATTCCATATTGAATTAATGACTGGATTAGTGCATAATATACTATTTTTAGATTGTTGAGATTATTGTATATTATAAAAAAAAAATTCTTTGGGTAATTTTAATTTATGTGCGACAAATTTGAGCTAAAAAAATAATACGAATTCTTTTTTTTCTCATTTTAATTTTATAATTTTATATTTTTTTTATATTTCTGTAGTATATAGGGATTTAATTTTATATTTTTTTTATATTTCTGTAGTATATGTAGTATATATTTTTTAAATAACTACCATTAATTACAAGTAATGGTCAGAGTTGCCTCTAAAATGATTAAAAAGATGAGTTTGAAAAATGGGATATATTTATGTCAGATTATTTAGGAAACCGTTGTGAATCAAATGGTGTAAACAAAAAAAAATTGTTCGAAAACCTTACATGGGATATTTTGTGAATGCAACGACGATATGTTCTCAAGAGTTTTGAGAATAAATATATATAGGATATTTTTTACGTTATTAATTTATCAAAAAAAAAAACATTCTTTCATCTATTTTATTGTACCTATACTTGATGTGGAAAATAACATATTTACTATAAGCCAAATAATGTACATGCGGATATACAATTGGATATATGCATAATGATAATTATACTAAAAAGGTTTTATTTCTGGGAGTGCAAAAGTCACACAGCTTCATATGTGCTAGAGCTACAAAACTACACTACTTGGATGTTTCTGACCACAAATGTTTAATAAACTGGCGTAAAAGTACTACCTAATGATGTGTAAGCCCATAGAAGGGTTCTCGAGAAACACAGAAATGCATTGATTGAAATTGCACAAACGAATTGGTTATCGCTACCCAGCTTGAAATGCTGCAAATGGGTCCAATCTTTGTGGCGTCATTCTTAATTAAATGAGAACAAATAACATTGTAGAAACAGCTTTATGTAATCAATATTATCAACATGTTTCGAAAACAGAGTGTTCTTCGTCAGGATAAGATTAATATTAAAAGACAAACAACTATAGGCATATGAGAATTATAGACAAAATATTCAAGGGAGAGGTGATTAATTACTTAAAAATATCACAAAATGCAATTATATAAAATGAAATATAAAAATTATTTTTAAGTTAAATACCCTTATAGTATAGCAAAGTCATTAGAGAAGCTGTGTGGAGGTAATTTTTAATGAAAGGAAGGAGAGGAATTTCTGGGTAGGTAAAAGTATGAAATGATGGTGGAGAGAGTCCGGCTGTAGAGATCAAAAGATCTCCCTCTTCCAGTTTCTCCCAATCCGGCCCGCCACGCAGTAAGTGAACAAAATCATCCGCCACCAAAACCCATGCAGACCTCACCCGTGAACCCGGAAACCCATGCTCAGTCACCAAACATAGCGGACCACTTGGGGCGACCAAGTGGTGGGGGTGTTGGTTATCCAATAAATGGTTTCCGGGGCGATGGTACCTAAAACGCCTCCCAAATTGAAAATTTATTATAGTACTTGACATAAACAATTTTAATTTTGCACAATTTTAGTATGAAAGCTCGGTCAGTATTGGTATACCGCGATGACTCACTAAACAGAAAAAAAAACGAATAAAAAATATCGATTACTCGGGCAAGGACAGCACAAGTCTACCGATAAAATTCGTTACATCACTACTTCGCTTTATATGTATGTATTTGTCAAAACCCTTGTTCCCCGGCCCCCCTCAGGAGAAATGAGCGAAAGGGACACCTGCACGTCGGGCCGAAAATACCTAAATAAAATCTTCGAAATCGATGTTTTGTATTCCCCATTTTTCTTCTCCAAAACTGGACGGATTTAAAAAAATTTTTTCACTAACTGTATTAAAAGAAAATATTCTATGTCGGTACGTTTTGCTTTTTTTCAAAATTTGTATACTGAACGTTTTTTGACGGCGTTTAAATTAGGCAATTTTATTCATTTTTGGAAGGTCCTAACTTCTATAAAAAGTAAATTATCAAAAAAAGCAAAACGTACCGACACGCTAGTGGTCGATATCTATATTATGTAAAAAAAAATTTTGCTCTAGGGTCAAAATCCAGAGAGATAAACGGGGAATACGTTTGTATGGAAAAACGCCGCTAGTATTTCCTCTTAACCCCCTAGCGACTGATTTTTAGTCACAAATTATATATGAAACCAACCTTTGACTTGATTTACTGAAAAACTTAATATTTAATTAAATGAAGACAATATTAGCGAAACTCAATCGAAAATCTGGAGACAGAAAAATCAGAAAAAGATATTGGCTCCGCTGGGATACGGACCCAGGAAGTCCCAGCGGAGCCAATATCTTTTTCTGATTTTTCTGTCTCCAGCTTTTGGATTGAGTTTCGCTAATATAGTCTTCATTTAATTAAATATTATAATTTGAGATTTTACTCATAAAGTTTAAAAAATTAAAATAAATGAAAAACTTAAGTTCAAATCAAAAAAACTTTTATCACAAAATCGATAGTAAATATTATGTTGAAGATTCAACAGTTTCCCCTTGTACTACTACATCGTGTATGTGTTGTGTATGTACCACCTTAGTTTATTTTATAGGTACTAGCTGAAGTTTCCGGCATTGTTCGGGCTTTACGCGGATTTTTTCGAAATGTCGTGTAGATATTGATTGCAGAGATAGTGTTTTGAAGGTTAAATGTACAAAATTTCATCAATCTTGGAATAAAACTGTAGTTGGCGTAATATAAATCTACACAAATAATACACAAAAATCCACACCGCCCGGACGAGAACCTTATTCCTAAGGGAACTTTAGCCTGTGTTTGATCAATAAGTATAAGTGACAAAGACAATACACCATATTTTAGAAATTAGATACACCGAATCGAAATAGAAAGGTATGTATGTATGTGTATCTTTACACCAAGGTATGTGTATGTGTGTGTGTATGTATGTGTAAATGTATAATAATCATCAAGTGAGTTTCAAAGTCAAATTTCACGTCATTATAATATATCTTCGGAATATACGTAACATTAAGGAAAACCAAATTTGAAATTTTAGAAATAGATTTTCTTATGCGAATTATTATAATATAACAAAGCTTTTCGATATATTGCGCAATAATCACAACTGTGGCGGTTTGCGGAGTTGAAAAGTGGGGCGGCACAAACATGTTTTTAAAGTATTATGTACACCTACACCTCCCTATTAACCTAACCTAGAAAAAAACAATGGAACTATTACTTACATCTTTCATCAGACTATAATAATAATGTGTAAACACAAGATAGACCGTCAATTACTAAATCCAAAATGCTTCGTACATAGTAGGTACCTACTGCCGCGTACTACCACAAAAAATCACAAAACTTGGTCACTAGAGCGCTAGAGCCAATCGTAAATGATCAGTTCCACTTCAGAAGTGTTCGTTTTTTGAGGCGCGCCTCAAACTGAACAACACGCGACCGCGCAACAGTTTACCGTCCATTTCAATTCCATATGACTTCCCCACTCACTTCCGCCTACATGAAACCAGGGGCTCTCCGAGGCAAACCCTATCTATGCCTCCCTAACGTTTTATTGTATTGTTGTGTAATAGAAGTAAGCACAAATCCGCACGTGACCGGCCGCGTTGCACTAGTGTGATACGTTACATAATATAAAAACAACCAGTCCTAGAGAAATACGAAATATACATGGGTAATATTTAAAATGAAAGTAACTTGAAGGTTTATACAATTAATAAATCAGTAACACTTAAATAAGTTTTATTATACTTTTGATGTATGGATACGTGGATCTTGTATCTTTTCCCCTTTACTTCTCTTTTTTTGGGGAGGCTCAGCCTCCCCTGCCTCATACAACGAACCGCCACTGAACAAGCCTTAGTACATGTTTGAAATTTCTCAGAAACATTCCTTTGTTCAAACAACCCATGTTATTTGAGCAACAACATTTTAAAATATTCCAAATTACTCAAGTAACATATTGTAAGCATTATATTAAATTGGATATTATTACGTGATTATTAAAATAATCATCTTCGTATTAAATACATTATATTTGGAGAAAGTTTTAGTAAGTAATTTAGAGACCTGGGGGTAAATCATCCCAATTATTAAATTACAACAAATATGTTAATATACCAGTATTAGAGGCATTCTAATGAAATACATAATCTTCTCTCTCACTACAAAAGACATTCGAAATAAAATAAAAATAAAAATTTATTAGTTTCGAATCGAAATCTACAATAGGAGATGAATTGATGGTGTAAAATTATGTTTTTTTTTAATGACTGTAGTCGACCACAGCAGAGGGCAGTCGTGATGCATCAACAAGGAGCATTTTTTTCCTAAAATTGTTCTTTCGTAATTATCTTCCTTTTCACATGTCTTGCATGAAAACGAAGAAGAAAGAAAATACCAGGATGTCGAACGTTTATTTCAATACCGGTAGAAATCGAAGAGCTTAGGTACCTACGTTATTTTTCTTCAGGCCTCGACCGTATTATTTCAGAGGATTAAAATTTCTTTTAAACATTAATTCCACACAGAAGGCCTGAGGAAAATAATTCTCCTCAGTGCCTATGTCACTGTGGGGAGGGTTTTTTTTATGAAAGGACGGAGAGGAAGTTCTGGGAAGTAAAACGGTATTAGGGGTGGGTAGGAATCTAGAGTCAGTGTGTCCAGGAGTGATGGACGTATGAATCCATCCCTCCCACTGCGGTGCAAGGCAATGTTCTGAGAGAGTACGGCTGGAGAAGTCAAAGGGACTCCCTCAACCATTCTCTCCCGATCCTGCCTGCCGTGCAGCTGGTGGGCAAACGCATCCGCCGCCAAGACCCGGACAAACCTCACCGCATGAACCCGGGACCCCTGCTATGTCACCAAACGTAGCGACGACTTGGGAATCTTGGGATGACCTATGGCAGAGGTGTTGGTTATCCAATAAATGGTTCCCGGGACGGCAGTACCCATAGCCGCCTCCCAAATTGCATCCAAATAAATGGATTATTTCCGAACTAAAAACTATTTTAGAAAGATGATAAAATAAGCTTTCAAATTTTATGAATCGAAATAAACATGTAATTTCTGAAATAAAAAAATTTTGCACGCAAACACAAAAAAGTTTTAAAAATGGCTCACCTAACGTTTTTTCTGATTAAAATTACTGATAAAGAAAAAATAAAAATACGCATATATTTTATTAGACAAATGTATTATAAACGTTATTCACTTTTTGATCGTTCCGTGTAAAAATAATTTATGAAAAAATTCTCAAAGTTTCATAACGGTGTACATTTTACTTATTTTGTGGTTAGTTTTTGTATCTGAATACAAAGCGCGGTCTTTTCTCTTTCTATCATATTTCTCACTATATTATTAAGAGAAATATAACCTATGAGACCTACACGAGTTGTCCCTTAAAAGGGAAAATAGAATTTAAGGATTAAGTCGCACTCTTACGTGTCGAATAATAAAATATAAATTATGCTTGATTGTATTCGAGTAGTAATTATTATTATTTCGAATCATTTTTACCTCACGGGCGATCGAAGTAAGAACTAAAAAATTTTTTTTTTTAACAGTAGATTTTTTGTATCAACATAATCTACACTAGCGACACCACCGACTGCAATATTAATCGTTTCAAACCGTTCAACGGATCTCTCAGCAGTTGCACTATAGTTTCCCAACAGTGGTTCGCGACCATAGTCTGGGAACCTCTGCTCCATCCAATCACGCAGTTGCTTATAAACTTTTAATAAGATATGGCGCCGTGTCAAGATTACAGCGAGAAGAAAATAATTCTCCTGAATTTCTTTCTTGTTATTTTCTTACGTCTGTGTAAATGGAAGATAAAACTATTTAATTTTACTTCCGCTAATTAACTGAGCAAATCAAGATGAAATATATGATATAGTTAGGAACTGTGGGAAGTTAATGAAGCATTTTATGAGCATCTTGCATGCAAAATCATGTGAATAGAATTTTCTAGAGGTTAGGTTGGTACGGAAAAACTACATTTTTGTAAATAGGTAGTTACTTTTTTAATCAAGCAATATATGCATGTTTTTTCTTGGTTCCTAACAAGGCCGACTAGAGTACCAAAGGCATGGGCGCGCGACAGCCAGATTAAGAAATCAGTGCTGTCGCTAAGAAAACTTCACTGCTTAAAATAGTCTGATCACTCTGTTTTTTTTTTATATTTTTTTGATATGCTTGCGGTAAACAACGCATATATCAACAGTAAAAACGAGTATCAACAACAATCGCCACCATTTTCAAATTGTCATTGCTCGATGGCACTGACTTCAAAATTCGTCGCGCGCCAAGGGCTGTACCGTAGTCGGCCTTGGTTTTTAACTTGTGAATTTATTATTTGGAAAACATTGTCAAGTACATATAGTTACGTGTACCGGTGATCTATAAACCGGTGGATGCATTTAGAGCCAGTATTTAATTTGATGTAATGGTTTGTCTAGTTTGCAGTCAGAAGTAAGATTGTAGAAGTATATAATAAGTTTGTACGACGCCCTTGCGGTGATTTTTCACAAAAATGCAAGTCATCCAAATATTATTATTATTATTTTTTTTTTTATTTCATACAATTTTTGAAAGTACACTTTTTGTTTTTTTCTTGATTACCATACCAGGCTAATGCCCGTGTTAAGGTAATCCATACATGATATAAGTTATACAGTGTGAGAACTAGAACAAAATATAGGTTTGAAATAGAAATTATAAGATATTAGAAACAAGAGAAAGAAAAAAGATAAAAATATTTAAGGTAAAATATAACAAGATATGTGTATACGTAAACACATACACATACATATGCATATACATATACAAATACATATAAATATATATATATATATACATATAAATACATATAAAAACACACATATAATATATACATACATAATAAAAAAGAAAATGTTTTAAAGAAGTTAAAAATAGAATACTATAAAATATAAAATACTAAGAAGTAAGATTTAAAAGTGTTAATCTATAAAAAAAATTTATGAAAGCTAAAATTTTTATTGGAAGTTTATCAAGGTAGGTAAATAATCGCCTAGAAGAGTATATATTTAGGTTAGATTAGATTTCAGTGAAGTCAGGTTGGAAAAAGATGTGAAGTATGATATTTTATTTAGTTAATTTAATTATTTTCTTTTCTTTTATAATGGTTAGAAAGTCATATATTCTTTATTATTATTATTAACAATAGTACTGCTATAGACCTTGTGATGCGCGACGGATTTTGAAGTTTTGAGTGATCAGTGCCAACGCGCAACAACAGTTTGCAAATGGCGGCGATTGTTGTTGATACTCGTTGTTACCGTTGATTTGGATGTTGTTGGTCAGATTGATCATTATTATTTTAAGGGGACTAGGTAAACTGTCTTTTTAAAAGTTTTGTAAGCATATCATAAAAAAATATCCTATATTACTGGTTTATAAATAAATAAAATAAAGCTTCTATTTAGATTGTGTAAAAAGGAAATATTTTCCATAAAATTGGTGTGACTTTAAAAACACAGTTTAAAAGTTTAAACAGAAATCAGAATGCTCTTAGAAATCTTTCCTGAACCGCATAATAATCATCATGCAAGTAGCTCATTTTTCTGTATCCGCATTACGCGAATAGTAAATCAGTAGGTACTTAATTAAAGTATGTGAACAAATACCATAGATAAGGGGTACTTGCCTGTTATTTATAGACGATGTAATAGACAATTTACTGTTGAAAACTTAAGAACATCCAATGATGTTAACAACTCGCTTGCGTCATAATTAGCTATTGTTTTATAACGGCGGATGAAGAAGAATCTGCCAAGATAATGCATTTTCGTAAAATAAATTATAATAGAAACGTGGAGAATGATACAGTATTTACGTAAGCAACTTATTTTTAAAAAAATGTATCCAGAATGGGCTAATTTTTTCATAATATGGGTATTATAGATATATAAAAAATAAATTACAACGCCCGCGGTAGAGATTTAAAGGGGAATACATTAATTACATGAGCTCAAAAGGAGGGGGGGGGGTCCAGCAAAATCTCACGTTACTTGAAAAGAATATACGAAGTGGCCCAAATTTATCTGACCAAGGGGGGGGGGGGGTCTAGACTGGAATAAAAACTGCTCACGTAATTAATGTATGCCCCCTAAGGTTCTTGACTTCTGACTTCATACCAGTGTCAGTGATGGTATGGCTAGAAATTTTTCCCTAGATGTAGGGAAGAAAAAAAATAGGAAAATGGGAAATTTCCACAAAATCTAGGGAAATTTTGAATCCTAGCTGTTTGTAAAACTTAAAAAAAAATGTATGATAATTCTATAGGGATTGCTAGTAACGGTTGTTAAAAATAATTTACTTAATTATATTTTCGTTAATATTGGTAACACAAAATATCAGAAAACAATAATTATTAGACAATCATTTTTTTAAATATAAATTTCACTTTACAATATAGGTACATTTGCTTTATCACGACCACCATACTAGGCTCAAATCCGTATCGTGACAGTCATACATAGGTTACATTATAGTTATAAGAAAAGTAAATATAAACACAAAAATAAAAACAATATAAAAAAAAATCTAAGTAGTTTCGCAGAGTAGTAGTCTGTGATTATTCTCAAATATTTCATTTCCTTTGATGATTTAAGGGCCCGCAACCCGAATTGTACCGATTTATTACATATTTCCCTTAAACACGGTAAGTTTTAAAGCTCTTAAAAATATATGATATTCTTGAAGATAATATCTAGACTTTGCCCGCGTCGAAACGCAAATTATATCAAATTCCCTCGATACAAAAAAATCGCAAAGTATGCTCCAAAAATTATTATTAACACGTTTGTTTCAGTTATTTTACAAGTTATATGTATGAAAAAATTCACAGTGTTTCTTTAAATACTGTTTAAGATAATGCCAGCGAGATTTTTGCTAAATTTTAAACAAGTCGTGTTTTATTAAACATTTTCGCAATTTTCGCATCGATTTTGTCGCTGTAAATGTTAGCGCTCTCCTTTAACATTCGTAATTTTGAATTTCTCCATCTTCTTCTTTTAGGGCCCGGTTGCAGAGCCTTAAGGATAGAACCGTGCAATGAACATGCTTTTAGGTGAGCTTTCAGGTGTATTGAGTAAACACAAGTGAATGATTGGTTTAGGGCAGTGTTTGGGATCATTACGTTTACGTATGGAAAACGTCATCATCATCATCATCATCATCTGTGGCTCTACAACCCAGGTCGGGTCTTGGCCTCCAGCAGAGCCTGCCTCCATGACTGTCGGTGTTGTGCTGCGTTGCGCCAGTTTCGGATGCCGATGGTGCTTGCATCCTTCACCACTCCATCCAGCCATCGAAGCTTTGGTCTTCCAACTCTTCTCCGACCCCCAGGTGCACCATCCATAATTCGCTTTGGAATATCTCCTTCGCTCATTCTCTGGATATGTCCAGCCCACCTGAGTCTTCCAGTTTTGATTTCCTTGGAGATATTAGGGTCCTCGTAAAGATCGTATAGCTCCTGGTTGTATCTGATACGCCATTCTCCATTATCACAGACTGGGCCGTAAATCCTTCGCAGCACCTTCCTTTCAAAACTTTCTAGGGCTCCTTCATCACCCTTACTGATTGTCCAGCATTCCGAACCATACATAAGAACAGGTCGTATAAGGGTCTTGTAAAGCAGGACTTTAGTTCTTCTGGTAAGGTGGCGAGATTTCATATGCTTCTGTAGCCCAAAGTAGTATCGATTTGCAGCTACTATTCTTCTTTTGATTTCGCTGGATACATTGTTGTCATTTGTCACCATAGTACCGAGATATACAAACTCGTTGACAGTTTCAAATGTATAATTATCTATCTGTATACTTGGTGGTTTCTGGCGTCCATGTACGGGCATATATTTTGTCTTCCCCTCGTTGATGACCAATCCCATGTTCCTTGCCGACGTAGCTAAGCTTTTAAACGCCGATTTTAGTTCATATTCTGAGCGTGCGATGATATCTATATCGTCAGCATAAGCAAGGAGCTGAACAGACTTGTTAAAAATATGGCCTGTGGTTTGTATACCTGCATTTCGGATGGCCTTTTCCAGCGCTAAATTGAATAAAATGCAGGCAAGTGCATCTCCTTGTCTTAGTCCATTGAAGGTCTTTAGGGTGTCTGACAGATCCTGTTGTATTCTGACTCGGCACTCAACATTAGACATTGTGAGCCTTACTAAGTTTACCAGTTTTCTTGGGATATTAAATTCATCCAAGGCTCTGAAAACGACATATTTTGAGTTTTGTCGATATTAAGTGGGAGGAGGTTTGTGTTTAGCCAATGCTTTACTTTTATTATGCCAACTATAGTTTTGTTAGTGATTGTATTTCATCTTAACATATTAAGACGGTATCATCGGCAAATAATAAAATCTTCCCTCCAACGTTCGTGATACATAGTATCTTGGAGTATATAAAAAATAAAAATGATCCTAGTACACTGCCTTGAGGTACACCGTAGGACATTTTAGATATTTTTTTACTTGTATACTTAAAGTAAATTTTCATGTTCCCGTTAATGTAAATCCATGTCTCCAGCATCCTTCGACTGAACATTTGCTTGAACATCACTATAAACTTTGTCAATGGGGGCGAATCTTTGAACAATTCTTGTTTTGTTCATGTTTTCCGTGGCCGGTGGAAAACATTCTCCTCTCGGGTAAAACGGAGAGGATTATTTAATTTTTGTACAGCAGCCGTGCGATGCGGTCAGTCATCGAGAATAAATCGAAAGAGTTTTTGGGATTACGTCAACCGCGCAAGCCCAATAATTATGAGCTCAACACATTGTAAATAAATACTGTCGTAATGGATGATTATTTCTATCGCGAACTCACCTCTAAATAAAGTCTATTCAATTTTATGCAGAGGGCCCAATAAACTTATGTAACAATTTATGATAATATTTGTTGTCTTGTACGAATGCTAGTAGCCAGAAATATTAATGTAATGCCAATTCGTATTTCTGGTGATTTTTTTCTTGCACATGTGTAGTATAATTAAATCTAGTTCTTCAAAATCGGTTTCAGAGACACGGAAGAAATTACCTAATCCAAATCGGTATTCTATTCTAAATTCCTTAAAAATAAATGTGAAGTATTAAAAAAAATCGGAGTTTAAGAGCAAAAAGCGTGACAACCATCAAAATGCGGAGTTCTAAATTTCAAAATGTATATGGAATATTATAATAATAATAATATGGTATATAATACTCGTATTAACTGATAACTATAAAACTCTTCCCCCATTGTCCGCACAGCAAAGTACCTACACTTCCATTTATTATTTGCTTTTGAAAAATCGTTAATTGTGGGAAAATCAATTTTTATTTAAAAAGCGGAACGTCGCGCAAAAATCGGCACGTCTGGCAAAGCCGTTTGAGACTCTAACAATTATTGGGGTCAATATTGTTTTTGTGTGTTTCCGTATTCTCCGAATAAAAATCAATTAAAAATTTCTGTAAGAGGCTCATTTTGAATGTGTATTTAAGTAGGTTGCTACGTCACTTGCTATATTAACTGCCATATAGAATAGATGACAAAGAGGAGAGATGATGATACAATAATAGTAAATTACCCATTAGGTATATATCTGGAGATCATTCGTTACTTAATCTTTCCGCATAACCCGAGAAAAGACGTGGGTTCACCATTTACCAATCAAGTAATAAGTGGAGTCCTTGGAGAAGTGGATCTAGTCAGAAAAAGAAGAAGGGAGAGAGGTACTGATTCCACAACTTGTTGCAGTTCATTGAAATTTATTACACTTACTTTTTTTACAAGTGCGTTTGATAAATCATGGGATGTACAAGTAGAGTAATTTTAGAGAGATTCTAGCTTGTAGTGGTTAATGTACTGTATCGTGGGACAACTAACTGGGGTAAGAGGGGATGCAGGCGGTGTTCCAAAATATTCCGAACCACCATCTAAAATTTGAACCACTATCAGTGTGCACTGTGCAGTGTGCATAAATGTATTCGAACGTGCACCATTTAAAATGATTTTCCTGTTCATTATAGTGCAAATTATTTACAGCTATAGCTTATCGTCACAACATAAGGCCGAATCATACTATACATCTGCATATATTCCAGTCACAACGCGACAATATTTCTTGGTTTTCAACACAATATAAGGTACTTTTCTGATAAATGGCATAACACTTAAAAATATACATTATTACGAAAACAAGAACACTCATAATACTTATCTTGAAATCAAAATAATACCCCATTTAATTTATTTTACACGGTGTTTAGCAAACTAGTAATATACGCGGGAAACTGCTGAAAGTGTATAACATTGACATAGAGAGCTCAAAAAGAAGAGTCGATCGCCTTTTTATAAAAACCTTTTTTTCTCTTTTTGAAAATAAACAGCTATCAGAAACCTCGTAGCGATTGATTTGCCTTTCAAATTTGACCAAAAAAATTCGAACTTCGGAATCGATTTAGGTACTCGGAAAAGTTCTAATAAAAAAAGTTTTACCTTAAAATCAACTCCAAATGTGATGTGGATTCGCTATTTTCCCGCTTCTACCATTAATTTCCGGACATCATGTATAACCGAAATCGGGATTAGAATGGGATCAAGATTAAAATGTTACTACTTTTACTTTGTAATATGTCAAGGTTCATGGGTCATAACAGGAATTAACCAAGGTTTAGTTCGTAATCATTACGTATTTAACCCAAAAGTAAATAAACTTACGTGTTTTCGCTCTTTGAAGTAGTAATTAAACCCTTAATTTGATTTTCATTAAATTTATACAAGTCCACAAAGTCCACAAAAAATCACCAAAATTTAAGAGCCTTAACTCCAGCGACCAAATTCTTGTAAAAGTATTGAGGTCTATGATTCAATCGAAGATCAAAACTAAAAATCGCAATAAATCTTGCCTTTCAATATTAAATGGAGCAAGTGATACTTCCCCCTCGAAGTATATGACCCAGATATGAAATCTTCCTGATTTTTATTAATGTAAGCAGTTCTCTATCTGCTCTAGCCCGCCTGAGAATTTCTGTGTTGGTGATCATGTCAGTCCATGGGACCTTGAACATTCTCCATTTCGACTTTCGACACATTTAAAAAAGTCTTATATTTATACAAAGGAGAGTGCATGTGTGTTTGTGGCGGGTGGAGGGCGGCGTGGATTTGATTTTTTTACAAATCTGCAGATCTATCCATGCCGATATCGATGAAATTTTGCACACTTGACTTTTAAAGAAAGAGGATGTGTTGAATGAAGGAAGTGTAGAATATTTACATCTGATTCAAAAATCTCTGTGCAAAGCACGGGCAACTCCGGGAACTTCAGCTAATTATTTTATAAAGAATATTGGCAATATTTGTTTTTCAAAAGCAGGATCCTAAGGCAAATCGTAATACACAAAAATTAATGTTTCTTCGTTTGTCCGTTATGTGTTCCTCCACCACTCATCCGATTGCGATGAAACTTTGTTGTGCGCGTGCCGGCGAATTCTATATATATATAGTGGTGAGCTCTGGCGTTATGAAACGCGGGAGGAGGAAGGGGAAAGCGGGAAGGGGGAAGACGAAAGTTTAGACGCGGAAGGGGTAGGGGACGCGGGATAGGAACGGGTGTGGGAACGGGGACGCAAGGGAAAGGGCAGGGGAGCAGTGACAGATGGGGACGAGGGGGTGCAGAGGGAGGGATTGCAAAGGTATCGTAGTAGCGGTAGAGGATAGCAGGGGATACATTTGAAATATCCATTTTTCTCACACGGACAGCAGTATATGGCCTTCCGATTTATTCGTGTACGCATCAGGCGTAAAAACAAAACATATCGAAAAGCACTTCAAAAAACAGGATAAAAACAGAAACACTTTCTTTTTTGAGTGGCATTGCAACGCATGCCGTGTACTAGCTTTTTTTATTAATACTTTCAGGTCCAATAATAAAATCCCATGATTTTTCATGGGTCTGTGCTAATTAAAAACATAAATCATTTGAATAATGTATTTATGTTTGGTTGGTAGAGCTGAGATCTTCGATTGAATCTCTGAGATTGTAGTACCTATTACAAAAAAATATAGTTAGTGTGGAGAGCCGTTAGTATTATTTATTATGTTTTTAGTTAGTATTATTACAGCAGCCCATTATCAGGTTGATTGGACTGCTAACAAAAAACTCTATTGAGTAACTGTGGTTTTTATAATGAAGAAAAATCTGGGATCACGCTGCCAACTAATTTGACAAACTTCTCAAAAACCCACAATGGGAAACTTTCCACCTGTCCCGAAGATTCGATCTTCTATAAGATAAGATATTCCGACCATTGTATCTAACTAAAGCAAGAAGTTAAACATTCCCACGTTTATACCAAGAAAATAAATGCTTGGGTTGAAACGAGACATGGTAGCTATGAATGGAATAATGGAAGAATATATTAACGGGCCTATTCTTTGGAACAGAGCTATACACTTGTATTGTAATAACATGTAGGTTTTATAAAATATTATGCGATGAAAGTAAAAATAAATAAATTGCTGTGTTCTGCAATATTAATCTTTGAAATCATTCAGAAATTAAAATGAAAACCGGATTTAATCGATGAAATTCGAAGAACCTTTCTTACAGCCGATTGATATAAAGTTCGATACTTCTATATCGATAGCGGAAATTTGAAATACTTTAAAGGACGATAAATCACAAAATGAGTTAAATATGTCAGTTTTCTCCGTTTTTATCTCTTTCGATCTGCATCGTCGAAATATTTCTAGGAAAATAAGTGGTCTTTTACGACGTGCATTTTAAAAGATTTTTTTCTGAATAAATTAAATAATGTTAATGAAGACAATATAAACGAAACTCAATCGAAAATCTGGAAACAGAAAAAACATATTGACACCTCTAAGAGGTGTCAATATGTTTTTCTGATTTTTCTGTTTCCAGATTTTCGATTGAGTTTCGCTTATATTGTCTTCATTTATTTAAATATTACAATTTGAGGTTTTACTCATAAAGTTAAAATAAAAAATAAAATATTCATCCTAGACTTGCAGAAAAGTCGATAGATGTCGCATATTAAATACAATGGATAAAGATTTATCCAGACACTATCTAGAGTGCATTTACTTGGGTTTGAATCTTGCAATCAAACATAAAGATAGTTGCCAATAATATATGCGTTAAAGAAAATGAAGATAATGTAGGTGGTTCTTAGTCGAAGTATGGTACAGCGAATTTCATATCAAGAAAGCAAGAGGTCTTGGGTTCGTGTCCCAGAGGTGTCAATATGTTTTTCTGATTTTTCTGTTTCCAGATTTTCGATTGAGTTTCGCTTATATTGTCTTCATTTATTAAAATATTACAATTTGAGGTTTTACTCATAAAGTTAAAATAAAAAATAAATAATGTTATTAAAGAAATTTGTAAAAAATGTTCAGTACTCTGAACTATTCAACGTTATTTTATAATTAAAAAATTCATAATTAGGTATTGGTTAAAAAAAACCGGAGATATGATTTTTTGAAAAAATATAAGACTTTCTTTTCGCTCTAATGAACAATTAAAATTTTGTAATGAAATCATTTGAACGAATAAATAAAATTCGTTCACCATGGATCGATTCATTTTTACACAGCCGAGTGTCATTTACAAAACTTCATAATATGTATATTATTCTTTCCATTCGGGTTGCAGCAGTGTTATGATTTTCAATGTATCTAATATGATATTAATTTTATAAAGATAAATAATTTATAAACATAATTCGTTCGTAATGCAATTAATCGAGTGTTTTTTACTTTAAGCTGGCTCGGTGTTTTTTAATCTGACATAATGGAGAACTCCAGTCCATTTATTTTTTTAATGAATAATGACCTTCTAACTTAAACAATTGCGTATTTTTTTAGAGTTAGTTTTAATTGTTAAAATAATTGCCAAAGTTTTAATTTTTCAAGATCCCCCGAAAACCACCGTATGTGTAGTGAATCGTGTGACGTCATCACTCACTAAGTATAAGTTATTTTTATTTTCAACAGGTGTTCATTTTGTATGACAGTTATATGGAAGATGGTATGATACTATTCGATAAGTTAAAACATTATATTTAGGTGGAATTATTTATTTATTATATTGTTCAATATTATTACGGGAGAAAGGTATAAAAATTGTTTGAAATTATTATTTTTTAGCTTTTAAAATCAATATTATCGAAAACGAATCATCACCTGTACAATTGTAGGCAAATAAGATACGGCACCTATCAGCTGTTCGATGACGGCCATTTTGGATTTCGAAGTTCGCAGAGCTGGCCGTGGAGTAGGTAACATTATGATATATATAGCATATTGTACAATTTTTTCGTACAGTTTAAAGTTTTTCAATATTTTAAATAATAGAGATAAACTAATAGAGATACCTCTATTTTTGATACTGAATTATTTAGGCCTAAATAATGTTTCAATAATCACAACAACTAAATCTCTATAAACAGTAAGAAATAACGAATAACATGAAATGTTGTTAATACCGATGGCTTGTGTCATACCTACATTTCAATACAATGACTGGTGAGGAGTGACGTCAGCACTAAACATTCAATAATACCAACTTTACAGTGTGTTTTAACGAGACGTTTAAAAATTCACTTTTAAATAATTTTTTTAAAACTCTACGTTTAATATTATTAAATAAAACTTTAATATATTCAGATTCAGGGTTTATTGGTCAATATGAAAATATTTTTTTAAAGCCATAATATTTTTCACTGGAGTTCCTTATTATTATTTTTGTTTTTGCTACGAACACCCTCAAACCCCTACTACTCGGTGATCGATTCGTTCGATGCAGGTTTTTCTAAAATTCGTTAAAAAGAAGCGTAAAAAATCTAACAAAAAATACAAATACACTATATTTTCGAGTGGTTATATAATGCGCAGAAAGTTTTTATTTCTAAGAATATTTTTGGTAACTATTCGCTTGTAGATATATCTACTTCAGATTATTAATAAGAGGAAGAGGAAGAAGCAAGGTTCACGTTTACAGTTCAGTAAATTTATTTTGGCTTCGTGACGAATAACGAAATTGTTTTATTACAACTTGACGAAGTGTCAAGATTGTTGTCACAAATAACCTCATTATTCGGTGGTTTAACTCCCTGACCTCTGGCGAAGGTTAACAAGGCACACCTACCTTCTCGAGGTTATGAAATACCTATTATTATTAAATCATTGTCTGTGTATTATTAAATATAATAAAAAACAACTCAGAGGTTGAACTTTATACACCTGGCATTTGACTTTCTTGGAACATGTAGGTGGTAGGTAGGTACTTGCAAATATGTTTACACGTATCCAATTAGCCTTTGTGAATAAGAACATTTCATATGTTGGATTGTCAGCATTATGAAGACATGATCACTACAACAGATTTAAGACCGGATAAGAAGTAAATGTGAATGAGAATGAGAAAAGTTGGTCAGAAATTGAAAAACTCCTCTCTTCAAACTTACAAAATTACTATGTCTGTCAAAAATTTAAACAAAATAAATACTCATTTCAATTACAGAATTGTTAATTACTTTTAGTATCTTCCCACTTTATCGCTCGTGGGAATTGTTCCCTTGATCAATTCCAATAATGAAAAGCAGATCAAACCCCAGTTCTAGAGTTCATTGATCCCGAGTTACATATAGACATAGAGACACACCTAACACCGAAAACAATGATGATAGATTATATTAAGAGGAAATCGGGCGGTGTTTTTTCCACAAAAACGTTTACCCAAATTTCTATCTGGATTTTGACATTAGTGCAAGTGTTTTTTTTAAACTAGTGCAAATGTTTTATATTATACCTACCTATAGATTATAGACATCGACCACTAAAGAGTCGGTACGTTTTACTTTTTTGATAAGTTACTTCTTAATAGGAGTTAGGACCCCCAAAAACCGATAAAATCGACAACCGATAAATCCTACCGGCTGCGCCAGTTGTAATGTTCTTTAATGTGGCTTACTAGCCCACAATAATAATATGTACAACATAAGTTCGTTTTCTTCTTTATTTCGACTTTACAATGGATTCAAGTAGTATTGTATTTTATGTCCATAGTAGCGACTGGCTACACGGGCTTCTAGACTAGATTAGATCTGAGCCCGGCGACAGGCCCGTCAGCTGTTCGTACCGAGAGCCGCTCGCCAAACTTCGGAACCCGAACGTTTCCGATGATGATATCCAATGCATCGACAATTACATATACTACACTAGACAACGTATTTAAAAAAAAAAGCAAATCCCACAGACATAGAATATTTTCTTCCAATAACGTTGGTAAAAAAATCTTAAAAATCGGTCGAGGAAAAAAAAATTGGAGGAGAAAAATGTGGAATACAAAACCTCGATTTTGACGATTTCATTTAGGTATTATCAGCCTGGGTGCAGTTGTCCCTTTCGCTCAGTATTGGGGGGTGTAAAAGTGACAGTGACAGCAACAGTTTGGTAAAATACCTATCGTTCAAATTTCTCTGCGAATACTGTATCGAACAACGAGTCGCAAACCGCAATAGTGGTTACACTGGTCGCCCACCACGAAGAGTTAACCAGTATTTTTCGGTACGTTGGTACTATTTGTGCAGTACCCATTAAATACAAAACGGTAAAAGGATTATCTACACTAAACTTATCATAACAACAGATATTTAATTCCATTGGCTGTTTATTCGCCAGCAAAACGTGCTTAAGGGAGACTTTTCGATATTAAGAGTATTTGCAAGATAACAGACTCGAGTTTTGTATTTTTTTCAGCGAATGATATTATCCAATACTGGGTGTAAAAAGACGTACCTGACAAACATCTTGAATTTATTCATGATACTAGCTGACCAGGAAAACGTTGTTCTGCCATATAAATTATTTCTAGTGAATATTTTGGTTGTTAAATAAAAAATAACGAATGTATTGTAAGTGTGTGGGGATGGGATCTATGACAGAAAGAGGAATGGAGCGCTGTAAGTTCTGGGAAAGAAAAAGGAATGAGTAGTGGGTAGGAATCTAGGGGTCAATGTGTCCAGGAGTGACGGACGAATGAATCCATCGAGAAAGTCCGGCTGGAAAGGTCAAAAGACCTCCCTTAACCAATCTCTCTAGACCCGGCCCGCCACGCAGCAAGTGGACAGACGCATTCGCCGCCAAGACCCGGACAAACCTCACCCCCTGAACCCGGGCACCCCTGCTAAGTCACCAAACGTAGCGAACCACTTGGGGTGACATATGGCAGAGGTGTTGGTTATCCAATAAATGGTTCCCGGGGCGGCGGTACCCATATCCGCCGCCCAAATTTTAAAAAGTTATCTGGTTAACAAGCAAATTTTCAAACAGTTTCGGTACTGACAGCTGGTCCAGGGCGATGCTGAATGCATATATCAACTTATTCTCTGGAATTTAACGTAAAAAAGTTTTATATATTATTAAAAAAAAACTGTTCCAGTGAAACAATACACTGTTTTTTGCGCTTCATTGGGCTTCAAAACCGTGAACTCTGCCCCCGTAGGTATTGAATATCTGTCAATACAGAATTTGATTAAATTCGGAAGGTCACATCACTCCAGTAAATCTAATCAAATTTTTTTAATTCTAGCATTAGTCGAGAGTTGAGAATATTAAGCTTGTTTAAAGATTCTACGCTCGATATAGTCGATATCAGACACAGAACAAATCGACGGTCCCAAAGAATGTCGAATTTGCTAAAAATTTAAAATCGTTTCTTTGGCTTATTATAATTTCATTTTAAAAGTCTGTATTTTCAATTTTCAATGAAACTAGATAAAATATCAAAATATATTTCATGATATCAAAAACAGTAAAAACGCAGAAACGAAACTTTACACAGCTCTACTTCAAGACTACAAAATCGCTCATCTGACATTTTTCTTCAGAAAAGTCGAAATAGTCTCGCAGTTTGATCAGTATGGATTTCAAAGAAAACTAACGTTACCAATTTCATTAAGAGGAATATAAACGCTAGAAATATTTCGAATCTCGTGCCTGCAAAATTTTAAAATTGAGCGTCTTTTTGCCCGAGGCTAGTTAGCGAAAAAGTGGTTTTTATTTATTTTGTGCATAATTTTATAAGAACGAAAAAAAGTTAGAACATGGAAAACCTCAAAAATAGTCTTAGCCATAAAGGGGTATTTTTTTAATATTGTTTCTTGTATTACTTCATAATTAAGTCATGAAAAAACATTTTTTTTGGTGGTTTACGCTTATATTTTTTGTTACGTAAATAATAATTTTATTGTAATTCCAGTACATAGAAATGCTAGTAAAAGCTTCGATTTATCCGTAGCATATTTTTTGATGTTCATACTGAAAGCCGATTCGTCGTAAAGATTAATCAAAATAGTATCTAAATAGGATTTCACGTATATATTCATCTTAAGGGCCCGCGACCCGGATTTGTACCGATTTATTACATATTTCCCTTAAACACGGTAAGTTTTCAAACTCTTAAATAATATATATGTTATTCTTGAAGATAATATGTAGACTTTGCCCGCGCCGAAACGCAAATTATATAAAATTCCCTCGATAGAAAAAAATCGCAAAGTATGCTCCAAAAATTATTATTAACACGTTTGCTTCGGTTATTTTACAAGTTATATGTATGAAAAAATTCACGGTGTTTCTTTATGCCCGCGAGATTTTTGCTCTATTTTAAACGAGTCGTGTTTTATTAAACATTTTCGCAATTTTCGCATCGATTTTGTCGCTGTAAATGTTAGCGGTCTCCTCTAACATTCGTATCTCTCCATCTTCTTCTTTTCGGGCCCGGTTTCAGTGCGTTAAGAGGGTGTTACCAGCAGGGCCGGATCTACGAAATCTAGCGCCCTGTGCAGTAGGTACCGATGGCGCCCCCCCCCCTACAGTTTTATTTTGATTAAAAATTCGTTTACCCCAATTTTTTTTTTTTAATTAATTTTTTTTTTTTTTACACTAATTTATCAAATAAAATCAAGACATATAAAGGGTGTAACCCTATCTAAAGTTTTCGAATAAATAAGCCACGATCTATGTAATTCTTCTCCATTAGGCAGTTTCTTGAAATAATACTTAGTATTAAATTTACGCTTGTGCGTTATAGGAAAATCAAAACCTTTCAATTGTACAGGACCTTCCTGAACTAATAAACTAATGGAATTTTGAGATAACTTTGGCCAGCATCCGGGATCTTTCAATTCAAGCTCTGAAAACAGAATTAAATTTAAACTGCTATCAGTAACGTTATTTTTATCTTCTAATAATTCGACCGGAGGAATTTGTGCGATAGATATCTGTTTAGATGTGCTCGGGACCATTGTAACGTCATTGCGCGGGACATCATTTTTTATCGGTGCTGGAGAAATTGGAATTAAAAAATTCCCAATGGAAACGAGTTTTTTTATGTCATTATGCTCTTTAATTCTAAGTTTTAGATTCTGCGAGCCTGAAATTTTTTTTTAATTATTGTTCTATTCATTGTAATCCACAATCCACAACCTCTAACAACCAATAGAAATGTAGTTATAAATTAAAAAATCAAATAATATAACCTCAAATTTGTACCATTTCCCCTGTGTTCTGTGTTGAGCGAACAAACACGAACGTATCTATGGTATCAACGGCTTACGAAAGACGCTTACACTGATTATTACTGACTGTAAAATAACAAATCTAATAGAAATTAATTATAGGTACATTTAAGGAACTTCAACTGTCAAAACAATGATGAAACTGTTAACAAGTTGCAACCTTGTAAACCGTGCGATGTTTATGCTAATGGAATTTTGAATTTACTGAAGATTTCATAAGAAAATGGTCTTTAACCACATTCTCCTAGAGACTTAAATCGTGCAAAAGCACTTTGAAAGGCGCCGTCGGTTTGTTTGTTCTGTTGAATAAAAGTACGGCGCTGTGATTGGTTAATGAATTTGGATCGCACGCATTCGTCGTAAAAGACAGTAAAAGATATATGGAAAAATAGATCTTACGTTTAAACTAAATATATGGAATTTGTAACAAAATTCTGTAACTGACTATAAATTCGTAAATCGTTGAATTTCGTTGAATTAAAACCAGATGCGTGCGCAGTCTGTATCTTTGGAAAGTGTTGCTAGAGCGTAATAATTATTTCGTACTATGGGTAATTTTTAAACTATTCAGGGAATATTATAACAAATTTTTAATACAATATTTATTTTCTCACGGCGCCCCTTCGGAGTTGGCGCCAGGTTTTTTGCACGTTTTTGAACGTATTACAGATCCGGCGCTGGTTACCAGAGAAAACCAGAAATATGTCATTTTTAAATCAGATTTTAGACGTATTGACTCTTTTCCACAAAAAATTATAAATGGATTTTGAAAAATTGTTCTTTTATCTAGCATTCGCATGTTTTAAATTTTGAGAAAAAATGTTTATTTTAGGTATAATAAGGTTATACCATCGGTCGTTGGCAGATTTGTTAAATTTTCAAAAAAGATTTTATATTATACCACACCCATTTCAAATCATATAATCATGCAGTAAGATAAATCAATACATTATCTGGGTGTCGCATGTTTCAGTTTTTTAATTTTAGTTTAAATAAAAATTTAAAAATATATACGTCCAGGTGTTTCTTGACGAAATTTGGTCCATTTGTGTATTTATTTGCGCACTTACAAACTAATATATTTCAGATTTTTTTAACATTCTTATTTAACTTAGACATTATTGAAAATGATAATAATCAAAAAATAATTACAAAAAGTACATTATTTTAATAGTTTTATCATCACGCCTTTCAGCATTTTTGGATGTAGGTATAAATTAAAGCAAATTTTTAATGAAATAAAATCGATATTGAGTTATAATAATTTTAAAAAGCTGGTACGGAGAATAATTAATCTTTCTCATTGTAACCGCCCTGCACGATCGTAAGAACAACTTTCAACGAAATGTGAATTTTCGTCCGCTGACTGGTTAAACGCTTTCAACTCCTAGTCCCAAGTCCCAATAGGTACAATCTGCTCAAGAAAATAACTGATTTACATAAAAAAATATCATTTTTGCAAAAGTAAGTAAGAATTGAGTTAACTTCGGGAACACGGACACGCCCACTACACATTTCTATCGGTTTTACTCTTCAGTGATGTCAGACTTTATTCCGATTTTCAGTTTTCGATCAGAACCTTCAAATTTTAAATCGTACTAAGTTTAAAGCACAGCACTTCAATTCTATTAAGATATCAGAGTTTTATGGCGGTAATCTTTAATAGAAATCCGAGGCAAGTCGTGCAAGTAATGTACAATCAAGATATTATGTATGTACGAATGTACGTACATGACAATGTAAATACGAATTCGTAGTTGGTTGCTGGTATCTACCTATATAAAGCAGTGAGTGGCGTGCAGTCCAAAAAGCTTTTGGTTCGTAATTTTATGTTTTTCGTTCCGATCATTTACTTTACAAAAGTTTTCTGTAGCTTATAGATAATTATTTATAATAAATAAATTCGTACAGTATTTGCTTTTCTAAATAACTTTCAATGTAATTTTTTAAAGAATACTTTAATTGCGGCATAACATAACCTAACCTAACGCAACGGCGTTCTTCTTCTCTTATTGACCCATTAGGCCGATCCCGCATACGCTTTATTTGTTCTATAAGGTTAAGTAAGTTTAGGTTAGGTTAAGAGAAAACCAGGCGGCGTTTTGTTTATTCAAAAGTATTCTCCAATTTCCTGTCTGGATTTTGACACTGGTGCAAATATTCTTTTGAAGAAGATAACACTAATAATCCTCTCTGCTTACCCTTCTATAATTACGGTCGTCACCCTCAGTTAAAAAAAAACCGCTTTTTTTAACTTAAAATAAATTTTCAATGTAAAAAAAATGCTAACTAAAAAAACGCTGTCCATCCTCTCTGCTAACCTCTCTATAATTACGGTCTTCGCCCTCACAGAAACTGATAGAGCAACGAAGCGCGTAGGTGACTGAATCGGTATAGCTTTTGTAAGGTGATTTATGCATAACAATCCCTATCGCGGTTCAGTCACTAGCGCGACTGAAATGCGGTAGTGTTTGTAAGGCGATTTATGCCTTCCAATCCCTAACGCGGCTCAGTCGCTAGAGTGACTCAACCGCGTTAGGGATTGGAAATACGCTACCGGGACGCGTATTTACAAAACCTATACCGATTCAGTCACGGTAACGACAATATACCTCTATATTGGTTATTTTTTATCACATTGCAAAAACAAAAATTGATCTAAAATCTAGATAAAATAATCTTTCTGATGTGTATATTAGAAATTAATAATTTTATTTCTAAATATTTAAATTTTAATATTATTCCCATATATTGTAAATACACCTCTATATTGATAATTTTTTATCACTTTGCAAAAACAAAAATTGTTCTAAAATCTAGATAAAATTATCTTTCCAATGTGTATATTAGAAATTAATAATTTTATTTCTAAATATTTAAATTTTGATTTTGAAAATTAAAAGCGACTGAAACGCGGTAGGGATTGTAAATACGCTACCGGGACAGGTGCCTCTATTTTTAAGTGTCTTGTTCTTTTTCACATTTATTTTTTTTAATATTATTTGAATTTCTTGGCGACCGTGTTAAGAAGGGCTTGTACAATTCGATAGTTCCATGATCGATATGTCGGTACAGCCAAGCACGCAGTTATATTATGTTCGATTATGTTTTGCGACTCTATAACAATCTTCTGTCTATTTTTAATAATAAAAATACACAGATATTTTACGCATCAACCTAAAAATTTTCAAGAATTCGACATTTTTAATTTGATTTATTTTTTAAAGGCACTAAAATCATAAGAAAGTCACGGCACGCCCCTGGTTGTTACGGTGAGTATATTGAGTTGTGTATAATAAGTACAACTTAAATCGGTCTCTGAGGTACAATGATTTCGGTGAAAGTCAGCAGACCGAAATGCAGACATATTTTGAAGCAACATGATTTTAAATCTCATCACTTCACCTTGATCTTTGTTGATTTGGACTAGGTAGGTTGAGGACATGACCCTTGGCGATAAAATATGGCACGATCAGATTAAAGTTTATCGTGAAAACCTTTTAGTTGCAATTATCACAAGGCACTTTCCAAATCACGAATCCATTTTAGGAGATGTGGTATAGATTCATGACCAAACTGCGCTGACTATCAAAGTGGCAGAGCCAGTAGCGGCGTTAGGGTAGGGCGCGGTTGGGCGACCGCCCAGGGCGCCGGACATTAAGGGGCGCCGCTTATTCCCTCGCTCTTTGAGCCAGGCCTACTTACTCGTAAATTCCCTAAATTTAGGAAAAAATTGTTATGGTGGCAACACTAGAACTGGAACGTAGTGTACAATCCCTTCGATCGGAGCACTGCATGCAGTTCATTTTACCGGGAATCCATAACCATAGAGAAACACCTTATCTATCTCTTTTTAACATTTTATTTAAAAAGAGTTGGCGTTATTTTTGACGAAGTTATTAAAACAGTTATTCCAATTATTTTTAAATCAAACAGACGTAGTAATCAGACGTTCCAAGCTACGTTGCGATGCTCTTGTTCGTCACTCTTGGTTCCGACTAGGAAGTGCCATTAGTTTTATCTAAAAAGTTGAAATATAAATAAGTAGTGTAAAGTAGGTATTTATTATTTAATATTTTGACGGATCATTTTATTAGGTAAGTACAAATTTATTTTAATTTATTTTTAATTTATTTTTTTAATTTATTTTCTATACTAAACACCCTCTTCTACCATATTTTTCTCTCTGCTATCTATCGATCTCTATAACATTTGTTTGTATGTTTATACGTTTGGGGCGGGGTAATCTTTGGAACTAATTACATAAATATACTATATTGATGAAATTTTGATACGGAGATAATATAGATGCCGAGGAAATATATAGATTACCTACTTTTTAACGCGGGAAAATCTCATTCCCACGGGAACGAGTGGATGATCGTGATTTTTTCGTCCAAATCTAAGCCTTGTCGCGAAACACCAGCTTGTAAAAGTAAAACATTTCACAAATATTCTGCTGCCATGTCAATGTTACCTACATTTTTTGATCTTCCTTCCCGTGTTTAACGCTATCCCAAATATAATGCGTTTTTGGTCGTCCTTGCTAGATAGCGTTATAATGAAATTTTATTGTAAACAATTTATTTTTAGAAATGTTTCGACTTACAGAGATTTAATTTGTTGCAGATTTTATTGATTACTACTTAACTAATTAGTACAAAATGTCTGAACACGTTGATCTAATCAAAAGAAATCTGGGTCAAAATATAGAAAACGAAAAGAAGAAAAAGAAAAGGAATTTCAAAAAACAAAAAAGATTATGAGTGTAGATAAATATACCATAACAAAAAATCAAGACCTGAATGTGGCATCTACATCTGGATTATAAAATTAATTCGTCGCTAATGGAGCCTCTGTCTGGCAAGTCAGATCAGATAGCTGCTGAAGAGATTGTGGACAAAGTTTCCCGAAGTGAGGGAATAAGTTATGCTACAATTACAGATGCTGCTCAGGATGACTCCATTGGTGATGTACAACAAATACAAATGCTAGATGACGTTAGTACTATTGTCCCGAATATAGCGGATCCAGCCACTTGGCCACTCATTCGAAATAGCAAAATAATTGATCATATGTATAATAACTAGTGGCCCAGTGCAAACTCACATTGATAATTATCCGAAGAATGGTACAGGGCGACATTTCTCTCATTCTCATTCCATAAAAAAATGAGCAATCAACGAAACAGTTCATTTAAGATAAAAACCTATTCGCGATCGACAATATCTCAATCTTAATTGACATACTTGGCAACTTTGTCAATCGAAAATGAAATTGCTGAAAACATCGATTTTGATAAAACCTAATCAAATAATTTTATTAGGTTATCAATTTCGCCGATAGAAAGACTAGAAAAGTGAAATTTTATTACTTTTTTTAAAAATAAATAGCTTGTTTTTTTAATAAACGGTTATTTCATTATACCCATTGCCTTTTTTCGTATGGAATTGAATTGCAGTTAGGGGGCGCCGTGGAAATCTCGCCCAGGGCGCTAGTAGTGCTAAAACCGGCTCTGGGCAGAGCCAATGAACGTTAAGCGTTTGTGTGAGTAGTACAGAGTGCAGAGCTGGGTTGATCGATCATTTTACAGGACCTGGGTCGCTCACCACCAAAAAATGACCGGCGAAGAAATAGGGTCCAGAGTACCCGCTCTTTGATCGGGTACTTTTACACACGGAAAAATATCACAGTTAGAGCCGAACGCTGCAAGTCGAAAGTACACTTTGTACCCGAGACCTGAGTACCCGTCGCCCGTTCTCTGGTCGGGTATTTCGTTTGACTAAGGTAGGTAGTAGATAATGCCCGGTCTACAAAATTCATATACCTTTGGTTGCTTGTCACATTAGCGTGATGGGTGCTGATGATCGAATCTTTTTTGAAAAAGTAACCCGATCGCTCATTGGTGGTTCGTGATCGGTTACAATGATCGGGTAGTTTACGATCGACCAGGAACTTTATGTAGAAAGAAATACGGGCTGCCGCTCTGCGAGTCGCGACTTGCAGTGACATTTTAATTCATACTTAATGGTTCATGACTCATGACTCTTCTTTCTTATTACGTTTATCCATGGTCAGCCTTTAAGCTACAGATAGGTCTTCAAAATATCAATAGATGATCCGACTCTGTTGACAAACGCAGCACACCTTTTTCCGTGACGATCAAACCCAGTAATTATTATTTTCTACCTTTTGTGTTGCCTAGTGACTAGAGTGCTGCACCTAAATAATAAAATAATCATTTCCAATGTCCACGGTCCGTGAAATTCAATGAAGCGGTCAGTCCATCGGCTGTTTAGTATTTCATTGGAGCCATCATTAAACTGGAACACGATGTCGCTTGTCGTTTGTTATTTATTGTTTATTGTTTGTTATTTCGCGGATGGAAAGTCTCAAGGGACAAGGACGCCATAGAAATAAGCAGATTAAGCAGATTTCTTTCGTTTGAAATATTGGACAAGTTGTTGAAATCGCTGAAAGAACTATCATACCATACTTCCTTGAAATTTTGAGTAGCCTAAAAATTACGCACCGTAGGTATCAAATACAACATTTTTTCCCTGCAACATATGCCATTTTCTCTTTCCCATCACATACGTAGGTATACAGTGCTGTCATTTAGCGGGTTTACGGAAAACCCTGTGTTAATTTTAATTTTTCTTTAAAATATTATTTTTTTTCTTAATTGTTCACCTACTTTTATTTACGTTTTAATTTATATATGTGTTTAGAATACATGAGTTCCTAACACTATATCTTTATTAGTTTCTATTTTTAAAATTTTTATTTTTTTTATTTCTATTTTTCTTTAAAATGTGTTTTTTTCTTCTTTATTTTTCACTTACTTTTATGTATTTCTTAATTTTTATTTAGTATGTTTATTATTTGTTTCAATAGAATAGTATTTTTTAATTCCTACATAAAATATTAAATGTATGACTACCACAACATGGGCATTAGCCTAGTGTGGTAGCCAAAAAAACCCAAAACTCTATAACAAATAGAATATCTATCTATCTTCTATCTATCTATCTATCTTCTATCTATCTATCTATCTATCTATCTTTTATCTATCTATCTATCTACATAAATAAAAATGAATCGCCGAAATGTATGTACGCGCATAACTTCTGAATGACTGCACCAAATTGGATAATTCTTTTTTTTCTGTATTCGTTATTGTCAGTACAAGGTTTGTATAAAACTACTGGTGAGCTCTGACATTACGAAATTTGTATAAAAAAATTGCAATAGGTGGCATGCGAGCTGTTTGAAAGCTGAATGTACCGGGAATGAATGTATGGAACGCAGGAGGGGGGGAACTCGGGAGGGAGAATCGCCGGACGGGAGAAGGGGGGGAGTGGAGTGGGGAGAGGGAAGGTGGAGGAGGCGGAGTGTGAACGCGAGAGGGGAAGGGGACGCGGGAGAGGAAGGGGAGGCGGAAGGGGGACGGGAAGAATGGGAAAGGACACGCAGGGAGAAACAATTTCTTTATTAAATGGCAAAGCAACGCATGCCGGGTACCAGCTAGTCTATTTTATAAAAATGAATCGCTGAATGTGTTTCTAAGCGCATAACTTTCAAACGACTGCACCAAATTGGATAATTCTTTTTTTGTGTATTCGTTATTGCCAGGACAAGGTTTTTATAAAACTTCCGGTGAGCTCTGGCATTATGAAATTTGTATAAAAAAATTGCTATTGGTGGCACGCGAGGTTTGAAAACTGAATGCATGGAAAGCGAGAGGGAGGGAGAGATGGGGGAGGGGGGGTTTTGGGGAGGAAGGAGGGGGGAAGGGGGGGGAGGGCGGTGAGAGGGGGGGGAGGTGAAGGAGGCGGAGTGGGAACCCCCCTTACACCATGCGAGCAAAGCCGCGGGAAAAAGCTAGTTATGAAATAAAAATATTCTATTGAAGAATTTTCCGCTTGCCAGCAATCTGTTTTTGGATGTTGTTACTTAGAAAAAAAGTGTGTCAAATGTTAAGTGTAATTGTGGGAATAGTTTCGGGTTAAATTTGAGATTGAAAGGTATGTGAGTAATGTATGATTGTATCTGCTAGCTTTATTTAAGGGCGCCACTGGTTGATAAACCTGGCTAACAGACGGTAAAGCATAATTCTCTGTCAGGGCCTTGGGGATTAAATACTTTATGATCAATTAAGACTTTTAATAATGAAAAGAAAGACAGTTTTCATATAACAGAGTTGATTTTATATTTAAAATATAACAAATAAAATCCAGTTAATCAAGAACAATTAAAAATTATAAATATGTACACTCACCCAAGGATCAACCAAAAATCTATTCTAGCTAAATTTATACTTAAGTCCGATAGCAACCAGGAATGTTGAATGATGCTCTCTGCTTTGCTGCTGTACTTCATTCGTCTTTAAAGATTGAGCCAGTACCAGATCAAGACCAATGCCATGGTCAAATTAGCTGCTTTCCATGCATATAATTGATGGATCTTCAAGTTTATTTTAATTTTTCTCCAAATATGTCCGATAGACGGATACAACGAAGAGCTTTCCGAGTTTGTAAAATAATATTTTTATTTAAATTCCTTGCACTGCAGGAATATACTGTTGAATCCCGGTCAGTTAAATGCTTTATAGAATGTTTCAGTTTCACGCCATTTAAACTTGTATGTAGCGGAACACACGGGATATAATTTTACATTCCGTAAGTTTTCAACAATTATCAATATGTTTTAATGAAACTGCATTATAAATAAACTCGGAAAATATACAGTGACCCTTTCAAAAAGGAGTCCACCTCTCTAGACTGCTTCCCAAATAAAGTCCCAGCTCTAAGGAAAAAAATGGCTTTTTATAACCTCTGATTTCAAAAATAATTGAATGGCCCAAAGTTCTATATTTAAAGAAAAATCAACTGGCGTTTTAAACCAAACAAATATTGAAAAAATAAGAGGTACGTGACTAGACTTAATTGTGATGAAATGTAATTAAATATTTCATAACAATGTTTTTAAATAAAAGAAATATTTGTTATGAAAGTTGAAACGTCGCATGTTGTTCGATCTCGATGGGGGGTCTGGTTATTTATTATTTCTACTAATACAACTGCGCTGTAGCCATACCTATACACATGGGCGCCCGCAGGGGGGGGGCAAGGGGGGGCACTTGCCCCCCCCTGGATTGATTGAAAATAGTCAGATTCTCTAATTAACTCAATGGAAAATTGATTTTGTGAAGCTAACAGTGCAGAATTTAACTTAGCGCTGCTACATCCCTCGAATTGTGTAAACTCAATTGTCAACAGTTTAAGGATATAATGTCTACTATTAATCAGGTATACCACATTAATAATTTTGAAACTGAAGTCTTGAGTTGGTTTGATTTTTGGAAAACGCGAGAATAAGTAGCCAAGATTTCATCGACTTGTTACCTTTTACAAAGATTTATCTGAGTGTCAGGTATGCCTTACTAGTTTTGCTAACATTAGGTTCCAGCAACAACATGTACGGTGGAGCGATCGTTCAGCACATTACGTCGTGTAAAAACATGGCTTTTACAATATCAGATGAACGTCTGTCTGGATTGTGCATGTTAAGGCTCTGCAACCGAGCTCGAAAAGAAGAAGATGCAGAGATACGAAATTACGAATGTTAGAGGAGAACGCTAACATTTACAACCTCAATATCGATGCGAAAATTGCGAAAATTGCGAAAATTGAGAAAATTGGCATTATCTTAAAAAGCATTTAAAGAAACACTGTGAATTTTTTCATACATGTAACTTGTAAAATAACTGAAACAAACGTGTTTACAAAAATTTTTGGAGCATACTTTGCGATTTTTTTCTATCGAGGGAATTTTATATAATTTGCGTTTCGTTCCGGGCAATGTCTAGATATTATCTTCAAGAATAACACATATTTTTTTAAGACCTTTAAAAATTACCATGTTTAAGGGAAATATGTAAGAAATCGGTAGAAAACTGCAAACTGCAACAAAAAAGACTTCATGGACAAAATTGTAGATATGTTTGGTAGCGATAACTGACAACTCCAGTTCTTGTCTAAAACATTACTAAAAATTTTTTGCCCCCCCCTAGAAAATTTTCTGCGGGCGCCCATGCCTATACAATCCTAATGACAATAACCGTAGGACGTATATTTATGTATTTATGATAAATTGGACCTGACGAGACCCCATCGAGCATCGTTTGTAAAAAAATAAGGTTGCCAGGGGTATTCATTAACCATCATTATTATATGCATACATACCATAAATGTAAATCTGTACGTATTAATTTGCCATCATCTTTTTTATATTCTACCGCAACCCCGTGAAAAATCACGGAATAGTCTGAATTATTGAATTGAATTCTTTACCATAAAATGACCAACAACCACGCACAGGCGGGTAAAATTAGTATGTTTGTTGATGATACGGCTTGATTTTTTTTAAATGCACCATGTTATGTACGTATTTATTTATTTTTATTTATAATTTCTCACCTTATGTTCTTATTTTTTTACCTACAAAAAATATTAACCTCACTAGGACTAGCAGCCTGTATTGAGGTATGTATGTATGTATATAAAATGTTGTCAGTGTGTACCTGCTGGTGAACTAAGAAAGTGCTTTAGTAGGTTGTTAAGAGCGTTTAACCAGCCAGGCAGCGGCCGAAAAACCACATTTCGTAAGTTGTTCTTACGATCGTGCAGGGCGGTTACAATGAGAATGATTAATTATTCTCCGTACCAGCTTTTTAAAATTATAACAAAATATCGATTTTATTTCATTCCAAATTTGCTTTAATTTATACCTACATCCAAAAATGCTCAAAAGCGTGATGATAAAACTATTAAAATAATGTACTTTTTGTAATTATTTTTTGATTATAAATATTCATCATTTTTCAATAATATCTAAGTTAAATAAGAATGTTAAATAAATTTGAAATATATTAGTTTGTAAGTGCGCAAATAAATACACAAACGGACCAATTTTCGCCAAGAAACACATGTACGTGTATATTTTTTAATGATTTTATTTAAACTAAAATAAAAATTCTAAAACATGCGATACCCAGATAATGCATTGATTTATTTTACTGCATGATTATATTATTTGAAATGGGTGTGGTATAATACAAAATCTTTTTTTTAAATTTAACAAATCTGCCAACGACCCATGGAATAACCATATTATACTAAAAATAAACATTTTTTCTCAAAATTTAAAACATGCGAATGCTAGATAAAAGAACAGTCTTTCGAAATCCATTCATATTTTTTTGTGGAAAAGAGTCAATACGTCTAAAAATCTGATTTAAAAATGACATATTTCTGGTTTTCTCTGGTAATACCCTCTTAATGTCTGATCAAAACTTTGCTTGAAATAGTTTTGTCATTTTATTGGATGATTAGAATCAACCTATTTCTTCCCCCGATCTCTTTATATCATCCCCTCACTCATTTCCGGGGGGCTATGCTTAATTATTTATTTGGAAACACCCTACTTTAACGATCTTTAGCCAAATGTAAACAAACAATAAGTGGGGAAATTAATAACCAAGGAAGGGGTAAAATAACCGTTAATAATTTCCGACATTTTACTCAGAAATCAATAAGAGCATAAGTAATAAAAATAAAAGCAATTTGTTTTTCATAATAAGAACCCACATGGAAATAATATAAATACATCGTCCGTAAAGTAGCATCACCACAGTTTGATAATGTCTTCAAAAGGCGAGACAGCTGTCATGCGTAATAAAAATTTCACAGCTGAACTTATTTATAAATTAACTGTTTTTTTTGTAAATAATAATATAATTGAATAAACTGAAGAAATTCTTTTCATTAAAAAGAAGTTCTACAAATTAATCTTTCTTCTTCTTGTGCCCTGTCCGTTCGACGAACGTTGGCTATCATGTTGGCTATGCGGGCTTGTTTACTGCGGCCCGGAAGCGTATTTCCAAAACCTATACCGATTCAGTCGCGGTAGCGACAATTTACATTTTAAATATACCTCTATATAGGTTATTTTTTATCACATTGCAAAAACAATTTTTTTTCTAAAATCTAGATAAAATAATCTTTCTGATGTGTATATTAGAAATTAATAATTTTATTTCTAAATATTTAAATTTTAATATTATTCCCATATATTGTAAATACTCCTCTATATTGATAATATTTAATCACTTTGCAAAAACAAAAATTGTTCTTAAATCTAGATAAAATAATCTTTCCAATGTGTATATTAGAAACTAATAATTTTATTTCTAAATATTTAAATTTTGATATTAAAAATGAAAAGCGACTGAACCGGTATAGGTTTTGGAAATACGCGGCCCGGAAAAGCTCTACAGTAGACTAGCCAAACCACTCTCTCAGGTTTTTCAGCCATGAGGTTCTCCTTCTTCCAGGGCCCCGTCTTCCGGCAATATTTCCCTGCATATGATCTCATACTTCTCTGGATGTCTCATCACATGTCCAAGATATTGAAGTTTTTGGATTTTTATAGTTTTAATAACTTCTTTTTCTTTATTCATCCGAACCCTAAAATCTTCATTCGTAACCCTGTCCATCCAGCTTATTTTAAGTATTCTTCTGTAGATCCACACCTCGAATGCCTCAAGTGTAATAATTAAACAATGTAACAACAAATAAAAAAAGTGCTATATTTCCACTAGCTCCGAAAAATAATACAAAAAACAATTTGAAAACCGCAGAAACGGCTAAGTTTATACTATAAATTAATATACCTGTATAAAAATAGGTCACAATAAACACCTGCGTGACCCCGTAGTAATGGGGTTAGTTGCTATAAATTATCAATAAACTGAGTTCAATTGAAACAATACAAATATTTTATGATATCAATAAAAATATATTTAATTTATACTTTATAAGTACAAAGATTAGACTGGTTTCTCTTTTGATTGAATATGGCCGAAGTAGGTAACAACTATGTTATGATGTCATATTTGAATGATGACGTTAATAATTTATAAGAAGCAATCGGATTGCTACAAAAAAGGCTAACCAATATTCAGTTATTTTGTGTAAATTTGTCATTCAAATTTGGGAGGCGTGTATGGGTACCGCCTCCTCGGAATTGGATAACCAAAGCCCCTGTCATAGGACACTTAAATGGTTGGTTACTTTTGTTGTCCAAGTGAGGATTGTTCAAGTCTTGGCGGCGGAGAATCCGTAGTTTTCGCCTTCTGGTGATGGGCATCCATTGTCCACTGGAGAGGTAAATCTACAAGTGAGCGTGTCCGTGCGCTCGAAGTTCTAGACCAGTGGTCTTCAACCTTTTTGAGCCGGCGTACCCCTTGTCTCTCACTACAAACTTGTTGTTCCCCGTACCCACCATCTATCTTTATTACACGTGTAATGAAAAACATGTTTCATTTGTAATTTTTAATACTATAATTATTGCATGAATTAAACAATCAAGATAAACAAAATAATTAAATAATGCAATTTTATACAGAATATAACACGACTTCAGGCATTTTAACCAGTGATTCTACATGCGTGCCAAGTTATTGCTTTTGGCTTCTCGTACCCCCAGGGGTACGCGTACCACAGGTTGAAGACCACTGTTCTAAACCGTAGACTAACATCTATAATCTAGATCTAGAATCTAGATAATGCAACAGTTTGGGAGGCATGTATGGATACCGCCGCCCTGGAAACCATTTATTGGATAACCAACCTTCCTGCTATAGGTCACCCCAAGAGGTACGCTAAGGTTGGTGGCTTAGCAGGATTGCTTGAGTTCACTGGCTGGTTTGTCTAGATCTTGGCGAGGGATGCGTTTACCCTCCTACTGCGTGGCGGGCCGGATCGGGAGATACTGGATGAGGGAGAACGTTTGACATCTTCAGCCGGACCCTCTCCAGCCATTGACAAGGACGAATTCATACGTCCGTCACTCCTGGACACATTAATCCCCAGATTCCTACCCACACCTTTTCCTTCCCAGAAGTCCTTTCTTTCCTTAAAAAGACCCTCCACACAGCATCCCCTAAGATGAGGGATACCCTAAGTTAATATTTTTCCTCAGGGCCTCCTGTGTTGAACTAATGTAAAAAATATATATCAGAAAACCGGCGTGATCAAATTTATTCGGTCATTTTGAAAGGTTGAATGTGATCATTACGAAATTTGGTTTTCTTATCTGGTTTACTTGTATACCGTTTCCTGAAATTTCAGTTAACCACAGAAACCTGACACCGCAACCTGAATGACTTCAAAGTTCAACTTTTGGTTGCTTGGTTGATTTTAAACACTAAACATGACAAATGACATGACAGTAACTGATTGTAGAGACACAATCGTATTTTGATTTTACACATGTAAAATATTTCCCATGGCAAAAATATATTTTAAAAATCGAAAAATAATAATATTTCACCATTTAGAAAAATATAAGGAGGTCCGATTGGCCTATGTCTCTGCTAATTTATCGAAAAATTTTAAAAGCTTTCAGATCTGAATTTTTTTACGACCCTCCGAACATTATCACTAAAGATGGCAGAGGTTTTCCTCCATTGTCTCCTATGTGAACAAAACAACATTTTTTGTGTAGAATAGCGCATAAAAATCCTGACTGCCCGGATTCGATGGGACTATCTTATCCCCGATTGATGGAAGGTGATGGGTAAGAGGTAGGTTGCCAAATACCATTGCCAAATAAATAACAATACAGATCTGTTAACATGTCTAAAGCTATTTCAAGCTAAATTTCGTTTCTGAGGGGTGCTCTTTCATCGGGGCGACACAGAGAGTATCTACCACAAATATGATACAATGATACAATGTAATTCCTCAAATATGATATAATGTAATTCCAGTATCGCCCTGGTTAAAGACCACAATTCAGAATGTAAACATTCCTTGTAATTCCCTTAACCGTTCCCTTAACTGTTTTGCATGACCGATATTTGAGTGTGTTATTTTTATTAAATTGTGAAATTATTAACCCCGATTCAGGCGAACCCTAGTGAGGTTAATAATTATACGCTAAAAATATCTAATATATAAAATTCTCGTGTCACGGTGTTTGTTACCATACTCCTCCGAAACGGCTGGACCAATTTTGATGAAATTTTGTGTGCTTATCTGGTAGGTCTGAGAATCGACCAACATCTATTTTTCATACCCCTAAAAGAAAAGGGTGTTCCACTCCGAAGAAAATTATTTTCCCCATACATTTTGTATGGAACGAATTCTCCTATTTTGAAAGAACTGCAGCAATATTGTAAGGGGTATAATATTGAATTGTGAACCGGCGGAGGGGGGGAGGGGAGAGGGGGGGAGGGGGGGAGGGGGGGAGGGGGGGAGGGGGGAGGGGGGAGGGGGGAGGGGGGGGAGGGGGGAGGGGGGGAGGGGGGAAGGGGGAGGTTCATTTTCGTGAGGGATCTCATATTCCCACTGACTCCATGCAATTGGGACTCTTTATTTATATATTAGGTCCTTATATATGAAATTGGCGTTTTGTATGGGAGGAACATAAAGTCGATTTTTTTTTTAAATACGATATATTTATTTAATCGTGATATGTACCATTGCTATCTATACACTTTTGCCATCTCATAGGTAGTTCATCGATCCCTTTACTAAAAAAAACATTCGGACGGGAATCAATAAAATCTTTGAAGGCGGTTTGGACTGCCCCATCGGAGTTGAATTTTTTCCCTTGCAAGAAGTTATCCAAATTTCGAAAAAAACAGTAATCTGTTGGGGCAAGGTCCGGAGAGTACGGTGGATGTCTTAGACATTCCAATTGAAGCTCCTCTAATTTGGTAGCCGTCTGTTGTGCAGTGTGTGGTCTAGCGTTCTAACGCGCGTTTGTTGATTTGCTTCACTCAATTCGTGAGATACCCACCTTTCAAGCTTTTTCGCCTTCCCAATTTGCTTCAAGTGGATTAAAACAGTTTTATCACTAACACCGCAGCCCGCAGCTAACAATAGCCTTCAATTCTTCGTTATGAACTTTGGTCTCCGGCCGTCCACGGGGCTTGTTCTGCAGGTCGAAATTTCCAGAACGAAAATGTTGGAACCAAAAATTCACTGTGTTTTCTTTTGCGGCACCGTCGCCATACACATTAATCCTTCGAGCCGTTTCTGCAGCACTGGTGCCACGGTGGAACTCGTACTCGTAAATAGCGCGATATTTCAAGTTTTCCATTTTGTAAACTAAGTGACGCAAAGAAAAAAAACAATTAAGTCAAAAACAAATGAATTATAATTTTCGAAACACAGAGTAAATAGCTGCATAAATTTGAATTTGAAATTCCTAACAAAGAGAAGATATTTCAGATCAAAGTTGCCAGTATAGCAAAACGCCAATTTCATATGTAAGGACCTAATATTTATGCACGCCTTGATATTTTTATATGCATACATTATAATAGGTATGTTGAACTACGGAGTAAAATAATGAATGAATAGTAAATAACGTAGGTAATAAATAATAAACTAAGAATAAAAGTACAAGTAGGTACAATACAATGTACGTAAGTATTTTCATTGTAATAGAAAGTTGTACAAAGGATTCAATAATTGAGAAAATAAGATATTAAAAAATGGATTATAAGTATTGGACGCCACACTATTACTATTACAAACATCTGTAAAATAAATCACACATAGACAGAAAAAACTATTCACATACGACCTACCCATATAAAATACATGAAAATAATAGAATCCTGTCAAATTTAACTCCATGAATAGATTAGACAGAATTTATTTCTTTACTTCATCTCCTCCAACAATTATAAGAAAACTCTCTTTAAAAGATTTTCCCACTCTTCCAATCACCTCTCTGTTTTAATTTCTATACAAATTAATATGTATTTTACCTTAAATACTCTTGTAACTACGATATTAATTTATATGCTTGTACGCCTGTCTCGACACTTTTTTTAGATAAATAAATAAATAACAAGAGTGCTGTAGAAGTAAGCAGGTACTGTGAAAGTGGTTAACAGAGCAATGCGCAGTAAGTTTGTTATTGTTATAATAAAAATGAACATACAGTTTGTTGTAAAGTATGTTTTATAATAAAATTATCAAACTTTATTACACCGGATTGAGTGTTTTACAGAGCATAGCTAAATTAATACACAAATAAAAGATATGTGTCTTGTAGTATTGTTTAAGTTTCCATTTTATTTTATGTTTCTGTTAAATGTTTTAATAATATAGTTTCATAATTGAGGGCACGTCCGGAATAATATTGTATCCAACCAAACTATCAGTGTCGAGTTATCGATGGAATACGAATTTAATTGCTTTTCTTTACCACTTTTCATTTATAACTCTGAATTGTATGTTTATTGTATTTTAAATATTTCAACTGGTTTTATTTTTTTTTCAATATTTCTAAAAACAAAAATATTTTTGGATTCAACGTTATTCCGGACAAGGGGCTCAATTAGTTAATCTGTTTTTCATAACTTCTTGCTTTAAGAAGAAACACGGTCACCGAGAAATTTTAATAATTGATATTTTAACAAACTGTTGCTGTCATTGTCGCTGTTGCCCCCAGAATATTAAGCGAAATGGACGACTGCACCTTAGACTAAATTTTATTTCCCAATGCCAACTGTATTAGAATAAAATATACTGTACGTATTGCTTTTAAAAAAAATACATTGATTGGTTTATATACTGAATATCGGTTAATGACGTTCAAACCAGGCAATTTTAACGATTTTTGAAGGGTCTTAACTCCTATAAGAAGTGACTTATCATAAAAGCAAAATGCACCGACACGCTAGTGGTTGATATTATATTGGTTGGTTATATTAAAAACATATTTGCATTAATGTCAAAATCCAGAAAGGAAATTGGGGGGTGCGTTTGTATGGACAAAACAATTTGGGAGGCGGGAATGGGTACTGCCGCCCCGGGAACATAGGATAATTGGATAACCAACATAGGTCACCCCAAGTGGTTCGCTACGTTTGGTGATTTAGCAGGGGTGCCCGGGTTCATGGGGTGAGGTTTGTCTAGGTCTTGGAGGCGGATGACCAGGACACACTGAACCCCAGATTCCTACCCACCCCTTAAACCCTTTTCCTTCCCAAAACTCTCCTCTTCTTCCTTTCCTTAAAAAACCCTCCACACAGCATCCCCAAAGATGACATAGGCCCTGAGGAAAATAATTTTCCTCAGGGCCTCCTGTGTGGAGCACGTGTAAAAAAATAAATAAAAAAAACGCCGCCCGGTTTCCTCAATACCTTCTTGTATAATTTTCGATAGCACACTGTAATTATAATCTATGAAAAGCCCACCTGGGTGAAAAACCAAAAGGGGCACATGAAAAAGTACGAATGATATTATATGTAGGTACAATAAAAAGGTCAGTATTCATATTTTAAAAAAGTTTTGACGAATTAAAAGTTACATAATAATAGTTGGTATATTCAAACAGAGTAGGTTCCCAGCTTCTAGTAACTAGTCATCGAATTTAGATCCATGTACGACTTAAATGTCTATAAACGTCCTTCATTCGGATCAATTAGACTTTGCGTGTAAAATTTGCCATTACCAAACAACCTTGTAATGGGACCAAGCCTACAATTTTGTATGGGACATTATTGGCCTCCGGAGATTGGTCGACCTATTTGTGCCGTATATGGCCCCCTTTGCACCGGCCGCAGACAGGTGATAGCTCCAGTTATTATAACCGTGATGTTGAATTATTAATTACCATTGTATAGACTGTATAGAGTCATGGAGGCATCAGCCACGTGCACAACTTTACCGACATTTCAAAAGAATCTATTGATTTTTTGGTTATTATGTTCGTGTGATTGTTTCTTCATTATTAAAATCAGGGGTCCTAGCATGGTTGATCGATATAGGTTTTATCGAAAATGTCGGTAACTTGCCGTCGCTCCCGAGCACGACTGCAGGCCGCTAACGAACAAATGACACTTCACAACGACTAGGGGTTTCTACTTTATTTCACTTGAACTATTATTTATTCGTAAGCGGCCTGCAGTCGTGCTCGAGAGCGATGACAAGTTACCGACATTTTCGATAAAACCTATATCGATCGACCATGCTAGGTACCCTGAGGTGTATATAATTTTGAGGTGTTTCAAACATCATCAGTATCATCACGTTAAAATTGATGACCATCAAATAAAAGATTAGCGTCATTTTTGATGACCTCCGTGGTTGGTTCTAATCTATTTTATTTGATTGATTTGTGTTATATCACAAATTATTCATTAAAAATATAAAGTAGAGTCTGTCAAATAAGAGTAGAAAAAATAAAAACTGGAACTACGAAATTTGTAGGCTGGCAACACCAATTTACCTGTCAAATATTCTTTTGAAGTGCAATGACACTGACGATACAGAACACTGTATACACATTTAAAATTACTTTTTTTTATTTTAAATTTTTTTTTTTAAATCGATGGAGCACTGTTGTTAAGTTACCTACTTAATGACATAAATTTGATTAAATTGAGTTTTACAAAGTGATTGGCTTTCATTTAAATTACTCTCCACACAGCATCCCAGATGACATAGGCCCTGAGGGAAATTATTTTCCTCAGGGCCTCCTGTGTGGAGTTAATGTAAAAAAAAAAAAAAAAAAAAAAAAATTAACATAAATTTGAATTTAACAGTAGGTAGAAAGGAAGAATCATTAACGGTGAGTTTAGTTACACTACTTTTAGATATGAATGAGTTAAATATATTCAGATCTAAAATTAGAGACATGATCTGAAGCCTGGACAACGCTAGTAAGTATTTAAGGGAACGTACCCATACTACGTGACACGTTTAAGGGGGGGGGGTCTTCAAAATGTCACGCTCCATACAGATGAGCGGCGGGTTGCTTAGGATTTTGGTCACCGGGGGGGGGGGGGTTAAAAATTGCAAAAAGTTGGTCACGTAGTATGGGTACGTTCCCTAAGCTAATATTAAATAAATGTGAGCAGTGGACAATTTCTAAAGTGTGCTTTATATTTTATTACAAAATCGTTATTCTTCATTATGTTAACACACAATTGCAAAGATATAATAACAATACACTTACATGCGATTCTAATTTTGAGATCAATGGAATGAAAAAAAAATTTTTTTTCACTTTTATGCCTTTTTAATTTTTAATAAAAATGTTGGTTACACAGCTTTAGATTATAAACATGATTATATTTTTAGTATTGCCATTTGTACAACAGTGGCGCCCTCCTATGTTTTCTACTCTTATTTGACAGACTGTAAGTACCTATGTTGTTTTTTAATGAATAAATAATTTTATCGAATGTATAAATTTATCGAAAGCTAGTCGAAAGAGGGCGTCGACAACTTTCAGTCTCAGAACATACTAAAATCGGGGAAGCCTTAGACGGTTGGGGGCAAGCAGTTGACAATCACGTAAAAATATTAATAACGCCTCCTACGTCATATATATGTCTGGCAACAAAAAAATTATCGTTAGAACAAGCTTATGGGTCCGAGTGGTTAAAAAATATCTTGGAAAACTTTTACCGCGCTTTTTTTCGTGACTCCATCGAAAGTTTTTTTTAACATGTCATTGTCAACCCTTTTAACATTTTTCCCACTTCAAATAGGACTAACCTAAACGCTGCTGGCTATACATATACGATGGCCACAATTATAACTCTTTCCCTAATATCGATCCACGCAACTAATGGCGTGTCACTGCCTCCGCTATTAGCTATAAGGTATGTAGACATGGCAGACAGTCTTGCTGCAAAATACTATTGATCAAATACATACTGCAAAGGTCGGATTTCAAACATTATACATGGCTTACATCTAACATGATAGATCTCGGCGTCACGCGATTGCAGATTGCATTTCATTTTGTGGTAGCTACTCTGCAATCTTTCAGAATGTTGTCATTAGCGTCAGCCGAACAAAACAGACATTTCACAAGAAGATTTATGTTAAAATTATGTATTTTAAGCGGGGAATTTAAAGAGTGACTATGGCATCCCCATTAAGGGGAACGTATGCGCGGCCCATTTCGGCCCGTTTCATACAAATCTTAGATTTGGATTTGAGATCAAAATACCCAACCAAACTGAAAAAATGTTTTTCTAATCAAAAGGTATATCAAATATCTAGTTAGGATGTGAGCTACTTTATTTATTTTTGCTTTCAATAATAAGATATAGGCCAATAAAGATTTTAGTGTTTCATGATTTTGGAAGCAACTTAGGCAATTATTTGCGAGTAAAAGAAAAATATAAAAAAAATATTTTTACTAGATTTATTTTAAAAAACAATGAAAAATAAAATAAAAATAAAAAAATTCTTAAAAATGCATTTGTTGGATATTAATTTTAATGTATAAACGACTATTTTTTATTCCGCGGTAAATAGGTAATTTGTATTTTTAATATAAACCCATTAAAATGATTTTTTTATTTTATTTTTTTTTTTTTTTCATCATATTTATATAATAAATACAGTAAAATAATTTTTTATTGTCTTTCATTTACTCACAAATAATTGCCCAAATCGCCTCGAAAATCCAGAAACATTAAAATCTTTAATGGCCTATACCTATCTTATAATTTAAAGCAAAAATAAATAAAGTAGCTCATATCCTAACTAGATAGTTGATATACCTTTTGATTACAAAATAATTTTTAGTTTGGTTGGGTATTTTGATCTCAAATCCAAATCTAAGATTTGTATGAAACGGACAGAAATGGGCCGCGCAAACGTTCCCCTTAAGGTAATTTTTTATTTTATTTTTCATTCACAATCTCCACACAGGAGGCCCTGAGGAAAATAATTTTCCTCAGGGCCTTATGTCATCTTAGGGGGTTTTGTGTGAAGGATGTTGTTTTTTTATGAAAACGAAGGAGAGGAAGTTCTGAGAAGAAAAAAGGTAAGAGGGATGGATAGGAATCCGGGGTCTATGTGTCAGTTTGAATGTACAGAAAACAAATTCAGGTTTTTGATTTGTTTATAATTTCTGTCGTATGCACGTGTGTGAAAGTCTTTATTGTAATAATAATTGATAAAAATCTCTTTTCTATATCAAGTATTATCTAAAATCAAAATTACATTTCTTCCATGTCTGAACTCGACTCCAACTTTCTATGTTATTTTGAAATGTTCTCCTGATATTTCTAAAAATGATATTTCTACTGATTTCTTACATATCCCCCTTAAACATAAGCTCTTAAAAAATATATGTTTTTTTCGAAGATAATATCTATACTCTATACATTCCCCACTCCGAAACGCAAATTAAATGAAATTCCCTCGATAGAAAAAAATCGCGAAGTAGGTATGCTCCGAAAATTATTATTTTCATGACTGTTTCAGTTATTTTACAAGTTACATATACCTATGTATGAAAAAATTCACTATGTTTCTTTAAATGCTGATTTAGATAGCCCCTAAGAGATTTTTTACTCTATTTTAAACGAGTCGTGTTTTACCGTGACATTTTCATAATTTCGCTTCAATTTTACCGTTTTAAATATTAGCTCACTCTCTCCAACATTCGTAATTAAATTGCATATCTCCATCTTCTTCTGTTTGAACGGGGATACGGCGCCTTAAATGCAAAAACGTCTTCCCTTTCTCCATATTATATTAAAACGATGGCTAAGAACACCCTTGAAGGGTGAACACCAGAATAAAAAAAAAAAAACTTGACCGTTTCATATTGTGCCATCAAGACAAGTGCTCGCTTTTACGATTTTTTAAATTAAATGACCTTTACGTTACACGTAATAAATATGTAATACCGAGCCGCTATTGATTTTGATTATTATGATTGGTATTCAAGGTGACATACGTGGCAATTCTGATACGTGGCAACTTTCCTAGAAACGAAACGAAAAGTCTGTATTCAACTAGTCAACGCCTTATGAAACTAGTTACCTACTTTGTTAATGTTTTAATGATTGGTTCGGTTTGTGCTCGACACCTTTTCTTTCAAAGGGTGTTTTTTACCCCGTAGCAAGGTCATCTGACACAATGTTTATTTACATTTTATTGTCCTACCAGCGCAGACCTGTGAAAAATCACGAGATATTCTGAGGTCTTGACAAATCATTATCGTGAAAATTTTTCGGATATTATTCCGTGTTGCCCTACAATTCACAATTTTAAACCATAATTACATTGTAATATCATCTCATAGAGGATTGTGGCTGGCAATACGCGGTATCGCATCTTCATACATTCAATGACAACTCAGAATAAACTCAACTTAACACCTCTTTGAAAAGTCATTGAAAGCTACGAAAACAAATGAAAAATAGCCCACAACCTAACCTAACCTAACCTAACGTAACCTATTTAACCACTTTTTGTATATTTTTTCATCACTCTTTTCAAAGGAGGTATTGAGTTGAATTGATTCTAAGTTGTCCGTTCACCCATAAGCACACGTCTGCCCTGATGATGGACACTGCAATGCTGTCCGAAACGTTGGCTGAAGAAGGAGGCAGCGCAAGACGGCAAAATACCCCAATAATATATCACGATAATACTTTTAGCCGTGAAAATCTCAAATTATCTTCTGGCAATCAGATCCTATTTTAAAAATGACAATGAATAATAATAATTTTTCATAATTTTTCGTTGAAACTTTACAATGTAATGTTTTAGGTATTTTATTGCGTGGCTGCGTTATTAACCCGACAGTTAATCCCCCTACGATTGGCCCCCGAAATTATAATTTTTCGTGCCTTATTTACCAATTTCAAACTTAAAATCGCTTTATTTATTTACAGTGTCGATTGTGTATACTTATTCGCTGGTACACACAGTATAATACAGACAAGTAGATCCTTGATGCAGTTTAATGAAAATATGTTTTATACTTTTGTCATTCGGCGGTACATACTCTCTGCCCCCTTTGGAGACACTTAGTTATATTTTGTGAAAGTAGGTATACCATATTTTCCGTAACCGATTGCATATTGTATTATTTAAGGATGCGGGGGGCCAACTGTCGGGCGATCAACTGTCATGCAATCGTTCTTCACACAATCAGTTCCATTTTTAAAATGACACTTAAATTCAAAGCAAATCCGAGTTCCAGAGTCCATTGAACCAGAGTTGCGCAGGACACAGCACAACCGAAGTAAGTATTTTGGATCTACATAAAAAAAAAAATCGAACAATAGGCCAGAGACTGGACAGATTGAAATTTTAGAATGCGGCTAAGAATGCAACTCTGATGCCGCGCCGTACGCAAAACCATCTTCGTACTTGAAGTTTGTTAAAAAACTACTTTCGTAATAAAACCGAATTCAAGCAAGTAGCCAATAATGCCAAAGGATGGGGCCACTTACGTTAACAGATCGCAAGAGGACCTGCCGCTGGCAGGTGTAAGTACTGCGGGTTTGTAATTTTGAGTATCTCCGGATATGGAGAGATTGAGGGTAATATTATTATTATTGTAACTGGCAGTTGTGAATAATAGTACCACGCGGCTGTATATTACATTGTATGTACATGTATATTACATATATTACATTGCCTGTCGCGGTTACTTTGTCCCGGTGACTAGCTGTCACTGGATCACAGTAGATCCGAGGAACCGGCTATTTTTGAAACCAGTTCCTATCGGATTTATAAAATGGTCACTAACACTCAAACTCGGCGAAGCCGAACCAAAAGCCGACCGCAGGGCCTAGTTTCAAAAACCTGCGGAACGGGTTTTTAACTGCTAGTATCAAATTAATGAAGAAGGTCCGGTCCTGACTGTATGAATTAATTTCTGATGCATTTCCGTATGCAATGCGAAACATAACATCTCAGTGGCACTGCCAGTGCCAGGGCCAAGGTTGCAAAGTTTATTTTTCAATTTACTATTAGACAGCTTCAGTCAGCTGACTTGATTAACTCGAGGTTCGTTTGTATTTTGTTCGCTTTACAGCGTCCAAACATAGATGGCGTGTTCTGCTCAAAACAAACCAATACCAAATGCAAGGTCGAAGTCCATCTTTTATTAATGCATCTACCTAAATATAGAAAGCATGCTAATGCATCACTATATTTAAAGAAGGTAATTCAAGATTTCCTTGATGATACTCAGCCTCTGTTGTGAGATGGCATTAGGAAAAATAGGATAGAGTCACAGGACCGTGATTAATTACGGGCATGTGCCTAGAACGGTGGTCGAAAAATCCCCAAATTATGTAACTTGAACAAGGAAAAATTAAAAAAAATGTATAAGTAATAAATAAATCAGAGTGTTGTAATGGTCCTCCACCCTTGGGTTTTGACACCAATTGTGATGAACCCTACCTAGCTGATTTACTTTTCTAAGCTTCTACCTCGTAGTTTAAATCTCGTAGCTCCTGTCTCGTAGCCACGCTCATAATTCTACCCTTATGTCCTACTGATCACACCACTAGGTATGGTGGCCTGACTCAACCCTCCTTTCGGTTTATTTCTACCTCAGGCTCGTGATTTCTAAACCCCTATACCTTATAGTCTAGCTAAACCTACCCTATCTTCTTAAATCCCTGCGATTTTCTCACAGTAATCAAGATTTAAGATTTTAGTTCACATTATTTCTATAATCTGCGTTGTGTATTTTTTGTTTTAGATTTTACATCTGTTTGCATACTTAATATGCACACATATGTAGAGAAGATAATGTATTACGTGTGGTAACCCATAGATTCTTTTAGAGAAAGGGTGAGAATCTTCCGATTTATTAATTATTATTATTTGAGTATCTTTTACCGAGTTTGATAAACTAACCCCGCCTTAGACTTTGTGTCTATTTGATTTCCGTAGGAATTTAGTGCGTTTATTTAATTCTTCCTATCACCGCTGATACATCGATAACATAAAACAACAGTTAATAAATTTAACATTTCAAGAAAGCAAACCTTACCTTACCGGGGATCGTACTCGAGGGTCCAGTTTTCTCAATTGAAGTCCTTGTCTGCAACCTCCCCTAACATAATGTTTTGTGTAATCATAGTTAGTAGTCATAGTTAGTATTCACGATTGTTGAAAGAGCAGGAATGGAGGGATATGGGGAGGGGGATAATATGTTTGCTGAAAAGTCGGCTCCTCCGCTAACCAAGTGAAAACCGATGAACAACAATTACAAACTCGAATTCTCCCAGTACGTTTGCTAGGCTTGTCCTTAGATCCGAGTTTTACTCTCTTCGACGAGCATCTCATGCTATGAAAGGGGCCCTTCACGCCAGCAGGGGGAATACCAAGTCTTCATGCCGTTTTTCTGTCCCACTCCGACTTCCGACGCCTCCGGGTTGAATTTAACTCTACTGAGTCTAGAAGGGGTATTTCATGTCTTCCCTTATCATGTCTCTATCCGTTAAATGTGGCGTAAGCTTGTGACGGGCAGATCCTTCCTCCCACGTGACCGACCCAGCGTTACACTCCACCTCTGACTAGCTGACATAAAACTCACCTTGTGAGCCTTATGTTTGCTTTCAGGTTTGACAAGAACTTCCGGTATGCGAATAACCTGTAGCTTTAATGCCGCGTCTGCGTATTGTCCGCACACGTCCTTCCTCTTCCCCGTATGCCCCACCTCGACAATACCGCCACAAGATCAAAGCTCTCTCCGTTCGGGAAAGGTTGCCACTTACATTTCCGGATGGCTCATAAACACATACCGTAGCCTTGAAACTTACATTCGAGAAAAGTTAGGATTCAGGACTGTATGATTATTTGAACACCAGTGTTTTTTAAATGAGGTCACTAGCTCCTCGTGTATTAGGTTTTAGGATTACGGGTATTTATGGGTTCTTGGATACCTACTTGCTATAAGAAAGATTTAAAAATGAGATAAATCAAGTTGTCATTGAATCAATGACCTCCTGAATAATTGTGATGAGCTCTCTTTGAGTTTGAAGCTAGTCGCAGTACTTTACTTTGCGAAATTTTGCGCGCGGAATCAATGCTACCTATTGGCGATCGCCCTAGTATAATCAGTTGTTTAGAATTGAGTGAATTTAACGTCGATTTTACTTTCACATATTGGGCGAAGTTTCCGTCGTAAGCTATGATTGATAAACCTGCCCCTTGACTTTTGTGTTTTTGTTTTATTTATTCGTTGATGGAATTTAGGTGACCGTGTCATTGAACTCTAATCGAAATTTTAGATACACAATCGAAGGTCATATAACATACCCTAATCTCGTCGGTGAAAGGATTCGGTAGGTATTAGCTATACCTATCAATTTGCTATTTCTATCGATTTTAGCGTTACGTATTTCATTTCTCATGGTTATTTGTTTATTTAATTTATGTGTTGTCGTTAATTATTTTCCTTCGTCTTATTGTTATTATTATCATTCAAGTACGCCAATGTAATTACCTAGAATGATTAAGAAGCACACTCCTATGACATCTTGTAATACCTAATTAAATTGTGCCAATAGTTAATTAACTCCGATGAACGAAAGACCGATATTAAATAGGTACATCATTTTTATGGTTTGTTTGTTTACTCTTCACACAGACGACCTTCGGTATACTGACCTACTTTGGAGATTGTTTATTTCTACGGTCATTGTCCTTTTGAAGCACGATTCATCGTTTAACTAATTATTTCTTATTTATTTGACCTAGTTTTGCTTAAACACTGATAATTTAAATAGGTACCTTGCTAACCTAGAGGTATCTGGATGACCTAGTTTCAACTAAGGTATAATTTGCTTGACCTACATAGTTCTGAGAAATATAGGTATTTCGGTTACGAATCGAACTGATATCTTACGTCGCATTCCTTATACGCGCTTAAATAAACATTACACCTACCTAACTGAAACAAGTACTTGTATGACCTAATTTATAAGTAGGTATTTGTTTGTTTGACCTAATTTTGAGACGCTTGTGTACTCCCGCACACGAAATATAGAATAAAGAGCTTCCACGATAGTCATTTATTACGTTCTACGCGCCTCGATTCGTTTTATATGAGTTATAATAAATTAGCGTATTTACCTAACTGAAGTAAATACCTACATATGTATCCTAACTCTAAAGCAGGTATTTCCTGTTTGACCCACTTTCGAGCAAGTGAAAATTGTTATTAGTGTGTTAGTGACAAACTTCAAAGGTCCGATTGATTTATTGGTGATGCACGCTCGTCCCTTTCTTCTTTGTCTCTGAAAATAATTAATAATTGGTTTTATCTTACCGCCCTCGATCGATTACAATTTTTCCCAGTCGGAACTTTCATAACTTCGACATTGTGATCGAGGTTTTCCTTTTTTTTTCGTTTCCTAGCTAATGGATTCCTATCGGCCCTTTTTGAGAAAAGACTCTGATGATGAAAAAAACTCTTCAAATATCTGTCTATTTAAAATTCACTTCGGTATTTCGCTTAGTTCCTCAACCTCGTATTAATTACTGTTTTATTTCATTCGCCTTCGAGAGGTGATTCATCAAATAACAAATCAGATGTTTAATTTTATTGTCCGGAATTAGGTAAATCATTATTTATTCTCAATACTTTAATATCACTTTAGAATCAATAACCGTAGATACGCACGTTTTCCAAGTGTACGAATTATTATCACCACTGTTTATTACAATTTCGTTATTCAATTCACAAAGGATTTTTAACCGCTTTATTATTGAACCACTGTAGTTTAAACGCGACTCGAACAATTCGTTATTGTTATTTATTTTACATATGTCATGTTATTTAAAGTAAGGTTAAACTTTTAATTATTATATCACCTATAGTTAATTTTAAAATCGCGTGTTATATTTTCTTTTATCCGGTAATTTGATTTATTTTAAGACACTGGGTTTTTGTTAAATGTTATAAAACCACTAAATACAAGCTGTAAGAAAGAACCCCGAATGTCATTCAATTCTTATTTACTGACTTTAAACACTTTCATTATAAAACACCCGAACTTTCACGAAGTATTATTTAGGCACTTTTCCGGATTCTCCGTTGATCGTCTTTGAAATTTTTATTCCTCAATTTTAAAGGGAAAATAAAACACTGAATTTACTATTTTTTTTGCAAACACTTGTAGACATTTTTCAACTCTACTAGAAGCACTAGTTTACTAGTCTTCTTCGCGCACCTTTACATTTTTCTTGATCGCGCACTTCCCGTTATTTCATCCGAACTCTCCCTCAATCTCCCAACGAATTCCCTTTCTTTATCAAACCATGGTCTTTTAAAAACTTTTTAGAGCTCTCCTTTCATAGAAAAATCACCCCTGATCGCCCAGACTTTCATAGGAAAAGGACCAAATTCGGTTCCTCCGTATATGACCTTTTGTCAAATCTCTGTTAATCTTCTATCTCATGTCTTAGAACCAAATTTGTTTAGTGTCTCTCTCTCATATAAAATCACATAAATTTTCTCATTGACAGGTATTTATATTTAAAAATTTCATGTACTTGCTCGTAATTCATATTTAATGTCCACCCCATAAAAAGTAATTGTTTTTTCTCTAAAGTAAATACTGTATCTCGCTTGTGTAATTTTGTTTACATCGTTTCGCTTTAATGATGCCCTTAATTGCTCGAAATCATGTTCTATAAAATTATTTGGATAAAGTCATATCAACAAAGTGATAGCCAACCCTTTTTTCCCTAGTCAAACGGTTAGCGATTCCTTCGACGGTTTACGCGTATTTCCCAGTGTCAGGCTATGTTAAGCATCTTTTCCTGTGATTTGATTTAATTGTAGAGTGACCAAAATGTACCGTGGCCTTTGACATGCCATATTTTCAATATCCTGTTTATCGTGAATAGTGTTGTCAGATCAGAGTAATCTTTATACCGGTACTTATTAAAGTCAATTTAAGTAGTTCCAATCAGTTTTCTTTTGAAATATTTGGCTCTAATAACTTCGTTTCACCATTCCATTTCCATATCAATAGGTTTTCCCACTTTTCCAGGTTATTATATTCAGTTTGTGAAAATTTCCGAGATTCTACCCGTTTTTTGTGATCATTCCAGATCGGTTTTAATTAAATCGACCCCTGGGACCATTCATGTTACGTTTTCCGTGCCCTTATTGATGATTTTTCATTTACTTATTTTCAACATTTCCGCCTAAGATTTTCTTGTTTCCATTTGAAACGTTAGGTGCCCAAAACCTGCAGTTCTCGATCGCGCCTTAAATAAACACGACCCGGGTCAATAATCCTTCAACTCTTTGTCTTTAGATCTGTTTACTATTCCGTTCGTTGAACTTTCGTTCCTGTGGGAAAGAATTCAAGGCCGCTCAATCTGATCAAAGCCCACTAAAACGATACACGCCTATAATTTCTCTGATTGGTTCAAATTATTTTTAATCGCCTTATCTACTCCCTCATTGGCAGAATCCAAACTTCCTTTGTCCTCGAGATAGCTATAAAATGGGGGTTCCCCCGCTCCAGTCTCTATGCAGATTTCTGTATAGTTCCCAACTGCTCGGACAGATGTCGCCGAATGTACCATTTTCTCTACATAATATTTAGAGGAAAAATTTTTTTCTTGTAGGCTTCTCGTAGGTTGAAGGTTGGCATTCATCACAGTGTGCAGTTCACTTGCGATAGAAGTGAAACTTTGAGAAAACTAAAGTAGATAAGAGTGGGGAGGCTACGAAGCACCGCACAAAGAGGAAACCGATAGGCTACGAAGCACTGCACAAAGAGGAGACCGATAGGTTAAGAAGCACCGCACAAAGAGGAGACCGATTATACTATCTCATTCTCTCGCAGGCTGAATCCTAAAAATGCATGTGTTTGTCTCTTTTTAGTGTCGCTATTTTTCGTTTCATCTAGTTTCAAATCACAACGATGCTAAAGAAGTTTTCACTAAAATACAGCGTGTACCTAATTGACACGCGGTAGAAGTGAAACTTTCAGAAAACTAAAGTAGACAAGAGTGGGGAGGCTACGAAGCACCGCACTAAAAGGAAACCGATAGGCTACGAAGCACCGCACAAAGAGGAGACTGATCTCATTCTCTCGCAGGATAAAACCTATACATGTATGTGTTTGTCATTGATATATATAAATAGATGAGACAATAAGCGAATAAATTGGTTCGACGGATTTGAAGGTAGTACCTCCAATTCTCTATTTCACGCATTTAGTGGACCAAAAACCATCGTGTCGTGTTGGTCATTTGAAATACATCTGGCAAGCGTATGTGTAAAAGGCGTTCGTGCAATGTATGGAACGGACTATTCAGACTGTTGAACGTTCGAGTCCTTACTACGCTGTGCCCTCAGTCTAAGGACACCTGCATTTTGTACATTTTTGCAGGTATATTTACATGGCGGCTCGCGCTCGGTGTGGAGTCTATTGTAAGTCTCTTAAATGTTTCAATACCCGGCTTCAGAGCTCAGTTCAACTCGTTCCAGAACTCGCGACCGCGAATGGCGTGATGTCATACTCGTAATTGAAACTTTGAATGCAATATTTTCCATCGCATTTTTTTTTCTTTTATAGTAATTAAGGTGAATATAAAGATTTTTCTAAAAAAATATTTGTATTAAGCGTAACCAGTTATTTCGAAAGTTTACCAAAAATAGGCACACGTTTAACAGTAAAAAATAACTAGGTTGATTAATATAATTGATGAACTTTGATGTCGTTGTATGCGGCCCTCTACTTGAAAAGTCTGTAAACCCCTGCTTTGCAATCGCATTCGTGCCCTTCGGACCACATGTTTCAGTTCGGTAGATAACGGAAAGTGTCGAACTACCCCTCCCGTATGCCTCCGCAAGCCTGAGATTAACACGAATCTCGAATATATTTGTAAGGCATGGCGCCTCTATTGTATATCTCTATGGTGTTTGTCTCTTTTAGTGTCGCTATTTTTTTGTTTCATCGAGTTTCAATGATGCTAAAGAAGTTTTCACTTCAAAAACCTGAGTAGGTTTGTAATTTACAGAACATTTCTGAGTACCTATTACTTCTTAATTTATTGCACTTCTTCATTCTTTCAGAGCACCATAAAAGTACTTTCAGTGTAAAGCTATACAATTAGGGGTGCTGTTGCGTACTAATATCTCGACGAAAGGTGTTACAATAATTAGAACGCGATAATCGGTGTGTTGCATTTTCAAATCTAACATACTCTCAACACTCAGTAGATAGTAAAATAAGTATTCAATTAATTGGAATAACTTTTTATCAATAATTTTTTTTAATTAATTATGGATTGTATTGGTCATTATTAAATTGTAAGCGAGATTGATAAAAATAGCGAAAAGTAATCTTAATATACTGTAATAAAACTAATATAAAACTTTATTTCACTTAATTTTATTTAACCGTAACCGGTTTCAGCTTGTTAGAGCCATCTTCAGACTGGTACAAATAATTCTTAGTCCACGGTTTATATACATAGCATATGGGGGAGGGGGGACAAAGATTTTAATCAATTATATTAATTATATTTGTTTAGCAATACCCCACCAACACAACATCTTGTAGACCACCCCTCTCCCCTTCCCCATATGTTATGTGTATAAACCGTAGACTAAGAATTATTTGTACCAGTCTGAAGATGGCTTTGACGAGCTGAAACCGGTTACGGTGAAATAAAATTAAGTGGAATAAAGTTTTATATTCGTTTTATTATAATATATTATAATGGAATTCCACCATGAATTTTCAGTTTCAAAAATAGAAATATTGGAAAGTAATCTGGTCTCAATAGCTCAGTTGTTAGAGTGTTATCCTGATAAGACAGAGTCTTGGATTCGATCCCCAGTAGTTGCAACCGTTTCATATTTCGTTTAGATTTATTAATATTATTTCCTACACCATTTAAATTAATTCAAGGCTCCGTATCTGATAATGGAAACGACGCGACGGTGCTACCTGGAAAAATTGCATTGACCTAGAAAATCTGGCTGAAAAAGCCGTGCATAGTTCAAGAGTTTTTTCTGCTTCAGACAATGAGATTATTCGTGTTTCATAGTTTTAAAAGAGAAAATATTTTTTCGTTAATTCGCTATTTTCACGGATCTTTACCGGCGCTCGAGTTCGATATCACTTTACCAAGCGGAACGCCTACTTCCCGGATGTAGGTTTTAGGGCTTTTTTGACAACTGTAATCACGAACCGGAGCGGCGTTCCGGATTGCTCCAGTTCACTTCGAGTCCTGAGCGTTTTACATTTAAATATCATTATAATACATAACAGATTTGTAGTATATTTCAAAATATTCTAACAACAAACTAATCGAGCATAAATCCCATTCCCGCAAGCCAAAACTCAAAAGGGTCAAAAATTCAAACACTTTGGCAATTGCTAACACAATCAATAACTACATAGTAATTATTAATTATTTATCTGTACACTCTAAACGGGTTGTTAGCAGAATGTACAAGGGTGCGTATAAACGGGTAGATATTACCGCAAGCCGAGCCAAGGTACGTCTCGCGTTCATGTTAGAAAATGTACTTATACAGCGTAAGGATGTCAGCGAACCAAATTACTATATATTATAAATATATTATTATGAAATTTAATATATTATGACATCTATTGAAATTTTTGATAAAACTTTCGAAAATGTCTTCTCCTGTTTTAAACTGCCCTATTACAGATATTTTACTGATTTTTTTATAACCGTATCGAATTACAGACAAATCATTTGTAGTAGGTACTGCTTGTATTACAAATTTGCAAAGTATCGAACTGGGAAAAATTATATTGTTATGCCGCGGCATTCCGCATTTCTACCGATTTATAATATACTCGCAGACCCGGACACATGTTGCTGTGGCAACGAAACACAACGCCATCTAATGACAACGCCATTACTAAACCTTTATAACCATCATAACAAATCTACACCGCCCGCTTGCCAGCCCGCTCACTTTATATATTATATGTTTCAACCAATTAACACAAAACCTTGACAAATTATATACTTACAAACCTTCCTCATGAATCACTCTATCTATTGGTGAAAACCGCACGAAAATCCGTTGCGTTGTTTAAAAGATCTAAGCGTACAGACAGCAGGAGCGACTTTGCTTTATACTATGTAAAGATTTCTCTTGAATAGTTTCAGTTTTTAAGTTCCTAAAAACATATAGGTATGTTATTTATGAAGATATCTAATATTGTCGAGCCGAAACGGTAATTATATGAAATTCACTCGATAGAAAAAAATTGCTATGTATGCTTCAAAAATTATTAAAAACACTTTTTCTTATAACATGTTATAGCTATGAAAAAAATCACAGTGTATCTTTAAATGCAACTTAAGCATTTATGGAGAAATTTGCTGTATTTTAAAAGAGTCGTGTTTTTTTTAATATTTTCACAATTTAAATAATCGTTTTTTTCATATTAGCGCTCTCCCTCTTACATTCGTATTTACATATCTCCCTTTCGTTTTTTTTTTTAACGAATTTTTTTATGGATATATGAATTCTGCTAGATCAGTGGTCGTCACACTTTTCTGGTCAAGGGCCACATAGGACAATGTGAGGTATAACCGCGGGCCGCACACTTATGATTTCGGGGGGGGGGGGGGGGTGTTGAACCCTTTTGTTTAGCAAGTTAAAAGAGCAATTATTTTGTATTTAAGTACCGGGTTGCTACCTCCTTCCTTCTTGTGTTCATGATAAAAAAAATTCTAGTGTTAATGATAAAAATTCTTATATTTAAAAAGAAAACGTCAGATATCTGTGCGGGCCGCAAAAATGGATATTATAAAATTGTACATGAAAAAAAAATATTTAAAAACAAAACGGCAGATATTTACGCGGGCCGCAAAAAAACGAATAGTATAATTGTACCTACATGAAAAAAAATATATTTAAAAAGAAAACGGCATATATTTGTGCGGGCCGCAAAAAAGCCCGCACAAATACGGATAGTATAATTTTGTACATGAAAAAAAAACATATTTTAAAAGAAAACTGCCGAAATTTGTGTGGGAAACAAAAAACGGAAATTATAATATTGTAAGTACACGAAAAAATATATTTAAAAAGAAAACGGCAGATATTTTTGCGGTCCGCAAAAAACGGATAGTATAATTGTACATGAAAAAAAAATATTTAAAAAGAAAACGCCAGATATTTGAGCGGGCCGCAGTTTGACGACCACGGTGCTAGATTGTAGTGCACCGTTATTTACAGCCATAAACACTAAAACACTTCGTAACATTATTCATACTTTTAATAAGTATCTACCAAAACACATAAAAATCTTGATTTATATGTATAGTACCCACATAACACAGTGAAGATCCCAGTATGACATGCTTTGACTTACGGCAGCGTAGGTGGTTGCAGAAGTGCAAAATATTATAAACCGATCGTTCTTTAATTATTTAGTCACGTATTCAACTCCTGTAAGTACAATGTACCTAGTTACTTCACAAATATAGCAACATTACTGTTATAATAATTAATATTACTAATTTCAGTTGTCGGCGCACGGTTGTGTGATTTAAAATTGCGTTCCTGGTATTAGAGTAATGAACTTTTAATGTTCAAAATTGTAACTGATAACTGATAACTATAAACCATATCAGACAAATAGATACCAAAAATATTTTATTTAATTAATATATTTTTTTTAAATGTGTTTCTTTTGATTAGATGTTTGACAAATTAATTAAAAAAATAGAGTGAAGATATTGATATTGAGACAACGAGTGAGGTTACACTGAACTGTGTCCATTGGACATACTTTAGCTGGCTGTTTGCGCATCTTTATATGGGATTGATTGGGTATTGCATTCGCAGACTTGGTGGGTAGATATGTCAAAATCCTGAATTTATCCCACCTACCTAATCTTTCCTTCCCAAATGTCACCATAAAAATTGTTGCACGAAATACTCAACTTTGGAGAGGTGACAGTGTGCTTTCCTGCTCAGTACAAAATTACATCTCAGACAGGGCGCATGTATCGTAACCTCTTGTTATAAGAATATTGCGAATTTTAAACAGTGAGAAGTGTACACCAAAACTGGAGATCAGCGAGGCCCCATCTGCAACGGTGAGTCCTATTTTCCTTATTCCAATCTGGGCTTATCTAATTTTCCAAAAGCCCAGATCTGAACTATCGACTGGCTATCCATCAGGTTTTGCGAGTGTATGCTATTTAATCGTCCCATATAACTTAGCGCTTTCACGTAGTTTCGGGACTGGTCCTTCGAGGGCTGCGTGGGCTTTGCTCTGCAGCATTTACCGCCAATTAACAGTAGAGTCGCAGTTTCGCGACACCACGGGCCTTTCATTTAGCTATTTCCTTCGTACACACCTTTGAATGGCTATCCTTTTCTTAAACGGTGCTACTTTTTTGATCGATTGGTATGAATATATTTTATTTTTATAGTGACATTGGATAGATATCGTGATTTTTCAAGTTTACTACCATTCGAAAGGTAAATTTGATGTTGAGGAATTTTTTTTTAACAATAAATACCTACAGCTTCACAAATCCTTCAATTATAATATCTACTTTTCTCCCCAAAGATATTATATAATAAATCATTAAAGATTTGAATGATTTATTATATAATAAATCATTCAAATCTTTAATAATTTTATTGTGAACAATTCAAATTGACAACGCCATAGATATTGATACAGCATGACATAAGATAGTCAAAGGCTTTCCTTTATTGTCTTTCTTATTTATGCTGGTTGCCCTCTCTTGAACCGGCTTTTTTTAATTTCAAAGATGTTTTTTAGGTTTGACTGAGAATTAAACCTTTCTCCCCAAAGACTGGCTCGTGGCTCGTAACTGCTGCGAGCTTTTTAAATGTCTTTTAAAAATTAAAAAAAAATATAATAACAAAATTGGATTGACTGACGATTGAACTTATCTCCCCAGGGACTAACTAAAATGAGTAAACACCTATAACGCCTAAGTCAAATTCTAATTTGATGGTACCAACATTTATTTCGTTTACTAACTGCTGTAATTTTTTAAATATAATGTCATCTAATATCAGAAAAATCCGCGCGTGTGCTCGTGTGTGCACATCAGTGTCACCAAAAAAAAACCATTGAAACATCTACTTTCGAATGTCTTTTGGATTGTATCTGATTTTGGATTGAAGGTTTGAACCTTCCTTCCCAGTGATCTTAAGCAAACGCTCTATCGACCTTGGGGAAGAATGCAGATCCTGCCAATGTCTGGAAATTAAATAATAAGGCACTTTCTAAATGAGAAAAGTGTAGAGAAGCTGAATAAAACAAAAATTAAGGCGCGCTCGGCTAAATTGAGGGAGATACAACCGTTCAAAGTAGGTATAAATAAAATTTCACTTCGCGAACCGATACTGTCAGTCCGCCCGCCATTTTAAAAGACGTATAAATCTTTAAACTAAAAACTACCTTAAAGTTAGTAGCACTCGTAATCGTCCTAAAGAAAGTGCCCCTTTACAACGCCTACTCGCGTCAAGACAAGAAAAACATTCCAGTTTTCAAGTAGTTCAGCGGCTACGCTAGGTTTGTGTAACATGGTTTGTGATTCAAAAGAAAGTGCCCCTTTATAACGCCTACTCGCGACAAGGTAAGAAAAACATCCCAGTTTTCAAGTAGTTCAGCGGCTACGCTAGGTTTGTGTAACATGGTTTGTGATTCTGGCGTACTGTTAATTCTGTTTTTCATAATTACACGCCTTATCATTTATCCCACGAAGTCGGCTACAATCGTATCTAGGTTTGTATTAGGTCTGGGATACCAACATAAAAAGTGAAAAAATGGCGAACGGACTGTCATAATATCAGTTCGCGAAGTGCAATTTTAAATACTTTGAACGGCTGTATCTCCCTCAATTTTGCCGAGCGCGCCTAAATTTATTTTTTATTCATCTTCTCTACACTTTTCTCATCTAAAAAGTGCATTTTTATTAAATTCCCAGACATTGGCAGGATCTGCATTTCACCCCGACCTTGCTAAATGCCGAATTTAAAACCGACATTAATTTCCTATGAGTATATTATGCTTTATTTTCCAAAAAATGCCTATATTTTCGTGTTTTTATGAGTGATTGCCACCAAAAGCAGGTGGAATGCATTGTCATCGATAACGAGTCTATTTGCCGAGTTTCAGCTCGATCGGATGCCGGAAAGCGGTTAAATTCCACTTCCAAGATTTGCATTCATTCATTCACGGAAACAAAATCGAAATTCAAATAGATATATTTAAAAAAACGATGGCAAGTATTAAATATTATCTTCGAATTTAGAACGGAAAAATATTCACAGTAGCAAACAAATTATTCAAAAGAGATAAACCCCCCAAAGAATTTATCAAACACGCAACCCAAGAAAACCCATAAATAATAGTGATGTGTGCATGTTATAAAAGAAAAAACAGATGAATACCAGTGTCAAATTAATTCATCATTAGCTGCTAATGAAGATGGAAAAATATATTTAAAACTATCTGGTTCCCAGCATGCGTTGCTATGCCATTTAATAAATAAAGTGTTTCTCATTGCGTGTCCTTTCCCATTCGTCCCATTCCTCTTTCGCCTCCCCTTCCTCTCCGGCGTCCCCTTCCCCTTTCGCGTTTCCACTCCCCGCGAACCCTCTTCCGAGTTCCCCTCCCCCCTCCCAGGTTCTCCTCGCCCCTCCCGGGTTCCCCTCCTCTCCGTGAACCCCCTACCCCCTTCCCCTTCCGCATTCCTCTGCAATTTTTATACAAATTTCATAACGCCAGAGCTCACCAGTACAGTTTTGCTACTGCACAAAATTATCCAATTTGGTGCAGTCGTTCGGAAGATATGCGCGTACATTCATTTCGGCGATTCATTTTTATTTATATATATATAGAAGATATAAGATAGAAGAAAATAGATAGATAAGGTTTGACTTGGTTGTACTTCTAGAAAAAGCAATAATAATTAGGTAAGAGGTACCTCAGAGGAAATTATAAATATATACACATATGAATTATTTGTATATGTTAACATGCAGCTGGAATGAGACGGAGTGCTTATCACGTGACGCGCTAGACGCTAGTTTATACCCGACTACTCAGTTGAGAGGTGTGATGGAAATATATTTAAAAAAATTTAATTGAAAAAAATATCAACGGACAACAAAATGACTTCTAAATTTTTTACTCCAAATGTGCTTAGAAATCGCTGGTTAAAATCCTCCGGGAAAGTGCTGTTACACCATATACCTCTATGTATATACGTTTATTATATACAAACAATTAAATTAAGATTATTCTCATATGATACTATTTTCCTTTCTATCTTTTTCCTTTGTTTCTTTGTTTTATGTTATATTTTTATTCTTATTTAAAATTATTATGATCTTACTTGAATCCCTGTATGTAACTACATACCCTGTATATGGGACGTGTGGGATTGCACTTACCTCCCCACATTTTTTAATTAATACCATTATTATTATTAATATGATTAAAGCCAAGGGCGGATCCAGGATTTTTTTCTGGGGGGGGCACAAGGGGCGGACGGGCAAAAAAATGTTTGATAGAGACAGTTTTCTGTACTGTGATGGAATCTCCACAGTACAAAAAATACTTTCTGGGGGGGGGCACGTGCCCCCGTGCCCCCCCCCCCCCCTCCCCCCTCCCCCCCCTAAATCCGCCCTTGATTAAAGCCACACAAACTAATTAATACCTTCAAATGTTTTAAATCACAATGTTCAATGCTGAAGGTAGTAGGGAAGGGGAAAAGATGAAGAAGAAGGTGGAGAAGTACCTGGCTAGTCAGATCTGGTCACCAAACACGGCTAAAACTATTTCATGCATTGATTTTTTGTTTCTATTCTGAATGGTAGTCTTTCAAGGGGGGCGAAACTAAGTTTTCACTCTATATCTTCCACTCTGGGACGTGCCGTAAATACCTTATATATTTGATGAGTTTTACTCGTGAAACCAAACAAACTTTACTTACGCAACCAGCGTCCTCCGGATTCGTTGTCGAGAGCCTTATCCCTCGACCACAGAGGTCATCCCATTCCTGTTTACCCCTTTTAAATTGTACCTACCTACTATCACTACTATATTTCTGAAAGGCACTAGTGGAAAATACGACAGAACAGATAAGTTCCTAATTTTTAGAGTAAGTACCTACCGACGTATTTGTTTTTCTTGACGCTTTCAGTAGCAATGAAAATTAGGTACTTACCTACCTGCGATTTCTTCATCACCTTTGAGAGATTGCTAAGAAGCGGTCAAGTTATTAAACTCACTAATAAATTAATTTTCTGTGTTTGAAGAAATAAATTAATTTTGCTGATGCTTAATTTTTAAAAAGTCTTACTTACCCTGGAATGAGGCATCCATTTGTTTGCGACATATAATTCTGCCGCTCTTGTTTACTCACGTCAACCCACATTTTCCGCGCGTTATTCAAATGCAGAATTAGAAAATTATTATCACTGCAGTGAAATACGGAACAATTTTGTCTATGGACATAATATTATTATTATTATAATCACTATTCTTCATCTAATCATTTTATTATTTCAATGCAAATATTACGCTTTTCACTTCGCGGCAATCTGATCGCTGTTCGAGAATGCACCGCGATATTACAACCGACGAGGGATTTACGAATACGTCCGCCCGCGACAGCGCTTGCTCACTAATAAAATTCACAACATTTCAGCTAGAGCTAGAAGTTTTTCACTCGTAGCAAGTACCACATTATTCATGATGGAATGGGGTAGAGTAAGTACGCTAAAAACAACATTAAAATTGCTTTCGAGTTTTCAGGTGTGTACAATAATGCGTTTATTAACTGATTAAATTACTGGACATATTATTTTCAAAGACTCGGAAGTCATTTTTCAACTTACAATATCTTATTAGCATTAAAATTTCATTTAGTTGAGGTACCTGAATTTATTGTTAGAGGCTTTTTTTGTAGAGAATGAAAGAACCTAAGGGGTCGTCCGTTAATCACGTGAGGTTCGACAGGGGGTGGGTTCGGAAAAATCACGGGGGATGTAATGAGATATCACGTGTTTATATTTCGTTGAACACACGATTTCCAAACCAAATGCCAGTCAAAAACAACCTGCAACCTTAATGTCTCTCTGTAAATTTTTATCACGATGCTTAATTTTCTAAAATTTAATCAGATTATACCTGTACGTAAAGATAATATTCTGAAAATTTCAATATACTTTGTATTAAGAAATACACGTGATTTTGGGTAGGGGGTGTAACCTTAAGTGACCAGCTCAGGTATGGTGGCTCCATCGAAGCCAGAGTAAAGTTAGCCTCCCAAAAACTGGGCGTACTGTACGTACGTGTAGTGCTAACCCTGTACAAATCACAAATGCGCCCCACGGTTGAATTTGGCAGCCACCTCTGGTCTGGAGCTATAAAATACCTGAAAAATACCCTCGACTCTGTGCAGAAACGGGCGGCCCGCTTAATAGATTCTCCCATCTTAACACACGGATTGCAATCTTTAGAGTACAGGCGTCGGGTGGGAATGCTATCCTTGTTCTACCGGTATTACAATGGAAGATGCTCCGAGGAACTGGCATCATTGATCCCTTCGGCACCGGTGACTCGTTCTTGTGTTCAACAGCTCGGCTGTGGAATGATTTGCCGGCCTCTGTGTTTCCTCCTTCCTACAACATGGATCTCTTCAAGACCAATGTTCATTCCTTCCTCTCCTCAAAAGGACCCTCCACACAGTATCCCAGATGACATAGGCCTTGAGGAAAATCATTTTCCTCATGGCCTCCTGTGTGGATTTAATGTAAAAAAAGGGGGGGGGAGGGTAGTCTAAAATCTCACCACATATCACCAGGGGGGGGTTAAAAAGTTGCTAAAAAACATCACGTGATTAATGGACGACCACTAAGTAGGTGCCTATACAAAGTAATATGAAAAATTAAAACTAATGATTCCCTTTTTTACATTAATAACCATCCCAAAAGAGAAGTGTAGGTATTATTGGTAAGGTTCATAATGTGGGTCAGCTCATGGGTTTACATCTCATTCTCAAAATTATTAAAAATTAAAGAAGTGAACCCCTTTTTGGAGCTTATTGCACAATAAAATAATATTCTGAAAATCGTGCCATTGTATGAAGTGAACAGACTGTATTCTCCGCGTGAGCGATTTACGGTTAGTTTAACTGTTTCGTTTTCACATCGATCTGAATTCGTCGTTTGATTGTCAAGTTTGTGTAATCTTTCAGTCCTCAGTCTCAGTACATTATCTATGCTAATACCTTATACCTAAATCATTTACAAATAATGATGGCATATACCTACGTAGGTAACTTTTAGATGGGTACCTACCTACGTACCTACCTCAGGTGTAATGTAATAGGGTTAGGTATGTGTTTGGTGACCGGATCTGAATAGCCACTATTCAATATTCCTCACCTTCCTCTTCCCCATCTCCTTCCACTCACCACTACCTTCAGCCTCACAACATACCATCCCTTAGTCTCACTGGCTCCAGATGGGAGCAGTTGGAGACTCTTGTGCGGTATTCATATAAAAAAATTATAAAAAAACGAGTGTGCTTTAGATCACACGACTGAAGTTAAACTTTACTAACTTATATGTCCCTCTAAACTTCCGTTCGCCTCGCCCGATCACACTTTTCACAACGCTCTCGTCACGCACTCCCCAAGCAAGCGTGCGTAAAGAATTTTTACTTTAAAAAAGTTGTAAAAATGGTAGACTTGCATATTACATAAGAACAAACAACATAATAATAATTATAATAATAATTAGTGTCCGACCGAAACCGGACTTTCTACCGAAACCGAATCTTCAATAGCTGTCTCAGTTTCGGCCGAAACCGAAACCGAAACTTTTTTAGACATGTTAAAATTCTATTGTTTACTGAAATTTGGCTTATTTTTTACACTAAATGAAATAAAAAAAAAAAACAATAATTGAAGTAGGTATGTGAAAAATATTTTTTTTAGATGTTGAAAAACTTGTTAACTGAATCTTGGAATAATTTTTTTTCAATAATCAACACTTATATTATAAAGGAAGACCTCATTAATTGAGTATTTTAATTTTTATTGCGTTTACAATCATAACATTCTTAAGACTAAATTTACCATTTATAGAGATCTTTTGCAGAGTTTCGGTGCGGCGGAAGGTTCGGCAGAAAATCTGCCGAAACCGAAACTAGATTTTTTGTCAAAACTCGCCGAAACCGAAACCAAAACCGAACCGTCGGTCGGTCACTAATATAATGAATAATGACAATACATCCAGCTATCCTTGCGGCGTCTTCTAATGGGCCACTTTTATTTAATCCTGCGTCCAACAGTCATTCTGGGTCCGGTGTATGAACGCAGGATTGAACACATGTAATTTCACGTTTTCCCCATTCCTGTACCCCCATAAAAGCCCCGAAAAAGGGCGTTAATAAATAAATAAATAAGTTTAAAAACAAAAATACGCCTGACGCAGTTTTGGTACCAAAATGAAAAGAAACATATTATTTTAGCTGAAGTAGACGAGTGTATATATGCCAGAATGCCCAGAATATATATTTTTTCATTGAATCGCCTACCACAACAATATTTGGCAACATTGCTGTCAGTTCTCAATCAATTCTGTTTCTTAGAACGGCAAGAACAGATCAAGCATTTTATTTCATCACTAGTTTCATCACACGTTTCATACCTTGTTTCATCACTAGATTCATCAAAAATTTCATCGCTGGTTTCATCGCTTGTTTCATCACTGGTTTCAGCAGTGATAAGAACGCTAACTTTTCATCACTAGTTTCGTCGCAAGTTTCATCATTGTTTTCATCACATGTTTCATCACTACAATAATCACAGATTTCATCGCATGTTTCATCACTGTTTTCATCAAAGATTACAACTCAATTTATGTCATCCCTGGTTTCATCGCAAGTTTCATCACTGCTCTTATCCCTTGTTTCATCTCCAGAATCATCGCAAGTTTCATCGCTGTTTTCATCTCATGTTTCATCACTACATTCATAACAGATTTCATCGCAAGTTTCATCGATGGTTTCATCAGTGATCACAAGGCATTTAATTCATAACTAAGTTCATCGCTGCTTTCATACCATGATTTATCACTGCTTTCATACCATGATTATCACTAGATTCCTCAGATATCATCGCTGGTTTCATCACTGCTTTCATCAAAGATTTAATTTCATCTGTTGTTCCATCGCAAGTTTCGTCACTGCTTTTATTCCATGTTTCATCATCAGAAAAGTTTACAACGAGTTTAATTTCATCACTAGTTTCATCGCATGTTTTATCACTATTTCATCCCGTGTTTCATCATTAGATTATCACAGATTTCATCGATGGTTTCATCGCTTGTTTCATCACCGGTTTCAGCAGTGAATAGGACACTAACTTTTCATCACCATTTCATTGCATGTTTCAACACTGTTTTCATCACTACAATTATCACAGATTTCATCATCAGTTTCATCACTGTTTTCATCCCATGTTTCATCACTAGATTAATCACGGATTTCATCAATCGTTTCATCGCTTGTTTCATCAGAGAATACAACGCACTTTATTTCATCACTAGTTTCATCACATGATACAGCACAGGTTTCAGTAGTGATAAGAACGCAAACTTTTTCATCACTAGTTTCACAAGATGAAACCAGGGATGAAAACTGGGAAGAATCTAGTGATGAAAGATGGGATGAAAAGAGTGATGAAACGTGCGATGAAACGAGTGATGTAATAAATAGCGTTTTAATTTTTGATGAAAGCTGTGATAAGCAATGAAGCTACGAGTAATAATGAAAAAAATGCGTTGTAATCTCTGATTAAAACAGTGATGAAACATGCGATGATTTCTGTGATTATTGCAGTGATGAAAGCAGTGTTGAAACTTGCTATGAAACTTGTAATTAAATAAAATGCGTTGTTTTTAGTGTTCGACCGAAACAGGACTTTCCACCGAAACCGAAACTTCGGTGTCACTTTCGGCCGAAACCGAAACTTTTTTAGACACGTTAAAAATCGATTGTTTACTGTTATTTGGCTTATTTTTTTTGCACTTATTCAAACAGTTAAACAAATAAATAAAAAAAAACAATAATTGAAGTAAGTGAAAAAATAATATTTTTTATATTACTTTTATAAAACAAACAAAATTAATAAAAAATAACAAAACATGTTAACGAAACTAGCCGAAACCGAACCTTCGGTCGGTCACTAGTTGTTTTCTCTGATTAAAACAGTGTTTTAGTGATGAAACACGAGAAAAAAATGTCATAAAACAGTGATGAAACATGCGATGAAACTAGTGATGATAAAGTTAGCCTTCTAATCACTGATGACACTAGCGAGGCATTTAATAATGAAACATGGGATGAAAACAGTGATGAAACATGCTAAGAAGAACAGTGATAAAACTTGCTATGAAACTAGTAATGAAATAATATGCTTTGTAACATTTGATGAAAGCAGTGATGAAACTTGAACGCTAACTTTTCATCGCTAGTTTCATCACTAGATTAATTACAGATTTCACTGATGGTTCCATCACTAGTTTCATCATCACATTTTACATCATATGTTTCATCACTACAATAATCACAGCAGTTTTCAACACTAAATTCGTCACATATTTCGTTGCATGTTTCTTCACTGTTTTCATCTCATGTTTCTTCACTAAAATAATCACAGATTTCATCACTGTTTTTATCAGAAATTACAACGCATTTTGTTTCATTACTAGTTTCACCACAAGTTTCATTACTGCTTTCATCAAAAATTACAATTTTATGTCATTACTAGTTTTATCACTAGATTCATCATAGATTTTATCGCTTGGTTTCATCGCTTGTTTCATCACTGGTTTCAGCAGTGATTAGAACGCTAACTTTTTGATCACTAGTTTCATCGCATGTTTTATAGCTCTTTTCATCTCATGTTTCATCACTCACATATTTCATCACTACAATATTTTCATAAAATGGTTTTTATCAAATATTACAAAGCATTTCATATCATCACTAGTTTCATCACCGCTTTTATCAAATATTACAATACATTTAACTTCATCGCATTGCAAGGCCTTTTATTTCATCACAAGCTTCTTCGCAAGTTTCATCACTGATTTCATCCCATATTTCATCACTAGATTCATAACAGATTTCATAGCTTTTTTCAATTTTTTTTTTCAATTTCATTCAACACTGGTCTCAGCTGTGGTTAGAACGCTAGCCTTTCATCACTTCACATGAAACTAGTCTAGTTTCATCGTCATGTTTCATCACTGTTTTCATCATATATTTAATCACTACAATATTTCCATTGGATGATTACATTTTAATTTCATTTAATTTCATCACTAGTTTCATCGCATGTTTTATCACTATTTCATCACTAGATTTCATCGCTTGTTTCATCAGTGATTAGAACACTTAACTTTTTCATCACCAGTTTAATTGCATGTTTCGACACTGTTTTTATCACATGTATCATCACTACAATTATCACAGGATTTCATCGCTTGTTTCGTCAGAGAATAGAAAGCATTTTATTTCATCACTAACTTCATCGGAAGTTTCATCACTGCTTTCATCAAAAATTATATAGCATTTTTATCATCACTAGTTTCATCGCAAGTTTCATCACTGCTTTCTTCCAATGTTTCATTACAGTATTTAATCGCTGGTTCCATATATATATTTTATTTTTTTTGATATCATACTTATATATTTTTACATGGTTTTCATCATCAGTTTCCATCGCAGATTTTATTGCAGGTTTCATCAGAGAATACAACGCATATTATTTCATTGCTAGTTTCATAGATATAAATGCATTTTATTTCTTCACCTCATGTTAAGACCCACACACCTTGTCTACATATACTTGTCGAAGGTGACAAAAGTACTAAACTAGTCCCAGCTAGAGATCGTATATGACTTCATCATTCTTCATTCGTCGTTGACGTGAATATGAGCTCTCGCCGGGACTAGTATAGGTATGCAGGACAATAATTGTACAAATACAATAAAACTCGGTAGAAATGTTTTTATAAGTTTTAATGTAAAATTTTATATATATTTTATTATTGAATACAGATTTAAGACCTTTTAACGTAACATAAACTAGATTCATTACCTTTTATAAATGTGGGCATCAAAAAAACTAAATTTTTCTGTGATTTAGTGGGTTACAGAATAAATAATAAAATCTTAAAAAAAAAAAAACAAACCTCAAAAAATCAAATAATATGAAAATAGTACAAGGTGCTTCTACACACAAAAATACAGTTTTACATGGTTAACTTCGCAGACCAAAAGAGGAACTAATGAACACACTATTCTTTAACCCCCAGGGGCAGGACCACATTTGCAGTGTTGAAGAATCGTCGCCACACATGTACAAAGCATCGCAATTGCAATGTCAACCATGTACATTCATTTTGCCTTCAGATATTACCTCCACTGGTTTTTTAAAGACAAAAATGTAAAATGTTACTTCATTTTTGCATATTAAAGTTTCTTATCAGACCTTCGGGTAATTTTTTTTTTATCCACAAAGCTTAATAAGCTATATTTTCAGCGTGTAAAAGCACCTTATATTATTTGAACTAGAATCTATATTTTGTTTTTATTTTTAATTGCAAAAGAGTTGATCCACAACAATAATAAAAAAAAAATCCATTCAGAATACACCATTGCAATGACGGGCATATCGAAAGGTGTTGCAAATTTATTGCTCGGATTCTATTGAAATATACATCAATGCAACTATGTATCGGTTATGAATTACAACTATGAATTACAATCCGGTTTTGTTATAACAGTAAGTAAATTTATTGAGGAAATTTAAAAAGAATCTCTTATGAAGATGTTGATTCGAGAATTTCACGGCCAAAAGCATTATAGCAATTTATTTTTGAGGTATTATGCCACATTACGCTACCTCCTTCTTCAGCCAATGTTTCGGTTAGCGTCACAGTGTCCATCATAAAATTATTTAAATCGTATTTTTAATGAATTATTAACCTTTACAAAGCTGGCCTTTTCCAACGCCATCCATCTCAATGCGGCAAATTTTGAAATGTGTTTTTGTAAAATTTTATGGATCACATGACATCCGCATACAGGGGTAGCCACCACACGATCACAATATGCCCGTCATAGCATTGTGAATAGAATTTTTTTTATAATTGCGGCTATTTGTTTTACATCCATCAATTAGTTTAACAGATAAAACTACATCAAGTTCATTCAGATATGGATACAAAATTAGTTAACAGATCATTAAATCTTTAACAAACTAAAACCTAACATTCCCGATCGGGAATCAGCGGCAGCGAAATGATTAAATGCCTTGCAACTTTTTAACTCGAATTTTTTAAAATAAAAGGGTATGTCTGTTTCCTCCAAAGTACTACTTTCTTCCTTTGGAGGAAACAGACATACGTATATTGTGTGTCTCATCTTTTGTCTCACCATTATTTAATGTGTAAGAAATAGCTGCAACATTTCTTGATAAGGAATGTACGTTTATTGCCTTTTTGAACCATTGCCATTCCTTAAATTTGGGAGTATTAAAAGCAGCTATTGACTTTGTCTAATTTTGTACCCAAATCAAAATGAGGCCTAATATTATTCAATTTGAACACTTAGAAATCACAGAATCCACAAAATGGGATGTTTTCATTTGCATTCAGGTACTTCTTATAATAATAATTACTTGTTTAGTATAATAGCAGTGCAGTAATAATAATAATGATAATTACATATTTTTAATCAACTTTAATAAATGCCTCCATTAATGGCGATGATGGTGAAATAAATTTCTAAATTTAAGAAAATGAAAGATAAAAATATCTTTAATCTACTTATGAACACCTTTTATAATAATAAATCAGGCTTACCAACAACTTTGACCTGTCAAAAACTTTACGGTAAAACATTAACCATATAAACTAGACCAAAGGATAAACAGTTAAAGCACAGGCTTCCACATAAACAACATAAATTAGACCAAAACACAGACAAAGCACGGCCTTCCTCACAAACAAATTTATCAATACACACAATATAAATAATATCTATTTTTCTATGCCTGACTTTCACACTCTTTTTTACAACAATTATTAGGTATTAAGATTTTGAAAAATCTGAAAGAAATATTAAATACGGCATCTCGCCTCATTTTTGACAGTTAAATGGATATTTCAAAGGTACATAGCTCATGATGGAAATGAAGTTACCAGCCGAAAATTTCCTTGAAAATGAAATGCAAATTTAAAGATGCCAGAGCTCACACTTTCTGATTTTTCGCTGCTTTTATCTAGGAATAATGCTGTAATCTATTTATATAAAGAATAGTGGCCGTGAAGGGTGGCATGGATTGGATTTGCATACAAATCTGAGAGGTTGATGAAATTTTACATACTTAACCTTCAAAATACGAGCAAGATCTCCGTCTATGTCGGATTTTAAAAACTTTGTAGCTCATATTATAAACATAGTAGCTGTATACTTCTCTCCGTCATCACCTGACTTTTTATGAACACATTTATAGTTGAGAATGAAATTAGACCCTAGTTCTAACATTATAAATATGTATTCATGAGGAGACAATCTTGTAAAATTGACAAACAGTTTCAGGTACTTCAAATGATATTATTTTATTACTGTTTAAAAAAAAAGTTTTGTTTGTACATAGTTCGAAATGCATGTACATTATATCGGAAGACATTCAAATTAACAAAGATTAATACAGTATTAAAATTAACAAAAATTAATACAGTATTAAAATTAACAAAGATGAATACAGTATTAAAATTAACAAAGATTAATACAGTATGAAAATTAACAAAGATTAATACAGTACTAAAATTAACAAAGTTTAACACTGTGTTAAAATTAACAGTATTCTCTAACAAAGTATCTAAATATCTTAAATTACGTAATTTTGTCTGCTTAATTAACATGTAAGTGCCTGTATTTGCAAAATTATTATAAAATGTTATTAAAAAAATGGTTATTCATCGTCGTCAAGCTATTTTTGTTAAAGGTAATCAGGAATTCCCTGAGGGACGTTAGATGTAACAGAAAAACTCACTTGTAAGGTTCCCCATATAAGATGTTTTCAAGATTTCAGAAGTTTTGTTTTATTATTCCCTTGAAGTCAGGAACTAAAAAAAGACCTAAGTAATCGCATATACAAGTTTTTCCAAGAAAATAAGTTTTTTCCGATTCCAATGAAAACCTTACAAGAGAGTTTCACTGCAAACAATTTTACTGTTAATGCTTGGGAGGTTAGGTTAGGTTCTGTGAGGGTAATGTCATCATGTCGTTTATCTGCGTTCAGCCGAGTCCGCAGCGGTTGGTGCAGAACTTGCGAAGCTCACTGAATCGTAGTAGGACCCCTGATGAAGATAATGAATTTTATTAATTATCACATGTAAAAAAAAGTTAACTAATTATACATGGTGTTTGGAAACTAATCGTACAAGCGGAAAACTGGTGAATCTCGTCATATTTGGAATCGATTTCGTGGAATAATTTTTTTTGATTTGGGCTTTCATTTTTGAGTAAATCGAGTCCAAAGTTGGAATATTTTAAGGCAAAATTTTAAAAAATTACTGGTTATCATCCGTTAAATGTCCTTTCAAATAATGTGTCACGATTTGGACCTGGCTCCAATAGTTTACTAACCCTAAAGTTACTGAAAAATAATAAAAAAATCAAAATGCTTTAAAATGAAAAAAAAACTTGGGATCTGTGTTTAACATTCCCGCTTGTAACTCTAGTTTCCGGAAGCCATGTATAATTTTGAAAGAACAATTATGGCAAGCTGAAGAATTTTTTCTTTGTGTTTTTGATTTACCATTGTATGTACTAATGGCCGTTATACACGACATATTTTTTCAGCCCGATTCCAATTAGACACAAAAGTCAACATTTTTCGCTTTACGTGATCGCTATTTTCATATCTACGATTTTAATTGTCATCACAGCAAACTGCATGATTCATATGTTGTTTGCAGTGATGACAATTGAAATCGTAGATATGAAAATAGAGATGAAAATAGCGATCGCGTGAAGCGAAAAATGTTGACTTTTGTCTCTAATTAGAATCGTGCTGAAAAAAGATGTTGTGTATAACGGCCATAACTTCCCAACAATATTTTTTGCACTTTTTTTTGAAAAATAAAATATTAATCTTAAATTTGGCAGTTGGATATTTCAAAGTTCTTTAAAATGAAAATAATGTTGTAATAAATTCTTGAATTCGAACAACTGTGTCGACTATTTGCATTGTCCTGGTAATTCCCCACAGAAAAAGCTGCACAAATTACATGATGCCAGAACTCATCGTTCAAGAGTTTTTACAGCTTAAGAAAAAAGATATTCCGCTTTGCAACTATGTACATTTAAGATTTTGAAACAATTCAACGGAATAAGTTTTGTAGGCACAAAATAATCAATAAAACAAATACCCAATCAATTTCTTAGTTCTGGTGGAACATTCTCCTTCCCGTATGTATGGTTTTTCTGAACTCCTCGACGCTGGCATCAGCGGCTATCTCGTGCTGACTCTTCTTCACAATCTCCTTTTCAACGGCCTCCTGGATCTCTTTCTCATGCCTGATGCTTCTGTTCAACGCTTCTTCCTTTTCCCGTTCTAGGCCAAGCTCGTGTTCCCTTTCCCGTTCACGCATGATTTCGAGGTCTCTTTCTCGCTGAATCGAATAGTTGATTTCCTTTTGCCGGTCGAAGCTGTCGAATTCTTCGCGTTCGTGTTCGATGCTGCTCCTTTCTTTCTCATGGGCTTGTCTGTCCAAGGTCAATCTTCTCTCTTCGGCTTGGTTGTCCAAGTTTATTTTTTTCTCATGATTGAAGTTGTCCTCTTCAGTCTCGTTGACCCCGAGGGCGTTCATGGCCGCGCTCTGGTAGCCGTGGCCGAGGGAGCAGGCCGAATCCATCATGTGAGAGATGTGGCCGGTGTAGCCCACTATCGGTGGGTATCTCGAATTGATTCCGTGATCTGCAAATTGAAAATAGATTGTTAAAGATACGGAAGATTCAATATGATAGGATATCGAAGATGAAACAGTATTACAATTAAATCATTTATCTTCACAGATAATGAAATCATTAATATCCACTTAAACAGAGTTGAATAATCATCGATGCATTCTCATGATATTCAGGCGGCAAAACTTCAATAGATTATACGCAATGGGTTAATCAGGAGTAATTTATGTATTATGAAATTAATTATCCAAAGTTTTGAGCTGTAATTTTAATTCTTTCCATTTTGGACTACTAGAAAAGTTAATTTATAATGATGTTGATAAACATTTTGATGCATATAGTGACACAGCTCACACTGCTCATTTTCAGATTATTACAACATTTGCTCAGTCAAATTACTAGCACCACCAATGTTATTATAAGCGAATAACAAAAGCATTAGTTTTAACTTTCTACCCTCGACTGAAGAACATGTATGCGATTTGGGTTTAAAATGTGGCTCATTCTCTATTCCATTGACATCTGTTGAAATATTCAAGAAGAAATATCTTTACTTCATGCAGATACATGAAAAATCAAAGCCCCAATTCTCGGAGGGCAGGAGGCCATCTCCCACCATTTTGTCGGATAAGTATATGTCTCAAGTTTTGTATATTTAATTTTATATTTTATCTGTACTGTAAATTATGACCGTAATTTCGGTATATGATGATTCCATAGCTTGTATGTTTATTGTATTGTAATTAAAAAAAACTTCAAAGTGTCAGAAAAAGATAAGTGCACGATAAAAATAAAAAATGTCAATATCGAGCCACACACATTGGATGTGTGAGCTAATTTGTTTGTTCAGTGTACAGCAAGGGTGGCCAACCCGCGGCCCGCCGGGTGTCTACTTGTGGCCCGCGGAGCGTATGCACACATTTTTTTCTTTTAGTGTATATAAAACCGGATTTCTCAAAAATAAGCCTGTCTCGACAGACTATTACTAGGTGTGTCAACGACATTGGAAAACATATTGAAGATAGTTTGAAAAATCGAGCATCTAAGTTCATATTTTATGCTCTAGCATTGGATGAAAGTAACAGAAACCACCCAAGTGATTTTTATCAGGGGTGTTGATGTTCATTTTAACAAAATAGAGGAATTAGCGGCAATGTATCCACTTAAGGACACTACTTGTTCATGAGATTTGTTAGGAGCTGTTACATTGATCGACATTGAATCACTATTCGTTACAACTCAACAACCTATCGGGCTTAACAACAGATGGTGCTCCAACAATGGTTGGGAAACACAAAGTTTTAGTAAAATTGATTGAAAATGAGGCCTGCAAAGCTGGTAATACTTCGATGCAAAATTTTCATAGCATTATTCATCAGGCGAATTTATGTTCCAAGTCCCTTAAAATGGATCATGTCATAAGGCGGGCATCAAAACTGTTATTAAGTCGAAGGGGTTGAATCATCGTCAGATCCAAGAGTTTCTCAAGTCTGTGGATTCACAGTATAATGACTTTACATTTTATGCAGAAGTAAGATGGCCGACCCGTGTCAAGATGTTGAAAAGAGTGTTTGATTTGAAGCAAGAAATACAATCATTCTTCGCAAGTAAGTCAAAAAGTATCCCAGAATTTGAAGACAAGGAGTGGTTTAGCGATTTTGCATTTCTGGTCGATTAGCCACATAAACGTTGTTAATAATCGTCTACAAGGGAAAGATCAACTAATTAATAACATTTATGATGATATTTCAGCATTCCAAATGAAACTTGCGCTTTGGGAACAACAGTTAAGAACAAAAATCTTCACTCACTTTCCTACATTGTTATTGCAGCCAGATGTCACACAAATGGCGGCGGATAAATACGCTTCGTTGAAATCCTACTTGAACCTGGAATTTCAAAACCGATTTAAGATTTTAAAAAGCATTGTGTGCATTTTGCTGCATTTGCAATGCCATTTTCCATAGACGTAAATTTATTGCCAGGAATTTTACAAATGTAACATTGTGTTGTGATGCCCAGTTAAAGGAGAAATTCAATAAGGTTGATTTGGAAGAGTTTCACAAAACATCTTTGGACAAGGAAAAAAATCCTGCATTTTACAAACATGCTCTATCGATGATTTCGCTATTCGGAAACACTTGCACATGTGAACAGCTTCTTAGTCGAATGAAGCATATTAAATCTCAAATGAGAACACGAATCACTGATGAGCATTTGGAAAACTGTTAGCATGTAGTAACATCAATGTATTATATACAATATACAATATTCTGCTAGAACCCGTCCTACCCTATCCCATTACGCCCCTCCTGCCGCTATCCGTCCCGGGTGCCACCCATGCTAGCCTACGCCACTGACCACAAGCAGTGGCTTAAGCTAGCATGGGTGGCACCAGGAATGGATAGGGCGGATAACGTGGAGTTACCCTTTTCCCCCGTAGTTGACAAAACACAAATTTCGAATTCAACAAGTGGTCCCGGGTCGGAAAAAGGTTGGGAACCACAGATCTAACCTAACTAATCTAACAAATATGTTTGATTCTCATTTTTGTTATATCTTCTTAAAAAACAATGTATTTCTTGTTTGCTTTGAATAATAACAAAAAAATTGTTGTACGGCCCGGTAGGAAATCTCATTTCAAAAATCTGGCCCGGCTGTTGAAAAGATTGGCCACCCATGGTGTACAGGTTATTTACCTTTGTATTTAGCCTGCGGTGGTGGCTTCACCGAATCTGTATCATCAAAGGAGATCTGCGAGACGTTCCTGGCCTTGTTCCGCTGGTACTCTGTCTCCCGCTCCTTCTCCTGGTTGTTGGTGAACTCCACCATGCTGTCATCGGCCGCCCTTTCATAGGACTTGCCGTACCGGAACATCATTCCGGGAATGCATCCGGTATAGCCCATGATGTGCTTGCTGCCGGGGGAGGAGTCAAAGTCCCGGCGTGGAGAATTGCTGCCGTTGGTGGACAAGCCGCTTGACCCGCCGTTGGTGGCATTCCCGTTCTGTGCAGACCGCACATTGGGATCGTAGCGGTCATTGTCCCAGAAAGATGTCGGTTTGTTTCTGTGAAATACAAACATTATTAGTAATTAAACAATCAAAATAGTTTCATGATACACAAATTCATTACTGGGTTACGAATAACTTAATAATATTTGATTTCCTTCTACCTTTATCATTTTAGTGGGAAAATGTTGCTTGTGTTAGATGAAGGACTTAGCCGAGAGAATCGAACCCGCAATTCTAGGTGGAAACTCATAGCTTTTGAACGCACTCTTTTTGAGTGGTCAAAATACGGTTGGAAATATACATATTTAAGGATACATTACATTGAACATTCCAAGTTAAGTGCAATGAAAATCGGTACTTTTCAGGAAAGCAAAAACAGTGTGATAAACAAAATTAGACAATTACAAAAACACAAAATGGTTTAAAAGAAGGTGTTTAAATTTAAGCACAAAAAGCCTTACTAATGAAAGTTGTGGATATTTTCCGAATGTGAAAACCATAAACTTTTTCTCATTGTATTTAAAATCCAGAAGCCAATTTGGTTCGATAAATGGACATAATTCAAAAATTTTGAATTCCAAGCGCAATCTGGAATTCCTCAAGGGTCTAACCTCTACCCTATGTAGTTCCGAATACATCCAGAATACATACAGATGACATCCAAAACTGTGTTAGGAACAGCAAATGTCTACTATTTGCTGATGACCTTAAAATTATGATGGAAATAAGCTGCCAACAAGATTGCTTTAAAATGCAAACTGATCTGGATGCACTATCTGAATGGTCGTTGGCAAACAAATTAGATTTTAACACAAAAAAATGTGTCACAATGTCCTTCACTCGTTGTAAAAACATTATAGTTTACGATTATAAAATAAAGGGCGAAACCTTATCACGTGTAAAATCCGTGAAGGATCTCGGTGTCGTCTTTGATCCCGAACTGACATTCTCTTGCATATATCGCAGCTCACTCAGTCTTGCTACAAACTTCTTGGGTTCATCATCAGGACTTGTAAGCGTTTGATAACCAAGAAGCTATGCTAGCATTATTCGATGGCATACTGAGAAGCAAGCTGGAGTACGCGAGTGATGTTTGGGCACCGTACCACCAGAAGTACATTGATATGTTAGAGCAAATCCAGAAGAAATTTCTCAGGTATGTTTATATGCGGAAGCACGGAACCTATCCAAGGTTCATGCACCATATTGACTTACTTGAGGAAACTGATTCTGTGAGTCTAGAAACTAGACGGAAAGCAAGTCTTGCAAAATTTGGAACAATTTCATCGATAGCCCATTTCACTTGGGATGCTATGATTTATATGTACCAGACAGCCGAAGTCGACATCATGACTTATTTAAAGTACCGAACTGCAGAACAGATGTCTTGGCAAAGCATAGCATGACGAGGGGAGTGCGTGCTATTAAATGAAATTGCAAACCATTTGGATGTGTTCTTTATATGCCTTAAAAACCGCTGTTCTTTATATGCCTTAAAAATATTATTGAAGAGTCACTTGCCTAAATGCTGATAGGGTAACTAAATTGTACTGTAATTGGAATTATTCTGTTCTACAATAATAATAATAATAATAAAAAATAAAATATCCTCTGGAGCATTTTTGTCCACATTTTGGGCAATTTTCAAACACCCTCATGTGTTCGCTGGCCAAAATGTGGCCAATTTGAAGAGATATTTTAAAATATTTATTGGAATTATTTCAAAAGTTCTCGCGATGCCTGGATTTTGAGGTGTCAAGAGATCAAGCTATAAAATATAGCTATTATAACAGCCGGCGTAGTCCAGCGGTAAGGCTCTTGACTCGCACACCGAAGGTCACGGGATCGAATCCAGGCGTGGCAAACAAATTTTATTTGATTAATTTGTGTTATTTCACAATTTATTCATTTAAAATAATATGTAGTATATTTGCGGCACGTTCCAGAGTGGAAGATACTCTCAGTATCGCCCTGGTGTAAGACCACCATTCAGAATTGAAACGTTGCTTGCAATGGCATTAGCCGTGTTTGCTGACCAGATCTGAATAGCCAGGTTCTTCCCCACCTTCCTCTTCCCTATCTCCTTCCTCTTCCCTATCTCCTTTCTCTTCCCTATCTCCTTCCTCTTCCCTATCTCCTTCCTCTTCCCTATCTCCTTCCTCTTCCCTATCTCGTTCCCCTCCCCAGTCTCACGACATACCCCAATTGGGGATGCCATAGTCTCACTGGCTTCAGACGGGAGCAGTTGGGACTCTTGTGCGGTATTCATATAAAAAAATAATAGAGCAATGATAGTTTGCAAATTGCAGCGATTTAAAAATCTGATACTAAAAGGGCGCTGTACAAATATAATCTTATTACTAATTGCTAACTGTAGATAATATATGTACATATCGACCATCCAGTTGATTAGTCAGACATCTCCAATTATGTACTAAGTTTTGAGATAATGAGGAAAGATGCTCACCATAAATCAAACATTATTTACATGTACGTGTCTGTGTTTTACATATTAAATATGCTATACAATACCACTGGAAAGCATAACGGTCCAGTACATTAGTGTGACATTTTGAAATCTCCTACCAGTAACCCCCAGAAAACAAAGATTTTTTTGTTTTATGGTTATTTCCTTTTGGGGTATTATGCCATGTTGCGCTACCTCCTCCTTTAGCCAACGTTTCGGACAGCGTTACAGTGTCCATCATCAGGGCAGATGTGTAAATGTTAGAGATGAAATGTGTGCTTAAGTACTTCGAAGCAATACCGTGTTGCCAGCACCAATCCACTGCGGGCTGACATTACAGTATACTTCAAGATGGTTTTTTGTATTTAGCTTTGGTGTAGCCGTCAATTACCACATCTAGAAAAGGCAGGATTTTGTGGTTATTTTCCAACTCCATTGTGAACTTAATTTTACTGTGAAGTGAGTTAAGATGGTCTAGGAATTGAAAGGAGCGAAACGGTTACCCGGCAAGGCAGACAAGGCAAATAATAAGAGCCAAATCTACACCAAACGAAGACAGAATTGAACAAGAGTCTAAAGGCTGTGCTTTCCTACCTTATGTTCACAATGTGACAGACAGAATTGCCAGACTGTTGAGGAAAGAAAGCATCAAGACTGTCTTCGGAACCACGACCAAAATACAAGACCTACTGAGGTCTGCAAAGACCAAGTTTCCTCTGGAAACCGATGGAGTATATAAACTCAGCTGTTCCGGATGTGATAAGGTCTATGTTGGCCAGACAGAGCGGACGATCTCCAAAAGGATATCGGAACACTTTCGAGCATGTAAACTTGGCCATCCTGACAAATCGGCAATCGCCGAGCATTTAATTGAAACCGGCCATTACTTCGGATTTGTTCCTGAAGTCCTGGGAAGACCCAAAACCTATAGAGCACGCTTAATTACAGAGGCAATTGAAATTCATAAAAATCCTATTAACATTAATAGAGACGACGGAGCTAAGCTCAATAGTTCTTGGTATCCGGTAATTGACGGCTACACCAAAGCTAAATACAAAAAACCATCTTGAAGTATACTGTAATGTCAGCCCGCAGTGGATTGGTGCTGGCAACACGGTATTGCTTCGAAGTACTTAAGCACACATTTCATCTCTAACATTTACACATCTGCCCTGATGATGGACACTGTAACGCTGTCCGAAACGTTGGCTAAAGGAGGAGGTAGCGCAACACGGCATAATACCCCAAAAGGAAATAACCATAAAATTTTTGGCCGTGAAAACCTAAAATCATACCTTTTTTTGTTTGTTTATTTCACTCCAAGTTTTTCTGCATTATAATTGATTTGGTGGTGTTTAAGAGTAATTTAAGTATTGTACAAGCTAAAGGGTAATCTTTACATATGAGTCCTATAATTTCAAAACCCGCTATATCGGATTTTTTTTTGATGAAATGATATGAGTATGACATCTTGTTCACATTTTTGCGAGGAACAAGACTAGCCTAAAATTAAGTTTTAAAATCTCCCTCATCACGACCAAAAAACATGTTAAAACTGCGAGTGAGAAACAAAAATAACGAGCAGTTATTTTGCCAAGATGGCGGGTGTAGAAACACGCCCATCAGATAAGTTGAGTTTCAAAAGCCTCTATATTCCATACAAATCACTAAGTGAGTATCAAAATCTGCTATATCCATTTTATTTATCCAAATTACTTAAATATTTCTAGACATACATTGAAAAGGGAAAACTTTTCGAATGTATATTACTCCAATTCATTATATCTCTACATATTATAAAGTAAAGTCCCCCGCGCCGTCTTTCTGTCTGTCTGTCTGTCTGTCTGTTCGCGATAAACTCGAAAACTACTGAACGGATTTTCATGCGGTTTTCACCAATAGATAGAGTGTTTCGTGAGGAAGGTTTAGGTATGTAATTTGTCAAGGATTTATGTAAATTGGTTGAAATATAACGATAATTGTCAGAAGTGTCAGAAAAAAGTCCAGCCGCCTGGTAGCTTTCATCGAAAACGCTGCTTAATCCTTTTGGGATATAACAAAACAATTAATGATGGGATATTTCTCTTTTATAGATCGATACGATACGATACGATTGTACCACCCCAGCCAGGAGTACTCCTGTCCCGGTGAGACCGGTACACCAGGGGGCACTGATTTGTTAGGACTAGGAACACGTGCTCTGAGGATGGGAAGGAGGTTGGAGTTCAATCGACCGGTATACATGGCAACCTAATAAGCCAATATTGGAATTTAGGCTAGGCAGGAATAAAGGAATGGATTGAGCATTACGATATTTTTTTAAATCCTTTCTTTATGGGTTCTTTCTTCTTGCCTATTCTCAGCTCTTCTTGTCTATTTCTCGCTTATCTTGAATCTTCGCGTCTCTTCTTGACTCTCCTCGTCTCTTATTGATTCCAATTATTGTCCCTTCTTGTCTCTTCTTGGATCTTCTTGTCTCTTCCGGCTCTTCTTGGCTCTTCTTGACCCTTCTTGTCTCTTATTGATTCCAATTATTGTCCCTTCTTGTCTCTTCTTGGATCTTCTTGTCTCTTCCGGCTCTTCTTGGCTCTTCTTGACCCTTCGTGACTTTTCTTGTCTCTGCTCTTTGCTTCTTCTTGTCCCTTCTGTAATTTTCCGTCTCTCCTTGGCCCTTTCTACTTCTTCTAGTCTCTTCTTGCCTCTTCTTGATTCTTCTTATCTCTTATTTGCCCTCCTTGGGTCTTCTTGCTATTTCTCTTCTCTTAATGTCTCTTCTTGGCACTTCATGTTTCTTCAGATCTTCTCGTCTCTTCTCTGCTTTTCTCATCTCTTCTTGCCCCTTCTTGGATCTTCTTATCTCTTCACGGCTATTCTTGGTTCTTCATAGCGTTTCTTGTCTCTTCTTGGCTCTTCTTTTCTTTTCTTGGATCCTCTTGCCTCTTCTTGCATCTTCTTGCCTTTTCTTGCATCTTTTAACTTCTCACCCCTCCTTGGCTCGTTTTGTCTCTTCTTGAGTCTTCCAATCGCTTACCAACCCTCCTTGTTCATTCTTGTTTTATCGTCTCTTCTTGACTTTTACTTCTTCTTGGATCTTCACGTCCCTTCTTGGCTGGGCTTCTATCTTCTTGCCTCTTCGTGAATCTTCTCGTCTCTTCTTGAATCTTTTTGTCTCTTCTCAACTTTTCTTGGCTCTTCTTGCTTCTTCTCGTCTCTTATTGACTCTTCTTGGCTCTTATTGTCTTTTCTGAGACCTTATCGTATCTTCTTGACTCTTCTTGCTTCTTCTAGTCCCTTTTTGTCTCGTCTTGAATCTTCTGACCGACTCTTCTTGTCTATTCTTGTCTCTTCCAATCTCTTCTTGTCTTTTCTTGGCCTGTCTTGTATTGTCTTGTGTCTTCTCGTATTTTATCTCTCCTTGACTCGATTTGACTCTTCTTGCATTTTATTCATCCTTCTTGGATCACAATGTCTGACTTTTCTTGCCACTTCTTGCGGAATTTAATCGACCAGTGCGTAAGTGCAGGAAGAAAGGAGATGATCGAACGTAGGTTTCTCGTTTCCCACTTCCTTATGCTCCCCACTTCTTCTGCTTCAAACTACTCCCTTCTTTAATTTTGCACCTCTACCAGTCTCTTCTTGCTTATTATTTTATTGTCGTGGCTCTTATTGGTTCTTTCTTGACTTATTAATTATTTTCTTTCCACTTCTTGCATTAACTTGCTTCCACTAGCCAGTTTTTCTGCTTCTTGGTTCTTCTGGCTTCATATGGCTTCTTCTAGCTTCTTCTCGGCTCTCCTAGTCTCAGCTTGCATCTTCTTGCAAACTTCTTGGTTGTTCTGCCATCTACTTGCTTCTTGCATCTTCTTGGCTCTTCTGGGATCTCGTAGTCTCTGCTTTCATCTTCTTGCTTTTTTATTTTTATTATTATTTTTTTTTATAATTCTTCTGGCTTTATCTTGCATCCTCATTTTCCTTCTTGCTTCTCTTGACTTTTCTTGGCTCTCCTAGTCTCTGTTGACATTTCCTTGCTTCATCTCGACTTTTTTTCTTATCGTGGCCTTTCTCGCTTCTTCTTGCATCTTACAGATTGTTCTTAGTTCTTCATACTTTCCCCTGCCTATTCGTGGCTCGTGCGGCTCTTCTTGGTTTTTCCTGTCTCTACTTATTTCTTCTAGCCTCTTCTTTCTTTCTTGGATATTCGAATCAGATCCTCAAATAGGTTTTGAAAAGACAGAATTGCTTGAATTGACAAGCTCTCGGGTTGCACTTAATGCTGTAAGTCGGGATCTATTTCAGTGCAACAACAAAATCTAAATAAAATAAAATAAAAACCTAAGAATGAAAATAAAAAATTAAATAACTTGTCTGTTAATTCCGTGTACAATACAAGGGACACCCTCCAAAATGTGATGACAAAAAACCCACTTGAAATTATCAAAATAATCTCTGAAGGAATAAGAGACCTCATACGGGACGAAACGCGTCAACAAGCTTTTGCTGAACATAAACAATTAAAATAAATATTTTAAAATCAGGCTGACTGGAAAAAAAAACAATTAAGAAAAAAATTCAAGAACGACTCTCTAAGTGGTTTGTTTATGTTGGTATCTGAGTTCAATGCTCTGAAATATTATGTTATATAAACAATCTACGCCATCAACTAATATTTATAAACAAAAGTAAGGTGGATCTTATCTTTCAGTATTGATGTCAGGCCTTTGTGTCAAATCCTTTGTGTTCACTTGAATTCACTTGCAAACTTTGTCATTTTTACCACTGTTGCAACTATGCAAAACCAAATTTCGTAATCAAATTATGAAGCTATAACTAAACCACGTATTTTGACGCATTTTCAAAGAGATTGCACCGAAGGGTTCCGTGATATAAAAATAATACTGCGGAGCAAAAAAAACACGTCATGTCGGGATGAAACTCGACAAAAAATATCGGGATATTTCTCTTTTATAGATCTACAAAAAAGTCCACGAAGGCATATATCTATCTTTTACGGATAGCTTACTATACACATTATATCTTCTTATCTTATTATTATTATCAATTGCTGTTCGTTTGTCTCGCTAAAACTTGAGAGCGGCTGGACCGATTTAGGTGATTTTGGTTTTGAAATGTTTGTCGTAGTCCAGGAAATGGTTTAAACGGTGAGATAATATGGAAAAATTGTGAGAAAGACCGTAAAAACAACAATTTCATTTTCTCATATAAACAGTTTTAGTATTCTACCTACTTTCAGAAACACAACGTAATCTAAAATTGGAATGCAAAAAATAAAAGAATTCTGATTGTCATATTTCAAACGTCAAACATTACCTGTCATTCTGTTACTGTTTAAAAATCTTCTAGGATCAGTTTGTCAGTGCGTGAGTACTTTATTTACCGTTTTAATGTGCCAAGGAAAAGACGAGCTGACATAGGTCGTCGAAGTCAATCAAATGGGCGATGAGCTACCTCACAATCGTGAACCTGGAACGAGTAGCATTCCACTTCGATTCGGAAGTAGATTATTGTGCCGACAATTCCGTGATAATCGGGGAAATGACAATCATTTGTCAATGTTGTAAAGCGTTAAAATACAACGGCGAATCACCTGGATTATGTTGTGCTGGTGGTAAAGTAAAATTGCAGAATTGGTCCCACCACCAGATCCATTACGTTTCGTGAGGAAGGTTAGGTATGTAATTTGTCGAGGATTTGTCTATCTTCTAAAAAAATAGTCACATACAATGGGATAATTGGAAAGTCATTTAGACGGATACAGTAATAATCCTTATTTACTTAAATACGTTAGTTACCCCAAGCATTTCATTCACATTATTATAATCTTTCACACCATCTCTATGTATTAAATTAAAGTCCTCCACGGCATCTGTCTGTCTCTTCGCGATAAACTCAAAGAAGGAGGTGGTTACAAAGGTTGGATTTTACAAAGTGTTTTATTAGCCACAGCAACGCGTGGCCGGGTCAGCTAGTAAAAATAAAAAATGCAATTTTTTATTTACGCTAGAGATGTGATAGTTTTTGCGGTTTTCTCCGAATCAGTGTAAGTTGATATAGCGGATATAGAAATTGACTGACTCATATTATAACTGCATATTCAACTCAAAATTCGATTTTTCGGAGATGTCTGACTAATTGACTACAAACTTAAGAACACATTAAATGGGGTTACCAATAAAGTAATAAATATCCAAGGCGTGACAATGTTAATTTCCATACGCTGTGGGTGGGGAAAAAATTCATTATTATTACTAAACCATTTTATGTTTCTACTCATCGAGAACAATAATTTTATGTTGTTACATAAAAGCTGTAAGAATCAAAGAAACAATGGATATTACATTACACAGGTGACATGACCTTCTAATAAGATGACAATAAGACATTGTTATTGAACTTAATGCATTCCGTGTTGTGGGCGATAAAGTGGGCAAACGTGTTTTCCAATAAGGTCAGTGGTGTAGCGATGGGACGGGCAGCCACCGCCCAGGCCCTGGGCAGTGTAGGGCCCTTTCCAGGGCCTTTAAATACAAATTAATGTGATTTTTTAAACAATTCAAAGAAATTTTTAACATTACCAGGTTACGAATAATCTGAGAGACACAATAAAAAAAGAGACCGCAAGCTCGTAATAAAGCTAGTAATTTAGCAGGCACACAGGTACCGCCGCCTCGGTGACCATTTTTTTTTTAACATTAGCTCCACGCAAGAGGCCCTGAGGATAATAATTCCCCTCAGGGCCATCTGTCATTTTGGGGATGCGAAAAGGGTCTTTTTAGTAAAGGAAATTCTTCTAAAGGAAAAGGGTATTAGGAAGGAAGAATCTGGGAGTGACGGGCTTACGAAACCATCCCTCCCATTCTGCTGCAAGGCGATGTTCTGAGAGAGTATGGCTGGAGAAGTCAAAGGGACTCCCTCAACCATTCTCTCCTGATCCGGCCTGCCATGCAGCAGTGGGCAGAGGCATCCGCCGCCAAGACCCGGACAAACCTCACCCCATAAATATCGGATAACCAACACCTCTGCCAGGTCACCCCAAGTGGTTTGCACGTTTGGTGATTTAGCAGGGGTGCCCAGGTACATAGGGTGAAGTTTGTCCGGGTTTTGACGGCGGATGCATCTGCCTACCCACCGCGGGGCAGGCCAGATTGAGGGAGGCCTTTTGACCTCTCCAGTCAGACTCTCACGACCCATCACCTTGCATCACAGTTGGAGGATTTACATTTCTGTCACTCCTGGACACACTGATTCCGATTCCTACCCACCCCTCATACCGTTTTCCTTCCCAGAACTTCCTCTCCTTCCTTTCCATAAGTACTCTCCACACAGCATCCCCTAAGATGACATAGGCCCTGAGGGAAGTATTTTCCTCAGGGCCTCCTGTGGGGAGCTAATGTAAAAAAAAACGGAAAAAAGACATATTATTATTGATTAGAAGACGGTCTGCATGGCTCCCCGTAAGCACTCAAGCCATTTTGGCAGTCCTATATTGAGTTTTTGGTGATGTGACCTGGATCCATAATGGGCTACGCAGGAGAATCTGAGCCTTCTTCCCATCGATTGGGACATCGACACGATAGATGAAAAAGTGTTTACTTTCTTCGCAATTCCTTCATCCAGTTTTGCATTTTTCATTAACATAGGATCGAGGTTCTAGATTCAAAGTTTGCCTGGGGCAGCCGAGTTAATCGCTACACCACTGATTAAGGTCAAAGAGATGTACAATAAAGCTACTTATAAACCAAACCAACAATAATATCTACCCACCGCTTTGGAAAAATTATCAACTCTTACCAGTTTCAACATCCCAACCATTTATCAGATTCTAGTAGATCCTATTAGATATTAAATCTGGAAAGCAGCATTGATAAAAGTTTATTACAATCTAATTGCAATTTTATTAAATCATAATGAAATTAATAAAAAAAATAATTTATAGTTTTCTTCCGATATTTTAGTTTATTCTTCTATACCATCCCTGCACAGGACATAATTTGACTTGCTAGTTCCATTTTTAAAAAGGTCTGCAAAAGTAAAGATAAAATGTGGCAAGTAAGAAAAACTCCGTTTCCAGTAACGCTGTCCATGAATAACAACAATCAGTCTTTCAAAGAAAATGTGTGTATGCATGAAATAAAAGATAGAATGCAGGCGTCATTTTCATATTCAAAAGATATGTCGAATACTACATCAAGACCGACTAAAGTAAAGGGCCTGGACCGCCTGACAAATGTTGAGGTGGTCGTGCCGTAATAAATAACAACAGCTTGCAAATGATTGCAATTGTTGTTGATATTTGTTACTGCCGATTTGTATGTAGATTTACAGCAAGCATATAAATAAACAAGAATGATTAGACTATTTTAAAAAGTTAAGTTTACTTAGAGTCAGCACTGACTTTGCAAAATTTGGGTGTTGTAAGCCCGTACCTTGCACTCTAGTAAGCCGTAAACCCTGCATTTTCTCTATGAAGCTTTAAATCTTTGGGTGGAAATCAATTTTATCTATATATATATAAAAATTTAGGTTCCGTATGTTTGCGTTCGCTAATCTCGGAAAGTAATCGATGGATTGACTCAAAATTTTTACAGAACATTGCATTTTAGGAGAAGAGCGTTTCTACATACTTTTTATTTGGAAGTTCCAAAGGAAAAGGATAATTTTATGCGTTTTAAATTGACTCATAATTTGTCATAGTAAACAACGGAATGACAGTTCTAGACAGTGTTGCCATTTTATTAATTTTATTAAAAGTTACAAATATTTATGATACCTTCAATTAGGAATTAAAAGAATTTAATCGGATTTAAAAGTAGAATTATATCTGACAAATTATATTACTATTTTCACTCATTTGTTTTCTCTGTGCGTTTTAAATTTACTCATAATTGTAGGTACTTAATGTCAGTTCGTAACTTTGCAAAACCTACAAAAAATCAGATTAACAAATCAAATTATATATGAGAAAATGGAATAAATTCGGTTTATGGGGGAAATTCCTAAAAAATAAAACTAGTTATTTTTATACTAATTATGGGCCGGAAAAACCGAATCTGAAAGAATTAGGCGGCGGAAAGCAATATTAACTGAGTTACACGACTTTAAAATTTTTTATACGCATACAGGAAAATAGCCATTTTGGAAGTATTCTGATTCCTACAAAATCAAACTAATAGTTATTTTTATACTAACTTTGGGCCGAGGAATCCGAATCTGAAAGAATTAGGCGGCGGCAAGCAATATTAACTGAATTACACGACTTTAAAATTTTCAATACACACAAACAAGAAAATATTCATTTCGGTAGCTGAATTTGACTCATTCAGTACAAAATCATAGATAAACAAGAAATCTACGAAAACATGTGTTGGCATGTATCTCAACGGCCGTATTCTTAAACCAAAAGTATGAAAATTCGTAATCTTAAAAATGCGTAACCAAACCTAACCTAACGCTAGGTTTGTGTAACATGGTTTGTACCCCTTTATACCGCCTGCTCGCGTCAATTTTAAAAAACATCCCTGTTTTCAAGTAGTTTAACGGCTACGCGAGGTTTGTGTAACATGGTTTGTGCCCCTTTATACCGCCTGCTCACGTCCCTAACCTAACCTAACCTAACGCTAGGTTTGTGTAACATGGTTTGTGCCCCTTTATACCGCCTGCTCGCGTCAATTTAAAAAAACAGCCTACGTTTTCAAGTAGTTTAGCGGCTACGCTAGGTTTGTGTAACATGGTTTGTGCCCCTTTATACCGCCTGCTCGCGTCAATTTAAAAAAACAGCCTACGTTTTCAAGTAGTTTAGCGGCTACGCTAGGTTTGTGTAACATGGTTTGTGCCCCTTTATACCGCCTGCTCGCGTCACGGCATAAAAACATCCCTGTTTTCAAGTAGTTTAGCGGCTACGCTAGGTTTGTGTAACATGGTTTGTGCCCCTTTATACCGCCTGCTCGCGTCACGGCAAAAAAACATCCCTGTTTTCAAGTAGTTTAACGGCTACGCTAGGTTTGTGTAACATGGTTTGTGCCCCTTTATACCGCCTGCTCGCGTCACGGCAATAAAACATCCCTGTTTTCAAGTAGTTTAGCATCTACGCTGGGTTTATGTAACATGGTTTGTGATACAAAAGTGAGTAAAATTTATAAAGAATAAGTACTTAAAATATAAACGTGTTATTTTACGTTATTGATATTACTGGTTAATGGCAACACTTAATTTTGTGTGGTAAAAACATCTATGTTATCTTGTTTTCTATGGTCTTTGTACTACGTGTGTCAAGTCAAAATCAGCTTGCGAAATGAATATTTTCATGTGCATGTATGGAAAATTTTAAAGTCGTGTAATTCAGTTAATATTGCTTGCCGCCGCCTAATTCTTTCAGATTCGGATTCCCCGGCCCAAAGTTAGTATAAAAATAACTATTAGTTTGATTTTGTAGGAATCAGAATGTTTCCAAAATGGCTATTTTCCTGTATGCGTATAAAAAATTTTAAAGTCGTGTAACTCAGTTAATATTGCTTTCCGCCGCCTAATTCTTTCAGATTCGGTTTTTCCGGCCCATAGTTAGTATAAAAATAACTAGTTTTATTTTTTAGGAATTTCCCCCATAAACCGAACTTTAGCCGAGAAAATTTTCAAAGGGTCAAAAAAGTGTAACTGTGACCAGTTGATTGATGTGTAAGTTTTTTCAAAGTTGATCACCATTCGTGGGATGCCTCGCTTACGTTCAAACATAGGCTGTCGTACTCGGCACGCAAACGCAGATCGTAAGAGAAGATCAAACCGCACTGATCAAGAACGTTTAGACGATAATGAAAATGTTCGAGTTAGAATTATTCAGAGGCGAGCAGAAGAACTGGCGAATCGTCGGGAAGAAAGACTTAAAAGCTTATGAGTAGAAGCGCGAAGAAGACGAGCAGCACATTCATCTCAATAACGTCAAGAAGAAATAGATCAACGCCGAAGACGAATGCAAGTGCAACTTTCGAATAACCATGCTTCGTACCATCGAATTGCTTTTTCATACGAACCAGATATTCAATACAATACCTCATGTAAATTTGTTCAAATCGGTAAAATGGATAAAGTTTGTCCACACTGCAAGGCGATGAAATTTAAAGGAGAAACTCAAGGAATGTGTTGTGCGAACGGAAAAGTGAAGCTACCTGAAATTGATCAGCCAATAGCACCACTGATAAATTTGTTGCAAGGAATTACTGATGATTCAAAACATTTTCTCAAAAATATTAGAAAATACAATTCATGTTTTCAGATGACTTCATTTGGCACTAACGTTATAACAGAAAATTTTATGCCGACGTTTAAAATTCAGGGACAAATTCAAATACAAACATCCGAATTAACCCTTCGAATAATAAGAAAATAATTTTCTGTCAAATTTTGCCAAGGTTAGCGCGCAAAATTCCTGGTTCTTCCCATGCATTTTAAATGTTCCTATTTATTGGTTTATTTTAACGCTTTTGCAAATACAAAAATTGTTCTAAAATCTAGATAAAATAATCTTTCCGGTGTGTTTTATTAGAAATCAACATTTTTGTTTCTAAATATTAAAATTTTTATATTGGAAATTTAAATTGGCTAAAAAATGCATACCTGCGAATATTCGAATTAAAGTAATTAAAATAGATTAAACTTAAAATTTAAAATACAGACTCCTTTTCTAGATAAAATTTGTAATAAAACTGTCACTTCACTTTTTATCACTTTCATACAATTTTATTTTAAAATTAATTGTGTGATACGTCACAAATTGGCGAAAAATTAAACCGTCACTTTTGATCGGGTTTGTAAAATATCTGAAAAACCTAGCTCATATAATTCTGAGACAATGAGAAGCATTATTTCATTCCGTTGCTAACATAAAATAAATCACAAATATTCGCATGACAGGAAGAGAGATATCTAACTTTTAACCCGTCTGCTTGGTTCAATATATTCGCACCTCACAATCCAGAAGTTTCAGTTTTGTGCGAAAATTCTGAAACCGTCACTTTGGATCGAGTTTGTAAAATATCTGTGCAAGATAGCTATCATATTTCAAAGACAATAAGAAGCATTATTTCGTTCTCTTTCTGTTTAAACGAAAAATACATATGTTTGTATGAGAGGAAGAGAGATATATAACTTTTAAAATGTAAGGTCGCTCGGGACGTTTTTGGTCTTATGAAAGTATAACGCAATTACGTGTTTTGGGATGTTTTTATTCCTAAACAAGCAGACGGGTTATTAATGCACTGTCGCTCTGGGACAATATGGGTCTCCTGTTATTATAACGGCATATGATGTTTTGGGACAACTTGGGTCTCCTGTGATTTGACGGGTTAAATTATTGTGGAGTCGTTGCAAAAAATGTAACATGATAACAAAAAAATGTTACGTGTTGCACACTGCGCTCTTCACTTTGGTTTAGGAGTCAGTTATAATTAAACAAGAGTTAGACAATTTTTGTTAAATCCTCTAATTAGGGAATGCAATCTCGTTCTCGCGAGATCTCGTTCTTGCGAGATCTCGGCCTTTTTTAGCGAGATTGATCTCGGACGAAAAAAGGGCGAGATCTCGCGAGTTTAACGAGATTGCACTTCTTAAAAGTGTCGTCTTATTCGAAGCGCGGACTGACACGGATGGAGTTGCGATCTGTCGGTTTCGTTCGGTGCGCGTGAGGCTGTATTTTCTAATAGTCTGACTAATTGGTATATTTTGTTAATTAATCTGTAATATCTAATGGATCTACAGAGTAGATATAGTTTATTTAATTGATAATAATATCTCAGTTTAATAGTCAAACTCAACTTAGATAATAAGTTTAATTTTTTTGACTTCTCGTGTTTTTTTTGTTATAAAAGAACTGTTTTATTACTAAAAGACTTTTGTTCGATATTAGAAGAAAAGACTGGTTGTTTTTTTTATTTGTTGTTTGATAGATACGTACGTCAGTTTACTACTTAGAAGTTTATTAAAAAATTATAGACAAATACGTCAAACAATGTTTGATGCATAAAAGTCTATTGAAAAATTCGTGAAAATAAATGTTTATATTATAATACTTTATTATTTTTTATTATTTTTTTCCTAATTTTTTGAAATATTGTGATTATTTGCAAAAAAAACACACAAAACTGCCAATCTAGCGAGATCTCGAAATTGGCGAGATCTCGCAATATTGTTATTCATAAACTCGCGGGATCTCGCCTGAGACCCAATCTCGCGAGATTTGCATTCCCTACCTCTAATAATTAAAATCAGACAAAGCCACAGCAAAGCGTGGTCGGGTTCAGCTAGTTATTATTTATAATAATTTATATTATGAATTGGTACAGAATTCGCAGAATGTCATTGGCCCAAGTTCAATTTTTTTAATTGTTGGTAATTAAATCAACACATCCCCATCAGGTCCAATTTTTGGAAAGGAAATATTGATTAATGTAGGTATTATTATATTATTGGCAGATGAAATGAAAATATTACAATAACCAATTGCTAGATAATAGGCGTCGGTATAATCAAAGTTTTACTGTATCAATTTGAACGAGATTACATATAATAAATTCTTTATAATCTCATAAGACTAGAATTTATTTTATCTATAAATTATTTTGTGATAGAACTAGGTATCCCACATTATCAAATTCTCATCGACTATCAAAACATCAATGTTTATTGCGATCATTCTTTATCATACTATGACAGATTTTACGATAGTTAAATATTATTGAATGATTACACAATTTTAGTATATTTGAGGTGAAGAACTATTAGAGATAAGGTAGTTCATAATGGAATATGTATTCAATAAATAATTTGTGTTTGTTTGCTCAGATATCAAAACAAATTATTATGTTCCAAATAGGACCGAATTTTCACTTTATGATACTGACACCAAAGACGTTACATATTTTAGACGCGGGGTAGAAATCTCAAAATGGGAAGCCAACAACAAGACAATTGTAGAGTACTCGATTTCTAGTACTTTAGTACTAAACTGCCACGCGTCGAGTAAGGTCGTGTCCTACTAGTAAGTAAATTGCATTAAAAAGTGCCAAAATTCCCTCCTGTGTGATGAGAAAATGTTTCCATTACACGGTAAACAGCCGTAAAAGCGAAGGAATAACATTTCATTTGTAAATACATGCAAATTACTTATTATTATCGATTATAAAAATAATACAATTGCTTTCCGCCCAAAGATTTTATGCGTCATTAGAGAACTCAAGGCCTACTAACGTACAGGTCTGGATGCGCAACAGCCAAATTACAAAGTCGATGCCATGCCGTCGCTAAGTAAAATTTACTTTTTATAATAATAATCTAATGATTCTTTATTTACTTGCCTGCGGTAAAACAACATACAAATCAGCAGAAATAACAAATACAATAACAATCAACGCCATTTGCAAACTATCATTGTTCATTATAGCTATTTGACACCTTCGACTGGTGCCCAGGCCTACTACTTTAGTCAGCCTTGAGACAGTATTTGACGGAACTTTTGAATTTTGAATACGAAAATGCCGCCCGCGTTCTATCTTTTGTTTCGTTCATATGCACATATTCTTTTAAGCGTCTATCTTTATCATACACGAATAACTTTTGAATTAAGAAATTATTGAAAATCGCCGAAAACAAAAGAGTTTTGATTAATTGCCACATTATATCTTGAGTTTGTGAGACTATGGCAAGTCTATTTATATAACGTCATAGACTGACACGACATGAAAGCATGCTACTAATGAGCAAATACTATTTAGCGGCATGTTTGATATTGCTAGTATTGAGCAAGCTCAAATAGCCGGTTGATTTGTGAGCACGCTACTAGATTGGAAGGGGAAGTGCTCTAAGCAAGTGTGAACACTTATGAGTATGCTCATTTCGATCCAATCTCAGTTTCTGCAGCTGTGCATGCGCATTCTTTGCAAAATTTTCGAAAATTGCCCTGTGGGGAAACGAAAAACTTTGCTTTTCGTAATTTATTATTATAGTCACAAATGTCTCTGGAATATAGGGTCACTTCTGTATAACATTGCACGAAATAATAATAAATAATAATAAAACTTTAAATAATGTGAGCGACCCCCTTTGACATCTTGGACGAATTTATCTTTCGTCAAAAAATTCTTAAATAATGGCATTGCAAGCAATAAGATTTTTTTTTGGTTCTGGGCGAATTGAACTGACTATTTGTTGACATTTATTATTTGAAAAGAGCATGTGAGTACAATTTTTGGCTTTAAGCATGCTTATTCATGAGTCTGCTCAAAACAAGCATCCTCATTTATGAGCATGTTTATATTAGGGAACGTACCCATACTACGTGGCACGTTCAGGGGGGGGGAGGTCTCAAAATCCTACGCTTGGTACAAATGAGCGGCGGGGGGCGTAGGTTTTTAGTCACCGGGGGGGGTTAAAAATTGCAAAAAGTTGGTCACGTAGTATGGGTCGTTCCCTTATCCGTAAAGAATAAATATCCTTGTTATTTCACATACTGTGGATAGGTAGGTAACTATTTGTATTAAAAAATTGATTTTTTTCTACACATGTGAACCCATCAAGTTTGCATAAGTACGATTTTTACGTTATTTTACACACATTTGTATGAATATTGATAACTGAACGAAAATAAAGAAAAACAAATACAGGGTGTTAAGGGACGTACTTGACTTACTTTAACCAGTGATTCTTGACATTATTTGGAGTAAAAAATGTAAATGAAATTTTGGTCTCCGGTGACTTTTTAGAACGAATTTTTTTTTTTCAAAAATTTTTTCTTCAAATCAAACAAAAAATTCTTCCGCATGTGTTATTCGACCAACCCCTTACCCCGCCTCCAACTGTACAACAACTAGGTACCATTTTTTTATGTTTTTGTAGAAAAAAAAACATCAAAAATGTCACCGGAGACCAAAATTTCATTTACATTTTTTACTCCAAATAAAGTCAGGAATCACTGGTTAAAGTAAGTCAAGTACGTCCCAACACCCTGTATGCTTGGTGTCTGGGTCCTTAGTTTCTGTATATACCTGGTATTATTAACTCCAAATAAGCGAGGTAGCGTCATTAAAATAGCTCGCGTTGCGAATACATAAACTTGACATTATTATTAATTTAGAGACGATAATAATTACCAACCGCTGCAACAATCAATGGGCGATATTAAAAATGTAAAAGCAGACATACCCGGGTAGAACTACTTCATCTTCTTCATCAATGTCGATCTTGTTGATCTGTTCTTTTGCAGGATATTCCTGCTGTTTTTGTTTTTCTTGTACTGCGTCGTCTACGTACCACATTTTAAATGTCCGTTGGGAGGATTTCCCTCAAAATCGTTAAAATTGGCGCGTTGTTATTTCAGCGAATGAAAAAAGATATATAATAAGCTGTACAAGAAGTTTGACTATATATTTTCTATCACTGAGAACTTTATGCGCGAGAATGCGTCGTTCGATTGTTTACTTATAATTTTATAATATTGTAGTGGAAATAGCGAAGATAATAATATTTAAAATACACCTCCGTTCGTATGGTAACTGGCGAGTTGTGACGGGTGCTGATCAGTGATGCCCAGTCGCAAAAGTAAAAAAGCCTGTTTCAGGGGTAAAAAAAAATGTTATACCATGATGTGATTTTAGATTTTCACGGCCAAAAGTATTATCATGATTTATTTTTGGAGTATTATGCCATGTTGCGCTACCTCCTTCTTTAGCCAACATTCCGGACAGCGTTACAGTATCCATCATTAAATGCTCGGCAATTGCCAATTTGTCATAGTGGCCGAATTTACATGCTTGAAAGTGTTCTGATAACTCAGAATATAATAATAATATCTGATATTAAAACCTACCTGGGAGGACCCAAAACACATAGATCACGCCTATTTACGGAGGCAAATCGGAATTTCTTTATCAACGACGACGCGACGGCGCTAAGCTCAATAGTTGTTGATACCGGTAATTGACGGCTACACCAAACCTAAATGCAGAAAACCATTTTAAATTATACTGTAACATCTGCTTGTAAAGGAGTGGAGGTGCGATATCGCATCTACATACGTAAGCATACCCTAATGATGTCCACTCTAACGCTCAAGGGCGGATCCAGGGGGGGGGTCATGGGGGTCATGACCCCCCCCTGGGCTGGGTCCAGGACCTAGGTGGACCTACTTTTTACTTGTATCTATTATTATCAAAATTAAATTATAACTTCTAGTGACTTGACCACGACTCTGTGACCCCCCCCCCTGGAGCTATGTGACCCCCCCCTGGCGCCAAAGCTGGATCCGCCCTTGCTAACGCTGTCCGAAACGTTAGCTAAAGGAGGTGGCGCAACACGGCATAATACCCATTTTTTTATTGCATTATGTTTTCTTTATTGTTTCAGTTTTGAAGTATTTAAAATAATTATTGTGATACTCTACTTATAAACTAGAACGTAAAAGCCCATTAGGTCGTGTAATAAATAAATAAATTAAATACATCATGATAATGTTTTCCTAAGTTTTGAAGGATAAGTAAACCATGTTTTTCGTAAGCTTTTTATTGACAATTTAAAAAAGAAAACAATGGTACCCAAGTACATTATTTACAATGCTTTATTATACACAACCATTTTATAATTTTCCTTCGAATAATAAGATTTTTTTTTAAATAACCCGTGGAAATAAAATCAAAAAGGCTGTGTTACTTTTATCAAGTTTAATTAATTTAATTTAATAAAAAAATAATAATATTCAAATTTAAATAATTTCAAAAACAAAAATTTTCAGAACAGTCTTTACAAGAGAGAAGAAATTCTCTCCTATCTCCAATTTTAAATCAATCTACATTTTACAGTGGTTAGTGTAGGTAACTATTTAAAGTTACGTGATATTTTCGTTAAATTTTGTGTACATTACATGTAGTATGTATTCTTATTTTTATTGGCAAAGATAATAATTAGTTAAAGAGACATTGAAAACCTGTACTAAAGTTCGAGAACTACATTCCTGGCTTCGGGATTTCCTTCACATCTCATTCAAAAAGACATATTTTTAGTGACCGGTAAAAAAAACATGTTGTCTTGATTGATTTCGTTTTTTTGACAAAACCGTGGTGGTATAAAAGACCCCAAAAACCCATGAAAACGAGGTAACAACCATATGTCTGGCAACACTGGTGTTGATGAGCGATAATGGCCTCCAACTTACAAAACACAAAATCCCACATAACACCAAAGCAATACGCAACAGTCCGTCCGGGTGCGCCGTGCGCCTTTTTGGTTCCTTCTAGAAGTTTTGTGCTATTCTAGAGTACGTTTTGCTAAAATAGTACAGTTTTTATCATTATTTTTGAGAAAAAAATTACAGCGGTTTTTAGATATTTTACATTATATTAAAAGCTTTCAACATAACTTTATTGTGATTGATTTTTTACGTATTATACCTACCATCCACCGTTATTATAATACAACATGGGTATTATAGATACCATCCTTGATCCTCCTATGATGATGATGAGCAGTGGCGGCTTGTGACTTTTGGGTGTGCTAGAGTGCTGATATTAAAAAATGGCATTATTGAAGTTGTTGTAGCCGAAAAAAATTTTGTTTTTTGTTTTTTGATAATCCGTTTTTTGTATGAAAAATTTCAGAAAGTTTCGGTTTGGCAGTGCGCCGCACCGATTTCCTGAAAAATCTTCGGGTGAAATGCAGATCCTGCCACAGTTTGGAAATTTAATAAAAAGGCACTTTCTAGATGAGAAAAGTGTGGAGAAGCTGAATAAAAAAAAATAAAGCGCGCTCGGCAAAATTGAGGGAGATACAGCCGTTTAAAGTATAAATAAAATTTCACTTCGTGAACCTATACTACGACACTCCGCCCGCCATTTTGTCACTGTTATGTTGGTATCTCAGACCTACAAACAAGAGCTAGATACGATTGTAGCCGACTTCGTGGGATAAATAATAAGGCGCGTAATTATGAAAAACAGAATTAATAATATAATGTAAACGAACCTCTAATCAGGTACTGGAATGGAGACAAACCATTCAAATCCTGGGATGTTTTTTAAAATAAAGATAATATACACAAGCTCGCTACACAAACCATGCGTAGCCAAACAAACCATTCAAAAACGTAGGCTGTTTTTTAAAGTAAAGATAGCATACGCAAGCCCGCTACACAAACCCTGCGTAGCCAAACAAACCATTCAAAAACGTAGGCTGTTTTTTTAAAGTAAAGATAACATACACAAGCCCTCTACACAAACCCTGCGTAGCCAAACAAACCATTCAAAAACGTAGGCTGTTTTGACAAAATGGCCGCCGGGTTGTCATAGTGTCGGTTCGCGAAGTGAAATTTTACTTACGCAATTGAAAATTAATTACATATTCAATTTTTTTTTCTATTGCTTTCCGCACTTTTTTTCACCTTCCAGATAAAAGTTCTCAACTTAAAACGCGGTGAAAACATGGTTTTTTGCAAAAAACAAACTGTGGCAGGATCTGCATTCCTCCCAAATCTTCATACAAAACACCGATTTTTGAAAAAAAAAAAATATTTTTCGCATACGACACATCCATGATGCAATTTTTTTAATATTAGACCCCTAGCACACCCAAAAGTCACGAGCCGCCACTGATGATGAGTACCATGAATATGGACACTCCGAAGCTGTCTGAAATGTTGGCTTAGTTTAGTTGTTTAATTTATTTATATAACACAGACTTCGACGCCATGATTAATTTTATTAGTATGATGATGTGACGTTTGCTTATTATTATTACTCAAACTAAGTACCTAATAATCTATTTTATGCATGTTTCTCCAACTTAAATAATTCCTTCGTAAATAATTGTTTCTTGTAAGTACATACTAATTAAATTGAAGTGAAGTGTATTATTTAAATAATTCAAGTAAGCGGAGTATCAAAATTTTTGTTCAACTTTTCGATCATAAGAGTCGTATTATTTATAATTTGGTCGGCTTAAACGTTGTTAAACTTCTCGGACGACCACCATCGAACTTATCGAAAAGCGTACCTTTTGTTTAAACAATTTGTTAAAATATAATAATAAATTGTTAAAATACATCTAAACTATCCTGTCCCTACCCTAGTAAGTCAGACAGCAAATCATAAATAAACCAATCCCCTGCAAATAATATGTTTGAACCTTACTATTAATATAAATGTACCTACCGCAAGTTTGAAAAACAAATAATATAAAATAATCAAATCAAAAAGCATAATTCCATTTAAAAAATGATAAAAGCATTCAAAAATTTAATCTACACAATAAAATGGAGAACAAAATTATCACGAGATATTTTATTATTTGTTGCTAGTTATGACCGAACGCACTACGTTTTTTTAGCTAATCAATTCATACACATAACAAGCGTGAAGTATGTTTGCAAAGTATTTTGTTTTCATTTCGGTCTTATTTTAGGTTGATGTACCTATTAGGTAATGGATTGGTAATTGGTTATGATAATGATGGATTGTTGCTGTGATTTATTGGATGGTGCATGAAATGAGCAATGAACATCGCTTGATTTACATAACTATCGTTTGTCCACAATAGAAAAATACATTTACATAAGCAGAAAAGTACATATATTATGAAATCAATGTTTTACGTAATAAACCTCCGCAATGTTAATACACTCACACAAAATATTATTTCACCTCAATGTCAGTAGTTCGTTTACCTTTTGAAAGGAGGAAATCGATTTATTTAACGTTTGGGTGAGATTTGAATTTTGGCGCATTTTATTTATGTTTCTGTATAGTTCATAGTTGGCAGCACTTGTAGGTAGGTACCAAGTACCGACCGAACAAAATTTGAGTATATATTATGCACTCCCCACACGCACACTTCGGAGAGACCGAGTCCCGCGCGGAGGCGTCTACTAATATCTACAGAAATTCCAAAAACTGAAAAAATCGAACTAATATCTTTGAAAATCAAAGTGTTGACGAATATCTAAAGCTCAAACTGTTGATTAATATCTATGAGAACTAAAGTGTTGACGAATATCTACAGCACTGGCAGAGGTTGGATTTGCAATTATGTATAGCATATTGGAATAACGTAATATTGCGTATGCAGTTTAAAAAACTTAATTTATGTAAGTATGTATGTAAAAATCCCTAATATCGGACTGTTGGACACATTTAGCTGATTAGTCCAACCTACGCTCTGTAGATATTAGTTCAACCTAGGCTCTGTAGATATTAGTCAACACTCTGAAGTTCGTAGATATTAGTTCAACATATGAGCTGTAGATATTCGTCCGACATACAGGCTGTAGATATTAGTATCTGGAGTTGTCCCGCGCCACTTCAGGCCGCCGCGCAGAAAAGTAAAGACCAATAGGTTTTCAGCGCAGTTATTGTGAGACTTTTCTGCGCGGCGGCCTGAAGTGGCGCGGGACTCGGTCGCTCCTTTTACGGGTCTATGCGGCTCTCCATTATTGCTCGGTTTATTTATGCTTGACTCTCACTCTAAATGGCTAGCGACACTATGAAGCCGCTTGGCCCAATCACGTAGTTTTTTGTCTATGGCTAGAATTTTGACCGCATTTTGATCGTCTCCAGAGGAAGCTTGTCGCTTGAGCCAAGCATTGCGCAATAATCTACGTGTTTGAAGCGAATTTATAATTTTTGGGCGTATACAACAAATCATAGACAAATAAGTACCTGAGTAGTGATTTTAGATATTACGTATCACGTAAAACGTTTATAAAAATTAGATTAAATTATTACCAAATAGGTATTTATTGTTTTTGTGTTTAATTTGTAGAAATCCATCTGATTTTTCTTTTAAATTAATGTAAAAATTATTTAATATTGTTATTACGTTAATGTTATATTTAAATACTAGCAGACCCGGCCACACGTTGCTGTGGCTAACGAAACACCACCAGCTGCCCGCTGCCTGAATTGAATATTTGAATTTCTCGGCTCTTCTCTACTACAAAAAGCATGTATTATACATATTTAAACCTTCCTCTTGAATCACTCTATCTATTGGTTAAAACCGCATGAAAATCTGTTGCGTAGTTTAAAAGATCTATGCGCACATACATTTTGAGCGACTTCATTTTATACTATGTAATGATGATAATGATTAATAAATAACATTTATTATAACATAACAAATAATTATTTTTCTTTGCTAGATTTCATCTCGCACATAAATCACTTTCGACAACCGAAAATGACAGAAAGCCATAGACAAAGGAGTAGCATGTTCAAATGCCTCTAGAAAGAAATATCGTCTAGGCATAGACTAAGGCTTGGCTCAACGGTTTGAAGCGCGCGTCAAGCTGAATTTTGTGCGGCTGAAATAAAATGGAATCTAACAGAGACAAAGCATTCTTAGCTCTTGGGTTAGCTTTGTATTTTAATGAAAAAATAAACGAATTTGGTGTCAAGAATGGTACAATTTGAGATCCCGCTTTACTCATATTTAAGTATTTACAAAGTGTATTACAGGCAACAGCACCAAATGATTACACGCATTTTTTTCCAAATAGATGACCTTACTTACGAAGCATTGTTGTATATTTCCTTTGATATTATGAATAAACGTTATAATTAATATTTTAATATAACATTAATTGATAAAGGAAAATTATTTATTCCCCATTTCTCAGATGTTCACAAGACCCAAACAATATTTTAAATCAGTCAATAGCAGTTACATTATTATTAAACAATAAGAAAAATAAAATATTTGCAGAACTGAATAATAACATTATTAATCAATAACAGTTACAATAGTATTAAACAATTAGCGTACAATAAACAAACATTTTAACAAAACAAAAAACAACTTAAGAAAATGCACTAAAAAGTAAAAAAATAATTTCGTATTCTTCTACAACTTCATAATCAACTTACTTTTTCTACTCATCAATATGTAGGTAAGATTGTTATTTTTGGAGTCGTTGTCAGCCAAGGTAGGTTTGTAACTACATACATAATTATAGGTGAGATGTGTTTGTGTCGCACGAGCGACTTGACGAGGCGAGAGGCGAGAGCGGGGCCGCGGCGTGAGGGGAGCTGTCAAGTGAACACGCCGGGCCGGGTACCTTTGCTGACACCGACTCCAAAAATAACAATCTTACCTACATATTGATGAGTGGTTGAGTTTTGTTTCCGGTATTTCAAATGTTCCATCTGCTTTTTCCCCTTCCTTGACGATTCGCCTTACCGTTGATTGAGATTTACCTGTGTGTGAAAAAAATCAAAAAAATTATTATTATAGAAGGTGTTTAAAAAAACACAGTAGATAATATTCATTAAGAAAGAAAGAGACTACTTAAGAAAAACGTTACTTTTCCATGAGTTTTAAGAAGTTGCATAATATAATTATATATTTTAATTGAGTTATTCCCTTTTTCTCGTGGCTTCACATGAACTGTCAAATGAGAGTGTCAAATTCGGATTTTTAAACATAACCTCAAATCAGATTGTAATGGTTATATGATCGCTCGAAAATTGGCATAAATCTTGTAATACTAATGAAATTTATTAAACAAACCATACTACGTACCAGTCATTTCTGCAGTTCGTTTGTAAACATCTTCTAAATTAGACAGAAGCTTCTTCGCATGATATTCGGCTAGGCAGCGTTGAAAAACGCAGTATATAACCCCTCTTGCATCACTACGTATTGGTTTGTTCATTTTATTAAATTCAAACAATGCACAGGCAAACAATGAATAAAAATATTATTTAATGACCGATCTTCTACTCAGATTTAAGACATGACATCCATAGGAAACGTTCGGAAACGTCAGAGCAAAGCGAGTAATTCGGTGCTACCATAGCAATGAAAACATTTAGTTCCAATTTATTTAATATCTAGACTTAATTGCCAAACTATATATTCAACGGAACGAGTATTTCCAAATCCTACTCAATGTTAGTTTGAAAAATGTAAACAAAACAGAAATTAAATGAATGCAGTATGTTTGTATGTGTGGGAGTGGTATTTTTTGTTATTATTTCATTAAATTTATCTTAAGAAATTCGACTGAAGCAATGACTATCCTCCGAAAAAAAACTTTTACCTGAACAACTCCCTAGTCAAAATTTTTTCCGACCAAACACCAAATCAAAGAAAATACTTGTTGGACCTACGTCAAACCATGGAAAGTCGGATTCAGGGAGATGAAGTTGGGCTAACTATTTACAAAACGATGGTGTTGTTGTTTACACCCGGAATGATGTTATTGTTTCTGTTGAAGAAATAGCTATTCCACATGCTAACTGTCTTAAATTACAACTATCTGATAATACATGTGTTATAGCGGTTTATAGATCTCCTTCTCAAACACATCTTGATAACTTTCTTGACCACCTGAACAATTTACTCCGTTCTGTATCAGCACTTAACCACGAAGTGATTTTATGTGGTGATATAAATATAAATATTTTGGAAATGAACTGCTCAAAAAGCGAACAATACCTTTCTCTGCTGATTTACCACGGTTTAAAACCATTTATTATTTCACCAACTAGAGTCACTTCAAAAACTGAGAGTTGTATTGACCACATTATGGTCAAGTCAAAAGATGATCCTCAGAGTGCTGTATTCAGGACCAGCATCACAGACCATTTCGCTACGATATTGAGATATCCTAAATCTATAATAACGAAATCAAAACAAATAGACGTAAAGCTTAAACTAATTGTGGATAATGACCTGCTAAATTCAAGACTGAAAGAAGAAACATGGAATACCGTTTTATTTGCAAATGATGTCAATACAGCAGCTGATAATTTCATAAAGTGCCTAAAATTACACATTGAAAATTGCTCATCTATAAAGAGAATCTATAGTAATAAAAATTACTTGAAACCATGGATAACTTCTGGAATTATTGACTGCCTCATAAGACGTGACAAATTACACAAGAGTTGTCGCAAAGAACCAAATAATATTGAACTGTTTACATATTATAAAAGATATAGAAATTGGTGTTCTAAAATTGTTAAAACGATCAAACAGTCATATTATAAAAGGAAACTTCAAGAGGTTAAAGGAAACATAAAGCAAGAATGGAAAATAATAAAACAAGCATTGGATATGCAAAAGGAATCGGTGCCAATAAATAAACTGAAAATAAAAAATAACACTGTTTCTATAAATGATAATCCAATGCTCATCACTAACCATGTAAATAATTTTTTTTGTGATATAGGTCAAAATTTTGCTAATCTTTTGTGCAGTGCAAATAACACCAGTGAAGAATGTTTAATCAAAAATTGCAATCCAACACAATCTATAGAAAATGCCTGTTTTGAATTCAATCCAACGAATTGTAATGAAGTTTTAAAGGTGATTAATGAGCTAAAATCAGGTTTTTCGAGTGGAAATGACGGTATAAGTGCAATGGTCTACAAACAAAATGCTTCTGAACTAGTCATACCTATTACACACATTGTAAATGTTAGCTTTGAGAATGGCTTATTCCCTGATCACTGCAAAAATGCCAAAATTATTCCTTTGTTTAAAGGAGGGGATAACACAGACGTCAATAACTATCGACCTATATCCCTGCTAAACACCTTATCAAAAATTATAGAGAAGTTAGCTAAAATTAGGTTGATGTCTTATGTAAAAAGATATGAAATTCTTTCAGATAATCAGTTTGGCTTTCGAGAGAACATGGGAACTAGTGATGCTGCATTAAAAATGATAACCACAGTCGTAGAAGCTCTGGATACTGGCAATAAAGCCATGGCTGTCTTCTTAGACTTGTCTAAGGCATTTGATACCGTATCACACGGTTTACTATTAAAAAAACTCAGTTCAATGGGTATTGTTAATAAAGCTCTAGATTGGTTCAGAACTTATCTTGAAAATAGAACACAAAGAGTAATGATTAATGATCATATTAGTTCAAACAAATCAATTGTATATGGTGTTCCTCAGGGTAGTGTTCTGGGTCCAATTTTATTTTTGTTATATATTAATGACCTCTGTAAACTGCCGTTTTCTGGTTCTTCAATTGTATTTGCAGATGACACTGTTTTAGTGTTTGCTGGTGATACTTGGGATGATACGTATGCTAAGTGCGAGGCAGGATTAAGGGCAGTCAAAAATTGGCTTGATCAAAACTTGTTATCCTTAAACATGAGCAAAACTAAATATATTACTTTTAGTATTTCTTCTGTAAATCAACCATCTTTGGACCGCTCTTTAAAAATACATTGTTGTATACAGGAGTGTAATAAGGAACTCCAGTGAAAAATATTATGGCTTTAAAAAAATATGTTCATATAGACCAATAAACGCTGATTCTGAATATATAACTTTTATTTCATAATATTAAACGCAGAGTTTTTAAAAAAATATTAAAAAGTGCATTTTTAAACCTCTCCTGAAAACACAGCGTTAAGTTGGCATTACTGAAATGGTGAAACGTGACGTCACGCGTCACGCTGTCACCTGGTGATCGCGTGTATTGTATTGTATTGACCAGTATTGACATTTGAAATGACAATACTGTTAATAAATGCAATTCAACATTTCGTGTTTTTGGTTTATTTTCATACTGTTTATAGAGATTTAGATAAATAATAGTTATTGTGTTTATTGAAACATAATTTAGGCCCTCAACAATTTACGAAAGGGGCTATATTTGCGGACAATCGGGAATAAATTTTGCCTATTTGAGGTTAACTATTCGTGTCATATTTTGACATTGTATTTTCAAATTGTTTTTAGTAAAGGTATACAAGCTATTACGCAATCGTCATGCAGTGTATTATGCCAGTTTATGTGTGTGTTATACATAAAACAATGTACAAAATCACGCCTGGACCAACAAAATTGAAGAACGATATCACTTGTATTTGCAAAGATGATTCATTATTTTTATATTGCACTTTGTTAAAATACAATAACAGTAGCGGTGAAATGTGGACATTTTACCAATGTTTTTCTATATTAAAAGCAGTTAATCTTAAATAAAAAACGCCTCAATTTCTTACACAAAAGTCATTGAGTCATCCTATCTTCACTTTATTCCGCCATTTTCTGAAATACAAAATCAGGGATGCTCTGCCCAAAAAAATTATTTCCCTAGATTTCGAAGTGAAATTTCCCTAGAATTTCACATTAACGCAATTACCTACGTAGCCACCTGATTGTGTAACACTAATCCTGTTATATGATTTATTAATTGGAAAGATATCGGAACTTGGTAAATATACTTATAATAAATACTGTGCTTTTCCAAATAAAACACTTTTTGCTACGTGAAGTAATAATTTAAAAGTACGAATACACTCACCACTGAATTAGAAACTGAATTCCAAATAAAAAAAAACACTTTGCAAAATAAAAATCAACCGCAATCACCGAAAAAATGGAACTTAAAACATAAATTAATTTCTTTTTCAGAGCTCCCATTTATCTTTTTAGATACATATAATATCATTTTGAGTTGTCAGTGTTAAAAATAACATTGCATGGTAAGTACAACAATAATTAAGATTCATGGGAATTCCAAAAAATATATATTTATATATATGTATAAATAATACCAGTAATATTGTAATATGTAATAAAAAATTTGCCAGAGTTCGAAATTTCCCTAGATTTTGTCCTGATTTCCCTTATCCCTAAAAAATATTTTTCTCCCCTAGATCTAGGGAAATTTCCCTCGACATAATATCACTGATTCAAAAAGACAACTTGAAAATAATAAACTACAGGTGGGTGAAGGCCACCATAGATACGGTGCGTTTCTAGGAGTTTTTAAAAATTAAAACTTTGACAATTTTAAAACTAACTATAAAAATAAAAATAAAAATGCAGTTATTTAAGTTTGAAGGTCTTTATTCATAAAAAAAAATAAAAAAATTGGACTGGAGTTCTCTATTGTCAATCTTTGGAAAGAGTAGACAATATCAAATATCTTGGCTTAATTATTGATAAAAATTTAAAATGGAACAATCATATTACTATATTAACAAAAAAAATAAGAAAGCTAGCCTATATCTTCAAGACTCTAAGAAATATATTGGACAAAATTACACTAAGAACTGTATACTATGCTCTTGTTCAATCAATGCTTTCATATAACGTTATTTGTTGGGGTTCTTGCCATAAGACTACTCTAGAGCCTTTAAATATTGCACAAAAATTAATTTTAAAAATAATGTTCAAGAAAAGTTTTATGTATTCATCACAGTTACTATATAGCGAAAGCAAAATTATGACAATAAGGCAGTTGTACATAATACAGGCTCTCTGTAAATTTTTCAACAACATTATCACTGCGAAAAGATCTCAACAAGTGCGCATCACTAGATTGGGCTCTTCTTTAATGTATCAGCCGGTACATACCAAAACATCCTTTGGACAAAGAAGTTTTTCATATAAAGCTCCGTTGCTTTATAATATGCTCAATGAAAAAATAAAAACTATTGGTACATTACATTTATTCAAGAAAATGGTCAAAATATGTATAATAACTGAGAGTGATGGTTTTGGATTACCCATGTTGTCGCTTGTATCATAAATCATTCTGGAATTCAGCTATATTTCATACAATCCAAATTTAATAACTTAACTTATATATTATTATGTACTTTTTAATTTGCTTATTGTTATAGTATCTAATTTGCTTATTGTTATGTTATCTTTAATTTGCTTATTGTTATATTTTTTGTAGGTTTATAATTATATTTTTATTTAGTTCATATGTATGTTTTTTGTTTAAATTACAATGTAAAGCTGCATATCTCGATACAGGAATGCCCTAGTGAGATATGCAGCTTATGTTTCTCATGTACTTCTTATTTTTTTCAATAAAAAAAAAAAAAAAAAAAAAAAAAACTATTAAATATATCAACAGTAAGCCTACAATAACTAAGACAACTCCAAAAAACTCAGACATCAATGGATAAAACATCCGGGGCTGCCGCCAGTGGCGTAGCTAGCGTAGGTGCCCGCCTATAAAAGACCGGCCGACACAAAATTCGGGGCACTCCACGGGTAGCCATAGAGTTACGAAAATATAAATAACAGACCGTGTTCATGTGCATGCAATATCTTGGTCGAGTGGCACCCCCTTTCGGGTGGCACCCGGGGCGGTCCTCCACCCCCCCCCCCCACCCACTACGCCACTGGCTGTCGCCCCAAATTCGAGTTGAAAACTTCTATTCCATTACTTCAAAACATCGATGTATTTCTTCTTAACCTGGCTAGATCCTGATATTCATACCGAGAAACTTGGATTTACATCTTACAACACCTACCGCCTTGACAGAAATCCAGCCACCGGCAATAAAACCAGAGGAGGAGTTCTCATATCCGTTAATAAATCACTGTCGACCACTCGATCAATTTGCAAACATCAAGACGTGGAACAGGTATTCTTATTACTAAAATCTAAATCAAATAAAATTCTATTGGGACGTGTCTACATTCCTCCAGGATCCAACATCACAGTCTACAGAAACCACATTGATGACCTCGAAACCTTCAAAAATAAATACCCTGATGCCAGAACAATTTTATTTGGCGACTACAATACCCCCAGCATTGATTGGATGAATAAAAATTCTTATACCAACTTAAACCTGCCAGAAAATGCACGCTAAATAATAGATATGACGAACTTACTCTCTCTACATCAAGTCAATCAAGTCTACAATAACTATAATCGGCTGCTGAATCTGGTATTCTGTAGTGATCTCTAAATTAATATTGTTAAATCGGTTGAAGAGCTCCTTCCCCTAGACTGCCACCACCCCGCTTTAAGCATAACCATCACGACGAATAACTCACCAGACAACACAACTGTTCTGCCTAACCTTACATATAATTTTTCCAATATCATTGGTTCATATTATTGATATTTTTCAATATCAATAATATGAACCAATATCTTGCAAATGAAGACTGGTCATTTCTTCACCACAACAATAATATTAACTATAATCTTGAATTTTTTTACACAATTATTAACAGGGCCATTGAAAACTATGTACCACTTTCACACTCCAAAGAAGCAAAGTTCCCGAAATGGTTCAGCGGTGAGCTAATTAACCTAGTTATCTGTTAAAAAATTGCACACAAAACTTTAAAGAATCCAGCTCCCTTAACAACTATAAAATATTTCACAACTACAGAACTCAATGTAAAAAACAAAATTTTCCTCCGCCCCGGGCGGCCGAAACCCACTCTACGCCACTGGTCTGGTACAAGGCCCGTAAGATTGTACGGCGAGCGATATTGTGATATAGGTCACGCCCAAAAATGCTTTGCGCTTTATAGCGTAATGTGACAGTACCATTTTAAAACACCGACAGCGCTTTCTCTATGATTTTGAAATGTCATTTTATAACTTCCAATAACTTCATTCTGGTTCACCATCGACAAAGATGTCTGCCGTCGGATTGAGGGCGAGTTTTTTGCTTGAAGGGTTTTGAGATAGGTAGTGCTATTTTATGCTGATGTATTGAATTCCGATATATTGATGTGTCATTTCAATCTCAAAAATGTCTATTAATTTAAATAAGTACCGCGAGTCTTTGCTCGCAGCTTGGAAAGATGTCCTGGACGATAAAACATCGACAAACTGGTGAGAATTATGTTATTGTTTAGATCCGGCTAAGGTCTTTGCTCTCTTATTGAGACCGGCTTTTTAAACTATAAATTCTATCAATTTATTATTTAACAGGCGTTTGCACCACAGTACTTCAATTCCCCTCGAATCGAAAGAAAATCGCGTTAAAAATGAAATCGTCTTTCTTTAGTTTCGGTGACTTCATACTTTTTATTACAGGAAATCTTTGTGAATCTCCTGTTGTGCGACCGAGTGCAGTGAGTGGACACTATCGGACATTAGAAACCGTTAAAACTACGCGGAAAGTTCGCTGAAAGTGAGCTGCTAATCAAGGTTTATCATTTTATTTATTTTGCGGACAATCTCCCTTGCCGAAGGCTTCTCGGCTATGGAAACCCAGCCAAGCACCACGAAGGTCGATGCTAACAGGATCATCAGAAGGAGCAGTGATCTCACTGTTTCCAAAAAACTGGAGATAATTTATGCAGTAGACATTAGAGATAAGCCCAAAACTGAAATAGCCAGAGAGTATGGAATACCTATCTCCACGTTAGCCTCGTTCTTAAAGAATCGCACCATCCTCGAGAGGGCGGCCGCTGAAGGGAGAGACAAGCAGAAGAGACTGAGAGGTGCCAAACACCACACCTTGGAGAAAGAACTGATCACCTGGTATAAAAAGACAAGAAATAACCACGAACCTATTTCAGGAATGTTAGTTAGGGAAAAGGCTGCAGAAATAGCCTTTAGAAGAGGATTAGACTTCAAGCCTTCTAATGGCTGGCTTCAGCGCTTTCAGAACAGATACGATATCACCTCACTTAGTGCCAAAATCCACGAGCCTCCACAAGAAGTCGGTACAGGAGATAATTGTTACGATAGTGTTAAACCTATTCTGGAAAAATACACCTTGAGAAATATATTCACATGCGGCGAGTTGGGATTATTTTATAATCTGACGCCAGATGGAATGGAAGAAATTAGGGAAGATATTTGCTTCGAAGGGAACAGATCTGAAGACAGGATGACCTTGTTGGTTGCCTGCAACGCTAACGGCACGGAGAAGCTCAAGCCTGTGATGGTCGCCAAGTACAATAAGCCGCAATGCCTCGAGGGTGTACCTCACACTCCGCTGCATTATAAGTCTGACGGGCACGCTTGGATGACTAAAGAAATCTTCCTCTCATGGTTAAAAGATTTGGAGAAACAGATGTCTCATAAGAATAGGCACATCCTTCTTCTGATGGACCGGTCCAGTGTTCACAACCATGAAACGTTAACCCTGAATTATATTCGCATTCTTTACTTACCCACCAACGACCTCACTTTCACTCTTCTTCCTTTAGAGCAAGGCATATTCCTTAACTTAAAACATCTCTACCGGAAAAGATTAGTGCAATATTATTTGAGAAAGATTAAAAAAGGTGTACCGATAACAGAAATCAGAAAATGGAGTATCCTCGATGCTATGAGGAACATGGCGGTGTCGTGGGGAAGCCTGGATAAAGAAGTTATCTCCCAATCATTCCTGAAATGTGGCTTGGGCAATGATACCGGCCTGGACGTAGTTATCAAAACTATTCCCGAAGAGTTTGAGGAATGGTCGGAACTGCAATGCTTCATGGACTGTCCGCTTTACTTTGAGGATTTTGCTAATGTGGATAACTCATTAGAAACATTTGCAAATTTTATCATCGAGGCTCCGGAGATTGAGCATATCCCGGATTTCGTGGACGTCAAAGGGGAGCAGGAAGATGAAGAGGTCTTGGAGGAGCTGGAAAGAGAGTTTCCGAAAGCGCGAGAAACTCCGATACCGACGAGAACAGAGGCCTACCTGGCCATAGCCGTTTTAGAGTCCCTCTCGCATCTCCGTGGTGACCCGACTGTTGCTAAATCCATGGCCACTCTAAGGGAATTTGTTTACAAACAATATAAAACCACACCGACGGAAGTGGTCCGAAAACGTTCATAGTTATCAAAATCTCATTTGGTTATGCAAAATTATTATTGTACCATAAAATATATTATGAATCTGTTAAAATATAGTAATTTTTTTAGTGTGTTTTGATGACTGGGCAAAATATTGTTAACTATTGGTTATTATTATAAAAAAATATGATGTTACCAACCCCGACCATGTGCAAAAATGCATCATTGTACTTGATGAGACTTCAATGCCAATAATCAGGCAGCCAACATAATGATGTTTAGAAGCTAAATTTAAACATTACAAAGCATCATGTGTGCTGCAGCCGATCTTCTCCCCCTTGACCTATTACTACCTACTACCAGGGTGCCAGGGTAAAAGCCGAGTAGACCGACCGCCTATTCTCGTAATACCTTATTTGTTTTATGCAAAATGATGCTTTTGGAAATTGTACCATCTTATCAGATAAAGTGTTTATATATTTATAAAAACTGTTTATATATCTATCTTATGTTGGTTCCCCAGGACAGCTACTTATATTCAGAGGAATGTTTTTTTCTCTCTAATGTTATTAAAAAATAAAATAAAAAATATATATGGAAAAAATATCAAAATATTCTTGAGTTTTATTATAATATTTTCCAGCTCAATAAGCGTTCCTCACAATACAAATAAGTTATACAAGAATTTCCTGTAAATAATTACGGTTCCACGACAACTCACCAAAGTGGCATTTTAACGCCCCTTTGAAAAGTGATGAAAAAAAAGCTTATAACCTTGCCTAACGTAACCTATTTAACCAAGTTTTTTTAAAAGTGAAATCTTCTTTAGCACCGTTGTGATTTGAAACTCGATGAAACAAAAAAGCGACAGTAAAAAGAGACAAACACATACATCTATATGATTAGCCTGCGAGAGAACGAGATAGAATAATCGGTCTCCTCTTTGTGCGGTGCTTTGTAGCCTCCCTACTCTTGTCTACTTTACTTTATCTACGGAGCGATGAAGTTTTTATTTTATTTTATTTTATTTATTTATTTACGCCCTTGGAGCATTTACATCAATTGTGTAAAATAGTAATAATAGAAATAGAAACAATAAAATACCAATTATTATTTCTCTTCCTTTACACTAATAGAAAGGAAACAGAATTAAAAAGAAATAACAACTAAAACAATATTAGAAGAATAATAATAAAATTTGATCAGAATTTTTGAAATTTCTGATATAAATTAACCAATTTGAATAAAAGAACCAAATCGCTCTTGGTTCTTCTACACGATAGGTCAGATAGGTTAAATTAAGTATTTTCATTAAGTTAACATAATTAAATTGTTCAATGGGTATGGAGAGTTTGAAATTAATGAACCTTAAAAATTTATGTTGAACTTTCTCAATTTGCTTGTTTGTTTGTTTTTTGTTTTTTTTTCTTTTTTTTTTTGAATTTTATTTATTCCCATTTCTTTGTACATATAATACAGTCTTACTCATCATCGCAAAATAAGATACAACCTCGGAGCAAGACCGGGTTAGGTGAAATTGTTACTCAACATGGTGGGTTAATAGCGCGCATGCGCGTGCTCTTCCCGCGTCGCTGTACAGGAGATGTAGTAGCTGTCAGAATTTAAACCACCCGATCACCAGGGTTAACTCAGTACCTACGGCATTGTAACTGATGAAATGGCGAACTTTTATGAGAATCTTGACGTTTTGAACGGAGCTTTGGCAAATATTGACCGTATTCGCGGCATTCGTGCACCACGGCTACGGAAAAGGTTAAAAAAAAGGTACGATCCATTTGTGGCACTTACGGAAGGAGATTTTAGGTCTAAATATAGATTAACCAAAATAATATGTTGTGTTGACTGATGTTGACGTATGAATAAACGTGAAGTTGGCAACACGCCGCGAAATGCTAAATTGACCGCGTTTTTCAGCTTTGGAGCAGTGTTGCTACCATAAAAAAATCATAACAGCTGTCGAGAAACATTATGATGATGAGTAAAGATGTTTACCCTGAGCAGTGTAGGCCCCCTTCACTGTGTAGCTACTGCGACGCTACAGAGCCGTGGTACGGTTTCATGATGAGTAAGGCTGATTATGTATAATAGCAAATAATATATAATAACATAATATATAATAACAAATAGTATGAACAGGAAATGAAAACCCACTAAGGCACTGCCTGAGTGTGGGTAATATTAAAACAAAATACTATATTTCCAAGTACCTAAAGTATAAAATAGACTTAAAAAACATATAAAATATAAAGTTAGTATAAAAAGTTAGTATTACATAGGTAGAATAAGTGAAAAAGGTTTTTTTTCAGCTATTATAAAAATAAAATAAAAATATGGAGAAAAACATACCGATTTTTAATTTTTTTTTTTTTTTTCGTTTTTATTAAAAAATAAACAAATATATTTTGATGTGCTTTATAGTATGGAGACCAAATAGTGGAATTGTATTCTAAATTACTTCTTACTAAAGCAGTGAAGAGAATTTAAATGAATAAAGTGACATAAAATCTTTTACTGTTCTTTAAAATAAATCCCAAACATTTCATAGCCTTATCAGTAACTTCATTAATATGTGGAACAAATGTTAATTTTTCATCAAATACAATACCCAGATCCTTGATATGAGACATCTTTTTAAGAGAAATATTGTTGATACTATAATTAGACATAATAGGATTTTTGTTTCTACAGAAAGATATAAATTGACACTTATCAATATTTAAAAATAGTTAATTGTAATTACACCAATCCTGTAAGCGATCAAGATTAGCTTGAAGTATATTACAATCATTGATGGAGGTAATCGTTTTGTAAATTTTTAGGTCATCAGCAAACAAAAGTATGTTTACTCCTTTAAAATTTTTTACAATATCATTGATAAATATTAAAAATAATACAGTTGCACATTGTTGAGTTGTCGGTCACCATAATACGGTACTATGACTTTTGGAAATCGGAATAATGACATTTGACACAGTATTTGTTTTTCACACATAAAGTAAATATATTTGTACATGATTATTCGAGGGTCTTAAAATAACAGTATTTCGTTGCCAGGCGAATAAAAAACATTTTTGTGTGCCGGGAGCATTTGTTAAGGTGCAAAATACATTAAAATGGGGGCAAGTGCCGTGAACTACTAGCAAATCTGCTACGGATTTGCCAGCACACATCGGGTACAGACATCCAAAATCCTTTACAGATTTCTTGGCACACTAAGATAAAAATAACCCATGAATCCTATGGTGATCAGACAACTCAGAATGAAACCAACTCAGAAACATCCCAGAAAGGTCATTAAGAGTGATGATAAAAAAATATAAAAAAATTGGTTAAATAGGTTAAGTTAGGTTAGGGTTACCGGCTATTTTAAAATTATTTTTTCATAGTTTTTAATGACCTTTCTGAGGTGTTTCTGAGTTCATTTCATTCTGAGTTGGCATGGAACCGAATTCTATGTACTATTTGCATTAAAATTGACTTCCTGAAGCACTGCATCCATTGCAATATGTTTCTTTTTTAAAATACTCTTAGTGATCTATTTAAATTATTGTATAATAAAATGTTTTACAAAAAAAAAAATGTTAACTTTAGAGAAAGATTGTTGTTATTCATAAATTAATAATTATTATTGTCACAAACTATGACGTTACATACTATTAGACGAGGGGTAGAAATCTCAAAGTGGGAAGACAAGAACTAGACAATTGTGCCGATCTCGATATCTAGTACTTTAGTACTAAACTGCTACGCGTCGAGTAAGGTTGCGTCTTACCAGCACTTACCAGTAAGTAAATTGCATTTTAAAAAGTGTCAAAATGCCCTCCTGTGTGATGAGAAAATGTTTCAATTACACGGCAAATAATAGTTAAGGCGAATGAATAATATTTCATTTGTAAGTACACGCAAATTACTTAATATTATCGATTATTATAAATATTACAATTAATTCTCATGTTTCCCGCTCGCGGTTTTACACGTCATTAGAGAAAATTCAAGTCCTACTAGAGTAAAGGGTCTGAACGCGCAACAGCCAAATTTCTGTTGCTACTTTAACTTCACTGTGTTAAAGTAGACTAATCAGCCTAAACACTCTGTTTATTTGTTTGCTTGCGGTAAAACAACACATAAATCAGTAGTTCTAACAAGTATTGATGACAATCGCCACCATTTGAAAACTGTTGTTGCCCTACAAGTGTAGCTCGACATATCAAACTCCGACAGGCAGCCGGACCTTTTATTCTAGTGGGCCTCAAGAAAAGGAGATAGCGAACGTTCCATCAAAAAGTGAAAAGCCGCCCGCTCATATATCCATGGCATACATACACACACATTACTTGATTGTCTATCTTTATCACACAGGAATAAACTTTTGAATTAAGAAATTATACTGAAAATCGCTGAAAACAAAAGAGTGTTCCTTACTTTCCACATTATATTGTGAGTATATGAGACTATGGCGAGTATTTATTTATATAACGTCATTGGTCACAAAAGAGCCTTTATTCAATGAGTAACGAATTATAAGATTTTTATTAACTGCATTATAATTTTATTTTATTTAGATAAGAAGAAATAATGCATTATCTTCATTAGAGGAAATGGTTTCGCTTCGTTCTTATCTTTTATTTTATCGTTTTATATGTTATTAAACTGTTTTTAAAGACTGCTGTAAGCTACATTACCTAATTTCTATGCTGTAGACCGGATAAGGCAGCGGCCTCTCAGGCCGTTCGTCACCAGTTTACGCTACACAAAAATCATGTCACCAGTCAAAGGTTAATATGGCTCACCTTACGTTTTTTCTAACAAAAATTATTGATATTGAAGAAAAAAACTTGTTTTTTTAGACAAATGTATTATAAACGTTCATGTCACCTCGCGTTTTTGTCGTTCAATGTAAAAATAATTAATAAAAAATTCCCAAAGTAAATTTTTTTTTTTTCAAATTGCGTTTCGAAACTTTGGTTTCATAAAGGTGTACATTATTTCACTTCTTTTGTGGTTAATTTTCAGATTTGAATGTAAAGCGTGATTTTTTTTCTTTCTAACACCGTTTATATCATATTTCTCACTATGATACTAAGGGAGCCACAATGATTTCTACGAGACCTATGTATCCGTTCCGAAAAGCGAACAAATTAACCTGAAGGATTAACTTTTTGAAGTTGATTTTCTAAATGTGGTTTTTTATCTTCATTTAGGGCGTTATTTGGATACGAAGGGCAAACCAACGACTTGAGAGTGGAGGGCAAGGGCGATGGCGGCATCGACGAACTCACGGATGATCTCAACAGCGGCAAGATCATGTACGCTTTCGTCAAAGTGGACGACTCCAAAACCAGCCTGTCCAAATATGTTCTGGTCAATTGGCAAGTATGTAATCATTGCTTTAAATTATTATTCTTTTTAATGTAAACAACGCACTAGTATCTCAAGTGCTCGGAGCCAGCGGGACTATGGCATACCCAATTGGGATATGTTGTGAGCGGTTCCATGCCAACTCAGAATCAAGTCAAGTCAACAACTCTTGAAAAGTCATTAAAAGCAATGAAAAAAATATTTTTAAAATAGCCGTTAACCCTAACCTAACTTAACCTATTTAACCATTTTTTATATTTTATTTATCATCACTTTTTATGACCTTTCTGAGGTGGTTCTGAGTTGGTTTCATTCTGAGTTGGCCGGTCACCGTTGTGAGCAGGGTTCAAAAGATATAAATTATCATGTTATATATATCGTGGTATTTATTGCTGATACAATATTGATATTTAAGATTGCAATTTAGTAGGTGTCTTTGTTTTTTTGGGATATTCCCACGTTTCTCCATGTTTAAATTCACCGGGGTTTCCCGGGCACTGTTAAGTTGCATTGTTGTATGTTTGTTGCATATTGAGCTTTGGAATGGTGGAAAACTCTGACCATTGTTGACAACTACTGTTGGCCTATAGAAAATAAATATTACTTTTTAATATAATATATTGGATATACATATTTATATCCAAAGAATATTAATAAAAATAATTCTAAAAAACCCATACGATTACCCTACCATCAAATTATTTCAAGAATTTAAAGTCCTTTCACTTCATACTATGTATAAAAAAATTACGCTCTTACAAATACACAAAGATTGTTTCAATAATGTGAGCTTAACTCTTTTTTCGAACAGCAAAAGAACAAATATCCTTGGTTCTTTAACGATACCACGCTGTAACACCACCACACCCCAACAATTCTACAAATATATTGGAGTTAAATGGTTTAACGAATTACCCTTGAAATTAAGATTGGAAACAAATTACAAAAAATACAAAAATTCAATAAAAACTCTTTTTATATAACTTATCAACATAACAACTCAATTATAATATTAGATATACTTTTTCTCTCATTATTTTTTTCCTTTCTCTTTATCTCCTCCTCTTCAGTCAATTGTATTTCTTATCTATTATTTAGTTTAAAAAAATATATTTTTTTCTTATTTACTGTTAATTATCTATTTTTTGTTTAATATATAAAAAATAAAAAAAATATTATTTTTCCTTTGCTAAACTGTGGTTAACCTGCGTTTATCCGCCTTTTTAACTCGAGCTGTGCTCTTAAAAAGGGTGTAATACGTATTATTTAAAAAAAAAAAAATATATATATATATATATTATATAATATATGATATTTTCGAACTCTGGTTGTGAGACTGGAGGGAGTGGGGAAAGGAATGAGATGGGAAGGGGTTTGGGAAGTACCTGGCTATTCGGATATTTTACAGGACATACTATAGAATTCGAATTCAACCCTTCTAACATTAACCGAATGTTGAAATTTAGTTATGTTGCTTTTGGTTTTAGCTATCTTATCAATATTTTGTACCTTGAATTGGCATCCAACGTCAAAATAGATAAAATTTAATGAATGCGCCTTTGTTATCTATTCATAAGTTCATGTTTATCTCTGCACAAATATTTTTGCAACACACCTCATTGGCAATCTTTAAATATTGCTAAAGAACATTAGATAATGAAGCATGTAATTACTTGGTAAATGATTAGTTTGTAAATGACACAACGGAATATTAACGTATTAGGCGTGGCTCAAATTGTATTTGATTCACTTTATTATGCCACATTCTTAACTAACTAACTAACTAACCATCACGCCGTTTCCCGCAGGGGTAGGCAGAGAGGACAGACCGCCAAACAACTCGGTTTTGGCACACACTCTTTGCCTCACTCACATTCATACATCGTCTCATACATTCTCTTCTATTATTCTGACTTTTGACATGGCCCGACTCAAGTATTTGATTCACTTGATCGTACCATGTCTTCCTCGGGCGTCCCCGACTTCTTCTACCATTCACATTCTTCCTTCTTCATAATAAACATCACTTTCTTAATGTTGTTAATTATTCTTCAGCCTTGCATTCTTCTCAAATAGACGGTTGACCACACATACACCTCAGGGATCTCATTTCTACTGCATTCTACTTTTATCTTTCTTCTGCCAGTTCCACGTTCCTTTATTTCATCAATCATAATTTTTAGATTAAAAAAAATTTACAAATGTATTGAAAACATTTTGTCTTATCATCATTGTTAACTTTTGTAAAAAAAAAGATTAGCTCAATTTGATCTTATCTTCTTCATTTAATAATTTTTGTAATCTTTTTATTTTCACATTATGATAGTCAACAACATAATGTAGTGTAAACATATAATCGTGCATGTTTTACAGCTCTTCATTACAACAAAATTGATAAAGTAATCAAGTCAACATATTAAAATTATCTTTAAGTCAATTTTATTGAAGTTGTTTTCTATTTTTGTGAAGCATACTTTTGGTTTCTCCTTTCTTCATATCCGTCCTCTCCCCACTCCAATCAAACTTACAACGTACCCCAACTGTGTACGCCATAGTCCCACTGACTCCAGACACTTGGGACTCTTGTGAAGTACTCAGATAATTAAAACAAAGTTTTATAAATGTAATTGTATAAGGCTGTGTATACATGCATAAATTTTTTAATTTTTTTTTATTTAGTAACTATATAATATTTTTTACATTTTATGTGAAACATTTTAGATGTATATATAAAATAGAAAATATATTCGTAGTCCTCCTCACTAGGAGATCCTGTGCTGAGGGGGACTATGCTTTGGATAAGTTTTTCAGCGACTTCTATGGTTTAACTTCAATGTTTGGATAAGGTTTTCCAGAAACTTCTATGACGATGTTTTAAGTATAGTATAAGTTCATTTTCCGATAGTTCCTTCAGCCAACATTTAATGTCCTTAATGTAGCTATTTTTTGTTTTAATTTGTTTGATACTAGGTGGGAGTTTGTTATATAACTTTACTGCTAAAAATTCAGAACTTCTTTGACCAAATGAAGAGTTACACTTTGTTGTTTGTTTGGCTCTGGTTTTATGAGCATGTGAGGGGTCTGCCTCTGAATCATTTTTGTAGTGATGTACTAGAATGTTTTTGGCATAGATGTTCTGTATGCTTGGAACATCAAACAGTTTAAAAATTTCTGTTGTTGACGTCCTTATTGGGACCTTTAGAATGGTCTTTATGATGCAATTCTGAGTTATCTTAAGTTGTTTTATCGACGCTTGTCCAATATGGTCAATCGAAATCACTACTATGGTCAATCGGAATCATCTGTTGACTAAATTGTGAACTATGGCACTCAAAGGCACGAGGACACATTCACTTGATTATAGATGTTTTTTACGAAATACAATTTTAGTTTCGAAATATGCCTGAAGTTGTCAGCATCGTGATAGTTACACGAATGTCCTAGCGAGCGGGAAAAAAAACTGTGACATAGGAGCGCTGTGATATCGGCAGTCGAAGTTAGCGTAACAAGGGCTGATACGGGCGCGTGTGAGGCATGGCTTTTGTCGTATCAACTGTTGTTACGATCGCATGGAAAAAGTTAAAACTGCGAGTGAGAAACGAAACTCGCTATGTCATTAAAAAAGTTACTATCAAAACCCAATATATCGGAATTCAACCAATCACGAGCAGTTATTTTGTCAATCGTATCCAAGATGGCGGGTGTGGAAACAGTCAGTTGAGTTTCAAAAGCCTCTATATCGTGATTGAAATACAAAGTGAATATCAAGATCCGCTTTATCCATTTTATTTATCAAAATTACTTATATTATGCTAGACTACATAAAAAAATGAAAACTTTTCGAAATTATATTAATCCATTTCATTATTAAAAAAATTGAAATGCAATTACTTATTTACGCTAGAGATGTGACAGTTTTTTGCGGTTTTTTCCAAATCATTGAAAGTTGATATAGCGGATATAGAAATTAAACGACTCACTTGATGTTATCAATTTGCACGATTCTACTTGCTACCTTGTTACATATTTTTATTCTGTTTAAATAAAATGTTCTCTGTTATTATAACATTCTATACCAAGAGTACTTCATATTCTTTTTTTTGGTTGTAACACTCATTAACCCATTGGCCACAGAATTAATGAGCAAAAAAATTGGCCTTCACCACTGAATTAATTTTGTACCAAAAATTGAAAACCTGCATTGGTGTACTAAATCTATTGTAACTTTTAAACCATATATTCAAATAAATTAATTTCTTTAAATTTATTTACATATTCGATTAAGGTAAAGAAAAACATTAAAATAAAATTTAAAAAATATATTGAAATGTCTGTAAATAAGGATACAAATATAACCTTCTCTTTTTTCGTAAGTTTTTTTTCACATTTTTATTTAAAAAAGTTAAAAAAAAACATATTATTCATAAATCAAACAATAATGATTGTTGTTTTTTACATGCATATATTACTAATGACTAATAAAATAATGGTATGATAGTCCTCAAAGCAATCAGGGACGTTCAGGGTCACTACCAAAAGCCTAGAACCACTCGCAATTTTGAAGAAATTAAATGGCGGCTGGCAGCATACAAAACTTGGAACACAAATATCAGTGAAAAAACATAAGAAACATTTTATTGCCAATTCTTCGAAATGAATGATTAATTATCTACAGAATGTTCGGCATTTAAAATTTTATTCAAAAATGTCATTGTTGAGCTCGTATTCCGTTTTTTGGCGGACCTACTCTAGCCCGTCAGCGTGCCGGGGTTTGTGGTTAAGTACCTGAGTTGCACACCCGGCAGGCTGTCGGGGTTTGTGGCCAATGGGTTAAATAATTGTATCCTACACCTAAATACTAGCTTTTATCATACACACAACGTACTTTGTTTTATGTCAGGTCTTGAATAAACCTAGTATATTATTTGACTACGAATACACATTTCTCTTCAATATTATCTCATTGTACTTATAATAACAACTGTATCACCTCAGCGATATTATTTGTTCTTAACCTTTTCCACTCCGACCATTTTTTCTCAAAACCGTTTAGCTACTCCGACCAAAAATGTATGTTATATTTTGTGTTAAAAATGAAAATTTCCATTCATTATTTTTGCGACACCCTATCGGATAATTCGTGTGACCATTAGTTGTTTGATATATTTTGAATAAAATACTTGTTAAATCACACATTAAGTAACTAAAAGATAATACATTCGATTTCAATATGTTTTATTTGCATAATATCTTTTATTGCATAGCAATAATTTGTATAATACGGGTAAAATATACAAACAATCAAATGTAAAACCTTGGAGAAGTTCCTTTCTAATTGCTCTGTACCGTACAGCGGCTTATCACTGACTACCTGGACCTGATTGGCTTAGGTTTTATGGGTAGTGGATAGTTTCTTATTTTGCATTGGTTACGTTATTTTAGGTTTAGACCCTTTTTCAGGAAACAAAAGATAGACCAGCCCACAACACATAAAATAGATAATAAGTTTGGCAAATATTCTACACGGTGTTTACAAGTTAGAGTATTGTACATATTATACATAATATAACACTGTCACATTTTAAGCATATTTATCTCATTACAAAAAACTAACGATTCGGTCCAATGTTTTATAAATTTCTTTCTTATTTTTACTGAGTCACCATCACTTATAGTTTTTTGGGGTATGATATTTTTCGAAGCATTCTCCCACATAAGGTGCAAGTTTGTTTCCACGACTTTTACAGTGTTATGTTGTTCGTTTTATTTGCCCTCCTTCTCTACTCGTATCATAATCAGAACCACTAACGATTTTTTTTTTAAAGTAGGAATCTGGCGGTTAGTGCATCGAGGAGAGGCGATGCGTGAATCTATCCCTCTCATTGCGCTGTAAGGCAATGGTTCGATAAAGTCCAGCTGGAGAGATCAAAAGACCTCCCTCAACCAGTCTTTCCCGATTCGGCCCGCCACGCAGTAGATGGGCAAACGCATCTGTCACCAAGTCCTAGAAAAACCTCATCCCCTTGAACCCGGGCACCTCTGCTAAGTCACCAAACGTAGTGAATCACTTGGGGTGACGTGTGGCAGAGGTGTTTGTTGTCGCATATAAATTTATCAATAAAACAATAAATGGTTACTGGGGCGGCGGTACCCATTCCCGCCTCCCAAATTGAAAACGATGCAATCCGTAATACTTTTTCTGCATATATTGGCGTTATAACATGTAGATTGACATGTTGAAGGTTGTTGCGGAATCACAATATTTTCTACATCACTCTCTTCACTGAAATAAGCACATCTCCTTCTTTTGGGTGGGATAATGTCACTTCCATTATCTGTATCACTTGGATAGTTACCGACTTCTTCACCATCACTTCGAAGTAAAACTATTATTATTTTCCATGACGGTTAATCAACTTTATTTCTAGAAAATGTAAATTAGCAATTCTTTTACTTTCAACTACTAATATCAACATCAATAGTTCCACAAAACGAAAAAATATGGTCACAAAAAGTGGGAGTAACTGCGGAGAACCGTCATAAACGCAGGATAACGACTGACTGTTCCGAAAATATTGGAAGATAACAAATATTTCGTGTGTTAAAATGATGCATCTATTTTTAAATGAATATATCTAATTAACGGTTAATTTAAATGAAAAAATGTTGGTTTATCCAAAATATTGCGACAATTCTTTGTAATTATCGGAAATAATAGTTGGTAGAATGTAGTTAGGAAGATAGAAATTGGTGATTAAACTTATACCTGCGCCGGGCCAGAACCTCTGGCCAACGGAGCTGCCTACCAAAATCGTTTGGGCCAGAATGTGTGGCCTACGGAGTGGAAAAGGTTAATACTACTGACACCCTCCTGTGTACCAATGTATACTTATATGTAATATCATGTTTCATTTTAACTACTCCGACCCGTAAGCATGTTAACACGACATTATAACAATAGCATTCAAGTACAATAAGCGTGTTTTTTCGCTAACACGTATGTTACCACAGAAATCGTTATAACTCTGTTATTGTTCTAGTGACAATCCTAAAACAAAAAGTAGAAGACCCATATTGAATCAAGCTTTACATCTCCATTCAAAGTTGTCCATAAAAAAGACTTATTTTGTAGAAACAGTTTTCACCCTCCTACGCCTACATGCCTTTAGACATTGTTAATTTTTTATTAAATATTATTATATGAAATGGTTAAAAAGTGAGGTAACATTTATACAATAGAATAAGTGGTTTTTTATTTACGTAATCCGTGATTTTAGTACCGTTTTCACATAAAAACATCACATGAGCTATTTTTATAATTTTTTTTATGTTTGCATTCTAAATTTGAATATTTACAAAATTCATATTTTTTTGTAATATAACAATTTGAAAGCTTATTTCATAACCTTTCAAAAACCGTTTTTAGTATTCGGCTATGTTCAGAAATATTCCATTTATAGAGCTTTAATTGCGAAGCGGAAATAACACAAAGTTTTTATAAATCTGACAGTTCGTTTAAGACAAAAAACTTGCACAATCGCAAAATACCTGGGTGGTTAATGTAAAAGCCATTTTATGGCATTTAAATAAATAAATAACCTAATAAATCAGAAAGTGACAAAACAGAACACAATAAAATAATATATAGATTAGGTTAGGTTTATTTGTTTGTTCTTTTATTCACTTTGGTCACTGTTCTGTGCTTTATTTGTAGGGTGAGGGAGCTCCTACAGTCAGAAAGGGGACATGTGCCAACCACTTGAGGGAGGTGTCGTCGCTGTTCTGCGGCGCGCACCTGACCTTCAATGCGCGTACAGAGGAGGACATGGACGCGCAGATCATAGCGGACAAGGTGGCCAACTCGGGGTCCGCGTACAGCTTCAAGGCGCCCCGCTCGGAGCACACCGGACCCACCGGGCCAGTCGGGACCACTTATCACAGGGTTATTCCAGGTAATTACTTGACCAACTAACTATTATCTTCATAAATCACGCCATACGTATTCTTCTGTTATCTTGACTCTTGATGTGACCCGATTCTTGATATAACTTGACTCTTGACATGACCCTACTCTTGTCATGACCAGTGGCGGCCGCTGCCCTGAAAACGTGGTGGTTCACTGATAATCCGTAACTATGAGATAACGATTACTAAGCAACATTAGGTAAAAATGATCCCACTAATCTTATTTGGAGAGAAGATCTATTTTATGCTGTTTTCGAAGTGCGAAAACTTCTACATATCGCCTTTTAATTAAAATTTTTATTTTTCGGTACTAAGAAAATAAAAACACAATAGATACTATTTTTTCGTAAATAAATCTTAAATTTCAACCCAAAAAACCCTTTTTTTACAATGTTTAATTTATTTTATTTTATGTTTCATAAAATAAAATAAATTTGAAAGTAGTGTAAGAAGAATATACGACGCAAATGTGAATGGTAGAAGAAGTCAGGGACGCCCGAGGAAGACATGGCACGAGCAAGTGAATAAGGTACTTAAGTCGGGCCATGTCGAAAGTCGGAATAATAGAAGAGAATGTATGAGACGATGTATGAATGTGAGTGAGGCAAAGAGTGTGTGCCAAGACCGAGTTATTTGGCGGTCCGTCCTCTCTGCCTACCCCTGTGGGGAAACGGCGTGATGGTTGGTTAGTTAGTTTTATATTTCATTTTAAACAGGATACAAACAGTATTTATAAACAATGTATAAACAGCACGAGGGCAAAATTGTCAAAGTTACCTATGAAAAAATTGTATTCCTTAATGATCTGCGTTTTATAATTTAAAACATCAATCAATAAAAAAGCAAATATATGTAAAATTTAGGTATTTGATGTACCTTTTGATTAAAAAAGAATTATTCAGTTTGGTTAAGTATTTTGGCCTTAAATCCAAATTTAAGTTTGTATGATAAAGGCCGCTGGGTGGCACACCAAAATAACTTAATTTTTCATACATATGGCCGGCATTGCGCGCTGGCGATGTTTGGGATATTCGATACAAAAACATAATTCGTTCCGCTTGCAATGGGCCTGCACACCGGACAGGGTGAATTCGCGCGGAACTTTGAGAATTTGCTCTCCCTGATTCATATTATATTATGCATTATATTGGTAGGTGATATTTTTAATGAAATTCATAGATTTTATATTTTTCGGTAAGATATTATAAAGTAATTTTAGACGATATAATTTACCAGTGCTGCACACAAACACACTGTTCAACCAGCCGCCCTTGGTCATGACCCGACCCTTGATACGTCCTGACTCTTGACGTGAACTGAATCTTGACAAGATCTGATTCGATAAACTTAACTTTATCTCTCAGGCATATTTACTAGCAAATCTATCTAAACAAATTTCCTTAAAATTTGGGGGTTAAAATCACATATGTGTTTATAAATGTACTCCATTACTTCTTCAACGTGGCCAAGATACATTTAAGATTCAATAGGCCCCTAACGGGTGAAAGCCAAAAGAGGACTTTACATGACCAGTCTTGACATAACCCGACTCTTGATACGACTCCACTCTTAACACGACCCATCTCCCCTAGACATAATCCGACTTTACGTGACCAGTCTTGACTTCAATCTTGACATAACCTGACTCTTGATACGACTCCACTCTTAACACGACCCATCTCCTGACACGACTCGAATCTTGACATAAACCACCTCTTGACATGACCTGACTCTTTACATGATCTGATTCAACATGATCTGACTATATATAACCCAACTTTTGACATGAAATGACTTGAATCTTGATATAACCGGACTCTTTTCGTGACTTTATTCGACCTTTGACTGATTCTTGAACTTATATCGTTATTCATTCATCATAAAACATACATAATTTAATTCTGATTCCAGGAAAAGAAATAAATTCTAAGGAAAGGGACCAATTCTGGATTAAAGAAGAAGAGGAAGAAAAGAAAAGGGTGGCAGCAGAAAAGATAAGAAGAGTTCAGGTGAGAAAATTGCCATTTGATTTTAATTTTTCACCCTGGAGACCCTGAGGAAAAAGTTCCCCTAGGGCCTATGTCTGTGGATGCTGTGTGGAGGGACTTTTTAGGGAAAGGAAGGAAATTAAGTTCTGGGAAGGAAAAGGGTATGAGAGGTAAGTAGAAATCTGGGGGCAGTGTGTCCAGGAGTGTACACACCAAACGCAGTGAACCACTTGGGGTGACCTATGGCTGAGGTGTTGGTTGCCCAATAAATGGTTCCTGGGGCGGCGGTACCCAGACCCTCCATGATTGTGTTCTTGAAATATTTTATAAAGCATTTTAGAAGATGAATAAAATATCTTTGAAATAGAATTTTAGATTTTCTGGTTTATGCTATGTAAATACGAGTTTGTCTTCATGACATTTTTCTAATTTCCGTAGCAATAATAAATAAAAAATATGTATTTATGCTCCATAATACAACATATTAGCAAGGAGATTATCCTTTCTGCTAAATTACATACTTCTCTTTTCTTATTTTTTCCAAATGAAAATGATAATTGTGGAAAAAGTTGCTAAGTTAACATGACAAATTACATTACACATTCATAGTCTTGTTATGTTTGGTCTTATCATTGTAATTTGTTGTTTTGAATATTAACTCTTCTCTGCTATTTCTGGCTGGTAATGGTGTGTGGGCGGTGACATTTACATGTATCATGTAGTACTAGAGTTTTAAAGAATGTAAGACTTGCATAAAATTATCATTGAGAGAATTTTAGTATTGAAATAATATCTTTCTTATCTGTTAGCTGGATCAATTTACTTTTATTAATTATGTAATTTTTTTTATCTAATAGACAGCAATACGAAATTTTAATAATATGTGGTATTTAAAAAAAATCTAGTTATTCTGAGGAAACTACTTATAGTAGATTATATACCTACAAACACATTATCTGGTGAGACAGTCCAATTTACAAAAACATGATTTTGCAAAAGGTTATTATGAAAATAGAATCAGCTGGCACACGGTGAAAATTCAACATCTGCAATTAACCCATTGGCCACAAACCCCGGCAGCTTGCCGGGTGTGCAGCTCAGGTACTTAACCACAAACCCCGGCACGCTGTCGGGCTAGAGTAGGTCCGCCAAAAAACGAAGAACGAGCTCAACAATGACATTTTTGAATAAAATTTTAAATGCCGAACATTCTGTAGGTAATTAATCATTCATTTCGTACAATTTGCAATCAAATGTTTCTTATGTTTTTTTCCCTGATTTTTTTTTTTTTTTTTTTTTTTTTTTTTTTTTTTTTTTTTTTTTTTTTTTTTTTTTTTTTTTTTTTTTTTTTTTTTTTTTTTTTTTTTTTTACATTAACTCCACACAGGAGGCCCTGAGGAAAATAATTTCCCTCAGGGCCTATGTCATCTGGGATGCTGTGTGGAGGGTCTTTTTGAGGAGAGGAAGGAATGAACATTGGTCTTGAAGAGACCCATGTTGTAGGAAGGAGGAAACACAGAGGCCGGCAAATCATTCCACAGCCGAGCTGTTGAACACAAGAACGAGTCGAAGAAACGACCCGTTCTCATGTGACAAATGTCAACCGTGTACAAATGTTGGGCACGCGTTTGGCGTGTTTCCCGACTATGCACCGGTGCCGAAGGGATCAATGATGCTAGTTCCTCGGAGCATCTTCCATTGTAATACCGGTAGAACAAGGATAGCATTCCCACCCGACGCCTGTGCTCTAAAGATTGCAATCCGTCTGTTAAGATGGGAGAATCTATCAAACGGACCGCCCGTTTCTGCACAGAGTCGAGGGTATTTTTCAGGTATTTTGGAGCTCCAGACCAGAGATGGCTGCCAAATTCAACCGTGGGGCGTACTTGTGATTTGTACAAGGTTAGCAGTTGTGTACTATTAAAGTATCTGCGGGCCCTGTACAGTACGCCCAGTTTTTGGGAGGCTAGCTTTACTCTGGCTTCAATGGAGCCCCCATACCTGAGCTGGTCACTTAGGGTTACACCAAGCATATCAATGGAGGGCCTGTTCATATTTGTGTTCCAAGTTTTGTACGCAGCCAGCCGCCATTTAATTTCTTCAAAATTGCGAGTGGTTGTAGGCTTTTGGTAGTGACTCTGAACGTCCCTGATTGCTTTGAGGACTATCATACCAAATTATTTTATTAGTTATTAGTATACATGTATGTAAAAAACAGAAATTATTATTGTTCGATTTATGAATATTATTTTTTTTGTAACTTTTTGAACAAAAATGTGGAAAAAAACTTACGAAAAAAGAAAGGATTATATTTGTATCCTTACTTACACATATTTTAATATAATTTTTTAATTTTATTTTAATGTTTTTCTTTACCTTAATCAAATAAGTAAATAAATTTAAAGAAATTAATTCATTTGAATATTTGGTTTAAAAGTTACAATAGATTTAGTACACTAATGCAGGTTTTCAATTTTTGGTACAAAATTAATTCAGTGGTGAAGGCTAATATTTTTGCTCATTAATTCTGTGGCCAATGGGTTAAGAATTTAATAAATCAAATCCAAAATTTATTCTTTAATCATTCGATTTGTAAGAAGGTACTCAAATACCCGTCTACTTAATTATAAACCATACATTATATTTTACACATTTAACATTTTTTTATTTCAAATAAAGAATTATACAAATCGTTCAAAGAAACGTCACTATCTTAATTCTTTTTCAAACTTTTTTCAGGCAGGTAGTTACCATAAAATTGAAAAAATGCAAGTAAGACCTTCCAAATAAACTTTATCCTATCATTAAAATGGTCACCATCTTGAAACGGAAGAAGAATGTACAATCCTTGCCATATTTTGTAAATAATTTGCGGAAATTCCGCAAACCATTACTTTGATGTAATATTTTATGGGTTTATTTTGAGCTTTCGTATATTATATTTACCGAAACACATTCCTTGAACAATAAACTATGTATCAAAACAACATTAATTGCGTTTGTTTGATAAATTGATAGGCTTTTTCTATGACGTTTCATAAATAGACTTGCCATTGTCTCACAAACTCAAGATATAAAGTGGCAAGTAAACAACACTCTTTTGTTTTCAGCGGTTTTCAGCAATTTCTTAATTCAAAAGTTATTCATGCATTAAAAAGATACCCTACTTCCACACCGAAGCCAACCTTCCAACTCCGAACTGAGTTCAGAGCTGGAAAAGTGGCCGATCGTGTGGTGACTGCGGCCAACCCTCTAACCAAAATGGCAGACGTCAAACACCTGTGGCTGCACGGTATCTTATCAGTTGCCTACAATTGTGCAGGCGATGCTTCGGTTCCCGTAATATTGATTTCGATTCGTAAAGCTAAAAAATTTTTTAATTTCAAACAATTTTTATACCACTCTCCCGTAATAATATTGTGCAGACTGATGTGTTGGGCCAACTCGCACAAACCAGCCATCGCCGATCGCCTCGGAGGCGATCCCGGGCCAACTCGAGCTCCAACCTTCCAACGCACAAAGTACCCCTCTACACAATCGTCCGAACGTTTGAAGTTGGAAGTTGGCCTCAGTGTGGCCGTACCATAAGACAATCAAAGAATGTGTGTGTGTTTTCTCTAATGTCGTATGAAATCATCGGGCAGGAAATATGAAAATTAATTGTATTGTTTATAATAATCGATAATAATAAGTAATTTGCGTGTATTTATAAATGAAATGTCATTTCTTCGCTTTTACTACTGTTTGCCGTGTAATAGAAATATTTTTTCATCACTCAGAAGGGCATTTTGGTACTTTCTAAAAATTTACCACTTGTAAGACACGAACTTGACAATACAACTCGACAAGTGGCAGTTTAGTACTAAAGTACTAGAAATCGAGACTAGTTCATTGTCTTACTTTTGGCTTCCCACTTTGAGATTTCTATCATTGGGTTATAATATTATAACCCAATGACATTATATATAATGTCATTGGGTTTTTTCGATGTTTTTGTTAATACTCGGAGCTCGAAGTTTGACAGTTCAAATCGCGGTAAAAAATGATGCTCTGATGCCATGGATAATTTATTAAAAAAAATTCCGAGTGACTAGAAGTAAATCGGGTACCTGTTACGTCAAGAACGAGAATGGCCCAAGTGATTCTAACCTTGTTCTTCTTACAGTTTCTTTATACATAAGGGTTTAAATTGCATTTAAAATATTTTTTCGAAAATTTTGATCCGACCGCGCTGGCGTGCGCACGGCACAGGACTGGTTAAAGATAGACGAAATGCAAAATGGTTGAGTTAAAACAGGACTTCGCTACTGTTAGTCAGTTAGGAATTTATTATGATGTTAGGATGGTGGAATAATAGTCGATAGACTGTAATTCACACATTGAATGACAGGTGATGACGAAGAGAGACTGCACAGCCTTGGAACCTCTTATATACCTACTATTGTCTTTCCTTCTTTCATGCTTGTCTCTCTCATATGAGATGTCAGTTGCACAATAAGGAACTCCAGTGAGAAATATTATCGCTTTAAAAAAATATGTTCATTAGACCAAAAAACGCTGATTCTGAATATATAAGTTTTATTTAATAATATTAAACGCAGAGTTTTTAAAAAATATTAAAAAGTCCATTTTTAATCGGGTCGTAAAAATACGCCGTCAAGTTGGCATTATTGAAATTTTAGTGGTGACGTCACTGTTCGACGTGTCGTGACGTCACCGTAAAGTCATTGTATGGGAATGTATGATATGACACAAGCCATCGTATTAATTTATTCGTTTATTTACATACTGTTTATAGAGATTTAGTTATTGTGTTTATTGAAACATTATTTAGGCCTAAATAATGTTTAAAAAATAAAGGTATCTCTTCCCACAGTCCCCTTGTGTAGAACCGCCACTGGGTATTTCTTATTAGTTTATCTCTATTATTGAAAATATTCAAAAACTACTGCACAAAAAAATAGTAATGCTTCTTCTAGGGAGAATACTTCGAACAACGGAATTCAAAATGGCGGTAGTTGATCAGCTGATTGCCCTATTCTATAGTATTTTTTCAGGAGTGATGACGTCACACGATTCACCATACATACGGTGGTTTTCGAGGGGGTCTTGAAAAATTAAAACTTTAACAATTATTTTAACTATTAAAACTAACTCTAAAAATAAAAATAAAAATGCAGTTATTTAAGTTAGAAGGTCCAAAGATATTAGTTGTTACAATCATTAATGTTAGTGGAATTATACTGATTTTTTAATATAACTGAATAGAATAGAACAGTGACAAAAGAGAAGACAAGAGAGAGTGTAATAAATGAATAGGTTAAGTAAGGTTTTTGATTAGTGTAAGTTAGGTTAGATTTGTGGCTTGTTTTTTGTTTGTTCATATTTTATAAGTTTTCTTTACTTTTCTTCAATGTTCTGTTATGTCATGTAACTATTATGTTACCAGGAGCGCAACAAGGCAGAGGAGGAGATCAAAGCGCGAGACGCCCGCGAGGCGACCTCGAGGGAGACGGCTGCGGAGATGAGAAATGAAGCCATCGCCAGAAGAAGGGCAGCGGAGCACAGTCAAGAGATCGCCCGGCGGAGGGAGGAAGACCACAAGGAAACACAGAGGTGAGTCATTAAAAATAATAATAATCGGATGATTTGTAGAATGCCGTTTTTGATTAAAAATCACTTCAAGGGTGCTTTGCAATTTATTATGAGTTCTTAGGCTCACTTTAATTTTATTATTTACAAAATTACTTTGTAGTACTATCACGGTAGCACTCTTTGTTCTGAAGATGTGAAAATAATATTCAAATTGGGAACAAATTTGGTCTTTTATTAACTTTTTAACAATGTAATATACAAATTAGAATCATTTTGAAGAAATGTAGGTCAACATAATTTACACAAGCCCATAAACATTAATTAACCCAAGCTGGATTGTACTCGCGTACCAGTTTTGTCTGCAATAGGTCAATTAATATGACTTGAATAAAATGACCAAATAATTAAGTTACATATTTTTATACTGTATTTTTGTAGCAATAACAACCTAGCTGTGCAAATGACACATTGCTAGCACATTATTATTACAATATTATTACTAATTTTTGTTATTATCATAATTATCATATTTATTTCTATTCATTATTATTAATTAATTAATTATTATTACTAAAAAAATTTTTGCAATTTAATTTAATCTGTACAACTTCTAATTTTATTTATCAACCATTACAAATGTATAATTTCAAATCTGTAAACTTCACCCGCCATAACACAGGGATATCCCTAGCATGGTGGATGAAACACCACAAAAAAACTATGCAATGTACAATATTCTTATAAATAAATAAATAAATAAATAAATAAATAAACATTAGTAGGTCCTATTTTTTTGAAAGGTAAAGTTTTAAAAAGATGTTGTTTTTCTAACAATAACAAAGCTGGTTATGAATGATGTCGTTAAAACTTTATATTTTGATATCGTAAATAAGAAACAAGAGCCATGAACCTTTATTAGTATGAAACGCCCAAAAAAGTGTCGCCAACATCATCCATCCGCACTACTGCTCACATCTACGCACAATGGCGCACCACCTGCACTTTTTGAATTTAAATACACCTTTCATTGGCTCTGCTGCTTTAATAGTTTATGCAGTTTGGTCATAGCTCGGTGACAGTCAGTGCGCTTCCATGCCATATATACTCTATGCATTTCTATTATCTATTGTCGATATACTGAACCAATGGAAAGTTATTTCTGCAGAATATTTAAATAAAAAGTTTTTTTTTTCTTTCACATTTATTGTCTTTGTTCGTTGAATATTTAATTGAAAATATTGCATTAGCTACTTTTTACGTAAATTTACTGAATAATATCGATTGTGTAAAAACAAAAAATTATTTAACCTAAAACAGGATCGGAATTTGCATGCGGCTCTTTGCATAGGTGTTTGCGACTCTTCAGACATCAATTGCAATTTCACCTCTACTCAACCAGCCTTATGAGATCAGCATGTGTTACCAACTCATCTCATGGAACGCTTGATTTATTAAACCAGACTTCTGAAGTATGAGAATGGTTTTGGAACTTTCGGAACACAAGGCTGGTTTAAGGATTAAACTTAACGGTGATTCTGCATAAGAGTCCACAAGATTAAATTATTGTTGCACACGGAACAAGTAAATGGTTTTCCTCAGAATTTTTCTGCATTTAAGTACGATTATAACCCCCCACCCCCGCCCCTGGATTGTTATCCTGTTTCTTTGACTCTTGACTCTTTTTCTCTTAATTGGCTCTTCTCACTTGAAAGTTTGCCGACCCCTGACCTAAAATGTTACTTTGAAATAGTATGTTTATTACATTTCTGTCCTTTTTTTTGATAAATAAATAAAATAAAAATTACTGGTGGTTCTGTGAACAAAGGTTCCTCTTGTCGAAAAATGTATGTTTCTAATTTTCTCTTATTCAATAAGTCAAAACCAAAATTCCTCAAAAGTGTAAGATTTACAAGAAGGTATAAACCCAACCTACTTAACCAGGCAACTGGTTTTCTTGCGCATGTGCGCTACAATTTTCACAACATTTTCCTAATGGCTTTCCAAGAAAGGGCCACATTCTGATTAAAATATTTTCCTTTAAAATATGTTACACTAAAATACTTTAATTATTGAAGACAGTATTAGCAACTATCAAATGAAAATTTGAAACAGAAAAATAAAAAAAATATTTTCCCAGATCAACCGAATCTTTTTCTGATTTTTGGTTTTAAATTTTCATTTGATAGTCGCTAATACTGTCTTCAATGATTAAATATTACAGTTTGAGATTTTACTCGTTAAATTATTCCTAAAATAAAATATATATTTTATGATTGAACCTTAGAAATTGTTAAATAGTTCATGAGAATTTGCCTTTACAAACTTTGACACCTCAGAACATGGGAAGGTGAAGTTAGAACCCTATCCAACTGAATAGAAAGTGATTAACTACAATGCGCCTCGTAAATAAGATAAACTGTCAGATACAAACAAAATGACAATAATTGCAAAAGGTACAAAATGTTGTTAGAATCTTGTAAAATAAGTCATACAAGTTTCTATGGAAGTACAACCTAGATCACTCTGAAAATTATTTTGGTTATAGAAATGTGTAAAAGAAATAGTTTTGCATTTAAAGGTAATTTAAAAAAAAAATGTCAGAAGTCCAAATAAGGTGACTTAACACCTCCGCAACGTAAGCAGATATAAGCGTTAACAATAGGACAGCAGTCAAGTACAATAAGCGTGTTTATACGTCAGCGCGTGTGTTTCCATAGAAATCGTTCTAACTCCGTTATTGTTTTAGTTACATTCCAAAAACAAAAAGTAAAAGGTCGATAGTAGATCAAGCTGCACATTTCTATCAAGTTGTCTATAGAAATACATAACAGGAATCAGCTGTCAGTTGTGTAGTTGACAAAAATATTTACCCGCGCAAATTTGCTACCGCTGCTCCACCGCGCTCCACATTTAAAATTTTTATTAAATATTTTTATATGAAATGATAAAAAAGTGAGGTAGTAAAAGTGTTTATTACACATATATACAATAGAATAAGTATTGTTGTTTACATAATCTGTGATTTTAGTACCGTTTTCACATAAAAACATCACGTGAGTCATTTTTACCTATTTTTAATGTTTGCATTCTAAATTTTAATATTTACAAATGCTAATATTTATTTGTAATATAATAATTTAAAAGCCTATTTTGTAACCTTTCTTAAACAATTTTTACTATTCGGCTACGTTCAGAAATGTTTCATTTATAGAGCTTTATTTGTGAAGCGGTAATAACAAAAAGTTTTCGTAAAATGTCATTTCGTTTAATTAAGACACCAAAAGCGAATATTCTCGAAAATTCGGAGGGGTTAACAATACTGTAGATTCCACTTTTCATTTCATGAATCTCTATGACGGCTTATGAAATAAATTGCTATGAATGTCAAATTTAATTTTTGTTCAACGATGTCCAAAAAATTAAAATATTTGAATTTTCAAAGGAGTATAAAGGTAATTATTTCTAATTTTATTTTTAAATAATGTTAACCATTGTGGGGAAATATCTTACAAAACAATTGCAAAAAAACATAAATTGTTGTTTTTATTCCGATATTTGCGCAAAACTCATCAAAGTAAATTTGGTGCAGTTCTGCGAATTCTCAGTCGACAGTCGGGGGAGTATTTTAAGGATTTTCTGCATTCTGACATTCAAGAGGTTAATTTAAGTCCTAAAATATTTTATGTAACCATGTGACCATATTACGTTTTTTATTTCCAATAAGCAATTACAATTTGTCCAAATAAACGTCACTCTCTTTTTTTCAAACTTTCTTCAGGCAAGTAGGTACCGTAATAATGAAAAAATGCAAATAAGAAAGTCTAAATTAACATGACGATTTCACATTAGAAAGAACTTTATCTTTACTGAACCATTTAAACGGCCACCATTTTGAAACGAAAACGGAATGTACTAACAAATTAACAGACAGACAAAATGCAAAATGAGTTAAAACAGGATTTCTCCATGCTCAGCCAATTATGAATATATTATTTGTACCTAGTATAAATAGGGATATTTCGTTTTGCAGGCTTCTTAAAGAGCAGGAGGAGAATGCCTCTCGCAGTGGAGTGAACACCAGCGAGGCCCTGCGGCGACAGAGGTCTCGGGAAGCCAAGGAGCTCATCGGCCACTCCACCTCCGCGGCTCGGGCTGTCTTCCAACAGAACTCCTCGCAAGGCCAGATGAACAACAAGTAAGCCATTTCCTTGATCCTCTTCATTTCCATCTTGACATGACTTCATCACTTTTCTCTTGTTTTTCATAGTCAACCCCATTAAAAATACTGCCAAACTCATGCATAAGGTTCATATATGCCTGTCTGGACACAGGTATATCCTAGTGAAACTGTCATCGAAAAATCCCATGAAAACATACTTTATATAGATAAATAAAAAAAACATAGAAAAAGTTTTCGCAGTTAGTTATGAAGCTTGATTTTTGGTTCTTTAAAAACTGAACTTAAAAATAAAGCTAATTTGAAATCTTTATGCCCACCTGGAAGATTTTTTCACTGTACATTTAACCTCTTATTTGCCTTAAAAGCTTGTTATTTTTAATATATTTCAGAAAAAGATAATTTTATTAAATTGTTTGCTAAAAAATTCGCGGTCTGCCGGTACATCCACACCAAATACCTTACGCATTTAAAGGGTCAAATACGCCCATGATCCAACCTGCCGGCTCTACACCTTTTGTGGGATTGCATAAAACATACTCCTCGCAAATGATCTATGCTGTAAAGCTGTCATCAAATTTCAGCTGTCTTATTTCTTTATTTATATTTCTTCATTTATATCAACTTACAGTGTTATGTATTGCACGTAACGAGGATTACCTACACTTTTTTAGAAATAATATGTATCACTTTTAATTTCCCTTTTTTGTCATTTTTATTTGCAGAGCTTTTATTCCTCAAAAGCCGGTTCGCAACTCCGTTGTCTCCCAGCGCATCAACAGTCTGACGCAGAGCGCGGAAGCTAGCAACGCGCCGCCGCCACCTAAAGCATTAACACCGGAGGAGCAGCCTGCACTCAAAACTAGTCCCATCAAAAACATAGATAAGATCAAACTTAGCTTGGAAAGCCCGTCGCAAATACAACAATCAATTCAAATCGTCAGTGACCTCAGTCCGAGCGAAATAAACCCCATCAAATTCACTTCAATTACTCCAAGCAACGAATCGCCTATTCCTGACATTAAAGAAGAACCATTGACTGCAGCGGCAGTGGAAAAAGAACTAAATCGAAGCCCGAATCACACAAACCCTCAAAACGAAGATTTCATCAAGCAGAATATTTTAGAAAATGATATCTTCGATTCGTCTGTTTCTACGTCCAGCAGTAATGATCTCGACGATGACGATAGCGATAACAAGTTTAGCACTATAAAGCGGTCACCGCACAGTAAGAACAATGTTTCGGACAGTTCTGATGGAAAGGAGCATGGAGATTTGAGCAGACAGAATACGGTCATTGAGAATGTAAACTATAAGGATGGGAATGAACAGACCAATGGAAACAGCACACCTGATGGTAAGTTCTTATGTAACCTTTCTTTTTTATGGAGTCAGAGTTTCTATGGCACCCCCGGTTGGGAGATGGTAAAAGAAAGGAACATGATGAATGTTGCTCCACCAATATAATCATCATCTACAGCATTGATTTTCAAAGTAGGGGGCGCGCCCCCCTAGGGGGGCGCGAAGACATGTACAGGGGGGCGCGGGCGCGGGCGGCGGTATCACTACGATCGCCGTACACCCGCGCTACCGCACGCATCTATGGAGTAAACCCTTTTTCATGTTCCGCAGTTATACAAGTTCTCAAAGGAAAGATTTAAAAATCCACAATATGATTCACAAAAGAGAAAAACTATTTTCATGTCCTGACTGCAACTATTCGTGTCCTCAAAAGAGATGTCTAAGAAGTCGCTTGCTGACTCATAGTGCAATTATTTATGTACTACGAAGAGAAATCTAAAAATCACATGTTTACCCACAGTGAAGAAAAACCTTGTTCATGTTCTGACTGCAACTTTTCTTCTTCTAGAAAACAAATATCTAAAACGGCACTTGCTAACTCACAGTGACGAAAAACCTTTTTCATGTTCCGACTGCAACTCTTCATATTATTACTATTCATGTACTATTAAAAAAAAAACAAAAAATCACATGTTTACCCACAATAGTAAAAAACTCATTTCATGCCCTGACTGCAACTATTCTTCTTCTCGAAAAAAAAAACTGAAACGGCACTTGCTAATTCACGGTGATGAAAAACCTTTTTCTTGTCCCGACTGCGACTATTCAGACGCTACAAAACGTTATCTAAAAGTCACATGTTTACCCACACTGGACAAAAACCTTTTTCATGTCCCGACTGCAATTATTCATGTTGTACAAAGGAACTTTTTAGAAATCATTTGCTGACTCACAGTGCTATAAAACCACTTACATGTTTCTACTGCGACTATTCGTGTTCTACAAAGAGGCACAGAAATCACATGTTTACCTTCAGCAGACAAAACCATTTTTGTCCCGAACGTAGTTATTGAAGTTCTCGAAAGGGAGATTTAAAAATCCTTAGTACGATTCAAAGGGGAGAAAACCTTTTTCATGTTCTGAGTGTAACTATGCATGTACTACGAAATCCATCTTTAGGTAATATTATATTTTAGCGGTAAACTAACCTGTGCGTAATAACTAAAAAGCGTTGTTCCAGCTAAAAAATTTCATATAACATCATTCATATGTTCCATAAATTTTTAATTATTTTTTTTATTTTTTCTTTTGCTGTCTTCCAAATATGGTTGGCATTTTTTAGTTGTGCTGCGCTGGCAAGTCAGCATGAGAGCCTTTATAGGCCAATAACAGCTGATGATGTAAATCTCCGGTTTTAGAGGACATTATAATTCCTACAAACTCACATTAATTGTGTTTATGCGTATTTCATGTTTAAAACACTAACGAATACTGGCAACGAAAATAAAATAAAAATGACGCACAATACAGTCGAGGAATTCCCCGTACAACATAAACCAAAAAGTTTGCCAACTTGGAAGATTTTAATTCCCTAGTTTTTTTTATTTAAATAAAGAAAAATATGTTACGTAACGCGTCGTTCGAGCCCCCCCCCCCCCCAAGTGCGTTACGTAATACTTGAACAGCCACTTGCTGGGCCCCGGGCCGAGCGAGGGGAGGCGTGGGCATATTCGTTTTAAGCAGTAGGGAGGCGCGATACTAATAAGTTTGGGAACCCCTGATCTACAGTTTGGCAAGAAAGTGTAGAAAATAAATGATGGCGCTGCGATCGTTTTCTAGTTTTAAATGGCAACACCAAGATGGCTCATAAGACAAAGAACGTATGTTTTAAAAAAACACTTCTGGCAAAATGCATATTTCATAGCGTATTTGTATTTTCAAAAAATTTGCACAAAAAACTGTAATTTAATAGAAGCAAAATAAAACAAAACAAGTTTTAAGTGGGTGTTTATTTCGATATAAAAACGTAGGTACTTAAAAATTTAAGTCTATTAATTCAACACCCGACATGTAATTATTGTCTTTGTCCTCGTGTGATTCTTCTTCTTCCGTATCTTCATCTTCATCTAAACGCAGTTCATCGATATCATCATATATAGTACTGCCTCGTGTATAATATTCTGCCTCAATTTTCATCACGTGTTTGCAACAATTTTTCCAATCATCAGCACTTATGCTATTACATATTATTATTATGCCCATTTTCCGTTTTCCCGGTGTTTCAAATTTTCCATCTGCCTTTTCCCCTTCCTTGACGATTCGTCTTACCGTTGTTTCAGATTTACCTGTGTGTGAAAAACATCATTAAAATTATTATTATAGAAGGTAGTTTTAAAAACACACTCTAGATAATATTCACTTAGAAAGAAAAAAAGAGAAAAAAGTAACTTTTCTACGAGTTTAAAGAAGTTGCATATTATTATTTTTTTATTGAGTTATTCCCTTTTTCCTGTGGCCGCATATTAACTGTTAAATTGAAATGTCAAATTCTAATTTTTGAACATAACCTCAAATCAGATTGTAATGGTTATTATCGCTCGAAAATTGGCATAAATCTTGTAATACTAATGAAATTTATTAAACAAACTATACTACGTACCATTCATTTCTGCAGTTCGTTTGTAAACATCTTCTAAATCGGACAGAAGCTTCTTCGCGTGACACTCGGCTAGGCAGCGTTGAAAAACGCAGAATATAACCCCTCTTGTATCACTATGTAATAATTTATTCATTTTAATTAAATTCAGGCAAACAATGAATAAAAATATTATCAAATTAGCGATATTCTACTCAGATTTAAGACAACAAATCAACCGTAACACGCGAAAACATGACAGCCATAGGAAACGTCATATAATTCGGTGTTGCCATAGTAATGAACACGATTAGTTCCAATTGATTTAATTTCTACACTTATTTGCCAAACTATACCTATGTAATTTTGTTAATTATAATTGTTTTACCAACCTGATTTTTCTTACATTTTGTTTCCTGTAACCTTTATATTTTAGTTACATTGAAGATTGTAACAAATTTTAAATGGCTTATTAATTGTTTTAGATGTCTCCCCAGAGGCCCTGGAAGATGACGGAATCTATCAAGACCTGGATGATGATCCAGGACTAACAGCAAGAGCCCTCTATGATTACCAAGCAGGTAATTCATTCTTTTTGTTTTGTTTTGATTACCATTTATATATTAATTATAGTTTCTCTAAAAATCTACTCACTAAAAAAATCATTTGGTCCTGCCGCTGATCTGGGAGATTCATTGTAACCTTTCTTTCCGTTTCATGCATTGTTTATTGTTTTACATTAACTCCACTGATGAAAATAATTTCCTTCAGGCCCATGTCATCGTTGAAGATGTTGTGTGAAGGGTATTTTTAAGGAAAGGAAGTTCTGGGAAGGAAAAAGTTACGAGGGGCAGGTAGGAATCTAGGGGTCAATGTGCTCAGGAGTGATGGACTTATGAATATGATGTATCCTTTCCACTGTAGTGCGATGGGAAGGGAGAGTTCAGCTGAAGAGGTCAAAGGGTCTACCTGAATCGATCTCTCCCGATCCGCCCCGCCAAGACTTGAACAAACCTTACCCCATGAACCATTTATGTGAAAGAGGATGCGGTTATAACCGAGCTGTCAGGGTATCTGTATGATTATGGTGTATACTGTAACTTAACTGTCTTGTGTTTTCTTTCAGCCGATGAGTCGGAGATAACCTTTGATCCGGGAGACATCATCACGCACATTGACCAGATTGATGAGGGCTGGTGGCAAGGCTTGGGCCCTCAAGGCGTCTTCGGCCTGTTCCCCGCCAACTATGTGGAGCTGCTGCCCTGCAAACCCAAACACTAGACCATCCCAACCTAACCCAATCCTTAACTCCAGACACAAAATCCATCGAACAATACACTCGCTCGTATTATACTGAATAATACTAATTAGCAATCATCCACTTCTTTTTTCTGAACCTTGTGAATACAGTGAAACCCTCTTATAAGGTTTTCAAGAAACTGAAAAAGTATTTTTTAACCTTAACGCCGCTGTATCATATATGATATTTTGATGACTGTCACGAATTCAATCCATTGCTTTCAATGAAGTTGTATATATGAACATTTTCGAATAACAGAAATAAAAATTGAATCGTATTCCATTGCACAGAATATTTTGAACACTCACTTTACATAGCAATTCTCTAGATTACATATTGTATTGAAAAAGTGTAGCGTACAGTGACTGCACGCATTCGAACTTCCCACCTTGAAAAGGTTTAGCCTGAAAACTTCTTTTGTAAGGGTTTTACTGTATGCATTTGCTTTTTAAAACATCTGATATTTTATGTATGTATTTATGTGGCTTTTTGTAATGGTTTTATTGGGTGTATTTTGATATTATAATGAACCAGAAAGTTTGTTGTCTTATTTTACGTTTGACCAATTTCATCTGGCTATTAATTCAACATTTGAATCCTAAACATTTCATGGCTTGATGTCAAATAATAAAGTACTTGGCGATAGTTAGATCACAAATTCAAAATGATCAATGTCAACACCATGTAAAATCAAACAATTACAATTTTTTATCCTTAAACTACAGACAGCATTCGGTATTACGTAATAGTAAAATCTCAGTCTTTCATATTTTGATTTGTATTTCTGAAATGAACTTTGTATAGTTAGAAATTTCTCCTACATGGGGTGTGACTGGTACTCAAAATATTATTTATCCATATAAAATAAAGTAGACATAAAAACATGCAATATGTTCTTGTATAAATTCTTAACTATATGTATTACAGAGATATACAGTGAAACTCTCTTATATGATTTTCCAAGGAGAAAAAATACTTCTTATGTGGAAAAACTATAGATATCGAAAAGCAAAATGACATCACATGTTTTACCCCAAATAACCTTAGGAATCATTGATTAAAGTCTGGCCGGTATGTCTCGATACACCCTAGGATAAATTGGTCCATTTTGATTTTAAGTTCACAAGGGACCGAGAAATCAAAACTTCTTATTAAGTATGAAAACTATGTGGGAAACTTATAAGTGGGTTTCACTGTATTAGTCAAACGACATAAAAAACTTTTGCTTTTATGTTTGCTCTATTATGTCTTTTAATGTTTTGCAGAAGTGCCAGTCTGTAAAATATGAAATTTGGTTTATTGATTCTATGAAATATTGTAGGTTGATATTAACCTTATTTAAAAAAAATATTTTTAATAAACTTTAAGCTGCCAATAATTTGTAAAAATGTCAAATTCGATTGAAGGATTGCATTGTTAGATTATTTTTACTATATTGACTAATGCCTACAATGTTATTTTATATAAATTTGAATGAAGGATGTATTATATTCATAGATTATTATGTATGCTTATCACAATTTCTAGCTAGTCTAATTCTCTAGTTTGTATGTAGGGTTGCCAACCCATTCTTAATTTACGAACAGATGGTGCGATGTTTCAAAAACTTTATCGTAATGCGTTTAATCAGCTTCTTAGATTTATTGCATCAATTTCGTTTTCTGAGTTTATTTTTATGTTAAACTTTGCTCTAAAACTCCAATTGGTCAAATTGAGGAATGCATTTCCAAGAATGCCTCAATTGAACACTGGTCTAAATATCTGGTTATAAAAAATAATTATTGTAAATGCTTTGTATAGATTATTTGCTCATTAAAGATGGAGATATGTACTTGCGATGCAATCTTTACAAGCGTCGAAACGTAGCTCACATTTTAATAGTCGCAATATTTTGTTTCAAATAAAAATAAATTTATTGATAGTGATAATATTACAGTGAAACTCTCTTATAAGCTTTTCCAAGGGACCGGAAAATAAACTTTTTATGTGGGTCTTTAGTGTGGTAAAAATAGGGTCATTTTTTAATTTCTGTCTTCAAGGGACCGAAAAAATAGAACGTCTTAGGAAACCTTATAAATGAGTTTCATTGTGTGACTTTCTGCATGTTGACTTAAAGTATATTATAGACTGCTCCAAATTGAATTACGTTCACTCAATTTTCGCAAATGTTCACCATTGTTTTATTCTTTCAATCGGCTTAATCAATTCAACATGCATTTAAATAGCATTAAACCCTTTGACTGCGTTAATAACTACATATTAGAGTGTCTGAAAGTGTGTGAGTAAAACGCTCTCACGAGGTTCTTCGAAGAATCTAAAAAAAAAACTACAGTGAAACCCTCTTAAGAAGTTTTCCAAGGGACCGGAAAAAACAAACTTCTTAAGCAGGAAAACCTTATATGTGGGAAAAATTGGGCCAATTTTGGGTTGAGGGACTGAAAAAATCAAACGTCTTAAGAGGGTTTCACTGTACTTCTGTGGGAAAATATGATTACAAAGCCCATATTTTAAATTTCAGGTCTCAAGGGACTGAAAAGCCAAAATTAAGCGTGATAACTTCTTATGTGGGAGCACCTTCTAACTGGGTTTTACCGTGTTATTGATGTTTGATCTCATAATATTAAATAAATCATTGTTTGTCACAAATAGAATTGTTTGTCATAATCAAAGTTGAATTCTGAGTAAGCGCAATTCAATTTAGAGTCCGACAGTCTTTATGGATGTATAGTATTTTGTCTAAATGTAGTACAATAATGTTATTATATAATATGTTTCTGGACATATTTACCCAAATCGCTCATGTTCCATTTAATTCCTAAAGAGTTTCTCAGTAATTATTGTTCATAAAATAGTATTATAGAAATAGTCAAATTGAAACACCAATTCCAACTAATTATAATTAAGTGTAGGATTTGTGTAAGGCTTTTAATTTCATTCATGTCATCCTACTTTGCTTGCGGTTCTATTCATATGTACTTCTAAATGTTAAATCTATCATATTCAACAAGATTATAAGAATATTTACAGTGAACTCTTTCTTATAAGGTTTTACATGGGATTGGAAAAAAAATATTTCACTGAATCTTGAAAATAGTAATTTAAATGTTGAAATGTGTATTTTAAAACTTTATGCAACACTTTTTTCATTCAAACGTTTTTATTTATGTTGAAAACAATTTACGGCAAACAAATATTCCTGTTTGAGTTTTCCGTTTAACAAATTTATGAATAACCTAACTATAACATTTGAATTCCTTATCACTTGTTGCTAAAAATTTTTGCTTGCGTAATGGATGGAGGTCTCTTAAAGAGGCTTGCAAAGGATTAAACCCGAAATGTCGGGGTGCAAACTCGATGCTTACTCGGTTACCTACCGCTTGGTTAACTAACTGATGTAAATGATAAATATGTAACAAAATTTGTGGGAGACAACTGTTACCTTAATATTTTTTCATGATGAATTGAATGGCTTGATAGACCATTATATGCCACAAAACTGTTAAATGACTTTTCCTTTTACGGTGCAATTCTCCTGTAAGGTTTTCCAAGGTACCTTATTTATTTATGTACAGTGAAACTTATGAGGTTGAGGGAATGAAAAAAAAGGTTTACGTTGGAAAACCTTATAATATGCAAAATATAACTTCTTAAGCATGAAAATTTCGTATGTGGGAACCTTATAAGTGGGATTCACTGTATAACTTCACGTATGTGCTATTAAATTACATATTTTGTAGTTCTCAATATACTTGCGTTATTGTTAACTACCAACTTGTACTGAGTTTAGGTTTACTTGTATGTATCCCCATTTTCTCTATCCATTACATTCTTCTGACATTTTAATTATATGGTCATATTAAACATTAATAAATAATGTAAGTATTCAATAAATATGACTGCCCTAGAATAATTTCATCCGTGTGAGACACAAGCTTTATACATTTGTACTTCTATTAGAGCAAATTGATTTCTTCATGTTTTATTAGAATTTATCAATGTAAGTTGTAACATAAAAGTGTATCATTGGTGGTCACCATGGTATTTTCAGTACATTGAATAATATTGCCATGCCAATAGAGGATAGAATGGAACACATTTTGCATCATCATTCAAGCTCACAACATTAAAACAAAAAAACATGTACTTAAGTGTAAAAATCTGATAATCAAATTTCAGAGTTTGAAATATAATGCATGAAAGAAAATCTGTTTTTGAAACACTATGTAATTCTGCAAGTATCTTAATGTTACAGCAATGTATTCGTGCAATGTACCTATGTAGTTAACACCGAATTCAAGGTTTGTTGAATTGAGATGTAATTTAAAAGCCAGTACACACTAATTCCAAGGTTCCTCGATTGTTAATGCAATGCATGCTTCAGACTCCAGATATTAATATCTACAGCCCGTATGTTTGACGAATATCTACAACTCATATGTTGAACTAATATCTACGAACTTCAGAGTGTTGATTAATATCTACAGAGCGTAGGTTTAACTAATATCTACAGAGCGTAGGTTGGACTAATCAGCTAAATGTGTCCAATAGTCCGATATTAGGGATTTTTACATACATACTTACATAAATTAAGTTTTTTAGACTGCATACGCAATATTACGTTATTCCAATATGCTATACATAATTGAAAATCCAACCTCTGACAGTACTGTAGATATTCGTCAACACTTTGGTTCTCATAGATATTAATCAACAGTTTGAGCTGTAGATATTCGTCAACACTTTGATTCCCATAGATATTAGTTCGATTTTTTCAGTTTTTGAAATTCCTGTAGATATTAGTAGACGCCTCCATGCTTCACCAATGAGAGAAATACAGTCTGTCAAAAAAGAGTGGAAAATATAAAAACTTGAACTACTAAATTTGTAGACTGGCAACACCAATTTAACTGTCAAATATTTTTTGAAGAAGATGACACTGAATGTATAGAAAACAGTAAACCACATTTTAAAAAACATTTTTTCTTCATGACATAAATTTGATTAAAAGGTGATTTATAAAGCGATTTGCTTTAATTTAATTTAACATAAATTTGAATTTAACAATACATAGAAAGGAAGAATCACTAATGGTGAGTTTAGTTACGCTACTTTTAGATCTGAATCAGTTAAATATATTCAGATCTAAAATTAGAGACATGATCTAAAGCCCAGGCAACGCTAGGTACTTTATCTAGTATTAAATAAATGTGAGCAATTTCTAAACTGTGCTTTATATTTTATTACATTAAAGTTATTCTTCATTATGTTAACACAAAATTGTAAAGGTATAATAATAATATACCTATACGCAATTCTAATTTTGAGATCGGCGGGTATCTATACTGCAATGAAAAAATATTTTTTCCACTATTATGCCTTTTTAATTTTTTATAAAAATGTAGGTTACACAGCTTTATTTTAACACCATGAATTATGTGTTTAGTATTGCCATTTGAACAACAGTGGCGCCCTCATATATTTTCTACTCTTATTTGACAAACTGTACATTGTATAAAAAAACATCAGTTTTTAACAGGTGACACAAAAGTTCTTACTCACTAACATTGCTTTGGCACTAACTTTGATTGTAAATAAAAAGAATTGGTTTGACACAATTATTAATCCCTCGGGCGTCATGCCTATTTTGTCAGAAGGTCTAAATAAATCCAAATAAATGAAATATTTCTGAACGCATCTGAAAACTAAAAACTGTGTATGAAAGGTGATGAAATAAGCTTTCAAATTTAATAATTAAAAAAAATGGGTCACCTTTCATTTTTTTTAACTAAAATGTATTATAAACATTATCGTCAACTCACTTTTTTGTCATTTTATATAAAAATAATTTTTTATGAAAAATTCCCAAAGTTTCATAATTTGTTTTCAAAATGCGGTCGGAAACTTTGTCTTCATAAAGTTTACATCTTAATTTTTGTGCGGTTAACTTTAGATTTTAATATAAAAGCTTGGTGTTTTTTTTTTTTTTATTTCTAACACTGTTTAGATCATATTTCTAACCATAATAGTAAGAGAGACAATGAGACCTATATGAGTTGTTCCGAAAACCGAACAAATGAGCCTGAGGGGTTAAGGAGTATAATAGCATTTCATGGTTCTGCTTCTTTTTACTTCATAAATATCAAAGTCGCGATGACAAATTAACACCATTTGCATTTTTTCTCCCGGTAGTGATAACTTTTGCTACTAATTCCAATGTTCCTCAATATATACTTACTCAATACAAAACAGTTTATTTTATCCAATGCAACAACAAAGTATTTACTATAATATCCAGTTCATTGTATCTAACATTATGCAGGTCTGTAAAAGCATGTATCAAAGAGAAATCCCATGCCTAAACTGTGTTCAGTAAACTATCTTACATTTTTTGTCATTAAAATTTGTGCTGTACCTACCACTATTTTAATTTATGTTCCCGTAAACATCGATCAAATGTATGCATATTTTTATCCCTACGTTTTAGTCATCTTTAAAAGGCAAATGCCTTAATCGTTTTAAAACCTTAAATTTTACTTACTTTAAAATTTGCGCAATATATTATTTAAGAAAAAAAATTACATAGACTTTTTGCTTAGCAATTTGCCAAAATTAATTTACTCAACAGGTTTGGTTCAAAATTACTAATTGTAGTTACTTTGGTCAACAATTTATAATTTTATTTATCCACCTTTATTTTACTGATATTGAGATTAAAAATTAGTTATGTAAAATATATTTTTTATTGATTAAAGGACCAACCTTAAAAATAATGTCTTAGTTTGTAAAAAATTCTGTAAAAATAGAGTAATAGATGATTTTCTTTAAAATATTCACATATAATTTGTGAGTAGTAACCCTAGTGAATTACTTTAAATATTTTTTGTAAATAAATTCATTTTGGTAACTTACAACAACAGCAGTTATGGAGAATTTCTAATGGAGACACAATTTATTATTTTTTATGTAATTTTTTTTTCTAACCCTCGATTAAAAAGTTGTAATGATAAGCATTATTTGTGTATTGTGCAGTTTCAAATGAATTTATATAACCTTTTTAGATTTTTACCTTTATAAATATTTCCATACAGTATTTGTCAAATATATAGTTTAGATAAAGAAATAAAATCTTATCAGTAAAATTATTGCTTTTTAATCTTATTATATTATCAAAATATTTAATGTAAGAGTCAGCATCAGCTAAACAGGGAAAATATCAGTGAAGTTTATGTTGTTTTAAAGGTTTTGCTGTTGTTGAAACTTACATTAACATTGAGTTTACACTCCCTGCTGCCCACATGCAAGTTTCAACACTTTCCCTACCAATGCCTCAATTCTTCCAACATGCCCCATTCTCCACTCCTCAAGTACTGCTCTGCATCAGTCCGGAGGCCAGTGATATTTGATCACTCCATGGCATCGGTGGGGTTGTCGTGGGACAAGGATTAAATCTGATGAAAAATAACACAAATAATAGTAATTATGTCGAATTATACTAATATAATAGTGAATTGGTCATAAAACAATTATATCGCATGTCAAATATCACAAGTTAAAACTCTATAAGTTCGCATGAAAAAAGAAACACGGCGCATGCTATGACGTTACATACTACAATTGCACCGATCTCAATATCTAGTACTTTAGTACTAAACTGCTACGCGTCGAGTAAGGTTGCGTCTTACCAGCACTTACCAGTAAGTAAATTGCATTTTAAAAAGTGCCAAAATGCCCTCCTGTGTGATGAGAAAATGTTTCAATTACACGGCAAATAATAGTAAAGGCGAATGAATAACATTTCATTTGTAGGTACACGCAAATTACTTAATATTATTGATTATTATAAATATTACAATTAATTTTCATGTTTCCCGCTCGCGGTTTTACATGTCATTAGAGAAAATTCAAGTCCTACTAAAGTAAAGGGTCTGGACGCGCAACAGCCAAATTTCTGTTGCTAAGTAAACTTCACTGTTTTAAAGTAGACTAATCAGCCTAAACACTCTGTTTATTTGTTTGCTTGCGGTAAAACAACACATAAATCAGTAGTTCTAACAAGTATTGATGACAATCACCACCATTTGAAAACTGTCGTTGCCCTATTGTATTGCTTGACATATCAAACTCTGACAGGCAGCCGGACCTTTTATTCTAGTGGGCCTCAAGAAAAGGAGACAGCGAACGTTCCATCAAAAAGTGACAAGCAATATGTCGCCCGCGCATATATCGACGTCATTCATACACACACATTATTTGATTGTCTATCTTTATCACACAGGAATAAACTTTTGAATTAAGAAATTATACTGAAAATCGCTGAAAACAAAAGAGTGTTCCTTACTTTCCACATTATATTGTGAGTATATGAGACTATGGCGAGTCTATTTATTTATATATAACGTCATTGGGCGCATGCGCCTATTTACAAGTTCAATGTTGTCACCAAAGTAATTTTTTTATTAGTAATAATTCGTACACAAAAATGTAGTCTTTAGGGGCCATACATTAATTACGTGAGCACAAAAGGGTGGGGTCCAGCAAAATCTTGAAAAGAATATACGAAGTGGCCCAAATTTATCTCGCCAAGGGAGGGGGGGGGGGGGTCTAGATTGGAAGAAAAACTGCTCACGTAATTAATGTATGCCCCCTTAGCGATGTACAGCATTTTGTTTATTTATCCTCTTTTTTTTTGAAATAGGCAATTCACTCTAAAAAGAATGCTTTGTGTATCTGTGGGTTACCGACAATTTAAAAAAAAAAAAATTTAATATGTAACAAAAACCGTTTAACGGCTGTTAAGTGTTTTTTTATAAGTAAGGTGGAAAAAGTTTTGTGGATATAGTCTGTCAAATAACAGTAGAAAATATAAAAACTGGAACTACTAATTTTGTAGACTGGCAACACCAATTTAACTGTCAAATATTTTTTTGAAGTACAATGACACTGAATGTATAGAACACAGTAAACCACATTGTTTCTTCATGACATAAGTTTGATTAAAAGGTGTTTTATAAAGCGATTTGCTTTAATTTAATTTAACATAAATTTGAATTTAACAATAGATAGAATTGAAGAATCACTGATGGTGAGTTTAGTTACACTACTTTTAGATCTGAATGAGTTAAATATATTCGGATCTAAAATTAGAGACACGATCTAAAGCCCGGCAACGCTAGGTACGTAATCTAGTATTAAATAAATGCGAGCAATTTCTAAACTGTGCTTTATATTTTATTACATTATAGTTATTTTTCATCATGTTAACACAAAATTGCAAAGGTATAATAATAATATACCTATATGCAATTCTAATTTTGAGATCGGCGAGTATCTATACTGCAATGAAAAAATATTTTTTCCACTATTATGCCTTTTTAATTTTTTATAAAAATGTAGGTTACACAGCTTTACTTTAACACCATGAATTATGTGTTTAGTATTGCCATTTGATCAACAGTGGCGCCCTCCTATATTTTCTACTCTTATTTGACAAACTGTACCTAAGGTTGAACATATATTAAGTATACAGTGAAACTCACTTAATTTTCGGAACACCGCAACTTAACCGTTTCTCTGCCAAGAGCGAGATTTCTCGCATTCTTGGCCGTGCCCAGCAGGCCGGCCATAGAAAAATAGCGAGTTATCTCGCTATTCTTTGAGCAAGATTTATTTTTTTATTTTATTTTTTTTTAATAATTTTTTATTTTATTTTACTTTTTTTTTCAAGATTTTCGCCAAGTCATTTAAATATCCTTTCAAGGTGTAATGTTTTAAATTTATAAAAATAAGATTTAAAAATGATTTATTTTTATTAATATTCATGGCCTGCTGTTCACAGCTACACTCCTACATACTGGCATTTAAAAGGTTAATACCTCCGTAGTGTTCCGAGGGTGAAAATCCCACAAGCAGAATATATTAATGTCAGATTACCAATTGGATACTCCGGCGTTTTACACATACACATTTTTCATATCCAATGGGTGCTTTTAGCGCTTGAGAAGTTAAGAATTTCCCACTTAAGAAGTTTGGTTTTTTCAGTCCCTTAGAGACTAATTTCGAAAAATAGTCCAATTAAAGTTAAACCCCAGAAGCTTATTTCCAGTCTTATTGAAAACTTCTTAACTACTTAAGCTTTGGAAAAACATACTATTCACAAACTTCATATTTCATTAGAGCCGATGAAGGACAGATCTGACCGGGGCGTGCATACGTTATAAAAGTATTTTTATCTTTTGTTTTGTAATGCGGATATTTGTGATTAGTTCATTTCATTAGTTGGAAAGAGAAATAATGATTTTGTTTTCAGTTTGTCTCAAATATTTATACTTGATTCTACGGATAAAATTAAAAAAGTTGATAACAAATTGGTTGGATTTTTTTGATGACAGTTGAAAGTTAAAAAGATTCTTCTTCTTCCTTGTGCTGTCCCAACTCATTGCCTAGGTAGGCTGTTGGGGTCGGCTCTTCTCGTTCTCAGGTTGTAATTTCTTCTGTTCTGAGTATCGCCTTCATCATTTTAAATATTAAAAATATTACTAATTATTTTTTTATTATATAAAGGGTGAAGTAACAGTTTTCTTTCTTTTTCCCTGTACAAAACATTGAATTCTTTCAAAATTATTGACGTTTCAATTCAAAATGTTTCGATAAGTTTTTTGGTAACATTTTCATATACTTTGTATTAAAATTTTATTATTTAGAAATGTCATTGATTAATTTAAATACAAATATCTCAAAGATAATTTTATCTAGTTTTTAGAAATGGAAAATGGCATTTATTTTCATGACAACTTCAAAAATACATAGAACCTTTAAAATACTTCGAAAGCATTCCAAAATTCCATGAAATTTCACCATGTCTTTGGGACTTGTAGGCAATTTTTTTTTTAAAGACTGAAGACTGATTGTTTCTGAATTGCAATATGTTTATGTAGGTATGGGTTATGTACGTAACATTTTTTAAGGGGTTAGGAACTGATCAAATTGATTGGATGGGAAAGGTACATTTCGTAATAAAACTTTATTTTTTTTCACACCAGAATTTATTAGTTATAAACTAAATCAGCAAAAACATGAATTAGCCAAATTGGAATATTTTAATATAATATTTAGTTGACATCAAAAAAGCGGATTATTTTAAATATTGTTAACTAACAATATGCAAACGTTCATTATAATAAAAGTCTAGAATTGAATAATTACCAAAGCAATTGAATAGGTATAATTGTTTACTAAAGTGGTTTTAAAACGAAAAAAACAAATAAAATAAAGAATGTCCCGCTACAGTAAAGAAATCTGTTAATTTTGAAATCAAACATTCTAATTTCTAGTAAAATAATTTTTTAACAGATATAGTTTTTATTTGAAGCATTTTAAGACTGACACCCACATTGTACTATTGTAAAAAGCGAGTATAATTTTATTAAAATAGAAAGTTTGTGTTAATATTTATTACTTATACAAGGAAAAAATGCGAACGCCGCCTGCGAAATACAATTTTTTCGACATTAAATTCCCCAAACAAGAATTAAAAAATTATTTCTGTATGAAGAATTATAACTTTAATATGAAGAATACTGCCCAAAAGAGAGTAACAATTTTTGCATAATTTTTTAATCAATTAAAATAACAACTCCGACCAATAATAGGTTAATCGCTCTTACATTGTTGACCTTGTAAGAAACTAATGGTATGTTGACCTTAACAAACGGCGAGATGTTGACCTTGTAAGCAAATGGCGAGATGTTGTGCTTGTTAACTGTTTACCAGTTCTACAGAGTAACTGCTCTTACATTGTTGACTTCGTAAACAATTAACGGTGCTAACAAGCGACACTGCATCTATTAACTGCTTACCAGTTCAACATTGTAACTGCTCTTACATTGTTGACCTCGTAAACAAATAATGGTTGATACATATATTGTGCCTGTTTTGTTTACCAGTTCAACACTGTAACTGCTCTTACATTATTGACCTCGTAAACAACTAATGGTTGATATATTGTGCCTGTTATTGCTTACCAGTTCTCAACACTGTAACTGCTCTTACATTGTTAACCTCGTAAACAACTAATGGTTGATATATTGTTTCTGTTAGTGCTCTCTCTCAACACTGTAACTGCTCTTACATTGTTGACCTCGTAAACAACTAATGGTTGATATATAGTGCCTGTTATTGCTTACCAGTTCAACACTGTAACTGCTCTTACATTGTTAACCTCGTAAACAACTAATGGTTGATATATTGTTCCTGTTAGTGCTTACCAGTTCCAACATTGTAAATGCTTTTACTTTATATTTTCTTAAAAGATTGTAGTGGTATTTGTAGTGGTGGCTGTAGCCAGAGTAAAACCGAAGTTACATGGCTCTGTAGCAATGGTAGAGGGTGTGCAGTGCAAAGAACAGCAGCACGAGCAGCAGGGGCGGCGGCGTTCCATGGCGCTAGCGCCGCAGGCAGGCTAGCACGAAGTCGCGCGGCGGGCGGGGCAGTGAGGCCAGCACGCCTGCCGCGTCGGCCCACTCCTCCAGCGAGGCGCACGGCAGCAGCTGCTCACTCAGGGTGGCGAGAGCCCGCTCTGCACTACGGTGAACAGCCTCGTCGCCGTGGCGGATGGCCTCCGCCAGCTTCACGGGCCATTGCTCCACAGTACAGGGGGGCACATGCTGAAAAGAGAACAAGCATCGCATTGAGAAACATCATTCATTGAATCATTAATTTGCGAGGCGGGTATGGGAACGGCCGCCACGGGATACATTTCTTGAATAACCAACAACCCTGTCATAGGTTTCGCTACATTTAGCAACTTAGCAGGAGGTGCCCGGGCTCATGGTTTGCCCACCTACTGCATGGCAGACCGAATCAGGAGAGACTAGTTGAGGGCAGTGGCGGCTTGCGACTTTTCGGTAATCTAGAGTGATGATATTACAAAAAATGGCATTATTGATGTTGTTGTAGCTGAAAAAAAAATTTTTTTTTTTTGAAAACATGTTTGTGTGAAAAATTTCAGGAAGTTTCAGTTTGGCCGGGCGCCGCACGGATTTCCTGAAAAATCTTCATACAAAAACTGATTTTTTGAAAAAAAAAACAAAAAAATACTTTTTCGCCTATGACAACATCCATAATGCCATTTTTTAGTAATAGCATTCTAGCACACCCAAAAACCACAAGCCGCCACTGGTTGAGGGGGACCTTATGACAGAGAATATATGGGTTTAACAAGGAACTAGTTGAAGAAGTATCAAGACAATATAATAATACCTTGAACATGTCATCGTAGAGCACTTGTATTAGAGAGAAGAATATTAGGTAGGGTTTGTAGTCTTCATAGGGGCGGATTTCACGCTGCTCCGCCGTCAGCGAGGAGACGGCGCTGGACGGCGACACGGCCCGTGCATGCGCCAGTGCCACAATGCGCTGTAGGTGCTCCACGCGGTGCTCCTGCCACCTGCAACACAACAACAAACAACAAGCATTAGCATTACACCATGGATACAAAAACATCTCTATCACACTTCCAGTAGAAAAGTAAAGGATATATGATAGCTAATTCATTGATAAGGCAAACACCAATGTAATGCAGCGTATACATTTGAAAACCGAGACAACGAAACCGACTATTTCTGGCTTTCACCCTTCAAGTGTGTTCTAGGCCATCATTTATAATTACAGAGAAAGGAAAGGTGAATTTATATATTAATTTTATTTAAATGTGCAAATTTCAGAATTTTATGGAAGATTGGAGTGGGGTTCAGACTTAGAAGAGAGGATATTTATTTAGAGAGGGATAATCAAAAAATATGTGATCTAAAGTTCCCACTTCTAGACCACAGAACGTACAATCTGGGGAGTCAAGCACATGAATTTTAACCTTTTCCACGCGATCGTAACAACAGTTGATACGGCAAAAGTCATGCCTCACACGCGCCCGTATCAGCCCTTGTTACGCTAACTTCGACTGCCGATATAACAGCGCTACTATGTCACAGTATTTTTTCCCGCTCGCTAGGATATTCGTGTAACTATCACGATGCTGACATATTCAGGCATATTTCGAAAGTAAAATTTTTTTTCGTAAAAAACATCTATAATCAAGTGAATGTGTCCTCGTGCCTCGTGGTACTTGAAATATGACATATACATACCGCGTATGGGTATTGAAAAAACGGAGTAGATCAACGCGGGTAAAAAGTTAAAAAGGTGAGAAGGAACGGAGCAATGTCCGATTATCATTCGAATAAGTAAGGAAATTTCTTTTTTGGAAAAATGGGGGAATTTTTGAAAGCACGGTTTTGATGGGATAGTCCTTTGTATTGATTGAGGCGTAGTGGGCACTCTTGGATTGACTAGCAATGTTCCAATACTCTGTCCAAACATTGCGGGATCTATCTTTGATGATGGAAAAAATATCAGATAGGGGAATATGGTTTACGAGGGTAACGGTAGGGTTAGAAGCTCCTTGTTTTGCCAAGGAATCAGCAATATCGTTACCCTCTATGCCAAAATGTCCAGGAATCCAAATCAGAGTGACAGTTTTTCCAGAGCTTTGAATGGAGGTTTTCAGTACTCGAATAAGACATACAAAGTGATCATCAGGATGAAGAAGAGGGCTGGATTTAAGTTTTTGGAGGGAACTGAGAGAGTCAGAGAGAACAAGAGAATGTTCAAAATTATTTTTTATTATATATTTGAGAGGTTCAATCTTTGCAATGCATTCGGCAGAAAATATTGAAAATTTATTTAAGGGCCATTTAGAAGATATAATGTCATTGAACATATTATTGACAGTACGGGCTGGGAGATTGGAATGACTTTTAAGGATGCCGATCCCTTCTAAAATCGTTGGGGATAGGGTGACATGACTATATTGTAATTTATACAAAGGTCATTTTTGATTATTTGAAGCTCTGAGAGAGAGCGAAATTTTTTACAGATGGCAGGATGAGGTTTAATCACTAATTACGGGAAAGAAATAAAACAAACGTAAATGGCATGAAACATCGCTTGCGGTTGCTTCGGTTCGCAAATGTGTACACAGCATAAGAAAGAATGTTCTCACTGGATTTTAAACTTTTCGGAATGAATATCATCTTTATATATATAATGTATGTGTTTTTGTTTGTTCCTGTACCATTATTCCAATTGCGATGAAACTTTGGAGATTTGTTGTGCGAATAGCGGCAGGGAGGGAAGGCGGATAGGGGGGTGGGGTTCGCGTGAGGGAAAAGGCAGGAAGGTGGAAGGGGAACACGAGAGGAGGGAGGGGAATGCGGAAGAAAGGAGTTGGAGGGACGGGTGGAAAGTGAAAGGGGGAGGGAAGGGGGACGCAGGAGGTGAATGGTGGTGGGAACGGGGACAACGCATGGGAAAGGATATGCAGGAAGGTACAATTTCTTTCTTTGAGGGGCATTTCTGTGAATTCTCAGTTGGCAGTTGGGGGTATTTTGAGGAATTTTAGCTTCGACATTCAAGAGGTTAAAGTTTAATGATAAGAGATGCTATGAGTAAAATGCCTAAAGTGTGCAGTGACATTGGCGTGACAAAGAACATTAACGGCCAGTTGTTTCACAGAATTTAATAAATTTATCAAATTTCAAAGTCAGTAATATTTATATCTTAAAATGAAAAATGCCTTTGATGTGGTGCTGGGTAAGCACACTCAGGACACCATGGACAGCCAGGTACAATAGTTAATCAGACTGTCCAACCGTCTGCCCACAATATACCCAGATACTTTGATTATAGTCACTGACAAATTGGAAGGCAAGAGAGGCCGATGCGGAGTCAAAAGGGTATAAAGAAGAAGAGGGGTAGTTACTTGTGTGGCGGCTGCAGCAGCAGACACATGACTAGGTAGTACAGGGCCCCCTCCGCCTCGTGAGCCGACTCCAGCTGGCGTTCCAGGGTCCAGTCCAGGTACGAGTGTAGGCTGGACAGAGCTCTCCCCGCCACTCGCGTGCTAAACCAAACAATATGGAAAATATGTTATCAAATCTTCAAACAGTATCATAGGTAAGGTCAAATTCAGTTTAGTTGTGACAAGTAGAGAAACACAGGAAAGAGAAACAAAAGGGAGATGTTACCAAGCTGTGACTGTTGAGTTTTGTGTCTTCCTATTTGAAATATTTAACATAATTTTCTACCTGTCATTTTATATCTAAATTCATCTTGACTCATTTCCGTCCATGGACTCTTTTACTTTCAATTTAACGTCTGTGACGCATTTTATCTTAATATTTACAACAAATTTATCTTTGTATCATTTTGTCTATGCTTTTACTAGAAGCGAAAGTGCCAAATCATTTCGAAACTATTGTCATGAATTTCTCCCATAAACCAAATCATTCCATTTCTAAAAGCCTTAATCAGCATAAAAAAATATTTAGCATTACTGCAAGTTTAATCTGAACTTTTATGCGAGATCAACCAATATACTAGTAATTCAACACAAGTGTTTTATTCAGAGTATAACCCTCAAAATTACTGTGAGATCATTCCCCTTATTTTGGAAAACCAAAGAAGCATACAAGGAGCTCGATTTACTACTGACTCTAGGCCTCCAGAGACAAGCAACAGACCGCAACAACTATCAAAGTGGCTGCATGAGCTATCAAAAGTGGCTGTGTCAATTGATATTTCAAAAGTGCAACTTGGAAAGAAAACAAGAACTGTCATTAGCTAGTTCAAATACCTTGAACATTTTAGAATTGTAGCATTTAAGAATTGTTTGTTGTTTGGTTGTACTCACGTGTTGATGACATATAGCGCCATGTGCGCAAGACACGGCACCAGCTGCATGTTGGACAGCGGACCGCCGCCGCCTGTATCCTCGTGGAAGGGCCTCTCTCGGGCAAAGCGCAGCAGCAGCAGCTTCAGGTCGTGCACCGTGCACTGGTAGCCGATATCATGGTGGCCCGTGCACTCCTGTTCACAATTATTACAATACATAATTAGAAATAAACATATAATTTTTGAAATATTAAAATTTTGAATGCAAACATAAAAGATTTTAAAATGGCTCAATGTATGTTTTTCTAACTAAAATTACCTTTTAGATAACAAAAGAAAGAAATACACACATATTTTATTAGATAAATGCATTACAAACGTTTTGTCTTTTCATAAAAAAATAAATAGTAAAAAAATTCAGTTTCATAAACTTTTCTCAAATTGCAGTGGGAAATTTTGGTTTCATATAGTTGCACATTTTAATTTTTCTGCGGTTAACTTCTAGATTATAATATAAAGCGTGGTGTTTTCTCTTTCTAACAATGTTTATATCATATTTCTCACCATGACAGTAAGGGAGATAAATAATTTCTATGAACTCTTCCCAAAAGCGAACAAATTAGCCTGAGGGGAAGAGAAAGACCCATATATTACGGTCAATTTTTTTATACTCTCTTTTCTTCCTTTCCAAAGTATTTGAAGGCCTCAGTGACCAAGAGAACATAATAATAAAAATGAGATGAGAAAAAGCAGATGAGAACCAACCTGCAGATAAGTGTTGTGACGCGCCAGGCAGCTGGCGAAGGCGGACTCTGGCACGTGAGGGCCCCACAGCGGCAGCAGCCCGTTGCAGCGCGTGGAGGCGTTCTGTAGAGCAGCACTCTCCCATTCATCCCTGGGGAACACCAACAACAATCCATCAATTAATATACATACTACATTGGCTCAAACACAATTTGTCTACCTACTGCTTAAAATCTTGACTTAAAAATTGAAAATCAACTCTACACAACCTCTTGAGGACATACTTTAACATAATTTAACTACAATTTACGTATAAACATTTTGCTCTGGTCATTAAAAAAGTCTAAACCACTCCATACTCCAAAAATAAATGTTTCGATTCTGGATGGTGGTCTTTCACCAGGGCGACACTTAGAGTATCTACCACTCTTGAAGGTGCCATAATGCAGTACAATGAGGTTACCTGGAGCGTGCGAGCCTCACAGCGGCCATGTGGCACTCGACGTGCACCACGTTGAAGTGCGTAACGGTAGTGTATCCGAGCGTCTTGCGCGGCTTCACCTCAAACTCCTCCACACTGCACCGCTTCGTGAATGTGTAGATTCCCAGCACCTACAAAATTAAATATATAAAATCACATATACGGGGATAGAGAAATAAAATAAAATAAACAGGGTGGTGCAAAATGACCTATAGTGGAATGCTCTATCTAATGCACTAGTTGTGCACCCATACAATTCAGTTGCACGTTAATTATAATACCTTGGTGGGCTGGTACTTGTAGCCCTCCCGGCAGATGCAGCAGATGGCCCCCGCCTCCTCACCCAGCTCCTGCACCTGATGCGTCAGGCTGCACTGAGCCGTCACCTGCCCCTTGTCGTTGGTGCGCATGCCTAGCGCCCCCAACTGCTTCTCACGCATGGCCATGGCCAGACGCTTCTTCTCCTGCAACCATTAAATATACAAAAGATTATTAAGTATAATAATCAAACCACATAAATTAGAACGGAGTCTCATTGCTGAGGATCGTGACCCTCACTCCAATCGCCCTGTTAAACCAGGTTCTTCTACTCCTCGCGAAACCGACTTTCAGGATGCCTGTGAAATTTGATCCTAATGCTTCAGTGATCTTTCTGTGCTTCTCCTGCTTTCACTTTACCAGTGACAATGAGCTTCTCCAGGATTGAATTGTCATTTTAGCGAGCGAAATGTCCAAAGCACATAACCTCAATATCTCACCTGTCTGGTGTAGTCCCGAGCCTCTTGAACGCGGCGAGCGCACTGCGGTTCCGACATGAGTGCCTCCAGGAGGTTCTCCGCCAGACTGCCAACGTGCTCGTCCGAAGATACCTGCTCCAGGCGGTGAACTATGGGTATCACCTTCTCGCAGACAGCCATCTGAAATACATAGACCGAATTAATATCAAGAAAAATAATTTATTAACTTTTCGGTGGCACAACCGTTAGAAGCATTTGTTGAGTGTTGTGTAATATTTAACTTCATTTTATATTCGTCTTGCTTCTTTTTTGTCCATGGACTCTTTTACTTTCAATATCACGTCTATGTCACATTATATCTTCATTTTTCTACATCGGGAAGCTACAAGTGTTAAGTCATTGAAAACTATTGATTTATTTCTTAAAATACAGCAAATTTATTTTGTGGTAGCATTTTAATTCAAAATTAAACAATTTCTTTGTTTTAACCACTTTTTGAAAAGCCTTTTAACCACTTTTTTTTTTAACCCCTCAGAAAATCGCCAATATGCACTTTTAATGTCTTTAACGAAATGACATTTTACGAAAACTTTGTATTATTACCACTTCACAATTAAAGCTCTATAAATGAAACATTTCTGAACGTAGCCGAATAGTAAAAACTGTTTTAGACAGGTTACAAAATAAGCTTTCGAATTATTATATTACAAATAAATATTAATATTTGTAAATATTAAAATTTAGAATGCAAACATTAAAAAAATGTGAAAATGACTCACGTGATGTTTTTAGGTGAAAACGGTACTAAAATTACAGATTATGTAAACAACAATACTAATTCTATTGTATAAATGTGTAATAAACACTTTTGTCACCTCACTTTTTTATCATTTCATATAAAAATATTTAATAAAAATTAACAATGTCGGGCGCCCGTAGGAAATTTAGCGGGATAAATTATATGTCAGACTGCGCGACTGACAGAATGTTCTTTTTATCTATTTCTATGGACAACTTGAATAGAGATGTGCAGCATGATTCACTATCGACCTTTCACTTTTTATTTTACGGATGTAACTAAAACAATAACGGAGTTATAACGGTTTCTATGGAGACACACGCGCTGACGTGTAAACACGCTTATTGTATTTGACTGCTGTCGTATTTTTAACGCATATATCTGCTTACGTTGCGGAGGGGTTAATGTGGTTAAAACAAAGAAATTCCTTAATTTATAATATTGATTTATTGATACAATTCCTTGCTTAAATTCAACCATTCCATTTCTAAAAGCCTTACAGCACGCTAAAATCATCTCACCTTTATTGTAAGCTCAGCTGAACTATTTTTTAGGCAAATTTATCAATATACAATTAAAATAACACAAGTGCTTATTATTTCGAGTACAACCTACAAACAATACTGTGTGACAACCAATTGTAGTCACTCTTCTCATTTTATGTATTTTTTGTTATAAATAAGTTTGTTCATTGTAACTATAGTTTTAAAAAAATGTAATTAATTGAAACTTGTAACATATCTATTTCGTGAGCAGGTACTGCTCAAAATAGGTACTGTTTATTGTCTATGCTTAATTTATTTTTTCTTTTTTTTTTAACTTTGTTGGTTGGCCAAACCGCAAGGGGACCGGAAACGTCATTCGAGGAAAGATGGCAGCGGACATCACGTAATTTTTTGGAGGTGAGAGGAGATTTTTGAGGAGGAGTTTTTGTTATGAAAGATTCTAGTGCGATGTAGCCTAGAAAGAGTTTTATTTTTCGTTCTGTGAGTGTGTGACGACTCAAATGGCATAGAAGCCTTATTATTTTGTTTAATTCCTCGCCGGATGCCGAGTGATTGCTTTATCCGCGTGCGGAAGTGAATTTAAACTGTAATCAACGGGCGATGTATTGATTACTTTGCTCTTCCTTTGGCCGGTGAGATTTCTACACGCCGCTTGATGGGTGTAGATCAGCTGTGCCTGGTTGTTGGGTGGATTCCCTTTAAATGAAGCGGCTTTGCGACTCTGGGGGAGTGCGCCGACATTGCTGTTCCTTTGGCCGGTGAGATTTCTACACGCCGCTTGATGGGTGTAGATCAGCTGTGCCTGGTTGTTGGGTGGATTTCCTTTAAACTTGTGGCCCCATGACGTGCTGGACGGTGTCTTGGGGATTGCTGTCGTCGTTTGGAGGAGTGTCACGACTGTCACGGCGACGGGACGTGTGCGGTATTAATAATTAAACGTAATTTGTTGACTCTCTCTATCTACATCAGTTGATAGATGCTCAAGGTATTTATGTTTTGTTTACTTTTCCTTGGTTCAATTTTTCTCTTGCAAACTGCAATAAAGTTAACATTAATTTTCCCTAGTAAAATAAGCGTCTTTTATATGCATGACCTCCAAATCCTTATCTCCACTATCCTGCGATGGAGTTCTACTTGCTCTGAGAAGACAGCGGTCGGATGACAAAAGGTATAGGTACTATCTACACAAAATTATATTACCTTATAAAAATACATTACAAACTTTATATGGCCAAGACCACCCTTATTAGGCGAAAGCAAAATTTATAATATAACAAAAAAAAATGTTGGCTGTTTCGGTTCCATGAGTGGCACTTCACGGTGACATCCACAGCGGCACTTAAACATACCTTTGAAAAGTGATATAAAATCATTGAAAGTGATGAAAAAAAAGCCCATAACCTAACCTTTTTAACTTAGTTTTTCTCATAATTTTATATATCTTTTCAAAGGTGTGTTGAAGTGCCACAGTGTTGCCCGGCAGTAACCGGCTGTTTCAACGCAATCCATCTATCACATTATGTTTCGACATAATATATGTCTTTTAGTGGAAGTTCATGGATTAAATATTATATCTAATTATAGGGATAGTCGCCGATGGATCACATATGCGACAGCCGCATCGATGAGGATAAAATAATTATCATGGCATGTATTCATATAAAGGTGGACTAATGAATAGCAAAATAAAGGATTCGGAGATTACTGACACAATGTCCATGGAGGAGATGGGATAGTGACTAACCTGTGTGGGCTCGTGGTCTGTGGCCAGCCCAGTGAGGAAGCGGAGGATGTACTTGAGGGCGGGTTTGGAGATGAACTCCTTCAGCTCGTCCGAGTCCGTTCGCAGCAGGGTCGGTTTCACACATGGAGCGTGCATCTGCAAAGGGTTAAAATATTGTAATCCATTCCCATAACAATAAACTCTGTGCGCTGGTGGTAGATGCTACATTAGCCTGTGGCCTTCTACGGCCCTATATATATATATATATACTAGTAAGTTCCCGGCATGCGTTAGTATGCCACTTAATAAAGAAATTGTTTCTCCCTGCCTTTCCCATTCGTCCCTCTCCCTTTCCCCCTCCGGCATTCCCACTCCGCCTTCTCTGCCTTCCCTCTCCCCACTCCCCTCTCCCGCTTCCCGGGTTCCCCTCCCCCCTCCCGCATTCCATACATTCAGTCCTGGTACATTCAGTTTCAAACAGCTCGCGTGCCACCTTTTGAATTTTTTTTTTACAAATTTCATAATGATATAACCAGTATATATAGAAACCATTGTGGGCATGCACACATCAAATCCCCAAAGTTTCATCGCCATCAGATGATGGGTTAGCAATACATAACAGGCCACTTGCATCACATCTTTTAAATTTTTTTAGGCAAATATTCTAAGACTCTCCGTTTTTATTTGCATTTTTGAAACCCCGGCGATTTTTTGAAAATTTCAATCCGAAAAATCGGACCATTTTTTATAAACCGGAAAGACGGGACATAATTTTATGGGTGTGAAAAAACAATAATTACATAGCCGAAAATCATAAAAAAAAAGTCTAATATAAAAAACGTCTAAACGTATAACATCTGCCAAAACGACAAACCAAAATATTTCACTTCGAATTCTGATGCTGCTTTACGTTATTTAAAAAAAGGATTTGTGTAACCACCTTACGACAGTACCTGTAACAAAGTTCGCAGGCAATAAAGCAAGTGAATTTTATGCTACTTCCTCACCAAAGCCAACCTTCCTTCGAACTCCAAAATGGCGGACATCGAACATTTGATTGGCCCCAGTGTGGCCGTACCATAGTGTTAAATTAAAAAATTTGCCGGAAATCAAAGCATTGCAATATTAAAAAAAAAATCAGTGTGGAATTCTAAAAAATTAATTAAATATTATCAGAGATGGAACATTTTTCTGTAGTGACGTCACGAGCCCAAAAAAAGGATTTATTGATTTAAAAAAAAACAATAAATTAAAAAAAAAAAATTGTAACATTTTCATAATCTTAGTAGAAAAATCCTATCCACACTATTTTTTCTGAGTCATTATGAAATCTATGCAAGTGGCCAATTTAATAATGTTAGGAACTCACTATTGTTTATAGAAATCATCGCGGGCATGCGCACATCAAATCCCTAAAGTTTCATCGCAATCGCATAGACATCTCATATATATATACAAACCCAGCATATTTTTATATATTACATATAGAGATATATGTAGGGAAAAATTGCCTTCTCTTTTTTTTCTCCCGTGTACCTCTACAGTACTGATGAATTTCATTGATTGGAACAGGACGTTTGTTCCATATGGTTCAGAGATTTGGCGTTAAATTCTTACTGGCCAATGTATTTCCCTTGCCACCAGAGTTTTACATTAGATTGAACACACAATGGATATTTTTCAGACGGCTGTTGGCACAAACCATGGAATAAAGACCAAAATTAATTATCCCAAATAAGGTACATAAATTTTTTCTTGGTTTACTTGGGTCATGCTCTCTGAAAGTAAAGGAAGAATAAGCAACTCACGGTGATGTAATCCAAGGCATCCCTGACGATGCCCAGACTGATGAGGTAGTCCTTGAGGGTGCCGCCGATTGCGTTACGTTCAATGCCGCTGCACAGCACGCAGAACATTTCCAAGCGGAACTCTTCTTCGGCCCAATGTTCCGAGTCAAACTTGTTCAAGTCCAAAACCTGTACAAACATAATAATTTATGATTAAACAACACGCTCTTTCCCCGCTACCCCTGTAGTTTTGTATAATGTTAATGTAAGTACTTGCATACTGCTTACTAACCCCGTATGCATGGACATTGGAGGGTCTAGAGTCGTTCAAATAAATGTAGCTTCGTTCAAAAAAAAAAGTAGAGTCTTGACGTGTGCGGTGAAGGAGGAAACCATATGTTTCCTTGTAACGCCGTTGGGAAAGTGGTGGGTCCCCTCCGATGATACCCTTGTAGCCAGAGGGATAGACTGCCACACAACACTGTCACGGTACACATTTTTTGCACAACATATATTTATACATGTTCTTGTGTTATTCTAACTCTTGACATGACCCAACTCAAGTATTCGATTCACTTCATTGTGCTGTCTTCCTAAGGTGCTGACTTCTTCTACTGTTCGCTTCCCGTCATATATTCTCCCAACACTCCTTTCTTTGTTCGTTCGTTCTATATGACCAAACCATCTATTTTATCTTTCTCTTATCCATTACACTTACATTAACATTTCACATTTTTAACAGTCATACATGGTTTAAACACACGTGTGGTTTAACCAGCAAGTGTGGGGCGAACCGAATGCATGAGGCGTCCTAGGAATATAATATCAGGTTTGGAACTCACCTGCTTGAAGTGCTGGCAAAGATGCGCCATCTTCAGTTCGTTTCCATAAACTAGGGCTGCCAACACCCTTGTCAGGTGAGCCAGGGCTTCCGGGTTGTTCCTTATACCTGGAAATATCACACATTTTATTATTTGTTTACAAACAGTCAAGAAAGTCTTTAAAAAAATGGACTACACTGTTAACATGATTTTAAATGACAACACCAAGATGGTCAATAGGAAAAAGAATGAAGAAAAAATAAACCCATAAAAAACAAAGATTTTAGCAATAATAGATCTATATTATGTCTATTAAATGAAAGAACACACTTTGTATGTAATATATAATGTCGCACCACAAAGTGTTTGCTTCCTTCGATAAAAATATATTATGTCTTTTAACACTTCATTTTTTTGGTTTTTATTTGGTTTGACTGACGATTGAACCTTCCTCCCTAGGGACTGGAGTCAACAATGCTAACCCCTAAGCCAAATCCCAATTGGATAGTACCGACATTTTTTTCGGACATTTTTAACATTCCAGTAGTCGTGCGTTCAACCATTATAGAATATACATGCATTTCGTAGAATATGAACGCGAATTGAAGGTCACTCACACACGCACACACTTACAGTATTCCTCAAAAACTAGATAATAAACATAACTAGTGTCCTTACGGCGACCGACGCGACTGCATGCCTGAGAAATTAATTAGTGAATTTCTACAATAGTAGAACGGCAAGCACTCGCTTGACATTTTTTTCTGTGGCAGAGCGCGCAATAAGTCCACTAGGAAACAGTGTTACACATGTAATAAGTGGATTTGTCCAGACCATCAGGTTCTTCTATGTCCGAACTGCACTAAAAAACATGAAATGGAGGTGGAGGACATGAGTGAATAAAAAAATGAAAACTAGAAGATAAAGGACCGAAATTTTTTCTGATAATTTCAAATGGCAAATTCGAGGCCTATCATAATTTCACAAAATGGAAACTACAAATAATTTACTGTAAAATTGATATTGCTAAAGTGATAAAAAAAAAATTGTTCCATAATATTTAAGGTGTCCAAACGTGAGGGCCAGACAGCCTGTTTTGAAGACCTAGCTTTTTCAGAATGAATAGATTGGTGCGCCTGATTGTCCATGGTTATTTATATACCATTCTAATTCTTTTTCATCTGAAGTACCTATACGTTAAAGGTTTCACTCACCAGGACACTCGGTGCAGTTGAGGAGAGTCTGGACATATTCCGGTCCTCCGAAGGTCAGGGAGAACTGCAAGAAGGACTCCAGAGACTCTCCGGCTGCCACCGACAGGATCCGATCCATTATCTGAAAACGCAACAATTATTTATTGAAGAGGAAAATCCTTGATTTTTAAAATAATAATTTTATTTTAACAAAATTGAAGGACATTGCAACCCGGTTCCTGCCGCAGTAAAAGTGTCAATTTAAGTTACCTCGAGCAGCTGGCAGGTGAGATCAGGCCGCGGTAGCTGCGCCTCGTCCTGCGCAGCAAGCTGCAGCGCACGCAGCAGGGCAGGCAGCGCAGCCGTGCTGTCGCGCGTCAGCAGTGCCACACAGCGCCGGGCGCGCACGCACAGCCCCAGCAGGCGCAGCAGTGTGCGCGCGAGGGGGCGTGCTGCCCCGCCGGCCCCTCCCGCTACCGCCAAACGCTCCAGCATCACTTCCAGACCGCCTGGCAAACATTACAATTCTATTATTTTTTAGTTAAAATTATGGCAATTAAATCCAGTTCAGATCAATTTATTTATCGGAAATAATTAAATTAATAGAAGAGCTCTGACTTACATACTGGAACAGTGTATACCTGAAAATATTATCTTACGACAGTTAAATCTTAGATCAGCAGCTTCATTAGCTATCAGAAGGTTTTAGCTACCAATGTGCACTCCAAATAGTGTTATGACTAGTAAGCGGCAGGCGGAGGCAAAACGAAAATTCCAGCGCCGCTCATTATTAAAGGCAAAACAATTAAATTATATTTAATTTTTATTTATTTTAACCTTGAGTAAAACCTCAAATTAACAATTAAATTAAATTACAGTTAAATTTGTTTTATGTGGCCAACAGACTTAGCTATAAAATATAAAAAGACCATTTGGTTTTGGCCTATTTCAGCATACCGCTCGTCATACATTCCCAAAGTATTTCAGGGTGGCCACAAAAAACGGATTTCAAAATTCCCTGATAATTCCAGGTTTTCCAGGGCAGTTTCTACATTTTTCCCTGATATGTTTAATTTGATATAAGGGGATATCGTTCGTTAGATAAATAATAAAAGGAATTCCGTCATCTATAGCATTTATTATTTCTTTGCATCACAATAATCTATTAACTCGTTGAATGCCGGGGAACAACACGGAAATTTCACGACCTTGAATGTTTTGTGGATTAATTTTGAGCTATTGTATATTTTATTGACTGAAACACGTTCACAACACAATAAACTATCTACCAAAATAACATTATTTGCGTTAATTACGTAAATTGATAGGTTTTACGATGTTTTAGTCGAGTAAGACGCATAAATTATGACGCGGCAGAAATGACATTTCGTGTCCAGCGATTCTGACACTGTCCTTGACAAATTTTGTACATAGAAAGGTCAAAATCGTAGATAAAGGAATTTTTCCCGCGCATGCGCAAGAACTGCGCACATCCCCGCGCTCCGGTAAATTATTAATATAAATTATTTGGAGCGACTAGGCGCATTGCAGGTTTCGCTATGGTAAAGGGCGATAATAGAGCAAGCGATTCTGACCGTGTTCTTCATACACTTTCTTTATACATAAGGGTCAAAATCGCGTGTAAAATCTCATGACACACCGGTGCACGAGCGGCAAATGTCGGGTTAAAAACAAAATACACTTGTTACAAATTTATGATATTTCGCCTGAAAACTTTTTTCTAGCTTTTGAAACGATAGATAGAGATATAATCATTAAAAAATTATCTAAAAATGAAATAAAAGGAAAGGCATTGAAACGGTTCAAGGATTATTTAACTAATAGATATCAAACCACAAAAGTGGGTCAGACAATATCCGAACCAATGAAGATTACATCGGGAGTACCATAAGGGTCTGTTCTCGGACCTATTCTTTTTATAATGTACATTAATGATATGGTAAAAGTATGGCAGACGACGCATTGATATATATAGCAGGAGAATATTATGAACTCATAATGAATCATTTAAATGAAGACCTACATAATATATCAATATGGCTGAAGAAAAATGAACTAAAATTGAATGTAAACAAAACTAACATTGGAAAACGAGTAACGCAAACAAAAAAGTCATATTGATAGATGGTGAAGTTTTGAAAGAAGTATTTGAAATTAAATATTTGGGAGTAATAATTGGCTCCAAATTTACTTTCGCTCAAAATATAAAACCAATTATTAAAAAAATTGCCAAAAAAATTTCACTATTGGGAAGAATAAGAAGATTCCTTGACAGTCTCCAGTAAAAATGTGTACAACGCATTCATTGTACCACACTTACATTACTGTAGCAGCATTCTATTCTTAGCCAACGACGGATTAATGAAACAAATGACAATTCTACAAAACAGATCTATGAGAACTATATTGAAGAAAAATAGGTACACTTCAGTCAAGAAAATGTTGAAGGAGTTAAAATTATTTACTTCAATACTATATTGTTAATCTACAAAATAATCAATGGCCATACGTCTATTGAATTCCTAAGAAAAATTGATAAAACTACAAAGTAACAACATGAGACGAGGAAAAGAAATGAACTAAGACTCCCCTTCAGGAAAAAAACACAGAGTCAAAAGCCATTGATGTACGGAGCATTGAAGATATTTGGAGAATTACCAGAAGAAATAAAATTGGAAGTGAGCATAAAGGCATTTAAAATTAAATTGCGGAGATATGTGATTGATTTGGTATAGATGTGTTATTTTAAGTGTATGTATATATAAGGATTGTATTAGGACATAGATAACTATGTACCTATTTAAAATACCGCAATAAAACAACTTTGGGGTTTCACAAATCACAAAATAAAGAATTTAGTTTTATTTTTGGAATTCCCTGATATTATAATTTTTTTTGAAAGTCCATGACATTTCCCTGATAATTCCAGGTTCGGTAAAATTCCCTGATAATTCCAGGTTTTCCAGGTCTTGTGGCCACCCTGTATTTGCCACCGCCAGCCGCGTATACTAGTACGTAATGACATTAGTGACATTTTTACATATAAAACATCGCTAATTGGCCCAACACTGACTTTCACTTCTGTTTATGGATTATTATTACAAAGTAGGCTATAATTTTCGACAATACTTGAATAGTTGGGGTGTGGCGAGTACTATACAAAAAACATTCATTCATATGTACATATTATTTTCGAAGATATATTGATTTAAAGCAAATTCCATTTCCTCCAACGGGTTCCTTGCTTTCGCTCACCTGAAATGTGTTCATATTAACAAGGATTTTCAGGTATTCTGTCCTCATAAACGAAAAAAAGCAGCTATCCGACGCAGTCACAAATTGAACTATGACCTGCTTGTACAAAACCCTGTTATATTTGACATCGTCCCAGATCGACGATTAACACCATGTAGAATTAGCAGAAAATGGTGCATTATGATATTTAAATAAGCAAATTTAACAATTTTGTTAATGTCAAATGTGAGAAGGGTTCAAATAACAAAGTTGATGGATTGGTTGAATGAGATTCTAGCATGCATCAAGGGCACTCACCGCAGTCGGCCAGCACGTTGGCCATCTTGTAGAGCTGTTCGTCATCCACAACGTCCTGGCTGGAGGCAGTCAGTGTCTCCACAAACTCCTCGGTGGCGTCTCCGAGCAGGCCGCGCATGCGGTACACCACACGCATCGCGTCACCCTCGCCCGAAACTGCCCACACCTGGAATGAATAATGGTAACATTAGTATCGGTGCTAAAAACAATGACGAGGATTCATCGACTTGCTGGAAAGCTAGGTAATGGGCATGTTTAAGGGTACTACTGTAACATGAGGTGACTTTTGATTTGGGGTTATCAATTCATTGCGGATATCTACAAGATTCTCCTCGCCACTCACAAATTATTTGCTTCTTTTTGGTGGTATCTTTCGGAATATGTGGATACAATGATGCTTTGAAAATAAGTGTCCAATTAGTTGATTTCCAGTTATATTCAAACATATTTTTGAAGGGGTGTTGAAACGCCACTTTGTTGAGTTGTAAATGGAATCTCCAAACACACACACATTTAAAAAAATATGTGTCGATAATTTTAACATGTGCAAAAAATTTTCAGACACAAATGTTTATATAAAAAAAGTTATTTAATTTCAAATTAGAAAATTAAGTTTCATAGTTCATGGTAAAAGAAGATAACACAAAGCACTCTTTTTAGGGTGAATTGCCTATTTAAAAAAAAAGAGGATAAATAAACGAAATGCTGTACATCGCTAAGGGGGCAAACATTAATTACGTGAGCAGTTTTTCTTCCGATCTAGACCCCTTCCCCCCCTTGGTTAGATAAATTTGGACCACTTCGTATATTCTTTTCAAGTAATGTGAGATTTTTCTGGACCCCCCCCTTTTGAGCTCACGTAATTAATGTATGCCCCCTAAAGCAAATCATAATTGCTCTGATGAACCAGCGTCCTCCACTGCTGTGGATGAGAGCGTTGCATGGAGAGGCTGCTGTGTTGCACCAGTTCAACGTAGAGGTGATCTTTCTGTTTCTCTTGCCTTCCACTACCCCAGTAACCGTAAGCTTTTCCAGATTAGAGTGAATGAGCTTCTAGCTTTATTGCCAGTGAATGAGTGTTCGAGTATTCACCTTCTTGTAGACATCCTTGACGGGCAGGTCCAGCGACATGATCTTGTTGTTGACCAGCAGCTCCATGCCATTATCGTCCTCGAGGAGCGCCACTAGCTCGCAGTCGGCGCAGATCTTGTTCTTCACGTCGCGCATCAGGGGGCCCAGACCCGCCTCCAGTGATGAATACGGGTTGCCCAGCATCCGCCCCTAAAAGGAATCGCAACATACTATTTATTAGTCGAAGTTCTTATTAACACCAGGGATCTTTAGAGGTGGCTTTGGATGGCCGTGCTTCCCGGACTGTGTGTCAAATTTGTTTACAATTTTGAATATTGTTGTGAATTTTTTTTTTTGGTTATTTGTGTATCTTTTATTCAATATATTGGTCTTAATTATTAAATGTCATACAAATAATAAACCGCCATTTGAATTAGGGCAAGTTTTATAATATTACACATTCCCCGTTTGTCATTATATAAGTGTTACATCATAAATCCCTAAATTTAGTTATAGCATTCTGTAGTGGCAGAAGTAAGAAGTAGGTACCTGCAGGAAGTCCTCCTGCTGCGGGTCCTTCTCCAGCATGAGGAAGAACTCGCCGATGTCGTTCTCCTCAGGGTAAATGATGGAGCAAAGGCGCTCGAAGATGAAGACCGGCGTGCGGAAGTCATGCAGAGGATACTTCTTCACCGTTTCGATGCAGACGGCCATGAACTCTGCTGTTTCCGCCTCCGTTCCTGGAATTATACCCTATTAGTACAGCCAACGAGGAAATACATTTTTTTTAACAATACTCACTGATTGAGTGATAATTTTCATAACTCAATAAACTAAAGAGTTTAATTTCTATGGCCACACCGATGCTGATGCAGAATTCGGAACAAATTGTAGTAGATTCAAATGTGATGTTATGTTTGACTACTGAATTTGACGTTTTGGACGGGAGTAAGGATGCATTTATTATATTTTTAATTGTTAAAAGTGCACAGTTTGTCACTTATGAAGTTTTAATTTAGAATAGATTTAATATCTAATAAATGATTTATTTAAAATACAAAATACCAATAATTCCTGCAAAAGCCTATAATAGTAAGCCATATAAAATATATTTTAGATAGGTACTTTATTGCTTATCTGGATTTGAAAAAAATAATATTTAATTTGATAATTAAGATATCGGTTGCAATCATGAAAAGTTAACACTCGTACGGACAGATGAACTTGGAAAGGAAAATGATGTTGTATAATTTCAAAATGATGTTATAAATCTCACCTGTGGTCATCTCTTCAAGCAGTTCAAGCAACTTCTCCTGCGTGTCGTCTATGAGCCTCGTCCGCTGCACGACGAGACGACGCAGGGATAAGTAACCACCCAGAACAGCGCCCATCAGCCGGCCTTTGTACGCGCGGCGAACTCCGCTCTCTTCCAGCAACATGGCGAGCAATTCGGTGAGGCGCTTCAGTGCATATCCTGGAAGAAAAGCAGAAAAACACTCAACAGATAATTCCTACAAAAATGATCCAAAATAATAATGTACGCGATGACATGTTTTGTGAGCATATCTGAAAAGCCAACCATCTTATTTCCATCTCCTTTCCTTCCCCACAAGCGGGAAACTAGTGAATCTACATCACATTTGGAGTCGATTTTGTGGTATAACTTTTTGTGAATTAAGCTTTCATTTTCAAGTAAATCGAGTTCTAAGTTGGAATTTTTAAGTCATGTTTCTAAACATCAGAGCTAGAGGGTTAATATCAGCTGTTTAATGTCTTTTAAATGCATCAAAGCTTAGACTTGGTTTCAAAAGTTTTTTAAATCCTTTAGTCAGCGCCGGATCTGCCATACGTTCAAAAACGTGCAAAAAACCTGGCGCCAACACTGAAGGGGTGCCGTGAGAAAATAAATATTGTATTAAAATTTTGTTATAATATTCCCTGAATCGTTTCAAAATTACCCATAATAATTATTACGCTCTAGCAACACTTTCCAAAGAAACAGAATGCGCACGCATAAATAAACTAGTCATGCGCACGCATCAGGTTGGTTTACGGCTTACGAATTTATAGTCAGTTACAGAATTTTTTTACAAATTCCATATATTTAGTTTAAACGTAAGATCTATTTTTCCATATATCTTTTACCGTCTTTTACGACAAATGTGTGCGATCCAAATTCAATAACCAATCACAGCGCGATGTTTTTGTTCAAGAGAACAAACAAACCGACCGCCTTTCAAAATGCTGACAATTTTAGTTAGCGTACGCTCGCTATTGTTATTTATACGATTTAAGTCTCTAGGAGAAGGTAGTTAAAGACCATTTTCTTATGAAATCTTCAGTAAATTCCATTAACAAAAACATCGCACGGTTTGCAGGATGCAACGTGTTACGTGTTGACAGTTTGATCATTGATTTGACATATTATTTAAAGTTGTATAATTAATATCTATTAGATTTGTTGGATCTGTTATTTTGCGGTGTCAGTGTAAGCGTCTTTCGTAAGCCGTTGATACCATACGTCAGTGTTTAGTGTTTGTATGGTGTTTGTTTGCTCAACACGGGAAATGCAAGGTACAAATTTGAGGTTATATTCTTATTAGTCAGAAGCTGTAGATGCTATTCTTGTGTTGTACGTTGCCATGAGAACGTATTTGTATTTGCTTTTTCTATTAATATTCGCGTTGGGTATATACATAAACGCAGTAAATCTCAAGAATGTCTAATGGATCTAGTTCAGCCAAACCACCCGCATTGTCTCGTAACTTATATTTTAAATCATGGTACGGGCACAAACAAACAATTCGTTGTATTATTTTAAAGCATAACTTGCAAAAAGAGTTTTTCCTAAAATAATTAAAATAGCACCATAATTTTATGTTTACCCAATAGATTCAGAGAGTATAGGGCTCCTGGAGATTCTCTCTTAAAAAAAAAAACGAGTGTGAGAGCTACCGCCAGGTCACTTGGAAAAGTTACACCCTTTATATGTCTTGATTTTATTTGATAAATTAGTGTAAAAAATAAAATTAAATAAAAAAAATAAAAAAATTGGGGTGAACGAATTTTTAATCAAAATAAAAAATGTAGGGGGGAGGGGGCGCCATCGGTAACTACTGCACAGGGTGCCAGATTTCGTAGATCCGGCCTTGCCTTTAGTTGCCAAAAAAAATAAAAGTAAAAATTTGTCTGCAGTTGCAGTAGAAGTGAAACCTTCAGAAAACTAAAGTAGACAAGAGTAGGGAGGCTACGAAGCACCGTATGAAGAGGACACCGATTATTCTATCTCATTCTCTTGCAAGCTAAATCCTATAGAACAGTGGTTTTCAACCTACACTCAATATCTGGCCAAGAATGTAGGTTTTAAAACTCAGCCAACGTTATTAAATTTATTTGTGATTTAAAAAATTATTTGTGTGACTTGATTGTTAAATTCTTGTAAAAATGAGAGTATTAAAAAAATACAAATGAAACATGTCTTTCATTACACGTGTACATAAGATAGATAGAGTGTATGGGAAGAAATTTGAAAAGTCAAGAGGGACGCAGATTCAAAAAGGCTGTTAAAGTTGTATATGTTTGTCGCTTTTTCGTTTCATCGAGTGTCAAATCACAACGGTGCAAAAAACAGAATGCTCAGATCGAAAAAAAGTATTTTTGGGTTCTCTGCGACGTAGATTTTACTAGTTTCCTTCTTGTACTACAAGTTTCTGTACACCGTGTATAGTATAGTGTTGTTACCTTGAGCCAAGTCCGAGGTGAGAGTGGTCTCCTCCAGCTTGTGCAGGTGATCTATCTCCTTGGTCAGCAGCTCGGCCAGCAGGGACAGGACGCCGCGGAGGGCCAGGAACTGCTTCCAGGGGGCTTCCGTAACCAGACCTCAATTCAAAATAACAATGTTATATTTAATTTAAAAAAAAAAAATATACATATTTATTAACTCAGATATATAGTGAAACCCTCTTTTAAGAAATTTTCCAAGGGACCGGAAAAAACAAACTTCTTAATCAGGAAAACCTTATATGTGGGAAAAATTGGGGCAATTTTGGGCCGAGGGACCGAAAACCAAACTTCTTAAGCCACGAAACTTCTTAAGAGGGTTTCACTGTAATATAAACAAACACATCTTTTTGTTGTTAGAAATCACCTCACTAGGCCGATGCGTACATACATACATATAAATAATAATTACATTTTTCATTATCTTTCTTATTCACTCTCGTTTCCATTCTACTACTGTATCAAAATATAACTTGCTGCTGGAAACAGCTACATGCTGTCAACGCCCAAAATTATTAATAATACATATTATCAATAATTACATACCAATATTATTCATAGCAGTGTAGTCAAACTGACTATGTATATTATTAGTGATAAACAACGGGCTTACTGTTTGTATTCAAATATATTCAATCAACACACTTATCAAATGACAATAGAGAGTAACTACAAATATTATTCAACGCAACACAAGTCAAACTGACTAATGTATTGTCTTGATGCCAAACAAAGATATGTAACAGTTTTTACAATATTATGCATAATGCAATTCAATAAACCTCCCCCCATGAACCAGGGGTGCCCGGGTTCATGGGGTGAGGTTTGTCCGGGTCTTGGCGGCGGATCCGTCTGCCCACTTGCTGCGTGGCAGGCCGGATCGAGAGAGACTGGCTGAGGGAGGCTTTTTGACCTTTCCAGCCAGACTCTCTGGACCCATCGCCTTGTACCGCAGTTGGAGGGATGGATTCATACGTTCGTTACACCTGGACATAATGACCTCCTGCTTCCTACCCACCCTTCATGCCTTTTTCCTACCCAGAACTTCCTCACCTTCCTTTCCTTAAAAACACCCCCCACACAGCATCCCCTAAGATAACACAAGCCCTGATGGAAATTATATTCATCAGGGTCCCCTGTGTGGAGCTAATGTAAAAAAATAATTATTTGAAATGTTCTTTTGGTTATGTACCTTCACACCAGATGTCATTTTCCTCTCCGATACATAGTGCCTAGCGTTAAGTGATTCTGTCGGTGGCAATACAACCCAAGATCCCAAGTCCCAAGATCCTAACAATAATTGTAACGCTGTAATGTTGGGATTACCTAATATTATTACAGTGGTCGTTTATTATTTTTGTTAGCGTTTGCATCAACGTCGGCATTATTTTGTATGACAATTGCTAACGGTTGCGGTATTAACATTTATTTAGATTATCATCAACACCCAGTACTAGTTCTAACAACTAGCCCTCAGTAACCTATAGACGTGGTTCTACCATAAGGGAACGTACCCATACTACGTGACCAACTTTTTGCAATTTTTAACCCCCCCCCCCACCCCCCCTCCGGTGATCAAAAACCTAAGCAACTCGCCGCTCGTTTGTACCAAGCGTGGTATTTTGAAGACCCCCCCCCTCACGTCACGTAGTATGGGTACGTTCCCTAACCATACAAATTGAAACTTTCTTACAAAGTTTTCTAAGGGACTGGAAAAAAACTTCTTAAGCAGGATAACCTTACATTTGGGTTAAATTGGGCCATTCAGTCTTCAAGGGACCTAAAAAACCAAACTTCTTAACCTCTGGGAGGCCAGGCCATTTCACGAAAATTCACTAAAAAAGCACCACTTTGAATTTTGAATTGAATGTTTTGTGGATTAATTTTGAGCTATTGTATATTTTATTGACTGAAACACATTCCTAGAACAATAAACTATGTATCAAAACAACATTACTTGCGTTAATTACGTAAATTAATAGGTTTTACGATGTTTTAGTCGAGGAATACGCATCAATTTTGACAGCTAAATTCGCGGCAAAAATGACATTTCTATGTCACAGATAAAATCGTTTAAAAATATTCTGGGGTGGCAAGGTGAATGAAATTTTACCCCAACTTATGGGGTAATGTTGGTTCAAGCGATTCTGACCCTGTTCTTCTAACAAATTCTGTACATACAAGGGCCAAAATCGCAGACAAACATTTTTTGTTAGAATTTTTTTAAAATTATTTTCTCGCGCATGCGCACAATACGCGCGCGCCCACGCGTCTCCGGCCTATAAGAGGTTAAGCATGAAACTTCTTAAGAGGGTTTCACTGCAATAGTTGCGTGATGATATGTACGGTGAGTAGAGTAAAATGTACTAGTCACTTTGCTGGCCCTGCTGAACTATGTTAGCATCTGGTCCGCCAGTCAATTTATAGCATCGATCGCAGAAGTGACTACTTAAACGGTTATGTCAGTGGCGGTTCTTCACAGGGGGACAATGGGGACGGTCCCCGCCAGTTACACTCAAAACCTACTAAAGGAAAAGGAAATAACAGTCGATGCGTTGTCTTCACCAAAATGAATGAATTCTTCAAACATAAAAGTAATTAACATTTGCAGAAATCAAATACAAATAATTATTCCGGATGATTTTAATAAGACCCTACGCGCGTACAGCGAACAATGTACGGAGCACGAAACAGTGGGTCAATTTCTCAGTGCGCAGAATCTAATGCGCACTTGGGGGACGATCCGAAGTATCCCCATACTTTCCTTGCGTTGTTTCACGATCGTATGCAACTGCGCATGCGCAGTCGTATGTGAATTCAAATACCCGCGGGGACAATTCTTTGGATCCCCACAGAAACATTTGTTTGCGAAGTTTCGGGCGGGAATCGCTCGCGTTCAAATTAGTTTGATAAGACTCCAGATACTAATATCTACAGCCCGTATGTTTGACGAATATCTACAGCTCATATGTTGAACTAATATCTACGAACTTCAGAGTGTTGATTAATATCTACAGAGCGTAGGTTGAACTAATATCTACAGAGCGTAGGTTGAACTAATCAGCTAAATGTGTCCAATAGTCCGATATTAGGGATTTTTACATACATACTTACATAAATTAAGTTTTTTAAACTGCATACGCAATATTACGTTATTCCAATATGCTATACATAATTACAAATCCAACCTCTGACAGTACTGTAGATATTCGTCAACACTTTGGTTCTCATAGATATTAATCAACAGTTTGAGCTGTAGATATTCGTCAACACTTTGATTCCCATAGATATTAGTTCGATTTTTTCAGTTTTTGGAATTCCTGTAGATATTAGTAGACGCCTCCGTTTGATAATAATCTTGCAATATAAAGCTTTATTTTTATTATACTATATTGTAAATTGGCATATATCTTTGGATATTTTATATTATTTTGTGTTTAGATATCCGACTAGCATGATTAGACCATAAAATATTTTTTTGAGAAATTTTATATTATATTCTACGGGTGGTGAGATTGCGGTACAGTACGTAAAAAAATATCGATCCCCACCACTAAAAAAGTGCTCGAGCCGCCACTGGGTTATGTACTCACTTTGGTACAGTTGCAGGAACTGCTCACTGGCTTCTCCAGCCTTCCCGATCTCTGGTAGGAAGTTGGTTAACAACACCAGAACCTAAAACAAAAACACACATTTAAATATTCAATATTTGCTCAATATTAAATAAAGTAATTAACTATGAAGTGAAGAGTGAACGAAATACCACTGGACTATTCATGTTTAGTTCCTTTGATTTCAGAGATCCAATGCAGAGAAGGGAGCAGTTGTGAAATGAAATTAGTGAACGATGATGATGTTGATTGATGACAACTTACAGCTTTGGTCCTCTCGTACGAGGTGCAGAGGCTCTTCACCATGAGGCAGGCTGTGTCCCGGGCCATCTTGCTGCTGGGGTTGAACAGCACTGGCTGCAGCCAGCCCCCATCTCCCAGGGACAGTGCTACGGAGCCAACATTGCGGAAGGCCTGGAAACAGACACAAACAACAGTTAATAGTCTACAAACTCAATTTAAGTAAGACAGTGGCAGACTAGCTTCATCCAGGCAGTTCAAACAATGCACGTGGGCCATTCCCAACTGGCAAACAAATAATTAAGCCATCAAGAGGGAAAAATAAAGTGTATGAAATCATTAGTGACTGTAATAATGTGTATATTGGGACCGTTTGATTAATGTTCAACTATTGCCTGATACTTGTTCGCACTTGTCTAGCTCATTCATCATACGCCTCTTGGAGTCTGGACAAAGCTTCTGAAGTAAGACAGCGAGGCATGAAACCTGGCACAGGAACGGTGAATAAGGAACAAATGATATGATGTATGACCATATTTCGAATGTGGAGATCCGGAAGGAATGCAAGGCCAAAGTGTAATGAACAAGATTAAAAAAATGACACTTAGATGGTTTGGACATGCAAAGCAGAAGAACAGAGAAAGTATGACACGTGACTAGTAGAAGAAGTTGGGAACATCCGAAGATCAAGATCAAGTGAATCATATACTTGAGTTGGTGATGTCAAGAGTCATATAAACAGAGACAATATTGACAACCAGATAAAACAGAATGGAGACTAAACAGAACAGAAGTATAGGTTGGTTTGTTTATCTTTTTAAACATTTTTCTTCAATATTCTGTTTCGTCTCAGAAAAGAGACAAAATGAATGACATGAATGCGGATGAAGCTAAAAGTTGCGGCATTCCACCCTCTGGTATGGTTACCTTGTCCTTCCAGCGTGCCGTGTAGATGGCGGCAAGGCGGTGGTCACGGCCAGGCAGCGGCGGAACGGCGGGGGCGGCGGGGGGCGCCCTGCGCCGCCTCCAGTCGGCATAGGACACTCGCCCCGCCAGCCAGGCGCCCAGGTCGAGTGGGGGTGCCTCGGCGGGGCAGGCAGCATCCTGTGGGCGGGCGGCCGGCGGCTGCATGAGGTGGTGCAGGTACTGCAGGCAGGGCAGGGCCACCTGCTGCAGGGCATGGGCATCCTGCGCCGCACCCGAAGGCTGCAGGGGCGGCGGGGAGCATTCCTCCCCTTCCAGGGCCGCCAGGGGGCCCAGCTCGTTGGACAGGTATGGACAACACCTGGGACAGAACCATTAGCATTAGTAGAAGGTCGCAGACGTGGCTACTGGAATGTTACATTTTATAGCAGAATTGTGGATGAAAGTGTAAAACTTACCAAACCCAGAGTCTGATGATGCACCTGAGACGGACTTCCCAACACTCGGCACAGTCTTGTATTTTCACCAGACCTCCCAGCAAGAGCACAAGTGGTCTAACCTGAAAAATTAAACCAGAATAACGTTGATTATTGTTACCCATTCCGCCCTAGAGCCAGCTATTACGGTCCTAAAGATGAAAGCCGCCAATTTGCCTTTAAAGTTTATGATAAAAATAATAAGTATTTGCAGCGATTGCTTATTTGTGTTTGATCACCAAGTAAATTTCCTTTTTTTCATTAACTCCACACAGGAGACCCTGAGGAAAACAATTTCCCTCAGGGCCTATGTCATCTGAGATGCTGTGTGGAGGGTCTTTTTGAGGAGAAGAAGGAACGAACATTGGTGTTGAAGAGAGCCATATTGTAGGAAGGAGGAAACACAAAGGCCGGCAAATCGTTCCACGCGCAGTTTGTGCGCATGCACGTGGAAAAAATTTCGAAATAAATATGTTTGTCTGCGATTTTGACCCTTCTATGTACAGAAATTGTATGAAGGACAAGGTCAGAATCGCTTGCGCCAACATTTCCCCATAAGATGGGTAAAAATTTCATTCACCTTGCAACCCCAGAATATTTTTAAATGATTTTATCTGTGGCATCAAAATGTCAAATTTGCCGCTGCGATTCTTTCTGTCAAAGTCTATGCGTGTTACTTGACGAAACATCGTAAAACCTATCAATTTACGTAATTAACGCAAGTAATGTTGTTTTGGTACATAGTTTATTGTTCTAGGAATGTGTTTCGGTCAATAAAATATACGATAACTCAAAATTAATCCACAAAACATTCAATTCAAAATTCAAAGTCGTGCTTTGTTAGGGAATTTCCGTGTTTTTCCTGGCTTGTGACAGGTTAATTAATTAATCATTGAAGATAATATTAACAGCTCTCAATGATCAATGATCAAATGCCACTACATTAAGGAGCTGAAGACTCACAGCGTTTGTGTGATCCTGCGCTGCGGCGTGGCCCAACAGGCCAAGCGTGATGCGTTGCGATAGTAAGCAGCACAGGTCCTTGGTCGCCGGGAGGTTGTCTCGCGTCACAACGCAGATCAGCTGGTGCACCTCTTCCTGGCTCTGCAATCAAAACAACACTATAAAATGTACATCCATGACTTCATTGAAAATATTTTAGGAACAGGAAATAAATAACTACAGGATATAAAGAAAATAAAAATAAACAAAATTACCATCTAAAAAAACCCCTATATTTTAATACATAATAATATGTAGATATTCCTTTTCTGTACACAAACAGAAGAGTGAAAGTTGTTTCAAAAGGTTTTACCCTTGTTTGGTGACCAAATCTCTTTCCCTTCCTCGAGTAAAAAGTTGTTATGAAAACTGGCAATTTTTTTCATAAAATTACACCAAAGGTCAAAAAAATTGGTAAAATATTGTAAAATTTGGTAAAAGGTCATCAAATTTGGTAAATTCTGTCAAAACACGCGAGAAAGTTGTTAACTTTGGCAAATCATTATAAAACATTGTCAAATATCAGGATATCTGTTAGAATTACTTCAAAACAGGTCAAAAAGTGTCCAGTAGTGTTTGGTGTTGTTACCTGCGGAGTGCCCCTCCTGAGGTTGTGCTGCACCAGCTCCTGCACCAGGCCGAGCTGGCACAGGCGCTGGCGATGCTCCGGCGAGGAGGCCAGTGCTCGGAGCAGCGTGAGGCACTGCGACGCGGCCGATAGTGCACAGCCATAGCAGTGGCCTGCTTCCGCTTCTGTAATACATAACGGCCCATTAGTACCTACTTTGTTTAGTTAAAATAAGTTAGTTGTGGTAAAGATGATTGTGAAACTGCCACTATGAGACAAATATGACTTTGAAAGTGCCACTATGGAATTAAGTCCACTTTTAAAATGTGTGATTGTGGGACACATTTAACCACTCGGACCCATAAGCTTTTTTTCACGATAATATAACATTATCAGACATATGAGACGTAGCTGACTTATTAAACAGCTACCATCGGACAAAATTGGCATGAGTTTTCTTTTTTTCCTTATCAGTCATTTTAGTTAGAAAAAACGTAAGGTGAGCCATTTCTATCTTTGCATTAAAAATTTAAATATTTTAAATATTAAAATTATTTAAATTATATTAGGTCATTACATATGAAATTGGCGTTTTGCCGTACTGGCAACTTTGATCTCAAATATCTTTTCTTTGGTTAGGAATTCCAAATTCAAATTTATACAGCTATTTACTCATGTATTTTGTTTCGAAAATTATAATTCATTTGTTTTTTCCTTAATTGTTTTTTTTCTTTGTGTCACTTAGTTTACAAAATGGAAAACTTGAAATATCGCATTATTTACGAGTACGAGTTCCACCGTGGCACCAGTGCTGCAGAAACGGCTCGAAGGATTAACGATGTGTATGGTGATGGTACCGCAAAACAAAACACGGTTGTGTTTTCTTTTGTGTCGTTCACTACAGCTTTCTTAAATCTGGCCGGACGATTACGGCAGATGTCTATTGTCAGCAACTGTAAACTATGATGGAAAAGCTAGTTGCTAAACAACCGAGGCTGGTTAATCGCTCTAGGCCACTGCTGCTTCATGACAACGCTAGACCACACACTGCACAACGGCTGACAACACAGACGGCTGCTACCAAATTAGAGGGCTTCAATTGGACATCCACCGTACTCTCCGGACCTTGCCCCAACAGATTACCATTTTTTTCGAAATTTGGATAACTTCTTGCAAGGGAAAAAATTCAACTCTGATGGGGCAGTCCAAACCGCCTTCAAAGATTTTATTGATTCCCGTCCGAATGGTTTTTTTAGTAAAGGGATCGATGAACTATCTATGAGATGGCAAAAGTGCATAGGTAGCAATGGTACATACTTTGATTAAATAAATATATTATATTAAAAAAAAATCGACTTTATGTTCCTCCCATACAAAACGCCAATTTCATATGTAAGGACCTAATACGTTTATTTTGAATAATAACATTTGAAAGCGTATTTCATCACCTTTTAAAAACAGTTATTAGTTTTGGAATGCATTCAGATATATTCCATTTATTTGGATTTTATTGCAAAGCGGAAATTTTCTGACCTTCTGATAGAATATGCCCAAGGCCTGAGGGGTTAAAGTGGGCACTTCTTAAATGGGACTCCTTAAGTGAGAATTTCTTAATGTAAACTTCTTAAAAGGGTTTTATTGTGTTTATTTACATTAGCCCCTCACAGGAGGCCCAGAGGAAAATAATTCCTCTCAGGGCCTTTGAAATCTTTGGGGATGCTATGTGGAGGGTTTTTTTAAAGGAAAGGAAGGAGAGAAAGTTCTGGGAGGGAAAAGGATAGGGGTGGGATAGGAAGGGTAAGAATCTGGGGGTCGGTGGGTCTAAAAGTGACGGACTTGTGAATCCATCCTTCCACTGCAAGGTGATAGGTTGAGTCTTACCAGTCGCCCCGCCACACAGTAAGTGGGCAGACGCATTTGTCGCCAAGACCAAGGCAAAACTCATCCCATAAACCTGGGCACCCCTCCTAAAGCACTAAACATAGCGAACATTGAACAAATTGCCAAACCTGCCACAATGGAGGTTTGGCAATTTGGAGGGCGGTAAGATTATTCGCTACCAAGTAAGTTTGAGAGAAAAATAGTTGTTACCGATGGTTTTCTTGGACTCCTGCTGAAGTAAAGTCGTATAAGCGGGTCGAGCATCTACCTTCAGTTGTTCACTCTGTGACCTGTCATAGGCCACCAATTCTCTCCTGGAACAAGAACAATTTTATAAGAATTTGGTAGCTAAAGTCATATTACTATAAAACTCCATAGGAGCTTTCTGTGGTGGTTCTTTTTAACTCTTTGGACAGTATTTTTATTTGAACAAATTGAGATTTGCAGTTTTCCAATGGTATGTAATCTGAAAAATTCAAAACAGATGGAGCTGGTGTGGTTGGCGATCATTGAAGGAAGTAAATACTTTGTGGCGTGACATTATATATTATGAAAAAAAAACACTTTGTAAAACACCACTTTTAATTTGAATTAATATTTAACCGCCGGAATGCCGTTCGTGCACCGGTGTGTTTGAGATTTTACACGCGATTTTGACCCTTATGTATAAAGGAAGTGTATGAAGAACACGGTCAGAATCGCTTGCTCTATTATCGCCCTTTACCATAGAGAAAACCGCAATGCGCCTGGTCACTCCAAATAATTTATATTAATACTTTACCGGAGCGAATGTGCGCATTTTTGCTTTGGTTTGAAGATTATAAGATAAAAATTACTAATCAACCATTAGGTCAAAATGAACAAAGTGTGGATAGCGGCAGTTTCGTTTTTATATTCCTCATTTAAGGTACAATAAAGAACTCCAGTTCTTTTTTTTTATTTCGTTTAATGAATAACGACCGTCTAACTTAAAAAACTGCATTTTTATTTTTAGTGTATTTTTATTCATAGTTTAATAGTTAAAATAATTGTCAAAGTTTTAATTTTTCAAGATCCCCCGAAAACCACCATATGTATGGTGAATCGTGTGACGTCATTACTCCTGAAAAATTACTATAGGATCGGGCAATCAGCTGATCAACTGCCGCCATTTTGAATTCCGTTGTTCGAAGTATTCTCCCAAGAAGTAGCATTACTATTTTTTTTGTGCAGTAGTTTTTGAATATTTTCAATAGTAGAGATAAACTAATAAGAGATACCTTTATTTTTGAAACATTATTTAGGCCTAAATAATGTTTCAATAAACACAACAACTAAATCTCTATAAACAGAATGTAAATAAATGAATAAATTAATACGATGGCTTGTGTCATATCATACCATTCAATGACTTTACGGTGACGTCAAGACACGTCGAACAGTGACGTCACAACTAAAATTTGAATAATGCAAACTTGACGGCGTGTTTTTATGACCCAATTAAAAATGGACTTTTTAATAATTTTTTAAAAACTCTGCGTTTAATATTCTTAAATAAAACTTACATATTCAGAATCAGCGTTTATTGGTCTTTTTTTTTATTTTTTTATTTTTTAATTGAAATTTTTTGATACAATACATATAATACATACATGAAATAATGAAAAGTATATAAAAAAACTTAATATAATTAATGTATGAACAAAAAAATCCCACAAAGGCAATGCCTGTGCGTGGGTATAATATAGATTTTTTACTTTTATTTCTATGGTTATAGTGAATATTTTAAGTATACATAAATAAGGGATTTAAAAAAAAAAAAGTAACTGAATAAATGCATTTAAAAACTACAGCATAATAACAGTCTGCACTGTTATTATTGTATTTGTAAGTTTTGTAAGAATAGATGTTACAAGTGCAATTTAAAAACATAAAAAAAACAAACAAAATAAACTAGCAAACAATATTATAAATATATTATAAGAACATATTTTTTTAAAGCCATAATACTTTTCACTGGAGTTCCTTATACATTCTATTGAAACTTATGTACAGAAGTTCTCGAGAAGCATAAAGATATACAACATTGAGACATTTTAGATTACCTGCCACTTCTGGAAATACTGGCTTTGCGAGGTAACCATTCATTTTCTAGATCAAAGCCTTTCTAGCTATTAGAGTTGCACATTGGTGACAAATGGAACAATGATTTTAGTTCTTTGAGAACCTTCCAGTGAACATTTTTGTGAAGCAGGTACTGTATGGATGGTATTTACCTGCAGGCCAGCACGCGCTGTATTATCTTGGACAGGTCATCAAAGTGGTTCTTGCTATCGACGCAGTACTTGTGCGCCACGTACTGGATGAAGCGGTTAACCTGCTGGGCACCCCCGACCGCCACTCCAGCTGGGGCCCCCTCCTCGGAGGCCCCGCGCCCCGAGTCCACCCGGTTCTCCGATATTTTGTGCAGGAGGTTCTGGAGAAAGAGAATCATAAGGTGTTACAAGTTGAATCAGGCGACTACTCGATATTGCTGAAAATTGAGAGCTAACAGGACTATTAACAGTGCACTGCTACCTCAGGAGACATATTTAAGAGTTGGGAGTGAAAGCATCAATTGGGCAAGAAATGTAAAGAGGATTCTCTAATTCAGTAAGAGAAGTATCTAAAACCTTTCACATTGACAGAAAGATGACAATATATATTGCTTACAGAAGACAATCGGAAGGGGTATACACTAGTTACCGAAGATAGAAGAACAAGTCACCTCAATGAGTGGCTTATTTGCCACCAGCTGGCGGTAGACCCGGTCCGCCTTGTCCAGAAGAACACCGATGGCGGCCACCATCTTCTTGCGGTCTTCGTCACTCTCGATGCGGTCCACAGCGCAGCACGGACGCGCTGTCAGTGTATAGTCAAATTTGGCGTACTTGCAGAAGCCGCAGGCGTGGCAAAGGAAGGGATCCTTTTCGTCATAGTTGATGGCCCTGCAATGAGGAAAAAACTTCATTAATCAAATTGGGACACGGCGCAGAGTACTTCTCAATCATTCAGTTTTTTTTTTGCGAATTGGCAAGAGTTCCAAGTGCTACCAACCGTCTGGAGCCAGTGGAACAATGAAATCCCCAATTGGGGTATGTTAGATACTGAAGGGAGAGTGAAAGAGAAGGAGATTGACTCTTCATGGTTTCGTGGATGTGAGGCTGGATTGGCGTGGTTGGTCAGAAGGTTTGCATCGACTCCCTGAAGTGGTTGTTAGTTACCTGCACTTGTGGCATTGGAAGACATTCTCGCCACAGTTAGCACACACGCCGGGGTTGGCGGGCACGGCGGCGGAGCAGCGCGGACACTGCAGTGACTCGCCTGACGCCTGTGTGTTCTCATAGAAGTCGGCGTACTCCATCATTAGGTTGCAAGCAACGATGGGCAGTGGGAAGTCGATACGCACTTCCGTCTGGCCCGACTGGAGGACCACGTGCTTGGCCTTGTGCCACATGCCTGCAAAGTGCAAATATCATTAATTATCACACACTTCAACACCAGCTACTTGTAACAATAGATAAAGAGCTATCTATCAGTTTGTTTTGTCAAGCAGACAAGGGTCATATTTAGGTTATAAACACTTGATCAATCAACGGAGAGAAATGAAAGCTTTACCTTAATTATGGAGGTTTAAATAAACTTCTCTAGAATAAGTTTTTTAGAAATTTATCATGTACTTTCGGTCGGTACTAGCCGGTTCAAGAGACTGCACTACTAAGACTTACTGCACAATGCGTAGGACAGTGGTGAATACATAATAAAAATAAAAGTATTATAGAAAAAAAAAAATTAGTTGTGGTCCGAATTGAGAGTAATTGAAATCTTGCCTCCTCTAGTGACAAGATTCATAAAAGTTTTCGATTTACCAGGTCTGTTCCTCAGCTCCTGCACGGCCTGGACCGTCCTGTTGTTGTAAAAGACGTTGATGCTCCGCACCATCTTGCTTCGCTTCAGGTCTCCGATCCTGAGCCCGATGCGACTTATGGTGTGCGAGCCCACCAACTTTACAATCTGGGTGGTGGTCGTGAACTTTGAGTCAATCTGTGGAAATAAGTAAATGGTGATAGTTAAATATTGCTCTCTTGCTTAAGAATTTGATTTAGATGTATGTATATATGCGTGTTTACCCTGATGGTGGACAGTTTGATGGTGGCCATGGGCACCTCGGGGTTATTGCACACGAGGCAAGGCTCTGATTCGAGATAGTAACCCTCCAGCTCCACGTAGTTGGCTAGCGCCGAGTAAATGGGTGCGTTACCGTGCAGTGTCAGTAGGGCGTTCTGCGCCTTCAGCAGGCTGACGGCTCCCTTTAGACATTCCTGTTAAGAGACAAACACCAGACAATTAGTTAAGGTTAAGAGGAACATATTGGAATTCATTAAAAGGGGAAAGTGCCCACAAAAAAAGAGAAGGCCCCGCAGACAGTTTTTACAAGAGGAACATATTGATATAAATTGAAGACCCTGTAAGACAGTTTTTACAAGAGGAACAACACAAATATAAATTGAAGGGAGACTTGACAAGAGTAGAGAAGGCCCTACTCTGGCCTCTTTCGGCAAAGAAGGCAATTACTCATCATGAGTAAATTTTTGGAAAATATCGGCCGATAAGCGTGTGATGCCTTAGTACATTTTTTTTTTTACATGAGCTCCACACAGGAGGTCCTGAGGAAAATCCCTCAGGGCCTATGTCATCTTTGGGGATGCTGTGTGGAGTGTTTTTTAAAGGAAAGGAAGGAGAGGAGAGTTCTGGGAAGGAAAAGGGTTTAAGGGGTGGGTAGGAATCTGGGGTTCAGTGTGTCCTGGTCATCCGTTTCCAAGACCTAGACAAACCCATGAACCCGGGCACCCCTGCTAAATCACCAAATGTAGCGAACCACTTGGGGTGACCTATGGCAGAGGTGTTGATACAATGAAAGGCAAGAACAGTACTGCTGCACTGCCATTCGATTTATGCGAAGTCTCAAGATCAGAATTGTCTCATGTGACATCACAATATATGAATTATGAATTGTGTCTCATGTGACGTCATAAAATATGATTGTATACTTTTTACCCAAGTTCACTTTGAAATCTCATTACTTGGAAATTATCAAAAACTAATTTTACTGTTATTATAAACTCGTTAAATTTAATAAATTTTCATCAAAAATAAAATCACTCTGAGAATACCTCATTTAGAATAACTTTCTCAACTAATAAATATCGTGACTTTGGGGTATTAACATTAGGCCGGGGAATATTTCCCTAATGCTGACTGCATACATTTGACTATAAACAGTATAGATCACACTAAGGAAAATACAACAAGTGCCGCCTCACCTCCATGGGAATGTCGGGAGTCTTCAGGGAGAAGTATCCCAGCAGGTCGACGAACTGCGCCGTCTTGCGGCCGTACTGCGGCAGGGCGGGCCACAGCTCCCACATGAGGCGGACCAGTTGCGCCTGTTCCGACACCCACGAATTTCTGCATAACGTAAATACACATATAGTCATGGAAAATTAACAAAATTCACTAAATTAACAAGAAAACCCAGTTTTAAATTATTTCACCTCAACCTATAATATATATACTTCAACCTTAGATTTAAAGATAGTGCAGTAAAATCACTTTAAATCGAAATCCACGAGACTTCAAAATTAAATTTTGAATTAAAGACTTCTAGACAATTTCAACTTAAATTTTTACAGCAACATTTGTATTTTGGCTGATCCTTCATCAGGGTGAAAGTGGTAATTGAAAAGTATAAAAAAAAAGTAATTGGATAAATCGGAACACGATATAAGAATAGTTTAAGTTAGGTTTGGTTAGACCAGTTTAGGTGTGTTTTTATTAACTTTTCTTCAATATCCTATTTCGTCACCATTCTGTTTTGGCATGAAACTCAAATAGTCTTGGGCATAAAGTAGAAAGTAACTCACTCGTAGATGGCCAAGAGGAGGGCGTGGGCTTGCCAGCGTACGGCTGTGGAGTTGGTCTCCAGCAGAAACACCCTCACAAAGTGTCTCAACTCCTCCATTGATATCTGAAATACACATTCATAAATATACAAAGGCCATAATCAGTCCTCATTGTAATCAATCTATCGTCCGTCAAGAAAGTCTACAAATTCAATGAAATGAATAATTTTTTTTCATTACAATCGCAATAATCATTCTAGAATAGATTACAGTAGATTAAAATGTGATGTTACGTTTGACTTCCGGGTTTGACATGTTTACATTTCCATTTTTGTCTACTTTATTTTGGACTGCAATGAAACCTCTGTGAAGGAACCTATTGAAAAAAAAAAACCATGAATGCGGGAAAACATTCAATACAAATAATAAAATATTTTGTTTTACACACATTGCCGCGTTAGCGGAATTATGGTATCCTGGTGGGCACACATACGAAATAATTGTTTCCTAGAGTAGAAGTGAGCTTTTTAAAACAACACATATATATTGAAGTAATTAATACTGCAAACTATTTTCCGCTGCCAAAACTTCCATAAAATTTTGAAAAACATTGTATTTACAGACATTTTTGTCATTCAGTTCAAAATTTTGAATTAAAAAAAGGCAAAAGTTCCGCTAAGGGTTAAGGTCCCAAAAAACAAATTAAAAATGTTCATAGTCATCCATGCCTTTTTCTTTGTGTCATATTTTACTCTCTTTCGACCTTTTACCACTATGGCAGGACTTGCCCTTGGTTACGTTAGTTTAGTTTATGTGCTATTTAAAAAAAAAAACTTTCACAACTTTTAATTGACTTTTTGTTGTTGTGGAACCGAAATTAATTTGGGACCGGAAGAAATAAATGACAAATGCGGGAAAACCATTATTCGGGGAACGATCGAAAGAGGTTTCACTGTATCGATATGATCTATTTTTTTGAGTTGTGTACAAAACTTATTCAGGATTGGAAGAAATAAACGACAAATGCGAGAAAACGATTTTTTAGGGAATGATGTATCGAGATTTCACTATATCTATAAAATTTGTGGGCGATCAAATTTTTAAACCAAACACTGTTTTGTATTACTTTGGGTTTGAGTGGTGCAGCAACATTGCAATACTAGATATTATACCTGTTGTTGAATCTGCTGCACCAGCTGCGGCACCATCAACTCCTGGAACTTGGAGCTGACAGTCACTGAGGAGTCGCTCTCCGCGCTTCTTCCTCTCTCCGTCCGCTCCTGATAAATAACATACATATCATTAAAACAAATACATAACGAAACCATATTTTTCTGCCTCCAAAACGAATATTAGTAGCGAAAGGGTTTCTAGCAAATTTTATTTCAATAATATAATCGTACTTTTTAAATTATTTTTTTATACCTCACAAGAGTCCCAACTGTTTCCTTCTGGACCCAGAGAGACTATGGCATCCCCAATTGGGGTATGCCGTGAGGCTGAAGGTAATAGGGGGGGGGGGAAGGAGATAGAGAAGAGGAAGGTGGGAAATTACCTGACTATTCAGATCTGCAACCAAACACGGCTAACGCCATTTCAAGCAATGTTTCAATTCTGAATGGTGGTCTTACACCAGAATGATACTGAGAGTACCTTCCACTATAGAACGTGCCGCAAATACACCATACATTATTTTTAAATGAATTAATTGTGAAATAACACAAATTATTCAAATAAAATTTATTTGCCCACGCCGGGATTCGATCCCGCAACCTTCGGATTGCGAGTCAAGAGCCTTTCCCAGATCATGCTGGCCATCACCAATCACCATAGAATATAGCTGGCGGTGGCAAAAATATTGGGAATGTATGGTGAGCGATATGCTGAAACAGGCCAAAACCAAATGATCTTTTATAGCTAAGTCTGTTGGCCCCCATAAAACAAATTTTACCGGTTAAATAACTATAATTTAATTGTTTTGGCTTTAATAATGAGTGGCTCTTGAATTTTCGTTTTGCCACTGCCAGCCGCTTACTACTAATCAGCCATAACCAGTGTTGCCAGACCACAGAAAAATGTGTGTTCATCTTCTATTCTAAAGCATGGATACCACCAGATCATGTAACCGCCATTTTCTCCAGTAACAGTGTACAAGATGATGGGGTACTCACGCTGTCGGCGGGGGGTGCTGGTTTGGCAGGTGGCGGAGGGCACAGGGCAGCCTGCAGAAGCTGCAGCACGGTGGGCGCCACGCCCTCATCCAGCATGCACGCTGCACCCATTAGGTAGGAGAGCGTGCGTGGCGAGTGCACGGCGCACATGTGCTGCCAGTTGCCAGTGCGCGCCACTACCATCTCCAGACACACCTGCAAATATACCCAAATTCATCATTCTGAAGCAGTAAAATATACAGAAATCTAGAAGTAATACAAGTTCTTTAATTCAATTTATTATTTCAAAAACATTACAAAATTGTTTGACAAGTGTTTGTAAAGGAGAATTAGATAAATATAAAACTATACTAGTAGCCAGGGGCATGCCGTCCATATAGGCACATAAGCACTGTCTACCATACCTGACATGCTTAAAATGCTATGAGATTTATTATTTACGAATATATGCGATTTGGTTTTGAAATGGTGATATGCATAGTTCCTACCGGGATGTCATTTATCCAGTACCTACCCTTCCTAACCATATCACCTTGTTGGAAAAGCATTTTGAAAATGGAACAATGACTAGAGTGAATTCAAGTGCTTTTGTTTCTGAAAAAAAAAAACAGAAGATTTTGGGACATTGGAAGCAACTTGTTGGTGTCATTCGTGTTCATAATGAACTAAACCATATGGATATTGTTTTGTACTTATTTGAGTTGTTGTGGCGATAACTTCCTTGAGGTATCGCGGTGGAACAATATAATGTGTATTTAGGATTATGTTGTGTGCACCTTCGCAGAGGTAAGTGATTGGATGTCCTTTCTTGTATCTATTATTTTTCCCTACACATATTCGTTTAGAATTTACAGTCCAAGTGCATCTGAAGCTGTAATTCGTAAACAGTTTCGGATGCAACATATGCATTATTATTATTTATGGGAGCTATACAGACTGGCTAGAAAATGAAGAGAATATTACAATGTACTACAAAATACGTGACAAACACACTCAATCATTGAGTGTGTTTGTTACATATTTTATTGAGTGGTCAGTAATCAAATTTATTTTGACTGCAGTTGTTACCTTCAAATGGTCCATGAGCTGTACCATGCTATCATATGAGAAGTCCATGCTCTCCACCACTGCGTGGACACCTTCCAGGTGCACATTGAGTGCGTGGACATCGCGCAGTTGGCGATATCGCTCTTTGGTGCCACACATCATCAGCAATAGTTTGCGCACTTGCTTCCTGCAAATATAATTAAAACATTTTTAATGGCCCACAATATAAGCGATTCAAATTCAGTCATTCTTTAGAAATGGCCTTGGATGGCTGTTTGTTTACAATTTGGAAAATAGTTGTGAAAAGTTTCTGTCTCCATGAAATATCAAAATCTATGCGCTGGTGGTAGATGCTACATTAGCATGTGGGCTTTGTATTTAAATAGTTTGCATACAATATGGTTACCTGAGGAAGGGTGTTTGCTGGTTCATCATATATTCGCAAAGCAGCGAGTGCCAAGAGGCAGCGAAAGCTGGGGCAGGGGGGTCGCAGTGCTTGTGCACCTGGTAGGGCAGGCGCAGAGCCATCTCTGTCAGCAGGTTGGGATAGTTCTCCAACACGTCCCAGGCGTGACCTGCAAACCAAACACAACACTTACATTCATCCAATGAAGATGGATTTAGATTCACAAGAAAACAATACCACCGTAACACTGATAAACAATATAAATATTTAAGTACTTTCTACAGGAATACATTTCAATGAAAGTTGCTGAAGAACCGGCCGATTGCTTTCCACTTGTCCTTTGGGAAGTGACCATAATAATATGCGTATGTTGAATTTATTTATTTACACCCAAGTGGACTTTCACATGAAATTAATGTACATAATAACAATGGTAGAGCAAGTATTGATATATATTTTCCTATATATAAAAAATGTCAAATGCACATCACAACAATTTGATTGATCTACATATTTAATAATATCTTGATTGTATATGTGCACTATGAACTAATATTGTAAATTTGACTGCCCCAAAATGGGAATTGCCCAGTAGGACAGTCAAAGTCTTTTGTAAACATAAATTTAATAAATAAAATATGATACAGGTAAATAGGATACAAGGTAATAAAGCATAAAGCATGAGTTAACCCCTCAGAAAATCGCCAATATGCACTTTTAATGTCATTAACAAAATGACATTTTACGAAAACTTTGTATTATTACCGCTTCACAAACAAAACACTATAAATGAAACATTTATGAACGTAGCCAAATAGTAAAAACTGTTTTAGACAGGTTACAAAATAAGCTTTTGAATTATTATATTACAAATAAATATTAATATTTGTAAATATTAAAATATTAATATTTAGAATGCAAACATTAAAAAATGTGAAAATGACTCACATGGTGTTTTTATGTGAAAACGGTACTAAAATCACAGATTATGTAAACAACAATACTTATTCTATTGTATAAATGTGTAATAAACACTTTTTTATCATTTCACTTTTTTATCATTTCATATAAAAATATTTAATAAAAATTAACAACGTCGGGCGCCCGTAGGAAATTTGGCGGGATAAATTATGTGTCAGACTGCGCGTCTGACAGAATGTTCTTTTAATGTATTTTTATGGATAACTTGAATAGAGATGTGCAGCGTGATTCACTATCGACATTTCACTTTTTATTTTACGGATGTAACTAAAACAATAACGGAGTTATAACGGTTTCTATGGAGACACACGCGCTGACATGTAAACACGCTTATTGTACTTGACTGCTGTCGTATTTTTAACGCATATATCTGCTTACGTTGCGGAGGGGTTAAAACACATGTGAAATAATATAGAAAACACACTACTTTAAAATATGATTAACATATTAAATTAAGTATGAAACCAGCGCAAAATATTAAATAAATAAAAAAAAAAAAGTTAAATAAAAACAGAGAAACATAGAAAGTGTTTTGGTGATGGTGGAGTGATTAAAAGTAATCGTGAAGAATCGGTTTAATCTCTAATTGAACTATCGGTGTATTTAATTTGATGTGACATCACTGAATTTGAAAACTTTAACTTTTTACCCGCGTTGATCTACTCCGTTTTTTCAATACCCATACGCGGTATGTATATGTGATATTTCAAGTACCACGAGGCACGAGGACACATTCACTTGATTATAGATGTTTTTTACGAAAAAAAATTTTACTTTCAAAATATGACTGAATATTTCAGCATCGTGATAGTTACACGAATATTCTAGCGAGCGGGAAAAAATACTGTGACATAGTTATGTTATATCGTCAGTCGAAGTTAGCGTAACAAGGGCTGATACGGGCGCGTGTGAGGCATGGCTTTTGCCGTATCAACTGTTGTTACGATCGCGTGGAAAAGGTTAATAATTTAATAATCGACAACAGCAAAGCAATATTCCATAACTGTCCATCAAAACAACCTTTGTTTTACATGACAAATGTGCAATACGATAACCGCATTGTGTTTCTCATTACTTCTTTCAAACATATTTATTGCGCTGCCTTCATCATGGACATGAAAAATTTCCTTTAGTTTGTGAGATTGCATCTGCTTAGAAAACAGTGTCATCTTTTATTGTACGTATAGACAAAAAATGTGCAGTCCTGGATATATGACAAATTGACACGTAGAACGGGAGCTTCTAAAAGTAACATCAGATGACACCACTCGGCACTCACGACTGCCTGCTATGTATGGCGGTGAATTATTCAAATAAAATAAGAATAACATCTGTTGTTTTAACTTTTACAATATTTTTTATGAACCATCATAATGAAATCAAACAGTTACTCACTCTTGACATATTGGCGCAGGAAGAAGGGCTGCATGTCGGGCAAGGGGTGCGGGGGCATGGGCCTGAGCAGCGTGGCGGCCGCCGTCCCCTCGGCACCGTCAGTAACCGTGGCACCGCCCCTTGCACCCTGCTCACGCCAGTGTGGCAGCAGTGCCCGGAGCAGGGCTCCGCAGTGTGCCGCGGCGCCACCCGCACGAAGCGCCGAGGCAGTGGCGCGGGCGGCGTGCCACTCGCTGGGGGGGCGGGGGGAGGCGAGGGCGCCGGCCGCGGGTTTCCAGCGCGCCATCAGAACACCTGTGATAAAAAAAGTTTAAGAAATAAACTTATAACAGAAGCCTTAGAAGGTTAGGTTAGGTTTATTAATAGGTATTACACATCTTATTCAACAAGACATCAATGACGCCAGCCAGCATCAGCAAAACCTGATTAATAGAATGAATGACTCACTGAGCAGTCGCATGATCAGCAGCTGCATTTCCCGCCTTGGAGTCCGGCAGTGCACCGGCGGCTCCATCTCCGGCAGCTCTTCAGCCTCGGAGAGTTGCAACTCCGCCACCAGTGCGGCCAGCAGCTGCTCCAGGGCCAGTCGCTCCGCCTCCACAGCCGAGTCCATGGCGCTAGCCAGCATCAGCAAAACCTGGCAGAATTAATTATTCATTTACTGGCTCCATTATTCCAATTCATGTACACTGCGGTACAAAAATTATATTAATATTAATTATAGCAGACATTTTTTAGTTGATTTCATTTATGCATTGGGAACGCTGAAATGGCTGCTGTAGTCAGTGTAATACACTCAGTTTCAGAAGGTATTCTTCAATTTAGTATGGATTCCACAATAATAGTGGAACTCCTATATAACATTTCAGTCTGGATCAAAACAAAAGGGACCCAATTTTTCCAAAACTTAATTTCCTGTTTTTATAGACCTATTAATTATGAATTTTTATTATAAAATAACATTCAATAGATCTTTTAGAATACTTAACATTTTTTGTAAATTTCTATAACAGTATTTAACTTATTTATAATTTTTCAGAAAAAAATTCTTTTAAAATGCCTGTCATAGACAGACTTATTTTCCTAGAAATATTTCGATGACGCAGATCGAAAGAGAGGAAAAAATGGAGAAAAATGATACATTTGACTCATTTTTGGATTTATTGTCCTTTACAGTATTTCAAATTTCCACTTATCGATATTATTACGATCATGTGTATAAAAAAAAATTCTCTCACTAAATCTAAAACTATAGACAACCAAATCGCGACAATATAAATGAAAAAGTGAACCCCTCAAGCACAGTTTTGCTACCTCAGTTTTGCTAGTGAGGTGTTCAAGAAAACCTATAACATACTCGTATAAACCATTTCAGTACCCATCATTCTTATCTTACATAGCACAATCTATTCAAAATCTACTACAAATTGTTTTTTGTATCTTAGAAAATATAAATAGAAAAATACAGTTCTGGGGGCAAAAGACAGGTCAAGAGTTGAGTTGGTGAATAAGGTTGTAAAAAATAAGAGTCTAGTATTACCTGCATGAAGGGTATAGCCCTGATGCCAGGCAGGTCGCGCAGCCGCGGCAGCTCCGCCAGCATAAGACCGAGTAACGCAAGACGCAGAGAGCGCACGCGCGCTGCAGTCTCCGCTCCACCGCCCTCCACACTCCACTGTGACTCCACGGCGCACACTTCTGTTGTGCGGACGGCCGGTTCTCCTAGAAAAAAGGTTGGAATATACTAACGGCCACGGAGCGAGATCACCTTTTCATAATTACTGGACATAATTCATAATTGTTGTAACAAAAAGGACAATGAGCTCTGTCATATTTAATGACCAGATCTTCTTATTTTTAAGGGGAAGAAGATGGGGAAGAGGAAGGTGGGGAAATATCTAGCTATTCAGATCTGGTCACCAATGAAAGTTGCTGAAGAACAGGCTGACTGCTTTCCACTTGTCCTTTGGGAAGTAACCATAATAATATGTTTTCGAGTAATTATTTGCGAAATAACACAAATCAAATAAAATTTATTTCACCTGCAAGGATTCAATCCCGCGACCTTCGGATTGCGAGTTAAGATCCTTACCTCTCAACCACGCAGGCCATCGTTCTGATCATATATACATGTATAGTTACGTATATATATATATATATATAGTTCTGATACATATATAGTTATTCTTAGCCTGATAAAATAATAATAAAGTAATGTAGTCTGGGAAGACAAGTTTTGTGTCATAGTTGGATGAACCTGTCTATTTGTCGCAATGCAAACATTTCTGTACTTGACAGTGTCACACCTAAAGACGATTTAAAGGAGATGCAAGATAAAACATGCCCAAGTCTTGCATCGTGTCTTATATAAAAAAAAATGCATGTGTTGGATTAAGACAAGTGTCCGTCAATGTGTTAAATGGTCGGCAAAGAATTATCAAAAATGGCACATCATTCACAAGTAAAAACCATATTATCTTAACCGATATGACCTCAATTTCTTAAATTTATAATGTAGGTTTGTCTATATTATACTGTCTTATCTAGAAGGAGATCCAACTGAAACTAATTGATTTATGTAACAAAGCGGTTTAAAATGAATTATCTTCTTATATAAGTAAACATAATCTCACCGTAAGCGGAGCTCCTGCCGCTGGCGCCACTGCCACTCTCGCTGGCCACGGCCCTGGCGCTAGCGGCCGCCTCACCCTCCTCGTCATCCGAGCCGGCCGCACTGGCCGTGGCATCGCTGCCCGGGCCGGCGCGCGCTCTCCCGCCTGCGGCCGGCGCACCTCCTGCCCCCTCCTGCAGCGATAGCACCATGGCTAGCTCCACCATAGTGTCGTCATCCGCATCCGGCCCCATGTCCAGCAGGCCTTCCAAACCTGGACAACATTCATCCGTTAAGGGCCACAATGCAAAAACATCAATAAACTCAACTTTGTAGACTTCCATATTCAATACTATAAATGATTATCTGTAAACTCTCTACGAGCAGCTAGGAAAATGTCAAGGTTTCCAGTGAAAAAAAAATCATAAACTTGAGAGCTTAAAGTCAAACGTTATTTGCAAAAAACATACAAATAATTTGAGGACTTAAAGTCAAATTTCATCTTTCTACAAAAAAACAAACCAGTACTAATTATTGGTATGTTTTTTATAGGTAACGTTGTTTGACTTTTAAACCTTTGAAGTGTAATCTTTTCTAAATTTCTGTGCAGTTTGAAAACCAGTGAATGCACTTTCAAAGATTTCACCTAAAATTCCATTACTTTTTCAAATAGAAGCAGCTGTATCGGTATCCCACCCAGACATTGCTGGTTCGATTCTTCCGCAACCTTCAACTTATAACGATGGTAGTAGAAGTTTTTCAAATATGAGGTCATTCATTAACCCGGGAATGTTTCATTTTTCTTTAAATAATAAAACTATGTACCTCCATCGGCGTCCAGCAGACGGCTCATGTCCACCACCTGGTCCACGTCCATGTACTGGTGGCGCGGATCATTGTCATTGAGGTCCGCAGGGGCCCCAGTGGCAGCGGGGGATGCGGGGAGCGCGCACGCCGAGTCTGACGCCACTAGCGCACTGCCAGTCGAGGCACCTGGAAAATATGAAAAAAATATATTCATCCATCGTAACAGGAATAGAACCAACCGGGACCCACTAGCCAAACTCTTACAAATGATTGTCTCGTGCAAGGTACTGTAGCCAAACTGGCTACAGAGTTAAATACGGATTGATATTTTTGTCAGCTTCTCTAGGTTTGAGTTCTCATTTCGGCGAGCTACGTGTTGAGAATACTTATCTTAGGATACAACATAGTATGGTGATGATGTATTGTGTTTCAGAAGTTGGAGTATTGAAATTTGTGTGACTTACCTGGGGTGGCAGGGGGCGAGGGGATGTACACCCGACGCCTCTTGACTCGAGGGCGCAGTACCCTTACCATGGCTGATTTGGCCCCAAAGCTGATGACCTGGTCTTCGGAGAGAAGGAGAGAAAGATAGATTCTGTTCCCCATTTCAATCTGTGGAAAAACACATTGATTCATATTAAATATTATTAGAAGATAAGCTTTTTGCCTGTTTGAATATAGAAAAAGCAAGGAGCGTGCACCTACACAAAGGCCACAGGTAGTTAAGCGCTCAATTTTGTACACCTGCTACCGAGTCACTTGGGTCCCCCGGGTTAAGGCCTTACGGGCCTTTTCTCGCGAAAGGGACCAAGGAGCATACTGCTTAATGTCACTGTGCCATTCGTGTTGATACGCGTAATTTGATATCCAAAATGCCTACTTTCCTGTTCCTGAGCCACTTTGGTCGCCGACAATATTAAAACTGCCCAGGGAGCTTACCATTCAATTCAGTACATATGCTACTGAATCACTACAGCCACCCGACTCAAGGTTTTCTGTATTTTATTTGAAAAACCAACAGTGCTTTATTTAACAAAAAGGGGCCTAGGAGTTTACTGCTTAATTTTTTCTCTGAGACCTTCGGATTGATAGGATATGAAGCGTATTTTGATATCCATCTCGGGTATTTTACGGTACCATTAATCAAACGCACAAAGAAAAATCTACAGTACCTACCTACAGTAAATACCAAAGTACCTGACCAATAGAACACCATCTTTCTTACACGCAATATCAGTGTACGTACCGAAATATAAAAAAAAAAATAGTGTCGTAATAAAAAAAAAGTAGTAGTGTAATCAATTTTTTTGCCATAAAAAATTATAAAAAAAAATTCTTTCACAATATGCGGGTAGGTACCCGTAGACGCATATAATTTTTTTTTCCACAACCGAAATGAGTAAATTTGATTATTTTACAAAACCTTTACCAGCATTCACAACTATTATAGATGTTATGGCTCACCATGGCACTGTCGCTGTGCAGCATGAGTGCGTGCAGCACGTCGGCCAGGGCGTGCAACGCATGCTCGGCATGACGAAGGCCGCTGCGGTCCACAGGTGCGAGGGACGGGGGCACCGGGGGTTCTGGCACCGCTCCCAGGCGGAGCAGCACGCCCACCAGCAGCGGCGCCAGGTGCGTCGGGGCGGGGGCGCTGGCCGACCAGGTCAGGGGCCAGTCGGCTACACAGAAAGTCATTAAAAAACAAATGAATTGAGGTGCTACTCGTGTTCATCAACTAAAATACGTTTTTTAAATGTTGATCTTCAAGTTGATTAGCTAGACATCTCTGAAAGCTCAAAGCAAAAAAATTTATACCACAAAATTGACTCCAAATGAGAAGTAGATTCCCCAGTTTCTCACTTATACCATTGGGATCCGGATACTAACTAACCATCACGCCGTTTCCCCGCAGCGGTTGACAGAGAGGACGGACAACCGAACAACTCGGTCTTGGCACACTTCCTTGCCTCGTTTACATTCATACATCGTCTCATACATGCTCTTCTATTATTCTGACATGTCATGGCCCGACTCAAGTATCTGATTCACTTGGTAGTGCCATGTCTTTCTTAGGCGTCCTTGACTTCTTCCATCATTCACGTTTATGTCATATATTCTCCTAACTCCTTCCCTCGTTCATTCACTCTACATGCCTAAACCATTGGAGTGTCTCTTTCTTAATCTTACTCATTACGCTTACATCAACCTTTGTTTCATGCAATTTCAGCAATCATGTCTGATTACGTCTAAAAGGGATTGAAATGAAAGTCTACTCTCCTTAAACGGAAGCAATCTTCCGAACAGGCCCTCCATTGATATGATTGGTGTAACTCTAAGTGGATATGGGGATATGTAATAGATATACGTATATAGATATGTAACTCAGATATGGGGACTCCCTCGAAGCCAGCGTAAAGTTAGCCTCCCAAAAACTGGGCGTACTGCACAGGGCCCGCAGATACTTTAATAGTACACAACTGTTAACCCTCTACAAATCACAAGTGCACCCCGCGGTTGAATTTGGCAGCCACCTATGGTCTGGAGCTCCAAAACACCTGAAAATACCCTCGACTCTGTGCAGAAACGGGCGGTCCGTTTGATAAATTCTCCCATCTTAACAGACGGATTGCAATCTTTAGAGCACAGGCGTCGGGTGGGAATGCTTTCCTTGTTCTACCGATATTACAATGGAAGATGCTACGAGGAACTAGCGTCATTGATCCCTTTGGCATCGGTGCATAGTCGGGAAACACGCCAAATGCGTGCCCAACATATGTACACGGTTGACATTTGTCACATGAGAACAAACGTTCTTGTGTTCAACAGCTCGGCTGTGGATCGATTTGCCGGCTACTGTGTTTCCTCCTTCCTACAACATGGGTCTCTTCAAGACCAATGTTCATTCCTTCCTCTCCTCAAAAAGACACTCCACACAGCATCTCAGATGACATAGGCCCTGAGGGACCTTTCCTTAGGGCCTCCTGTGAGGAGTTAAATGTAAAAAAAAAAGCCTTGCATTCTTTGCGGATCTCCACATTACTCACACGATTGTACATGTTCTTACCACATTCGTCTCAGGGATCTCATTTCTACAGCATCCCGTCCACTTTCATCCTTCCTCTGCCAGTTCTATGCCTCACTGCCATACATCAGGGTAGGTGGTACCAGTACTCCATTATGGATAGCTAGCGTCGCTTCTTTGGACAGTTTTTTGTTGGCGCTAGCGGTGTTTAGTCCTCCATTAATAGAGTTGTCCGGATAACTTGCATAAATAAATAATATATGTAATATATTTTTTAATTTAAAACAGAAATGATGACTGACCAGGGTTGGCGAGGGGGCTGGGCAGCGGGCCCGAGTACTTGACAAGGTTCTGGGGGCGGGCGGCGGCCACAGCGCGCGCCAGCAGCACGAGACGGAAGTAGTTCTCCGGGTCGGCGTTGCGCGCATCCTCCACAGTGTACAGTTCACGCAGTTGCGAGGTTACGTGGGCAAGGATAGCCTGGTCCTGAGAATACATAAGAATACAATCATTAACCCTTGGATGCCAGCGAATCCATAGCAGATGTGATAGGAACTCACGGTATAAGCCTCGAATTTGATCCTTGTAATGTCTTAATATTATTCTAGCTTGTCGTTTCGTTACTTAACATTGATTTTTATCTGTGAAAAAGTGTGTCACATTCTGTGTGAAAAATTCTTCAAATTCAAGTGTCAAATGTTATAAATTTTAATTTCCAATAGTCTTTACTTACAGGTAAGTCTTATACAACTTATTTTTATTGTGAAGAACTCTTACTTCGTTGGAAAATATAATAAAACTCGAGCAAATAATATTTTTTATTTCTCCATCTAATATATAAAATTCTCGTGTCACGGTGTTTGTTACCATACTCCTCCGAAACGGCTGGACCAATTTTGATGAAATTTTGTGTGCTTATCTGGTAGGTCTGAGAATCGACCAACATCTATTTTTCATACCCCTAAAAGTAAAGGGTGTTCCACTCCGAAGAAAATTATTTTCCCCTTACATTTTGTATGGAACGAATTCTCTTATTTTGAAAGAACTGCAGCAATATTGTAAGGGGTATAATATTGAACTGTGAACCGGGGGGAGGGGGGAGATGGGAGGGGGGAAAGGAACTCAGGAAGGGGGGTTAGCGGGACGGGGGAAGGGGAGAAGTGGAGTGGGGAGAGGGAGAGGGAACGCGAGAGGGGAAAGGATACGCAGGGAGAAACAATTTAGATCAAGGTATGGTATACGCAGGGAGAAACAATTTAGATCAATTCAGCTAATAAGTTGACAACAGTTTTTGATTCTGAGGCGGTACGAAGTTCGCCGGATCAGCTAGTTATACTATATTTTTTATAACATTAGAGAGAAAAAAAAAACATTTCTTTGAATATCCTGAGGAAACCACATAGGACAGTGGAGGTTATCCACCTCTTACCCGCCCTGATATAAGTAACAGATGGTTACTCCTTCAAGGCTCTCGAACCACATAAGACAGATATATATACGCTTTTTCTAAATGTGTTGACACTCCGGTTAGACGATTTTTTTTGCTAAAAATAAGATATTACGAAAATAGTGTCAGCCAGCACATGGTGGGCCGCTCAGCATTTTAAGTGGTACACTGAGGGTTAACAGCTCTCAATAGAAGCCACACAGATTCAGTCGGCCTTTAGAGATGGCACTACGGTACCGGGGTGACTTGACCATTCATTTCTTATAATACGAAAAACAAATCTAATATTGAAGGCCGTTAACCTTTCAAAGGCCGGCAAATTCCAGGTAAAATACGGAAATTTCGTAAAAAAACACGATTTTGAATTGAATGTTTTGTGGATTAATTTTGAGTTATTGAATATTTTATTGATTGAAACACATTCCTAGAACAATAAACTATGTACTAAAACAACATTACTTGCGTTAATTACGTAAATTAATAGGTTTTACAATGTTTTAGTCGAGGAACATGCATCAACTTTGACAGCTAAAATTTGCGGGAAATCTGACATTCTTATACCACAGATAAAATCGTTTAAAAATATTCTGGGGTTGCAAGGTGAATGAAATCTTATGGGGTAATGTTGGCGCAAGCGATTCTGACCGTGTTCTTCATACAAATTCTGTACATAGAAGGGTCAAAATCGCAGACAAACACATTTATTTCGAAATATTTTTTTCGCGCATGCGCACAAGCTGCGCGCATATGAGCGGCTTCGGCCGATTAGAGGTTAAAAGGATTACGTAGACCAGATGACGGAAGGTCCTGATTTTAAATCTCAGTTGCAGCAGTAATTTTTACTCAGCGTTTATATCAAAATAACAAGTTATTGTAAAGAAGGAAAAGGGTGTTTAAAGTGATACGCACTTTGTGTTGATGGTATTGGGGCCCCAGAAGCGCGTGCAACAGCGCCTTGCATCGCTTGAGCAGCGGCGGGGGGCACGGTGCGCACAGCAGCCCCGTGGCCGTGTCACGTGGGCTCTCCGCCGCTCCGAGGGCTGTTGCACCCTCTCCCAGCGACAGCTCCAGAGCTTCCAGCAGGGCGCACGCCAGACGCTCCACTCCTGGAACAGTCCACGTGGAGGCACAGCCTTCGCTTTCCTGAAATGGTACAATTCACATATTAGACGTTTGTTTTTGAGATGATATGCATAGTTTCTACCGGGATGTCATTTATTGAGTACTTACCCTTTCTTAACCATATCACCTTGCTGGAAAAGCATTTGAAAATGGAACAATGACACGAGAGTGAAGTCAAGTGTTTTGTTTCTGAAAAAAAAAACAGGCAGTTTTGGGACATTGGAAGCAACTTGTTGGTGTCCTTCGTATTCATAATCTCGTTTAAAAAATAAACCATATTAAAAGTAAAATATCATTTTGTACTTAATTGTGTTGTTGTGGCGATAACTACCTCAAGGTGTCGCTGTGGAACTAAATGAACTATATTTGTAATTGTGTTGTTTGCCTTCGCAGAGTTAAGTGATTGGTTGTCCTTCTTCCTCGTATCCATTATTTTTCCCTACACATATTATCACCCAATTCCAGCAAACACCATTTGTTTCATCTAATTTTTTAGAATTTACTGTCCTTTTCCAAGTGCATCTGAAGCTGTAATTCGTAAACAGTTTCGGATGCAACAGGCGTCATATAAGTCGAGAGGCCGATTTAAACGTTGATTAGTGCACGGAGTATAAACATCTTAGTACACAGTTAACACTTTCTACTAATCCAAGTGTAAATCAGCCTTAACAAAATGTAATATCTGGGATGTCAAGAGATAGGTGACAGCAGAAGGCCTGACTACAGGAATGGTAGAAAGGTAAAAAGCTTACCGGCGGCACCTTTGCGGCGGTGGTGCAGGTTCCTCCTTCTTCACTCTCTTCGGGCCATCCAAAGGCTTCCTTGTTTCTTCCGTACACCTGAAATAAACATATATTTATTTTACACTCAGAGGGCCCTTAAATGCAAATCATTTTAAAGAGGATACTTTTGAATGTATTTGTGCACACCGATAGTATGGAAAGTTTCCATTTAGTTGAAGTACAGCATTAGAGAGATGCATTTGCATACTGGTGAAATCATATATTTTGTAAACGACTTTGGGTAGATACGTAAACTAGGTTTGCAATATGATAATAACAAGAATAATGTACTATGTAGTATAGACGAAATATTGAAGATATACTGACCTTGATGGAGTCCACCATGATGACACCTTCTGGATCTTGCGAGGGGCCGAAGGTCACCGTCAGATTCTTGTCCGCCTGCAGCGACTCCTCGCGCGTCAGCGGGATGTCGTACCAACGGTTTCGCACCACAAGAGTCGCCACTAAACGCCCGCACACCTAAAAACATACATATAATTAATTTAAACTACGCTAAGTAACAAATAATGATAAGGGACGCTTAAATGATTTGGGCATGCAGAAAATATATGACGCAAAAGCGAATGGAAGAAGAAGTTGGGGACATTCGAGGAAGAATAACCAGATATAATAGAACAGTGACAAAACAGACTAATATGATAAAATAATGCTTAAGAATAGGTTTTTTTTAATGTCAACCAAGCAATTTGATATTGTCCTTGAACACCAAACAGCTGTCACAATAATAAAAACTAAAATTCCACAGAGCACTTTTTTATGTCTTTATTTATTAAAGCAGAGACAGTATACAGATAGTTCCCGTGAGCACTCAGGCCATAGGCCTTGTACTATCTAATATTTCACCTCATTCCTTTGAGTTTGTTTCTAGGTCCCGTATTTTCCTGTGTATAGTAGATCCCCCGGAGGATCCTGGAGCAGTAGAGGTTGCATCAGAAATCCCTCTTTGTTTGGATTCCCCGAAGGCATCACGAGGGGAGAGTCCACCGAGGTGATCTCAGCTATCCTCTCCACTCCCCCTACGTTCCCCAAAAGCCCCTGGTTTTTTGTTTGAGTGTCTATTTTTGGTCTCATAAATATCTAGCGAAATAGCAGAGCCCTGAGTTTTGGGGTCTAAACACTCCAAGATGCGATCGTCACTGTTCCCCAATGTCATTCAGCCTGAGCATGGTAGCTCACATCATGGCTAAGGCTATTGCAGGTTGTGTTTCCTCTCCCTGAGCGATGGGTTTGCCACACTCCCCACGCTTCCTTGAAGAACTTAATAATAACATTATTAAATTTGATATGCTTTACGTTAAAAAAATTTAATTTATTGAGTTCTGCTAATTAAGCACAAAACAATAAATAAAGTATGAAAGACGAATCAGATCAGATCGTGTGGCCAGATTTATTATTTTCAGCTGTTACGATACGGGCCAATCACAATCGAGTCGGGCGCCCGGCAGGCTTTCAGCAAGTAAGATCGTACCTCACACTAAGGATTTTTAGTAAGTACGTCTTTTTGTATGGGAAAAAAAATATTGGAATTTCGGAAAAGGTTATTAATCTTTTTTACTTCTACCATCATGTAGAATCACCTCCCGAAGTTAATGCACTTTACCCCCAGGACACCCTGTATATATATAAACAAAAAATATATAATCACCTCAATGAAGGATGGCGTGCGGACGACATCCTGGTTTCCGAGCAAAACCCGGATTCCGGTGATGACGGTGGCAGAGTCTGGATTGGTAATCTCGATATTGAAGCCACTCAGTTTGGTGGAAACCACATAGAGCCCTGAAAAAGAACATTGTTTTATTGAATATAATCAAACGATTTTCAAATAAGCCAAAATGACGTTACAATATTCTAAAATTTAATTAGTAAGAATAGTAATAATAATAATTTGTAGAGCGCTGTTTTTGTGGAAAATCACTTCAAGGGTGCTGTAAATGTACGATGTGAATGATTTCTGTTAAAATAAACCCAAATTTGAGGCTTTTATAAATTTACTGATTTTTTTTTTTATATAACATACAAACACGGGGGTAAAAAAATGGATTAATTGGCTTTAACCGGTCACAGACCGGAGACGCGCCGGCGCGCGCAATAATTCAAATATTTGAATAATATTGTTGACGAAAAATTTTGGTCTGCGATTTTGGCCCTTCTATGTACATAATTTGTATGAAGAACAGTGTCAGAATCGCTTGCGCCATCATTACTCTAGGAGGTGCTAAAAGTTTCCTTCGCCTAGTCACCCTGGTATATTTTTAAAACTTTTTCATCCATGACAATGCGCTGTCATAAATTGCCGCGAATTTAACGGTCACAATAAATGAGTGTATCGCGAATAAAAAATCGTAAAACCTATTAATTTACGTAATAAATGCAAGTAATGTTGTTTTGGTAGATAGTTTATTGTGTTGTGAACGTTTTTCAGTCAATAAAATATACAATAGCTCAAAATTAATCAACAAAACATTCAATTCAAAGTTCAAAATGGTGCTTATTTAGTGTTTTTTTGTGAAGTTTCGTGAATTTCCGCGAAATGGCATGGCCTTTGACCGGTTAAGCCACAGTAAGCAGTTTATGTTTCCGTATTAATATTCGGAGGAATGATTTTTTTAATGAATGCGGGCGAATTCAAAACCAAATGCCTGGAAACCTTCATAGCTTATTTGTAAATATGCCCTTGCTCAGAGTGGTTAAGGATGATAGAATTGCATGGAGTATGTGACCTTAAATTGTGAGGAAAATCAAGTCAAGGAATAAAAATGAAAAAAATCATCCTTACCATTAGTATTGAGCCTGTGTTTGATTTGTGCAGTGTTATAAACTTGGAGCAGGTCGTTTCCCCCAAACTCTACATCTCCCAGCACCACGCAGTGCTCGAAGAAGTCAATCGGGAAGGTGAGAGCCGCTCCGGGTCTTCCGGCAATCTGTGATCCAAATCATTCATTACAATAGCTCTAGTACTTCAACAATTAACTATTATTGGTTCTGTGCGTTTTCATCTCCTGACAAAATATCTTACGGACAAAACATCCCCCACAATATCTACTAAAACCTAACCTAACAAAAAAAGAATTCAGTGTAGTGGAGATACATTTTGTCCTTGGGATATTATGTCGAGGGATATTTTGTCAGAGGAGATTTTGTCGGGGATATTTTGTCAGAGGATGAAAATCCACGGTACCCCCATTTGTTTGGCTGCACACTTTTGCAATAGATTTTTAAATTTTCCTCTTTATAGATATAGCTTATTATAATACAGGCCGAAAGTACTGGAGAACTCTGAGAAATGTCTTCTGGTCTAAGGTTTGAGGAAAGGAAAATCCTGATCTATTTCCTTCTCGTGGTGGGGAGTGAGCAACGACCTCGTATCGGCTAATATAGACAGGGACCGAGCATTGGCCGGAATAAGCTGACCACCAACTTTCACCCTACCAGGCGTCTGTTGTCTAGGGCACCCTCTTGTCCTGGAGAAGTAAATAATCTCCAAAGGCGGAAGAACCTTCGAGGTCAACGGCATAGGATGTGGAAAGAAACGGGAAACTACCACATTAAAGGTCCAAGTGGCATCCCAAGAACCAGCAAAACATGAATACCCAATCTCAAGTAAACGAATAGATGAAATTGCTGCAAACCAATCCCAGGATTGAAACCAGAGAGAGAGAATATAGGCAACTTCACTATATTTTTAGCTATAGAGACAGTGTCAAACTTTTATAATAAACAAATGCATCAAGTCATTCTTTCTCTTCTTACAGAACCTTCAAATCAGTAATAATTATGATCCTATACCAGGAAGACGCAATTAGAGCCTCTTTTAAAACATTTCTTGAATTTACATCACAAGAATGGATATATCCAGGGCTGCATTTCCAAAGTGAACTTATTTCAGCACTTCCAAAAATATTTACTACAAACTGAAAAAAAAAAACTTATACATTTATAGCTTTTTTTGTTTTGAAATAGGGAATTCACCCTAAAGATAGAGCTTTATCATACAGGGAATTATTGAACCTCAGTCGGTAGAGCATGAGACTCTTAATCTCAGGGTCGTGGGTTCGAGCCCCACGTTGGGCGCCAATGTAATGGTTTAAAATAAAAATAGTGTAATACTGCATAAAAGAATAAGTACAACAGAATATTTATAGTTAAAAATAAAAGAGTTGAGGCAACAATCAAATTATATTATTAAATAAATAAAATAGAACATGAGACTCTAATAAAATAATATTATAATTCTTCAGGGTCGTGTTTAGTCCTTAGAAGAAGAAACTAAATAGTTAAAATCTAATAAACGAATCGATAGCTTGTCGTGATTTATAAAAAAGATCTCAAGATGTTAAAATTATTATAAGGGCGCCAGTTCAAGTAGAACAAAATATTAAATGGTAAATCAATTAAATTTAAACTAACAGAAGTTATAAGCTCACAGTAATTACGATTTCACCGAAGTATGTGCCTTCTCCACGTTGAGACAGACTGCCGGATCCTCTGGCCGCTAGCTTGGAACTCAACTCAAATCCAATTGTTCCTCCTATCTTTTGGGCAACAAACAAAAAATGCTGGATTCGACTTGCTCGTAGAAAAATTTCAATTAGGAATTCAAAATTCAATTTGAATTGATACGTAGCAACCTAGTTATTGGGTGATTGTTATGGGTGCTTACTTCATAGAGTGAATATTTGGCCAGTATAAATCCAAACTGTTACAGGTTGAGGAACCAAGCGGTTATAAAAGTGCTAACTAAAAAGTGTTTTTATCTAAAAGAACATAAAATACATCCTATCTGCAATAAAATTCTCAACCAATTCAGCAAACATCGGAAAGTCGAAGAATTACGACCTTGGACTAGGTCAAGGTTTGTGATGCACTGGTCCCTCAAGCGAATTTCTCATTGAAATGGGAAACCAAAAGAAAATTCGTCTATCTTCTTCTCTGTGTGCCGTATCAGGTCCCCACGACGTTGGCGATCACTATTGAAAATGTCTCTCTGTCTTGCGCTGCCCGGAATAGCTCCTCCACACTTCTAATGCCGGTCCACTATCGTATATTACGCAGCCAAGACATTTGTCTACCAGGCCCTCGACGACCCTCTATCTTGCCTTTCAATATTAAATGGAGCAAGTGATACTTCTCCCCTCTAAGTATATGACCCAGATATGAAATTTTTCTGATTTTTATTAATGAAAGCAGTTCTCTATCTGCTCTAGCCCGCCTGATAATAAATTCGTCTATACCATTGTTAAATTCAATTGATGTATGACATTTCAAGCGAGGTGCTTCAAATTGGTTTTGTTCACTACAAAACAGTTTGCTCTATTGTTCATCCAATGCAAAATGCTTCCAACTCAATGCCTATCCTCTGCCTCATGAAAAAGATGAAGAACCAACCTGTTGAGTCTTGGCCCTGTGCTTGAGTCGCCGAGCCCTGAGGGGTGCGGGCTGGCCGGTGGTGGGAGGAGCCACGGCTGCCGCCAGCCAGTGGCCAGTGAGCTCCGGCGCGGCGGCATAGATGCGCAGACTGCCATCCTCGCACAGCAGGATCAGTGTGGTCTTGTTGTCACCGGCGGCAGAGTGGCGCACGGCCACCATGTCGGTTATCTTCGCCTTGGCTGGCACCACCTGGAACACAAGGCCATGATACTTTATTGAATACAATGTGTCCAAAATAAAAATGTCACTTGTTAATGTTGAAGACTCACTAATGGTGGAAAGCAAAGCTTTAACTGAACTTTGATAGAATTTTCACAGAACTTGAATTGTAAGTTTGAAATTTGATGAATTGTTCAAATTCTGTGAAACAACTCATCCTAAGTGTTAGTTTTACTATGAAATGTCACTTAAGAGTTACTTACGCTGTAAAATCAGTGTTATACCACAAAGTGTCCCTTTCACCATACCTTGATCTCCTGCAGCAGGATGCCCTGCGGACTGAGCATGATGACGACGGGATTATTGGAGGCCTGCAGCACGGCGGTGACAAGGCCCGGGTGACCAGGCACCTCCTGCCACTGACAGAGTGCCTGCGCTCCCTTGCTGCGTCCCTCCTTGCCCCCTCCAGAGCCCCCGCCTGCACCAGCGTTGCTCAGCGTGATCTGTGTCACTTCTGCAAATAAAATGAATGATTTCAGTTTTAATCTTTTTTCAAATGAACATAGCATAATTTAGAAAGCAAAGGGTCCTTTAAATCCTATGGCTATGGCACGTCAACGGCACACATAAAACATACAATCTTTATCGCAATAATGCTGCAGTTTTACTTACTACATAATAGTGTAGGAAAGAGCTGTTGAAAATGATAAAACGAGTTTGTTTCCCCTAAGGGAAAAATGTAATCATTATCATACATCTCCCTTAAAAAAATTAAATGCCGTTGCCGTAGGAATGATAAGTGCCCTTAAAAAAATAAACCAAAATTTTTCCAATAATTCCACGCGGTTTTGCCTGTCAGTTTTGATTCCAGTCCCCTCAATATGAATGACGAGATGCAGCGTAGGAAGTGTGGCGAACCCATCGCTCAGGAAGTGGAAACATAAACTTGCAATAGCCATCCCAAGCCAAGGTGTGAGCTACTGTGCTCAGGCTGAATGTCCTGGGGAACAGTGTCACGAACGGTGCCTCCGAGAAATAAGGTCGCATCTCGGAGTATTTCGACCTTACTCCATCACTCGGGGCTCTGCTGGAGCGGACCTTCTAATACCCTGGTAACTCGTGGGAAAAAAAATTGGACCATTCGAAAACTAGGGGCCTTTTGGGAACCTAGGAGTGCTGAGGCTATCTCTGTGGACTTCCTTCCTGGGGTCAGTAGGAGGAGCCAAGAGAAGAAACCATGGAGAGGTGAGCTGAGGCTATCTCCATGAACTCTTCCCTTGTGGGGCCTTCGGGGAACCATGGGGAAGGGCAAACTTCCACCGCGCGGGGCCTTTGTGCAACCAAGGAGGAGTGTAGCGGAGAGATGATGTCCTCTTCCCATGTGGAGCCTTCAGGGGAACCAAGGAGGAGTGAAGAGGAGAGATGAAGTCCTCTTCCTTCCTGGGTTCCTCGGGAACCAAAGAAGTGGACTCTTCCCTTGTGGGGCCTTTAGGGAACCAATGGGAGGTGGACTCTCCATCGTGGAGCCTTCGGAGAGCTAAGGAGTGGAGAGGAGAAATGAAGCCCTCTTCCCTCGTGGGGCCTTCAGGGAACCAAGGAGGAGTGAAGAGGGGAAATGAAACCTGGGAAGACACATTGTCGAACCAGAAGACATAGCTTCATTTCCATTGACAATTCTGGTGAACTTTATAAAAGGGACTGGGTTACTGTCAAAGGAATGAGGTAAAATAGGAGATAGCATAATGTGTCTATGACCTAAGAGCTCACGGGAACTATATATATGTAAACAGTCTCCACTCTTAAAAAAAAAAAAAATGACAAGAAGAACCAGGGTTGACACTGGTTGTTTGTCTAGATCTTCTTGCTCTACAACATTATATTCAACTGCTCAGATTTCTGAACCCTTTTCCCATTCAGGCAGGATACTGGCACCTTAACCCCTCCGAATTTTCGAGAATATTCGCTTTTGGTGTCTCTAACGAAATGACATTTTACGAAAACTTTTTGTTATTACCGCTTCACAATTAAAGCTCTATAAATGAAACATTTCTGAATGTAGCCGAATAGTAAAAACTGTTTTAGAAAGGTTACAAAATAGGCTTTCAAATTATTATATTACAAATGAATATTAGCATTTGTAAATAGTAAAATTTAGAATACAAACATATAAATGTGTAATAAACACTTTAGTCACCTCGCTTTTTTATCATTTCATATAAAAGTATTTAATAAAAATTTAAAATGTAGAGCGCGGTGGAGCCGCCGGTAGCAAATTTGCGCGGGTAAATATTTTTGTCAACTACACGACTGACAGCTGATTCCTGTTATGTATTTCCATAGACAACTTGATAGGGATGTGCAGCTTGATCTACTATCGACCTTTTACTTTTTGGTTTAGGAATGTAACTAAAACAAAAACGGAGTTAGAACGATTTCTATGGAGACACATGCGCTGACGTATAAACACGCTTATTGTACTTGATTGCTGTCCTATTTCTAACGCTTATATCTGCTTACGTTGCGGAGGGGTTAAGTGAATTCCTTCATCCACTTCACATTTCCTAGTATGTTGATTCAATCAATTTCAATAATTCTATTGGGAATATTCTTTACTCTGCGGACGTGTTCATAAGACTTACTCTTGAGTGTATCTTCCACAGAGGTTAGTGGGGCCATGAAGCTCTTGCCCTGGGCATATGAGAAGAAGATCATCTTCAGGGTGTGGGAGTAGTAGATAGAGACCCCTCCTCCACCCACTTGACCGGCAACATCCTACAAATATAAAAGATGTAAATAAATTGAATGTATACATACAGTTGAAAATGTAATAATGTCAAAATGTATAAAAAAAAAAGAAGTCAAATACAGAGAAAATCGCTTAAGTTCCAACATAAAAAATCTTCTAAAAATATAAATATGTAACATCACATTGATTCAAATAACATTAAAAATGTTGAATAACCTCATAAAGAATAATTAAGTTACACACAGAAAATACAGGCTCTCTTCCGTAAAGTAAGGAGAGAACCATGGGAATTACCTTGATATCGTTGTGCAGCACCTCTACAGTGTTGGTGATGTAGAAGGGTCCGTTGGCAGCATGCGAGTCTTCGTTCATGGCTTGCCAGTAGATGTGGCCGGTGCTGCCCATGCACAGCATGAAGGTGCCAGCCTCCTGGGAGACGAAGGTCAGATCGCGAACCTGGATCAAACAACAAGAGAATTATTAACTACATTTTCTAGAATCGTAGGCTCGATCTCGTTCCTTAATTGGAGAAGATTTTTTTTTTTTGTGAATCCCTCACAATAGTCCCAAATGCTCCTAACTGGAGCCAGTGAGACTATGGAATCCCCAATTGGCATATGTTGTGAGGCTGAAGTTAAGTGGGGTCGGGAAGGAGATGCGATAGAGGAAGGTGTTGAAGTACCTGGCTATTCAGATATAGTCATCAAACACGGCTAAAGCCATTTCAAGCAACGTTTCAATTCTGAATGGTGGTCTTACACCAGGGCGATACTGGGAGTATTTTCCACTCTGGAATGTGCCGCAAATATGCCTTATATTATTTTTAAATTATTAAAGTGTGAAAACACAAATCAATAAAATAAATTTTATCTACCACGCCGGGATTTGAACCCGCGACCTCTGAATCGCTAGTCGAGAGCCATGCCCCTTTACCACGGAGGCCGTGTGTGCCTTATGAATGATCTGTGTTTTCAGTTTTAAAGTTTTGACATTTGATTACACAGAAAAAGTACACGAAGAAATTGTGGGCTGTGTACGTCTGCATTGAGTTTAAGCGTCCCTTTATTAGCCTCATTCTTAAGCTAATTACATGGCATAATGTTAAAAGGAGGATCTCACCTTCCCACTGGGCACCAGGAAGTGGTACTCCGGCAGTGAGGAGTCCTTGGCCAGGTCGTAGATCTTGACAAAATCTGCAGTGACCAGAGCCAGCTGTGTTTGGTTGCCCGGCAGCCAGATGCTGCGGATGATGAAGTTTCCGGGATCCAGTGCCGGCTGCATCACCAGCCTCTCGTACACTGAACCTGTAAGGTACATATGCTTAAAATCATGCCTGACTAAATTCAGAATTTGTTTGGGTTTACTTTAGTTGTGACTATTGCACGGTAATGAAATTTTAGGCCGATAAGTGACAAATAAAAATGACTCACCGCCTCCTGTGAAAGTGATGACGTGGCAGTCCCTCAGTCCGCACACGGCCAGCAGGTCTTCGTTCCAAGGGCTGGCGCTTAGCGACAGGACAGTGAAGGGGATGGGTGCGGATGTCAGTCTCGTCAGGGTAAGCTTCCGCTTCGAGGAGTCGGCCTGCTTCAGCAGTTGGGATAGCTGCAGGATCGTTATCTTGCCTGAGGAATTAGGTAAAATCATAGATAGTGGAAACAATGGGAGATAGCACGGAAGCGTGCAGACTATAGCCGAGCTATGCGTTCCATATAAGTATATAGCAAAAACAGAAAATCTAAATGCTGTTTTCATTTGTGCCCCGCGTATGGCTGCAGCTGGTAACAGGAATTAAAAAAAGAATAACAGGTTAGGTTAGGTTGGTTTGTTATTTTTCTTCACTTTTATTCAAAGTTCTGTTTTATCATGGAACTGTCTTCAGTTATGTACATTAACTCGTTGAATGCCGGGGTATGCCAGCAAAAAGCACCACCAATTAAAACGCGGCATTTTGACACCACGTGACATTTCGTGTCTCGCGATTCTGACACTGTCCTTGAGAAATTTAGAACAATAGAAAGGCCAAAACCGCAGTTAAAGGAATTTTTCCCGCGCATGCGCAAGAACTGCGCACGTTCCCGCGCTCCGGTAAATCATTAATATAAATTATATGGAGTGACCAAGCGAATTGCGGTTTTCTCTATGGTAAAGAGCGATAATAGAGCAAGCGATTCTGACTGTGTTCTTCATACACTTTCTTTATACATAAGGGTCAAAATAGCGTGTAAAGTCTCACGACACGCCGGCGCACGAGCGGCACCTGAGCGGTTAATCTCTTTATACAGTAGAGCCCTGAAATCTACAGGACATCAAAACCAAAATTCGATGTAAAGAATAAATTACCTTTCTCATGCGACACGGCCAAGTGTTGTCGTCGACCGTGCGGAAGCGCCATGCAGCACATGGCGACGCGGCGGACCATGTGTGCGCTGATCAGCTGGCGGATGGCCTGCCCCTGTTCACCGGTGTACGACATGCGCACATTCTCAAACGCTCCCTCTTGTGAACCTGAAACAAACAACATTATCTTCAGTAGTCAAGGACAAACTTAAAATAGAGAATCCAGTCACCCCAGTAGTCAAGGACAAAAGTAAAATACAGAATTCAGTCACTCCAGTAGTTAAGGACTAAAGTAAAATACAGAATCTAGTGACTTCATAATCAACGACAAAGTAAAATACAGAATCTAGTGACTTTATAATCAACGACAAAGTAAAATACTGAATCTAGTGACTTTATAATCAACGACAAAGTAAAATACACAATCAAAATTTACTAAAATGTAAAAATAAACTTAGTTTTAGTTTGCCAAAAGACATAACACTTACCGAGTGTGGGTACCATGAGCTGGTCAGTGACGTGGAACTTGACGTCACCGGCATGCAGCGTGGCGAGGCCGCGGCGGGCGCGCGCATGGCGCCCCACCGGCGAGTGACGCTCGCACGAGGCCACCACGGGCCCGTGCAGTGCACCCAGCAGCTTCTGTAGGCCTGATATGCACGCCGTCCACTCGGCTGACTCCCACACTGTGGCGTCGATGGCTGCAAACAACAAAACATCAATTAGTGCATGTTTGTAATAGTTTCATGATAAAACAAAATATTGAAGAAAAGGATCAAACAAATCACTAACTTAACCTAACCTAATCTAACTAACTAACCATCACACCGTTTTCAAGCAGAGGTAGGCAGAGAGAATGAACCGCCAAATAACTCTGTCTCGGCACACACTCCTTGCTTCATTCACATTCATAAATTATCTCATACATACCCTTCTGTTATTCTGACTCTTGACATGGTCCGACCGTTTTATTTTGTTCTATTTTAACTAGTTACACTTGTTACGAAGTAATTCGTAACTAGTGAGTGAATCCATTTAGCAAAGAACCAATAGATTATCTATATACAGATATCTGTGTGTGCTTACCTTTATAAATAGATTAATGACATTTCGAGGTTCTTATGTTGTAAAACCAGTAAATTATTATAATTTAATGAATCTGCATTTTGCTGATGCGCTTACATCTGATTTCACAAACTTAATAATACTTTCTTCTCTCCTAATAAGAATCCAATCAAGTTTTAAAATGGTTTATATTCGTAGCATCGATGACATGTTGTAGAAGTTTGTTCCATGTTTCCACTACTCTATTTGCAAGGAAGTGTTTCCTAGGATAAAATGCAAAAGATGTTTGTAAATTTTTTGAGTGTCCACTGAGATTTATATTTATGTTGGTGGTGAAAATTTCTTGAATGAAGCGATTCATTCGCAGATTTGAATATTATAAAAAAAACCGCCGAGAATCTCGGTTCAAACGGTTGCGCTTTGCAGTGTGACTCGAGCTGGTATTAATAGCTATAAGAGAATTTAGTCGCTGTGCGGTTTTCCCAAGCGGTTTTTACCACCAATTTTTAAACTAAACTCGATGAGGAACAGCAAAACCGTGCCCCAAAATAGCCACCATTGCATGTAAGCTCAAGTCAAACCGATCGGATCCTGAACCATGCGGTTCAAACGCCCTGTGTGAATACAAAGGTATGGTGGTTTAAAACAAAATCTATCGGGACCCTCGTTTCGTTCGCTTGAAGTGTTTTAAATATCTATTTAACTATTTTTTATGTATCTATTTTTTAAATTACAATTATAAAATCTTTTTAACATTCCATAATTTGTTACAGATTTGGAGCTCTTTTAATCACATCTCACGTTGGTCATGACGGCATAATTTTACAAGTTGATAGTGTTACCTTGAAGGTTGGATGCGTACGCCGGCCTCCTGACCTGCGGAGGCTCTCTGGAGTCCCGCAGCGGGCTGGAGGGGCGGCGCCGCAGTAGAGATGGCGGCGGCTGCGTCTCGGACTGCTCGCCGGCGCGCCGCGACAGTGACAGGGAGTGCGACGAACTGCGTTTCACCAGAGCTTGGCAGCTGGAAAACGAACACAATGTGAATAACACTTGCTTGCAAACAGCTATTTGGGACATTTCTATCTGATATTTTGGTCAAAATTGATCTTTTTACCAAGTTTCTTAGATTTTTTTTCTCTTCCTCTATCCCTATCTAAAATATCTCTAACTTCTTTGTAAGTTTATTTCACAACAATTGCAGATTATTTCACAACTATTTTTTTAACAAGATTCCGTTTGCATTTTAAGAGCAAATTAGTTCTATTTTCCATAGAAAAATATTTTTGGAACAACATGTTCCCTCTGCATTGTGTTCGAGCTCATTGGCTTGGGAAAAAAACAAATGAAAAATTACATTTATGATAAAATGTGTATGTGGAATGCATTATATTTGAATTATATTTTGGTTTAAGAACAAAAAAACGTAGCATTTTCCCAAAAAAAAAAATTAAAACAATCAAGTAGAACCCCGTTGTTCTTAGTTTAGCTGATTTTCAAAGCAACAAGGTAATGAGTTTTCAAAATTTTCATAAATTTCAAGTGTTAGTAATTTATTCGGGATACAAACTTTGAACCTCAATATCTCAGTTATCAACAAATTTTTTGACTTTTGAAAGGTTAAGGTCGACGATAAATGCTGACTAATGAATTGGCCGTACCTTGAGTCCTCCTTGGCACCGCAGTCGCAGAAGAAGTTGCCGTACTTGGCGTAGGTGACGTCGTGCTGACGGTGGCAGACAAGTGCACACACGGTGCACACTCCCACGCCGTCCACCATCTTGCAGGTGTGACAGTGATACCAGTGCTGGTTCATGAACTCGCGCGCCGTTGTTGTGAATGTGCACAACTTTAGGTGGAGCATGGAATCTTCGTCCTGGAACCAAACAAAACGATCAGAAAATGTTTCAGATAAAATCACATAGTAGCCTACAATAAACTAGTGCCATAGCAGAAATTGGGCTGAATGCATCTATTACCCAAAATCTCTATTATTACTCTTCTCCATGCATAATTTTGGTGATTTGTAATAATTTTGAATGCACATTTCAATCTTTGCAACAAAGGCGAGCAGTAGCTGATTTACCACTTTAACATAGAATTTTAAACAAGAGCATCGATGAAAGTTTGCTTGTGCAAAGCAGAGATAGAGAACTCTTCCACTTATGAGAAGTGGACACTACACAAATAAAAGGGATGGGGGTGGTGTGGAGGTAAATTTTTTTTTTTTCTGACAGAGGGTTAATTGGTTGGGCGTGCCTTCAAAATGTTTGCTGTCAAAAATCTTGGACCTTACTGACAAACAACCATTAATGTACGGTAAATGGTTATCAGTTGTGTAAAACCTAAAACACGTTTATTTGTAATTTTTTTTTAATATGTTACCGAGTCATCGGCGCTCGTATCGTCCTCGTCTTGCTGGTCGTCAGCCCAGTCGGCGTCAGGCGCGGGGTCACCGGGTGACTCCCACGCAGGCAGGCCCCCGCAGGCGGGCTCCGCCCCGCAGCTGCTGCCAGTCCCGTTTGCCCCTGTGGCATGCAGAGCGTCGGCTGCATACGCCAGCAGGTGGCAGGCAGCTTCTAGTTGAGCGCGCAGTTGAGTATCACCGCCGCCCATCTCCAGATAGTCGAGCTGGCCAGGGGAGCTGAGGGTTTGCACGCTGGAAAAAGAAAATTAATTTAATTAGTCATCGATATGCTAAACAGGCTATGGGTAAGACAGGAGCGATGTGCTTGCTTTAGGTTAGGTTAGTTTGGTAACTCACCAGGTGTTGAGCCAGCGCAGGGCCGCGGGCAACAGCTGACAGTGGCCACGGCCCGAGTGCGCATCGGCCAGGCGTGCCGCCTCGCGCAGCAGACGTGGCAACGGCAGGCCCGCGTGGTCCGCCTTCAACGCCTCGGGGGCCAGGGTGATGAGCGCCGACAGGAGCGACATGCTTGCCTTCTCGTCACTGTTAAACACAACAATAAGTTGTTAATTCATTCATGGGCTGTGAATACATTAGAAAGATCATCATAAATGACCAAATCTATAACAAAGCAAGGATGGCAGGCAAGCAGGATAAGTTTAGCTGTCAACCTTTGTTTATCGATGTTCCAAGCATGATCAACAATCGATAAATAAATTAATATTGGAAGAAAGAACACCCCACAACGTCAACACTGATGCATTTAGTTTATCCAGTAGATATCAAAATTATATTCTTGTATTTCTTTTACAATTAAAAACGTTTATTCATCAATAGATTTTTTTTTTAACAATACACATTTTTTTCTTTTATCATTGATTCTATTGATGAAAAGGTCACTGCTCAGCTACAATTCAGGATTTATCCTAGAAAGCAACTGGTTTTCAGCAGTGCCTCCAATATAAAGCAGAAAATAAATAAAATAAAATAAAAATAAATTCCAGAAATAATAATTAAATCAATAACAAATCTCTAATTCAATGCACACAATATAATATAATGTAAATAATAGAAGTTAGGTGATTATATTCATTATTTAAAATTTTTTTGATCAATGGTCGGCAATTGTTAAAGATAATGAATAACTGTCAAAACTCAATTTCCCTAAGTTCAAATCTGTCAACGTAAGGGTGCGTTTCCATAGAAGCGGAGCTGCGCGGAGCTGAGCTGAGACTAACAAAAATTTACCAATGATATTTCTCAAATCACACATCTCTGTGATTTGAGCAATATCATTGGTCAATTTTTGTAAGTCTCAGCTCAGCTCCGCTTCTATGGAAACGCACCCTTAAGCAAAAATAGACTGAGCAATTTGATATCTGCACCAAATTTCATTCGCAATTGTTTTTGCTTGTAGACAAGCTTATCTAGGGAGTAAATGGACTCGGTATGCTAACAATGGCTTAGCAATAAGCAAGTACCTCGAATACCTAGCTGAATTTGAAGGGGTGGCCGCAGAACTTTTGGATGAAAATTATTAATTTTTTGAAATTTTGAATTACACAGGAATTTGTTGATTCAAAATTAAATTTTTGAGGCCGCATGGACACAGAATAAATGAGGTTCTACTGTACATATTAAATGGTAATCAACTTACCAATGAAGAATCATGTGTTTTGTCAAGTTGGACAACAGCGTGGCGTTATCGTTGTTGTTTGGCGTCTCCGACAGCAGCGCGATAGCGACACTCTCCTTGCTGTCACTGCCTCCACCAGACCAGCTGCAGCTCTCTGCGGAAACCAAACACTATTATTATTAAGCAGTTATGGCGAAATCTCATTAATTATTAAGGCACCTCCAGTAATTGGCAATCCGAGTCCGCCTCCACTAATCCAGTAGCACTTTCAGTTATCAAACATCATTTCGTTGAGTTTTGTAATAAAGTGAACCGTAATGGTTAGTAGCCGGATGGAAAAATAGTAACTTTGAGTTACACAGGGATTCTGTTAGCTAAATTGTACATGTAACATTCGATGAAAGCAAATGACAGTATCAGCAGTTTTTCAAATACATTATTATTCGTAATCTGTGAATGTATGTCTTTTATTATGAACAAAAAAAATAAATGCCAATAAATAAGCATTTGTGAAGTCAGGGTCTAAAAGTCATGAAACAAGAACTAAAGCCAGTATTTTCATTACGTAATTAACCTGTTGGATGGTATTTTAGATAGATATTGGCGCAAGCGATTCTGACCTTGTCCTTCATACAGTTTCTTTATATATAAGGGTTAAAATCGCATTTAAAAGCAAAGCCCGCCGGCGGGCCTGCGACAAATGAGAGGTTAACCTGTTGAGGGCCAGGCTATTTGGGAAAAAACCGCTCGGAAATCACCTTCCTCGCTTTTGCTCAAATATCGTATAAAACAAAGGAATTTTTTTTTTTTGCGATTGTTTTCTGTTTGCCAGATAATGTATCTTATTATTCATATATATTACACGATAATATCTTTATAAGTTTTCCCAGAATAGCTAACTTTATAAAAAAAAATGTATGAAAATTTTCCCATTCGACAAACAATTGTAAATAAAATATATTCATATGAAAATAATTTATTTTTTTTATTTCTATACAAACCTGAATAGACACCCTACATGAAAAAACCAATCCAAAGGTGTTTGCGAAGAAGTAATGACATAGGATACTTGTTTGAAAATGTAAAATATTTTCATTTTTTCAAGAAAAAATCAAACACCAAATGTGCATTTCAAAATTTTTTTGTGTCGCATTTTATAAGTTTACGGTAACAATTCTTTCAGATTTTGGTAGTTTATACAATTCTTGTTACTAATAATATTATTTTGTAATAGAAACTCGTAAACAAATAATGCTAAAAATGTAAGTATTCATCACGACGTAAAAAATTTGACATTTCTTACGAATCCAAAATCAATGACATCTCTTTAGTGAAATATTATAAAAATTACATGAAACTAATGTAGATAAAACAAACTTTCTGATAATAACCTCAAATCTAGTCTTTCCATTATGATTTTATATCAAAAACAATGAAAGAATGTAGTGAATGTTTTACCAACTTCGTGTTATGACATTGAGTCATCCAAGATGGCCAAGATCGCGACATCCAAGATGGCCGCCGTTTCGTATACACATGGGCCGTGAAAGAACAGGGTGACACAAAACAATGATGAGAATAAAAATAAAACTTGCTAATATTTTTTTTATATATATTTATTTCACATAAAATGAAAAGACATGAAGAATATTTTTTTAAATTCAGATACTGTGTGGTTATAAAAGTTGAAGATTTTTTTCATAAAATTGATTTCAGTTTTATAATACATGAAACATGTTTTTTTTAACTTTGGTCAAGAGGTAAACCTCCGGACAATGAAAAAATCATTTTACACATACATAAATTTATTATTATAATATTCAATTTTTTAGACATTGTTTCTGTCCTCCACAAAGGTGGAAGATAAAATGAATGGACACGAAACTTCAACCAATGCAAAATGCACTTGTTTCGGTAAATATTTTTATCCAAATGATGCACAAATACCATTGCAACAAAGAATAAATCCATAAATAACAATAACCTGCACCAAAAACCATAGCAGATAGCAAAATCCAAATAACAAATGACAACACCCATTCAACAAATGACAACAGAATGAATGGACACGAAACTTCAACCTATGCAAAATGCACTTGTTTCGGTAAATATTTTTATCCAAATGAAGCACAAATACCATTGCAACAAAGAATAAAACCATAAATAACAATAACCTGCACCAAAAACCATAGCAGATAGCAAAATCCAAATAACAAATGACAACACCCATTCAACAAATAACAGATGACAACACCCATTCCACAAATAACAAAAACATATAAACAAATAGCGACACGATCCCTGAACTGTAATTATGGGACTGCCACTATTAGATATGATGAATTTCCTCTTCATGGCAATTTTTTAAAGTTTTTTAGAAAAAAAAATAAAAAAAGGGAATCTAAATGAAAAAAAAAAGATTTGAAAGTTTAAAAAAAATTATACTAAACGAACAAGTTTGTGGTAGTCCTCAAAACACCCAATGCAAAGGTACTCTTTGCATTGTTTACAAAACGTACAAACCCGCTTATCTGTTCTACGAATTGTACACAGTACGCACCTTTGGCGAATGCGTCGATTCGTACTGTTAGTGCCTGAGGTTTCGCCTATATAATGCATATAAGAGTGATTCAACCTAGGGTGCATGGGAAGATTGAGAGCGGAGGTGGAAGTCGTCCGTCTAGGAGCTGTCAGAGCGGGATGGTGACGCTCCACCAGCTCAGATGCCAATTGCATCCTGAATGCACGGTGAAGGATAGCCTTTGGATCTTCTTGGTGAAGGTGTCTATAAATCACCATGCTATTCACGATGCTGACATTGAGCAGGCGGCGAAATACTTTGATGTACCATTTGTGGCCCCTCACTCTCTCCATGCGGTAAGTGGATAACAGCGAATCTTTGGTATCCACTCCCCCCATGAAGCGATTGTACTGGACCACAGATCGAGGCATCTGGTATCTCTCTGACGCTCTTCGACTCTCGACCGTGTCCGCGTTGTGAAAGGTAGACACCATGGTGACAATTTTAATGTCATTCCATGCAAGGACTGACATGTCACCACAGTGTCTAGCGATCGTGGTGTGCCGCGGCACACGGTTCTTCATGCCCTTAATAACTTCAGGTACCATCTTTCGGCGGCGACTGAGAGTACCGATAATATCGGTCTTCCTTCGCTTCATATACCTAGTCAATGGCAGACTATTATAAAAATTGTCCATGTAGAGGCAGTACCCTTTGTCAAAGAAACCATCCATGAGTTTCAGTACAATTTTCGAGGTTTTACCCGAAAACCCAAGATGGTTCTCTTCGACTTCTGTATTCATCCCCGCATACATTATAAAGCGGTACAAGTACCCTGTTGCCGATTCGCACAGCTCATAGGTCTTGATGCCGAACCGGGCCGCCTTAGTTCGGATGCACTGCTTGAACCCAAGGCGACCCTTCCAGAGCAACAGGGACTCGTCTATACTAATGTCTTCATGGGGCGTATACAGACTGGAAAACTTTTCATTCATCATATCCATTAGTGGTTTAACTTTTGCAAGCTTGTTCTGGTAACCGGATGAAGGAATTGAAGCATTGTCAGCAAAGTGTAGGTTCCGAACTATCAGAGTAAACCTATTACGTGACATTAGAGATCGAAATTTAGCCATCTCTAAAATATCTGTCTTCCAGTACTCTGATAGGCAGGCCCTATAACAAATGGACATGTAAATAAAAATAGCGAAAACTACATACAGTTCAGGGACCGTAACATCTTGCCAGTCCTTCAGCCTGGCATGGGCTGACAAATCCAACCCATCCTCAGTCGTCATCGAGTCCAGCTTACTCCACACATACCTATTTGTCTCCTCCGCAATATAGGACATTGTTTCATGGTCCCATATTTTGGAGAAGACATCATACGGAGAGTGAGGGAGTGCCGGAGGAAAGACGTCTGGTGATGGGCCTGGCTGAGGGACAGCAAAATGCTCACGCTGGCCCGAGAAGGTGGAGAAATCCTCAGACCAGGTGAAGGACTGCTCCTCGGGGTTCGGATCCTCTGCCTCGTCCTCCGAATCATCCAAGGGCTCCCAATCATCCTCAGGTATCGCCAACTCCATCTCCACCTCTTCGTTGCCGACGACGGTTATACCATCATTGTCGGCAAAATCATAATCGTCCTCGTCGTCGGCAAAACCTTCGAACTCGAAGATGAAGTTGTTCGAAACCTATAGACAGAAAAGAAAATATATATAGCTATATAAAGCGTCCTTGAGGTAATACAAGACAAAAATGGCGCTGCAGAAGTTAGTGTTATTATAATTACCTGAGTGATCGGTGCCCGATACGTGGATGTAGAGGGTGTCGGCTCCGCCCCGCGGTCAGTCCTCGGTCGGGATGTTGAGGGTGTTGGCCCCACCTCCGCCCCGCCGGCAGTCCTCGGTCGCTTTCGACCGCGGCCCGGCATCTGACACTAAAAATATTTATTGTTATATTAATATCTTTCAATTTTGGCACTAATGTCTTTCACTAATGTATTTCAACAATTACTACAAACAAACAACATACCGATGCGAGCACCACAAAGTCGTCTCCTCCGGAACCACCCGCAACTGTGTTCGATTGCTGATCTGCCATTCTATAACAATACAAACAATCATGTTTATCATCATCATATAATCAATCATCAATATGCTTGTATTTATAAATATTTTATAAAATTCTTTATAACTTCACAATTTCTTTCTCCATAATATAATAATAAGCAAAAAAAAAAAAATTTTAGCACACCCTGTATAACTGATCTCATTTTTTGATATTTATTCTTATTTTTCATAAAACATCGAAAAATAAACAAATATTTTCCACCCCGATTAGTTTTAGACACCCAGTATTTTACACATGTTTCTGTTGGCGTCACTAGCAAAGAGGTCCGCATTCTTTTGTTGTCAGCATTGAAATTTGAAAGTTCCACTTTCTAACACAAGGCGGCAGCACTGGGCGGCCCGCAAAAATGCCAATACGACTATGTGTTGGTGTATGATTATTTGTAATTTTTCTACAAAATATTGACGAAACAAAGATATTCATATATGATCTCAATAGATTTCCCTACATAATGATGTAAAATTCTTATAATTTTATGCAATATTGACGCGTATATAAATTGACAAACATGGACCGTTTACTGCGAGATTTTTTTCGCCGCGGCCGGCTCGAATTTTATTTTTCATAAAATGTAAACTACATATGAACAAAACAAAAGCTTTGATATACAATCTCAATTGATTTATCTATAAAATGAATGAATAACCATTGCAAAATCACAAATCTTTTGATTCCAAAACTCAAACAGAAAACCGAAAATTTTTCAAATAAAAAATGCTTCCACTTTGTTGCAACATTTTGTCAGCTTATTTCGAGCTATCGTATAATATATTTACTAAAACACATAAAATAAACAATAAACTATGTATAAATAATAACATTACTTACGTTTTCAAGTCGAAATTCCAAGTTTTCGGTGTTTTTAGTAACTGCTCACCACTCGCTTTATACAGCCAAAAATGCCGACGTAAAAGTGACGCCGTCATGCCACAGATAAATTTATTAAAATAATTTCAAGGGACTAGAAGTGAATCGGACTTTGGTTATGTCAAGAACAAGAATGGCCCAAGCGATTCTGACTTTTTCTTTCATACAGTTTCTTTATAAATTAGGGTCAAAATCGCATTTCAAAAGTTTTTTTTTTTAAAATAACTGCGTGGGTGACCGGGTGACGAGCGGCCTCCCAGAGGTTAAGCAAGGGATATTTGCAAACCTGATTGTTGTGCAGTGTCAGATTGTCCATTTCTCGGAGCTGGTGAGCTGAAAAACAAAGCGAAATGATAAATACGTGTACCATCTTTAGTAATTCATTTAAAAAAAAGTTTCCGTCCAAGGCGTTACTCAAAAGATAATGTGCAGTTTTCATTTTGCACTAGGCCACATCATAAAGGTTCACATTCACTATGACATTAGACACTTGCAATGGAAATGTAGTACTTCTAGTGTATAAGTCGTTCATACGCCAACCACATTCAAGTGTCTAGATCAGCATCCGCAGTGTCTGAGTCACAATTCTGCTACATATATATTCGCGTACACTCAGTGTTGTAATGATAGTTATGGAAGATGTCGTTGCAGTTGGGCATGTTAAATACGAAATAATAGAATGTAATCCAAATTAAAAATAGAAAGATTTGGATAACGAAGATAGGGAACTAAGAGAACGTACCCATACTACGTGACCCGTTCAGGGGGGAGGGGGTCTTCAAAATACCACGCTTGGTACAAATGAGCGACGGGGGGCTTAGGTTTTTAGTCACCAGTGGGGGGGGTATTTAATCAACTTAATAATCTAAATTGAGCTGAGAGGTCGATAGGCAATATAAATACATTTAATTTTATTGGGTATTTTTTCGTCAAACACAGATGATTATAACAACATTACAGATTTAAAAAAAAACCAAATAACTAAAAAATATTCATAATTCATTATTTAATTACATACATCCTCAAATTATTTATTTTACTCTGTACTGTTGTAGTAGTTTCAAAAAACCATTGCCAAATTTTAAACCGCTTTTGTTTTTTGCCCTGTCTTTATAGACAGGATTCAATATACATACTTCAGAGCTTTGAAAACCCTTTCAGGTGTTTAATAGAATTTTCAGTAAATAGTCTAAAAGTTTTAAGTCTTATATTTTTTAGTATAAAAAAATTAGATTTAATGTGTCCAGTTAAAAGTGTCTTGCTTTTCAAAACTCGATACACTGTGGGAGACACTCCAACTGCTTCCGTACACCCGTACATTGGCGTACACACAGGGAACAATGCGACGCTGACATCGGTATACCGACACTACTGCTAGCGGTGTACACGCTCAAGACACCCAGTTTATAGACTGCATATCAAGTGTCTAGTGTCATAGTATATGCAAACCTTTAAACTTGCCATTGGGTATTTGGCAATACCTTCTGGTTCCACAATGTGGCATACTTCCTATCAAGGCAGGACGTTGGCACAAAAGAATGGCCTGATAATAGCTGCCCTGAGGAGGCTACCTGGTGTCCCAACAGCTTGTTGAACAGTGAGACTTACGGTTGATCGGGGCTGGGCTCCTCGCGAGGCCTGGACGAGGCTCCGAGCAGGCCCAGCCAGGACGGGGCAGCCGCTCCGACGCGGTTCATGACCGACACGCACACGCTGACCTGAGGGGTGGCCACCTCGCACCAGGAGAACAGCTTGTTGAACAGTCTGCCAACAAAATAACGTCAATTAGTATATCAAATTTGGATATTTATTCGAAGAATACTAACGATATTGGACAAGAAAAATGGACTATCCCAAATTTTCTAAAGATAATTTTCTTTAATTTTTAAAAATGCAAACGGCATAAATGATTACAGCACCGTCCATTTCTGTCTACAAATTCTTGACTATTAGACGGATTGCTCTTGCAAACATTTAGCGAAGAAAAATAGAAAGATTTTTTAAGTTTTTAAAGGTCCACAAATCCCCCCCAGTATCGAGTAATAGTTTTGTTACCTCACGACCCTCAGGCTGTATGACTGTCTGGCGGTGGGGGCTGCGATGAGGACTTCCCCGAGGCACCGTTGGCCCTCCCCAAACAGGGCTTCCAGAGCCAGCCGACCGGCAGGGCGCTCTAGGACCTTCTCCCAGTATTTAACCTGTAAATAGGGAAATAAATTAAACATTCATTAGTACTCACTAAGAAACCCAGATCTTATTATCACAGGTCAGGTCTCTGACCATGACAGGATACACGTTCCTCAGCACCTCCTCGTGGAAGGTCTCTACAAACAGGAGGCATCTGAAGTTAATTAGTTAATAAAGTGATTACGTACCATCCCGCGAAGAATCTTGTCATTATTGGATGTCAGGTCTCCGATCATGACGGGGTACATGTTCCTCAGCACCTCTTCGTGGATGGCCTGCTCCACCGAGGGAAGTAGTGCCGTCAGGATGGTCGAGGCGCCTTCCTGAAGGTATTCCAGACGTCCATCCACCTGGAATTAAATCAGTAAAGTTAGTTTAGGTTGAAATAGATAATCTATTACATTTACAGTTTGTCAACAAAGTGAAAAATATCAAAAATGAAAAAATTGTTGCACAAATAATTACCATTACTACAGGTTGGTGTTATCCACTGGAGCGCCAAGTAACTTACAAAAAAAATGCTTTTGAGAGCTGGAGATTTCAGAACATTTGGTTTTGGATTCACCCGCGCTCTTCATTAAATTCATAAACACATGAAATTTGTAAGTTTGTTAACAGAAATCGTTCAAAATTGTACTTATTACAGGAAATTTATGAACACGTTTTTTTATAGTTCATAATAAAACTAAAAACGTGGATTAAAGTGATATATATGAATATATTTAGCTATTATGGGGAAGCTTAATGGTAAATCATATAATATTTTCATAAATACAAATGTGTTTTTGACATGACATGACATTCTCTAGTACAGTGGTTCCCTACCTCATTTTGACCAGGGACCACTATCAATTAACGTAATTAACGCAAGTAATGTTGTTTTGGTACATAGTTTATTGTTCTAGGAATGTGTTTCAGTCAATAAAATATACGATAACTCAAAATTAATCCACAAAACATTGAATTCAAAATTCAAAGTCGTGCTTTGTTAGGGAATTTCCGTGTTTTTTCTGGCTTGTGACAGGTGTGACAGGGCGCGCGTTCATTCAAATTTGAAATCGTTCTCGGACCATATTCTAGCTCTTGCGGACCACTGGTTGGGAAACCCTGCTCTAGTAAGATAGTACAATTTTGTATTTTATACAAAACATAATTTTGCAAAAAAAAAAACAAGTAAGTTATTATGACAATAGAATCAGCTAATTGAAAATTTAGTATCAGCACACAAAGAGTTAAGGAAGAGACAATAATTTCTGAATACTGTTTGTTTTCAATAGCAATATCTCACACCTATTGCCATTCAAACTAAGCAAGAACTAGTGGCAAGTGACTCACTATGGCGGGCAGCAGAAGTGCCACAGCGCGGTCCTTGTGCTCGGCATGCTCGGGCTTGGTCAGCTGGGGCACACGCGAGCCCACCACGGCCACGGCCTCGGCGGCCAGCAGCAGCAAGGCGGACACAGCCGAGCCGCCGCTCATCAGCTGGCAGTGCGTGCTCAGCAGCTGCAGGACGGCACTCTCTGACGGGATGGCGTCCTTGGTGAACGCCGACTGCAATAAACAACAGAAAATGAGACTTTTAGAAATATACACACATGAAACGAGAATCTAAAGTAGTACTGGCCATTGACAACAATTAATAAAAAAAACACCAACATATCGTGTTAATCATATATCGTTCACAAAGTATAAACTGCAACACTTTTTTTTTTATGTCTTTGGTGCCAAGACTGCTAAAACAATGCAGGTTTTGAGAATGGAAGCCATAGGAAATGTAAAGTGGCCAACCTCTTCAAATACCCGTTCACTAATCATACCCTGGCAGTTTCTAATCTCATGATAAAATGTAAATACGTATTCCCAAGTGCTTTGTACACTGAACCACCGCGCCCGTCGCTCTGTTCACTATTTCCGGACCGACCAATGCACATTTTTTTCCAGACCTGACTCGTCAACGGCTCTCCTTCAGCTTCTTAGTAATTATTGCTATCCTTTTGATGAATCATTAAAGTCGTAGGCACTAAAGTTCAAATAAATCAATTGTAACAGTCTCCAGCTCTCATAAACTTTGGATCGCTGAGCTCCCCGATCTAATACCTCCGTAGGGTGCCAAATGTAAAAATCCCACAAACAAAATATATGAATATCAAATTGGGAGGAGGATATGGGTACCGCTGCCCCGGAAAACATTTATTGGATAACAAATACCCCTGCCATAAGTTACCTCAAGTGGTTCACTACATTTGATGACTTAGAAGGGGTGCCCGGGTTCATGGGGTGAGGTTCAAAAGGTCTTGGCGGCACAGCGTTTACCCACTTACTGCATGGCGGGCCAGATCAGGAGAGACTGGTTGAGGGAGACCTTTTTACCTCTCCAGCCGGACTTTCTCGATCCATTACCTTGTACCGCAGTGGGAGGGATATTCCCAGAACTTCCTCTCCTTCCTTTCCCTAAAAAGAACCTCCACAAAGCATCTCCAAAGATGATACAGACCCTGAGGCGAATTGTTTTCCTCAAGGCCTCCTGTGTGGAGCCAATGTAAAAAAAAAAAATACATTTGGGTATGTCGGTGTTTAACGGGTGTAAATTTTTCGTAACCATTAATTGACTTGATAGGAAGAATATATCTTGTTGTGGAACCAGAAATATCCAAAGCAATCCTAATGAACTCTAATATTACTAAAAAGAGTACTGATAAAGGAATACGGCAAATGAAAGTTACGTTGTTGGAGGCGGGTGCAGCAGCCGCCCTATCCAGAGCGGCGCGTGCCGAAGCGGGCAGCTGTGCGCGCAACCAGGGCGCTGCGCGGGACCCGCAGCAGCGCAGCACGCCCTCCAGCACCAGCGGGCCACCCGCATCCGTGGCGGCGGCATCCTCGCTGCTTGCAGCGCCCGTTGGGGCCGAGTCGCGCGACACGCTGAGCCTACAATGATATAAAGAAGATGCTTTAGTTATGTCAACGTCAACAATTCAACAAGAATAGATTATTGTGACTTTTGGAAATTACTTCTGACAAGGAGCTGAGTTGGCAACACTGACTTTAAGCAGTTTTTTTTTTAAATTTCAACACATTAACATTTTCAGGATTCTTTCAGAGTCCACCTAACTGAGATGGCTTCTGACGGATGCGCCAGAGTGCTAAGATTGAAAAATACGAAAGTATTGATATTGTCGTAAACATTAACCTCTGGGAGGCCAGGCCATTTCACGAAAATTCACTAAAAAAGCACCACTTTGAATTTTGAATTGAATGTTTTGTGGATTAATTTTGAGCTATTGTATATTTTATTGACTGAAACACGTTCCTAGAACAATAAACTATGTACAAAAACAACATTACTTGCATTATTTACGTAAATTAATAGGTTTTACGATGTTTTAGTCGAGGAACACGCATTAATTTTGGCAGCTAAAATTCGCGGCAAAAATGACATTTCTATGTCACAGATAAAATCGTTAAAAAATATTCTGGGGTTGCAAGGTGAATGAAATTTTGACGCATCCTATGGTGTAATGTTGGCGCAAGCGATTCTGACCCTGTTCTTCATACAAATTATGTACATAGAAGGGCCAAAATCGCAGACAAACATTTTTTGTTCGATATTTTTTCGAATTATTTTCTCGCGCATGCGCACAATTCGCGCGCGTCTTCGCGTCTCCGGCCTATTAGAGGTTAATAAATACCTAAAATATTTTTTTTTGTTTTGGATATGACAATAGCAACATTTATTTTTCATTTTGGAAACAACAAATTATGATGAAAAGTGCAGTTTTGAGTAAATTGCTTTCAAAGTTTTTTGAAATGCGTAATATTTCTCTTGTAACGCATAACTAGTGTTCAATCTTTTGCGTGTAGCTCCGTCTAAGTAAAATCTACAGTAGTAATATTTATACAGCAGTTAAATAAGGGATTGGAGATACCAAAAAGGCTATGGGAGCAAAAATAGATTGTGTGAATTTATGTTGTTATTGCATCCAGCTCCTCAATTGAGGTGTAAAAAGTATTTACGAAGACAATAATAATAGCTCAAACTAAATAAATAATAATGTCCAGTTAATTAAGATAAGAGCTGCGCATGAATCCCTTATAGGCAAAAGGATATTGAGTTGGATGAGGTTGGTTAGCTGAAGAAAGGATTGGTAACCTGCAGCACTGGAAGACAGTCTCCACGAGATCCAGCAGGTCAGGAAGGAACTCTAGCAGCTGGGGCGGCGCTGGGTCCTGCTGGTAGCGAGGGTCCGACTGCAGGGTGCGCAGACGAAGCAGTACGCAGTTCACTGTCATCACGTCCAGGAGGCACGGGAGGCCCCATTCTAACAACAAATTTCACGATACTTCAATCACTTTGTTCATTTTAAGAATGTTACAATACAAAATTTCAATTTGTTTTTAAATGATACATAAGGAAAACAATAAGAACCTTACTAATAAACGCACTCTAAACCCTAGACAATTGATAAACAACCATTATTGGATCTCAATGGCCTTTTATCAGCTGTGCAAAATCCAAAACTAACCCATCAGCAAGGGGATAAATATGTAAAAACAGATTTTATACTAACAACATAGCTTGCAGTCTAAACTTTGCTTCTTTGATGTTAAATATGTATATGTACCAATGTCTGAAGTGATTCTATTTAACAACAAGCTCTCCCCCCACGGCAAGACCATTCTAACTTTGTTGTTGGTGAGGAAGAAAACCAGTTGTTACGTGGGTGAGCAATCTCCAGCGGAGTTAAACTATAGCCTTTACATAAATTTTAAATGAGTTCTTAGTAATTCACTTTTTCAAGACATATTTCATCAAAATAAATGTAACTCACCGGAAATATTGTCCTTTAAATTTTTGAACGTTTGTGTGGCCAACCACACAGTGTGGGGGACATTATCACATGCGGTGGCCACGCTGGTCAGCATTGTTTCTGAATACTGAAAACAATCATAAAACATTTAAAAAATAGCATACATCAGTTTGTGTGGCCAACCACACAGTGTGGGGGACATTATCACATGCGGTGGCCACGCTGGTCAGCATTGTTTCTGAATACTGAAAACAATCATAAAACATTTAAAAAATAGCATACATCACACACTGATTTTACGCAACTTTTACATGCTTATTTTTATAAAATGAAAACATAATTTAGTTGACATAACAACGTTGGACAAAATGTCTCAGTACAAAATGCCATCCACTGACAAAACGTCATTCACTGGACAAAACGTCATTCACTCAACAAAACGTCATTGGACAAAATATTATCCACCACACAAAATGTAATAAATTGGTCAAAACATCTTTAGAATGTCCTTGGCAGAAATGTATATTGATAAAATGCTTCTGGACAAATGATTACAAGTAGTAATTGTAGAGTATGGTGTAATGGTTATTACCTGCGTGTACATGCCCTGCTTGACCAGAGCGTCCTTGAGCCAGGGGCTGAAGGTCTTGGCGTTGGCGGCACGAGGCGCCCAGATTATGGCGTGCAGTGGCGACGCGCCCTCTAGGCCAATGTCCTTCATGTGCGGCGTGGAGGGCGGCATGGTGATCAGCAACCTGGATCGTACATAATCACATTGCCTTAATACATTGCAGAAACAAGCTTTGCAGGCAGAGTTCCCCTGGGGGTACTTATATAGGGTTTTCCAATAAGAGGTGTTATTTTGAATAGCTCGCTATTTCGGTAGTTGTCACTTTTAAAGCTGTCATTTTTTGACATTTGATAAGTAGAAACTACACCATTAATAAAAATGGAACGCTAAACATGCTTCAACAACGCATTGAAATTATTAAAATTCACTATGAAAATGAGGCTGGAGCAACAGTTACGGTGAATGGATTGCGCTATCGAGAGATGATTAATGATTTTTTATGGCCGGAATTGGATGGTATTGATCTGGACAACGTTTACTTTCAACAAGGCGGCGCTACGTGCCACACAAGCAACGAAACCATTGATCTTTTACGGGAAAAGTTTCCGGACCGTGTTATCTCTCGAAGAGGTGATCACAATTGGACACCGAGATCTTGTGATTTAACACCTTGCGACTTCTTCCTTTGGGGCCATGTGAAAGAGAAGGTCTACGCCAACAGCCCAGCGTCGATTCAAGACCTCAAAGATGGGATTCGTGAGGCTATCGAGGACATAGGGCAGCCACTTTGCGATTTGGTTATGGAAAATTTCATGAAAAGGATATGGTCCTGTAAGCGTGGTCGTGGTGGTCATTTGCCTGATGTTATTTTCCACTATTAACGGCATACCTTCCTCTTTATAATGAAATAAACATCCGATCATTTAAATAAAAAAAATGGCATTTTTCTTTGAATAACAAAATAACACCTCTTATTGGAAAACCCTGTACTTATCATTTAAGGATTACACAAAAAAAAAGAAAGGAGTGACTTGATTAAGACTTTCAAAATTTAATCTGGACATTGTAGTCGCCCTGGCATCCAAGAAATTTGTAAATTTGTTTCGATAAAGGGACATAATTCAAAAAATTCCAAGCGCAATCTGGAATTTCTCAAGGGTCTAACCTCGGACCTATGTTGTTTCTAATACTTATAGATGACATCCAAAACTATGTTAGGAACAGCAAATGTCTACTATTTGCTGATGACCTTAAAATTATGATGGAAATAAGCTTCCAACAAGATTGCTTCAAAATGCAAACTGATCTGGATGCACTACCTCATAGGTTCCCAACCTTTTTTTGCCCACCGCCCACTTTGAGAATATTTTTTTTTCTAACGCCCCCCAACTCGTAAATCTGAAACAGCAATTGTCGTCACGATTATATTTACTAACGGGGCGGGGGGGGGGGGGGGGGGGGGAGGGAGGGAGATAGGATGGGGCAAGATGCGTTTTTTTATTTATTTTTTATTGTATATTTTATTTGGTCACCAGCCAACTCAGAATGAAACCAACTCAGAAGTACCTCATAAAGGTCATTAAAGAGTGATGATAAAAAAAATATTGATTAAGTATAGGTTAGGATTAGGTACTGGCAATTTTAAATTTAAATGTATTTTTTCATAGCTTTTAATGACCTTTCTGAGGTGTTTCTGAGATGGTTTAATTCTGAGTTGGCATGGAACCGTTCTGAATTATTTTTATTTTTTTTACTTGGGTTTTATTGCTCAGAAAGATTACACTTGTGCAGTAATTCACGTGACACGCTACAGTGGTATTGTAGATCAATTTCCGTGTTTTGACGTCTAACTTTCCCTTTATCCTACTTTTCTTTTTCATTTTAATCTTTTCTGCAATTTTTTAATTTAACATTTCAAAGTCAGTGTTTAGTTTTAATTTGTTATAGATTATGATTCCTGAGTATTTAATTTCTTCTACTTCTTCAATATTTTGATTTTCTATATTAAGGGTAGTAATTTCGTTGAGTTTCTTCTCTAATACCATGAATTTACTTTTAGTTACATTTATTTTCAGTTTATTCGAAGAAAAAAAAACTTTAATATATAATATAGAAGTGTTATTTAAAAAAAAGCCTTTTTTGACAATGCATCTTCGATATTATTTGGTATAATATATAAAAGTGTGTCATCAGCAAAAGTTTGATAGAACAGTACTTTAGGCACTTCACTATGTCATTAATATATATACTTAATAAATAGGAGCGGTCCCAATACAGATCCTTGAGGAACTCCGAGGTTTACTTGTTGTTCTTCAGATATAGCATCTCCAATTTTGTTTCTTTGTTTTCTATTTTTAATTTTATTATTAGTATTTTAGTATTTTTCTTCTGATCCATACTGGTTTTCCATTATGAATATTTGTTTCTAAACCCTGCTGTTTTACAAGAATGTTATTTTTTTCAATAAATTTTCTCATCTCTTCTTTAACTATGGATTCTAGTATTTGTTCATATGTAGGTTATCCATTTATTTTTCTGAGGACTTCGAAATTTTTAGCATTTATTATTTTGGGCATTGGTGTTATTATGGAAGTTTTCCACGACTGCGGAAAAATTTACTTTAACACAGATAATTTATTAGTGCAACTACTTAAATTTAATTATGCCTATAGTAATTCCAGACGTCGATGATTTTTGCGTCATTGTATTAAAAATTTTCATTAAATACCTACTCACTGTTACCTGAAAATATTATTATTCTCTCTTCTTTCCGATGACTGAGAAGAAGTATCTGTGAATAATGAAATACTCTTATTTATGTTTTCGACACTTGGTATTGAATTTGGCTATTTTAGTTTTATCATCTTCAACTCCATCGGGAACCGAACTTCCTTAATGTTTTCCCTCTGTTTGCCACTTATAATTTCTTTAAGTGTAGTCCACATTTTTTTTAATCTCTTTGAGAAGTAATAATTTTTAGCCTCGAATACGAATTTTTGGTATGTTTTATTTCTGTACCTTTACATGTTTCTAAGTTTCTTACAGGTTTCCCACCTTTCTTCTGGAAATTGTATTTTACAGGCTTTATAAGCTGTATCCCTTTGTTTTTTTGGAAGATTTAGGGATTTCGTAGGTATACTATTTATTTGTATCTTTTAATATACTACTAGCTAGTTCCCGGCATGCGTTGATATACCATTTTTAAAGAAATAAATTGTTTCCCTGTTCCCCTCCCGCATTTCCTTCACCTCCCGCGTTCCCTTTCCACCTTCCCCGCCTACCCCCTCCCCTCTTCCACTTCCCCGTCCCGCCAATCCCCCTACCGCGTTCCATATAACAGTCCCAGTACATTCAGTTTTCAAACATTTCGCATGCCTCCTATTACAATTTTTTTATTCAAATTTTCGCTTTTCATTCAAAACAAATATTCATTTTTATATATTACAAGAACAATCAATCAAATTTGGTAGCTAACGTAGGTATCTATTTAAAAAATCGATAATTTAAATAACCCATAGATAATTCTTTTTTTACAAAAAAAACGTTCGAAAACACAATTCAATTTCGTCAAACGCGCGAACTGTCAAACGTGTGAAGTTAAAATAGTCGTTAAGTTTTCTGAAATTATCCAATTAACTGACCAATTTTCTTAAATTTTCTTCCCGTAAGAACCTTCTACAAAGTATTGGGAAACTTTAAAAAAAAAGTGAAATGAAGGCGTGACCAAGGGAAACAGGAATTCATTTTATATATAAATACTATCTGGTCCCGGCATGCGTTGCTATGCCATTTAATAAAGAAATTGTTTCTCCCTGAGTGTCCTTTTCCATTCGTCCCGTTTCCCTTCCGCCTCATCTTCTTCTCCTGCGTCCTCTTCCCCTCTCGCGTTCCCACTCCATCACCTCCACCTTCCCTCTCTCCACTCCACTCCCCCCCCCCTTCCCCCGTCCCGCAGACCCTTCTCCCGAGTTCTCCTCCCCCTCCCACGTTCCCCTCTCCCTCCCAGGTTCCCCTCCCCCCTCTCGTCTTCGCCTTTCACCTTCCCCGCCTTCCCTCTTCCCTTTACCGCTCCCTCGTACCGCCAACCCTCCTCCCGCGTTCCATATATTCAATCCCAGTACATTCAGTTTTTAAACAGCCCGCGTGCCACCTTTTACCATTTTTATTCAAATTTCCATTTTTCATGTATATTAAATTTGGTACCTAACATAGGTACCTATTTAAAATATCTAAAATTCTTGATTCGATTCAAACTATTAGGGGAGTAACTACTTTAAATAAATTTATCAACTTAAAGATTTTCAAAAACAGAATTTTATTTAACAATCATTGTTTTGCAAAATATCCTTCTCAAACACGCGTACTGTCAAACGTGCGATAGTCGTTTAGGTTAGTAATAGGTTTTCTAAAATTATCCAATTTTCTGCGCAATTTTCTTAATTTTTCTTTTCGTAAGAACCATCCTCGTACTTCAAGGAATATTCGAAAAAGAAAGAATTAGCGAAATCGGTTCAGCTGATCTCGAGATTTGCGCTTAGCAACACATTAAGCGATTCATTTTTATATATAAGAGAAGATATATTAGTTGTAGGCATTAGTTCATTTACTACTGTTTTCAGGTGTCCTATTAGTTCATCGGTTTTTCTGTCTAAATTTCCTTGGTTATCGCAGATCCACTTTTTGTTTTGTAATGCCGTACACAATTTATCCTTATTATAGTTCTTTTAATGCCTGTATATATGAGATATATATTATATATACATTATACTTCGTGTTCAGACTATTGTATCTAATTTTTGTAATAATTGTTTCGTGATCAGATTGATTTTGAATTCTTCCGCAGCATTAACTTCCGCGTAAAAGTCATTTGAAATTACCAAATTAATCATGGCTTTAGAGTTTTTTCATATTCTTGTATAATTTTTGACAAGTTGCTTCCTACCCAGGCAATTTATGACGATTTGTAATCATGTGCTTTTTATATTAAATATTTAAATTTCCACAGATGATTTTCAAGTCTCTTGTATTTATTTGCTAACGGCACCATTCTTCAAAAAAATCTAAGAATTTTGTATCATTTTGATTTGGGGAATGATAAATAGCTGCATAGGTTCCCAGCTTAAAATCCTTCAATAGCCAGTAGGTATCCAGGTATTATTTTTATCTAGTACCGCATTTGTTGTGACTTTGTAAGAGATGTTGTTTACACACTCACACACATACACTACAGAATTAATGTGATAACTCCACCTGTGTGCCTGCTGCTAAATGAGTCGCATCTAATTGTCGAATAGTCCTGAAATGTTGTTTCATTTTGGTTAATTTCTTCCATCATCACCATGTGCAGTTCGTATTCTTTTAGCATGTCTTCGACTTCTTCGATATGTGCTAGCAAACTAGCTATGGGTTTCTCTGGGTCTCCTAACGCCCCCCTGAAAGTCTGAAACGCCCCCCAATTTTCTCTTTGCCTTCTACCGCCCCCCTGAAGGTCTGAAACGCCCCCAAGGGGGCGTTATCGCCCACGTTGGGAACCTATGCACTACCTGAATGGTCGTTGGCAAACAAATTAGATTTTAACACAAAGAAATGTGTCACAATGTCCTTCACTCGTTGTAAAAACATTATAGTTTACAATTATAAAATAAAGGGCGAAACATTATCATGTGTAAAATCCGTGAAGGATCTCGGTGTCGTCTTTGATCCCGAACTGACATTCTCTTGCCATATATCGCAGCTCACTCAGTCTTGCTACAAACTTCTTGGGTTCATCATCAGGACTTGTAAGCAGTTTGATAACCAAGAAGCTATGCTAGCCTTATTCGATGGCATACTGAGAAGCAAGCTGGAGTACGCGAGCGATGTTTGGGCACCGTACCACCAGAAGTACATTGATATGTTAGAGCAAATCCAGAATAAATTCCTCAGGTATGTTTATGTGCGGAAGCATGGAACCTATCCAAGGTTCATGCACCACATTGACTTACTTGAAGAAACTGATTCTGTGAGTCTAGAAACTAGACAGAAAGCAAGTATTGCAATTCTGTCTTTCAAAATTTGGAACAGTTTCATCGATAGCCCATTTCTCTTGGGATGCTATGATTTATATGTACCAAACCACTACAGCCGAAGTCGACATCATGACTTATTAAAAGTACCGAACGGCAGAACAGACGTCTTGGCAAAGCATAGCATGACGAGGGGAGTGGTGCTGTTAACCTCTTATTTGCCGCTCGTGCGCCGGCGTGTCGTGAGACTTTATACGCGATTTTGACCCTTATGTATAAAGAAAGTGTATGAAGAACACGGTCAGAATCGCTTGCTTTATTATCGCCCTTTACCATAGAGAAAACCGCAATGCGCCAGGTAACTCCAAATAATTTATATTAATAATTTACCGGAGCGCGGGAATGTGCGCAGTTCTTGCGCATGCGCGGGAAAAATTCCTTTAATTACGATTTTGACCTTTCTATTGTTCTAAATTTCTCAAGGACACTGTCAGAATCGCTGGACACGAAATGTCATTGGGTGTCATGGCTGCCGTTTTTTGCGAAAGCTAATTGGTGGACAACCAACCCCAATTACCCCGGCAAACAAGGGGTTAAATGAAGTTGCAAACCATTTGGATGTAACTGACTGTTCTTTATATGCTTTAAAAATATTATTGAAGAGTCACTTGCCTAAATGCTGATAGGGTAACTAAATTGTACTGTAATTGGAATTATTCTGTTCTACAATAATAATAAAAAATAAATAAAATAAAATAAAATAAATCTTCACTACTATGAAAAATATAAATCTCCGTGGACACTAAAAAAAAATTAGCAAAACACCTTTTTCATCCAATCTTGGGAAAAAACTTTCTTGCAAATAGAGTAGTGGATGCATGGAACAAACTTCCACAACATGTCATCGATGCTACTAGTATAAGCCAATTTATAGCTTTATTGGATTCAATTTGGAGAGAAAAAAGAATGGCAAGGTACTGTTTAATGTACAATTTATTTTATGTACTGGCAATTTTGAATGCTGGTCACACCGGAAAGACTAGATGTAGTTCCCACATGCTACCGCAAAATCATTCCGTCCCGAATTGTCCTGGTGTGTACAGCTATCAGATTTAGCCCTGCAACTTTCTGATATTTAATATTGTGTCGCGATTGTGTTTGACTATTACAATAAAAAGAGAATCTATTAAAACCTTCTAATCATTTATTTAACTCCCGTGACACATATGGAAGTGTTGATTTGCTAAGATTAAACACCTTTCCCATATTGGAATGATTTTGCAATAGCATGTGGAACTACATCTAGTCTTTCCGGTGTGACCAGCATTCAAAATTGCCAGTACATAAAATAAATTGTACATTAAACAGTACCTTGCCATAAAAGGATTAATTTATTTTGAATTTGAAACAACACATTTTATTAGTTACGAGCACATCAGCAGAATGCTGCCTGCACACATAATAATAATAAAGAGCCCAAAAAGCATCTGATTTGTGATCTCACCTCCAGGCGGTCTGGAAGCAGTAATGCGCTGCGCACAGTGCAGGCAGAGGCGGTGCGGGCCAGCGGTCACACACGCCCGCCGCGCCCAGCAGAGATAGCAGAGCGTCCAGCAGTAGGGGGTACTTCAGCTTGTCAGGCGTGCCCAGGACAAAGTTGCACGCCAGTCCATCCAGCTTGGGTGTCTCCTGAACAGAAATGATTAAATTCTATACTGTGTAATAAAGGCTAGGAATTTGACACATACAGTGAAAGATGAAACTGTATTGGTCAAGACTTTTTCATATTTTACGTGAATACTGTAATGGTCCCAAGTGATCCCAACTGTCTTTAGCCAGTGAGACTATTTTATCCCCAATGGGGTATGTTTTCTGAGGCTGAAGGTAGTGGGGAGGGGAAGGAGATGGGAAAGAGGAAGAGGAAGTACCTGGTAATCAGATCTGGTCACTAAATACATCTAAAGCCATTTCAAGAAACTTTTCAATTTTTTCTTATTGACCCATATTTATATGGCCTACAATTTAATGACTTCTCAGTAAAAAAAAAAAAAAAAATAGGACTTTCTATCCATCGAAACACTGAAATTTATCATTAATCATCCACCAAATTAATCCGTACCTGATTATTGATCTCGGTGTTAGTAAGGGCGTAGAATTTGGGCCTCATGGACAGGTCAGCGTCTTGCGCCACGCGGCGCCTATAAGCCTGTTCCACGTGCGGTACGTGGCAGTAAACGCGTGCTGCACCAGCCACACTGCCTGCCGGGGCCTGTGTGGGGTCGCCAGGTGCGAGGCCGGGGGCTACCACGAGGTTCCATTCAATCTGAAGACAAAAAACATAATAGTTAATATTCTTATCAACAAATTTCACAGGTTTGACCATATGTCTAGATGTTAGTTTGGGCATGGACAGATCAAAAAAAATTAAGTTCCAATAAGTAGATCACAACTTCGTTTGTGATTGTCAACTGCTGAATATAACGATGATAGATTTGAAATAGAAATAGGAAAATCCACAAAGACGTCTAATAAAAAGAAACAACCAAAAGACCATTAGAAAGTGTTGTAAATATTATTCACGAAGTATAAACTAATACATCTTTTCATTTATTTGGCACAAAGACTACTAAAACAATGTCAGTTTGACTGCAATACAATGAATAATACTTGTTTAATTACTGACACAGTAAAATATAACCGAAAATTTTTTTTTTGCAAAAATAGTTTCTGGAAAAAAATTTCAAACAATTTATTTTTTTTAAATTCTGTTGATTCATAATTCTAAATTTATTATTATTTATGCACAAATTTTTTTCTGTGTATTCTGAAAATATATCAAAATATTAATTCGAAAATCTGAATTTGAAGGGCAGGCCGCGATGGTAATCAGCTACGAAAATTTAATTTACATGAGAATAAAGACGTGTTGTTTCACAGTATTTGAACAATTCATCAAATTTCAAAGCTTTTTTTTAATAATTTATTTATTTGTTTGTTTGTTTTTGTTATAAAGAATACATCAGTACAAAGAAGCTTTGACTCTCCAACTAGGAAGGTCTCCCGTTTTAGGATAGTCAAATGACAGAAAAATTTTGATAGGCGTAAATTTAATTTACAAATGACCGATTTGGGACACAAATCAAAAAATCATCGCTAACTTTCAAGTTCTGTTATTATTTCAGTTCTGTGAAGCAACTGGCCCATAAAGACCTAATAAGAACTTGAATGGGACTTTCACAGAACTTGAAAATTCATGTTGAAATTTGATCAAATGTTTAAATTCTGTGAAACAACCCGTCCTACAACTTATTATTATGAATTTGATTCTAATACCTTATCCGAATTTTAACTATGAACTCTAATTAATTTTTTTCAATTCAAATCTACTTTTTGACATTTTTTTTTAAATTCCGAATTACAATTGAATTTGTTAATTTGAAATTTAAATTTGCATTTAGAAAACGGAGTTCTATATTAAATCCATCCATGTTGAGGCAAATTTCGGGGTGTTTTTGGCATCTAGGTGATACATATATTTGTAACAGTTTATTGATACATCCATGTCTAGAGTAGATGTAGTCTGGATGTAGATCTGGAGTCAAATAGGTCTGATGGAACAACTTGTAGGCACCGCGAATATTATTTTGCGAACAAACATCACCTTTAAACTAGCAACACTACCTGCGCAGTCGAAATGCGCAGATAACAAAAGTGAGCTTGGACTCTTAACTTTATTTCGAGAGCATTCTGTCCCCGAGGTTCCTCTCCGCCAGTACACTTTACTAAATCGCGCTTGTGTATAAATTATTGTCGCGGATATAACTCCTGTAATCATTTAACTTGTTTTAAATAAATTTAACTATATTAAACGTTGTTATAATTTGGTAAGATCCGTGACTTTTGGAGCGGGATATTTCTGACAGGTAAGCTGAGATAACCGATCCTCCAAAACTGGTGACCCCGACGTGATTGTAAAGGTCTCGACACGTACAGCATATACTGAATATATTTGCAGACATAACTTTACAGATAGCAGAAGCTTGGCGAGTGGGATGTGAGTCTAGTACCTGTTGCAACAAGCAAGGCGGTGCGTCGTACAGATGCTTCATGATGTACTCCAGCAGCAGCAGGAGCCGTGTGGTCAGCATCAGTTGATGGGGTGCAGCCTGACCTGCCGCCTTTCTGTCCGACATGTTGAGGGACTCACAAACCTGGAAACAAAAATAACAATAATAAAAACATTACAATGCCAAAGTACAAAGATTCAGGTCAGGTATCACGACACTACTGAAGAGATACACTAATGGAAGTGTGTTGTGGGCTTGCCGTATGCCCAATGTAAGGTAAATTTTGCCTTACTTTTAGTGAAATTGATCAAATATTGAAGTTCTTTCATGCGCAGATAAGGGAACGTACCCATACTACGTGACACGTTTAGGGGGGGGGGGGTCTTCAAAATGTCACGCTCCATACAAATGAGCGGCGGGTTGCTTAGGATTTTAGTCACCGGGGGGGGGGGGGGGGGGTTAAATTAAAAATTGCAAAAAGTTGGTCACGTAGTATGGGTACGTCCCCTAACCAACTTCATTCCTGTGTGGGACCTAGGAGTCAAATGTATAAATTAGGAGTAGAAATGCCTAGGAAAATATAAATTGGCAATAACAGTTTTATTTAAATCAGTATAGATCACACTTCTGAGATCTCAAGATTGTGTACCTTCTTTACAAACATAGAAAGAAATGGTTTGTACTCAACATACAACATAGTAGAAAGGCACAGTTGTTTTCTGTCATGAAGTAAATTTGTAATTTATATTTATTTTAAACAAGCTTTTTCCCGCGGCTTCGCTCGCATGGTGTAAGGGGGGTTCCCACTCCGCCTCCTCCACCTCCCCCCCTCTCTCACCACCCTCCCTCCCCACCTCCCCCCCACCCATCTCTCTCTCCCTCCCGCTTTCCATATATTCAATCCCAGTACATTCAGTTTTTAAACAGCCCACATGCCACCTTTTACAATTTTTATTCAAATTACCATTTTCCATGTAGGTATATTAAATTTGGTACCTAACATAGGTACCTATTCAAAATGTCTAAAATTCTTGATTCGATTCAAACTATTAGGGGAGTATCTACTTTAAATAAATTTATCAACTTAAAGATTTTCAAAAATAGAATCCTGATTTAACAATCATTGTTTTGCAAAATGTCATTCTCAAACAAGCGAACTGTCAAATGTGCGTTTTCTGAAATTATCCAATTTTATGCGCAATTTTCTTAATTTTTCTCTCCGGAAGAACCATCCTCGTACTTCAAGGAATATTCTAAAAAAAGAATTAGCGAAATCGGTTCAGCTGCTCTCGAGATTCGCAACACATTCAGCGATTCATTTTTATATATGAGATAATACTGGGTCCATCAAGAAAGTGTACAAATTTAAGAAAATGAAAGAATATTTTTTTATTCATTACTACGGCAAGACTAATTTTAGAACAAATTACAAAGTAGATTCAAATGTGAGGTTATCTATGACTTTCGAATTGATTGACAATATCAAGTTTTCTTAATGTTTTTTGCCAAAGGTGTGTTTCTTCTACATAAGATAACAAAATCTAGGATAATTCTATGTACATATTTATTTACAATACAAAATAAAGATGGTTAAGGTACCTTGATGATGGCATTGGCTGTCATGATGAGGACTGATTTCTTCTGCATCAGATTCAAGGAGTGAAACAGATACACAAGCAGTTGAGCGTGCTCCACATTCATATCTGAAAACATAACCAATATAATAATTCCGGAAGAATTGATATTTTTATTTTTTCTAAATCTCTACCCGAGATCCAAACCTTTACAAGATGAATAGGCAGAAAAAATCTCAAAAAAAAGCGACATCTAGCGATTCGGAAGAGGACTACACTAATCCTAATAAGACGACCAAAGGTGTAGGAAAAGGAGCACTTGAATTAGACGACAAAATTATGGAAAAAATTATCCTGCACATTGATAAAAACATGGATAATATAAAAAAAGAAATTATCACTAAAATGGAAAAAATCACTTCAGAAACTCAAAAAAGCATCGAATTTATTAGCAACCAGTATGATGAACTAATAAAAAAGATTGACCAAACTCTCTTACAAAACAAAAAAATAGAAGGTGAAATTGAAAACTTCAAAAAAGAACAACAAGGCAAAAATACTATTATTAAACATCTTGAAATTAAAGTATCTGAATTAGAATCAAAATTCCGATCTAACTATTTGGAGATAGCAGGTATCAAACAATCAAGTGGCGAAGAGGCGACTGAAATAGTCAAAAGAGTGGCTGCAGCGGCTGGTTTGGAGATCAAAAATGGAGATATAACCGATGTCAAAAGAATTCCGGACAGACGTATTGATGCTCCCCCCAAACTGCTGGTTCACTTCAACAACAAAACCGCAAGAGACAACCTCATCGCTTTAAGAAAAAACATCAACTACGCTGCCATAAAAGGACTCGCCCAAGACAAGATTTACATTGGAGAAGAACTTACCGCGTATCATAAAGAACTTCTATGGCAAACGAAAAAAATTGCCAAAGAAAAAAACTATACCTATGTCTGGTACAAGGATGGGAAAATCATGATGAGGCGCCTCACAAACGAAAAAATTATTTATATAAAACATGTAGATGATTTAAAAAAAATAACTTAAAATATTGGGTAATTATCCTCTTATATTTCTTCACAATCTACACATCATACAAAAATGGATTCTTTTTCTACCAAAATAAAGTCTAACAAATCAGACCTATCAATCTACCATCAAAATATTAGATCGATAAACAAAAACTTTGACCATTTTCTCATCGAACTCGAACTTACTAAAACCAAATATGACCTAATTATCTTGACAGAATGTTGGCTAACACCTTACTATACTCCCAAAAACATCCCCAATTATACCCACCATCACACCTCGAATCACTACAGACAAAACGACGGCGTAGTAGTATATACATTAAACAACACTCCCAACACATATAACGTCAAAGAAATCACCATTACGAACTCCAACTGTCTTCAAATAACATACAGCATAAACACATGTATTATTGCACTTTACCGCTCTCCTTCCAAACCTAACATCTCCCCCTTTTTGCGAGACTACCTACTACTACTTTTACCGAGCTAAAAAAAACAAAAAACCTAGTCTTAATTGGAGACCTCAACATTAATATTCTAAAAAACAACGAACATCCCCAGTGCCAAGATTACTTAAATACCATTATGTTTCACGGAATGGAAAGTACAATAAACTCACCCACACGATGTACACCACACTCTTCCTCCTGCATCGACCATATTATGGTTAAAACATCAAACCAATACACTTCAGAAATCCACATGTCATCAATTACAGATCACTACGCCACCTCCTTCACAATGATTTCCAAACACAAAGTTCAAAGCAAATCATCAACTGAAATAACAAAGAAAATAATTAACTATGACCACCTCAACAAAGCGATTAGTTCTAAATCCTTGGACAGACTCTATAAGATAGCAAACATAGATGAGGCATGGAACTACTTCTCTACCTACATACAAGAAACCCTTGTTCAAAACACCAAAACCACCACAAAAACCATTCCTAGAGCTATCAAACCTCTCAAACCATGGATTAATCACACTATCATCAACTGCATTCGGAAACGCAATTCCATACATAAAAAATGTGCCACGAATCCGTATGATATTACACTTCATAATTTCTACAAAAGATACCGAAATATTTGCACACAAGTCATTAGGAAAGCCAAAAATCTATACTACAATAAAAAAATATCCGAATGCAACAATGATCCTAAAAAAATATGGAAAGTCCTCAAGGAAGCTACCAATTCAAATAAAGCCACCGACGCCTTAAACTCTCTCAATATCAATGATATCACCGTAGACTTTACATCGAACCCCAACACAATTGTCAATCATATAAACAGTTATTTTGCAAATATAGGTCCAGAACTAGCAACAAAAATCCAATCAAGCAACCATATGCTGGATCCTAGCGTTCACCCTTCCAATGATGAATTCCCAACCCGATTTGTTCTCAAAACGGTTACAGAGAAAGAAGTTTCTACAGTAATAAACTCTTTAAAAAACTCTTCATCCACCGGCATTGACGAAATACCCAACAGTGTTATTAAAAAAATTGCCCCGGTTATAATACAACCATTAACTCATCTGCTGAATATTAGCATTCGCCAAGGATTGTTTCCCGCCATTCTAAAACAAGGTCTTATTATCCCTATTTTCAAAACAGGCTCCAAACTTGATATTAGTAATTATCGTCCTATTACGTTACTCAATTCCCTGTCTAAAGTATTTGAAAAGATCGTTAATAATAGTCTTATGGAATATCTGGAAACCAACAACCTACTATCGCCGCGGCAATTTGGCTTCAGAAACCATAAAAGTACAAACGATGCCATAGCCACCGTCACTGACCACATCTCTGGCCACCTTGATAAGGGATCGAAATGTCTATTGGTATTTTATCACTATACTTCCTCCATTGTATCTTTTTACCAACGATGTCACTTAAACGTGTACTTTTAGAATTAATTATATAAGTACCTCATAAATAATTTGCTGATTCCAGCTTTTTCTCTTGTTAACTTAAAACTATAATAGATCATCGCGCACTACTTGAATTTTCTATCGTTTTTTTATTTATTTTTTATTATTATGCGTTTGTAGCCATAATCTATTTACTTAACTGTTAATTATTTTCTGTGCTCAATAGAGACACAAACCTTATATTAATGTATCTACTTTTCTAAATAGGTACTTATGCACTATAATAACACCGCGCATAATACCCACAGACTTCAAACTTGGCGTCTTGGTACCTACATTTCGTTTATATTATGATATGCAGATATACATTCATATATTGATGTTATAATAATATTATGTATTAATAAAAATCTATCTTTCTAATGTTTTTTAGATACGTTAACAGTTTTTATTGATACATTAGCATTTGGTTTGCCTTTTCTGCTCTTGACTACTTTTTTGTTTTAAAGTTTTACATATATACCTATACAATTATATATATATATATATTTTTTTTTAAACATATTGTTACCTTCAATTAACTTCATAGATGCCTTTGTAATTTGCATTTGCTTTAAAAAAAATTATATGGGTATGTGATGTATTGAACATTGCACGTAATCAAATTATTATTTTTATATTTCACTTTTCCTAAAATTATATATACCTATCTCACAAGTCTTTCACGACTCATACGTACCAACAATTAACTTATTTATGTACAACCATACTATGAAGATAATCGCGCACTACTTGCACTTTTTATTATGTTTATCTTTATTGAACCTTCTGTTGAATATAGTTATTTTATGTATTTTTTTTTCTATTTCCTTATAACTATTTATCTTTTTGATATTGTTTATAATCATTTATTTCATTTAGATATGGATTATATAATTCATCGAATAATCGACGCATTCTGTATCCATTCTTTATCATTATTTATCTCTAACATTACACCCCTCCCCCACCCCACTCGCATCCCCCTTCTATTTCCTAACATGCTCCTCGTACTTGCTACTCACATTTTAATTTCACTATTTTACGTGTATAATATAATATCGCGCGTGTCATTCATAAAACTCTTCATGTATTTTATATTTTATCTAATAATTTTACAAAAAATATTAACACTTATAAAAAAACTTACATAATTTGCGATGATAACTATTGTGTATCAAAACTGTAGAGGACTACGCACTAAAACAGAAATATTTCACAATAATATTTTATTGAATGACGATTGTGACATATTCGGTATTTCTGAAACATGGCTTATTAATTCTATTTTAGATCCGGAACTAGTACCAACAGAGTTTTACAGCGTTTTCAGGCGGGATAGATCAAATAACATTACAATGAATAGCTTAAACAACCAAGAAGACTCTCGTCGAGGCGGTGGAGTGATGATCATTACACATAACAATCTTAATGCTTACCCTCGCGAAGATCTGCAATGCTGAATGCATCTGGGTAACTATTCCTTCCTCTAACTTTACCTCCAAACGTACTATTCATGTAGCCTGTATATATCTCCCACAGGGTCCAGGATATGAAACTTCACTTAGTTCATTCCTTTGCTTACTTTCTAACGTAAAAGATCAATATCCCGATGACATTTTACTTGTAATTGGAGACTTTAATATGCCCACCGTAACATGGAATGTACATAACAATGATTCATACTTGATACCTGAAAACTTGAACGCAATTAGTTCCTCACTTGCAGACACAATCCATTATTCTGAATTAAACCAATATAATTACATAAAAAATGCAAATAACCGAATTCTCGATTTAGTTATCTGTAATGAGGAATGCCATGTATCTCGTGCATGCGATCCTCTTGTCAACGAAGACTCGCACCACCCATCACTTAAAATCATGCTTCAAATCGATACACTTCCTATTATTCACGCCCCACCTAAAGAAATTTATCTGTTTAAAAAAGCCAATTACGAGTTAATCAACGAACATCTGTCAATGACAGACTGGTCTTTTACTCTGGAGAATTCGGATGTCGACGTAGTGGTCGATTCTTTTTACAACATTTTAAACAATACCATCAACCAGTTTGTCCCTAAACGTATCATCAAAAAGAGTAAATTTCCAAACTGGTATTCAGCTCCACTGATTAAAATCATTAAAGAGAAACAAAAACTACATAAAACATGGAAATCCCATAATAATCCAGTAGACTACATAGAGTTTTCTATAAAACGTACGCAACAAAAACACTTACAGAAGCATTGCTATAATCAATACATAAATTCACTTGAATCTAATATTCTTACAAATAATAAACAACTCTGGAACTATGCTAAAAGCAAATGTAAAACAAATGGCATCCCACAAATCATGCACCTTAAGGATGAGTCAGGCACCGGCGCTCATCAAGTATGCCAACTATTCTCTAAACATTTTCAGTCCACCTACGTAAACGATAATGACACGAATGATCCCAGTATATTCGATGATTTTACCTACGTTAATAATCATAACCCGATTGGGAACGTACAAATAAACTATTTAATAATCAATAAATACCTGAAGAATTTAGACATTAGTAAGGGTGCTGGCAGTGATGGTATCTCGCCATACTTTGTCTCAAAATGTGCCAAAAATCTTTCGTACCCCTTAACTAACATATTTAGAATGTCACTAGGAGCAGGAAAATTTCCTACAAAGTTCAAAGAAGCAACTATAATCCCTATTCATAAAACTGGTTCAAAAAGCAACATTGAAAACTATCGCCCAATCTCAATGCTAACGGTATTTAGTAAACTCTTTGAGAAAATTATCTACGATCAAATTTATACAACAATTATTTGCAACATACAAAACCAACAACATGGATTTCTACAAAAAAGGTCGGTACTTACAAATTTGGTAAATTTCACGGAATATTTAACGAGCAATATGGACAATAGAAACCAAGTAGATGTAATCTACACGGATTACTCTAAGGCCTTCGATAAGGTAAACCATTTTATTCTAATTAAAAAACTAAAACAATTAGGCATCCACGGTGACCTACTTCGGTGGCTTACTTCATACCTTCGGAGCAGACTTCAATGTGTATCAGTTGAGGGAACTAAGTCCAGCTTCTTTTACGTGCCCTCCGGTGTACCTTAAGGTTCTCATTTAGGGCCATTATTATTTAATGTGTATATATATGATATTCACAAATGTTTTTTACATGCCAATTACCTAGCTTATGCAGACGATAAAAAAATATACCTGGTTATCAAATCAATCGAAGATTGCATTAAACTTCAAGAGGACCTCAATCGACTTTTTATCTACTGTGAATCAAACAAACTGGTAGTAAATACCTCAAAATGCAAAAAATTATCATTTACACGTAATAAAAATAAAATTCCTTTTGAGTATAGATTAAATGGGACACTTATCAAAGAAGTAGAATCTATCAGGGACCTTGGGGTATTACTGGATGTTAAATTAAATTTTATACAACACACTGATGAAATCATCAACAAGGCCAACAAAATGCTAGGATTTATTATTCGAATAACGAAACCTTTTCGCAACCTTAAGACTCTATATTCCCTTTACACAGCGTTCATCCGTCCCCACTTAGAACACTGCACACCAATCTGGACTCCTTTCTACCAAGCTCACATTGATAGAATCGAAAAAATCCAAAAAAAATTTTTTAACCACATAAATTATAAACAAAAATTACACTTCTTAAATTACAACGAATCTATTAATTACCACAATTTCAACTCCCTTTATACACGACGTTTAATTTTTGACCAAACTTTATTATTTAAAATTGTTAATAATGGCCTGGACTCTCCAGAGCTAACCATCTTAATAAATATTCATATTCCGTCAAGATCAACTCGGCAATCCCATTTGTTTCATTTGCCTACATGTAGAACTAACATTAGAAAAAATTCAACAATTCCCCGTATATGTGCGCAATATAACACAAAATTTCAAAATATAGACATTTTTAGCCATACACTACAGAAATATCGATTAGAAGTAACACGTACGATCAAAAATTAATACGAGTGTGAAAAGTATCCGGAGCATCTCCTATCCTCCTCCTTTATTCCCCTTCCTCACCTCCTCACCTCAAATTAATTTTAATATGTAATAAAACTCTATCTCCAATCAACTTTAACATAGGAGACTTTTTTGGCTTGACTCGATTTAACAATGTATATTTTTATCTTTATGTTTTATGTATAAGCTGTTTGTCCCTTACTAATAAATAAATAAATAAATTTCTCGACCTGTGCAAAGCGTTTGATACAATATCACACATCAAATTAGAACGCAAATTGTTCAACATAGGTATTAGGAATAATGAATTAAGCCTCCTCTCCAGTTTCCTATCTGACAGATCCCAATGCGTTAAACTCAGAGCTACAAAGAGTCAGAATTTACCTATTAGTTACGGTGTCCCACAAGGCAGTGTTATAGGTCCAACACTCTTCCTAATATACATTAACGAGTTGTGTAACCTAGATATCGATGCCACTATTGTCAGTTTCGCCGATGACACTGTAGGGTAAAGCGAGGTTATCTGGTGATATAGGTAATGTGGTGATATAGTAGAATGTTGGCATTATTTAATTAACCATGCAGTATACAGCTTTAAAATTCGAATCATAGATGAACAACAGACCAGTCAATCATAATAAATCAAATTCAGAAGTTTTTGCATGGTCGGTAAAACAGAAAATAATTTTATTCAAACGAAAAATATTTTATCAACTCTCAGATTGCTGTGGTGACTACAAATTGTATTTTATCGAATAATCTGGGATTTCTGAAGATATATATACGTTTTATAGCTTATTTTAATCAGAAAAGTGTACAGCATAGTCACAATTAAAAAAGTGGCATCTGTCATACTTTTTTTTTTTGGTAGGAGCTTAAGTAATTTGTGGGTAATATTAAATTTTTTTAAATTTTTTTTTGGACTTAACGAATTGTGATTTTTAACATTTATTTTTATTTTATATAATTCAACTTCTGGTTTATTGGTAAATTATCATAACGCATATTAAGTCGGTAAACAGTTTGAATGTTGTTTTCGTCCATTTAAGCATATCACCAAATTTCCCACCCTCACCAAATTACCTGTCACCAAGTTACCTACGTCTTTTTTTTTAATAAACTCAATTCTTCCAGAGAGACCAGTAGTTCTGCTAATGGATTCTCATGCCCTACATACTAAATATATTTTTTCACTTTTCCTGCTCATATTAGCCACCTCTTTCAAAGCAAAACGAAGTATATTTTTTCACTTTTTCTACTCATACGCTACCTTTTTCTGCTCATACTAGCCGCCTCTTACAGCCGTTAGATATCGAAGGGCATCTTCCATTGAAAGCAGCCTGGAATTTATAAAGACATCACCAAACGTAAAATCAAACCTCTATAATTTTCACCCTATCCTGAATCGAGCATCTGTGTGCAGTTTTTCAAATAATAATAACAAAAATGCTTTCAAAAAGTCCGGTATTTTACCAATTAATTAAAGAACCGTAAGTCCAGAAGTCTTAGCACCGTCTTAATTAACAGAGAAAGCATAGACCATCACAGTTCCAGTAAAAAAATGATTTTGAATACATTTTAAAAATTCCCCACAATGAATTTCTAACATCAATGACATGAATTAAAAAAGATTTGTCCGCAAAATGTTTGATACCTCTTTTAACACTGATAAAAAAAGGTAGAACAGTCAGTACCACCATCACAGAGGATTATTTATTTGTCCGCAAAATCCATAAAACCTCGCACCGGAAAAGCGTTTAGAACCATCAACATCAAGCAGAATTGATTAATTATTTATCCGCAAAATCCCTAAAACCAAGTGGAATCTATAATGACTGTAAATGTGGTAAGAGTACGAAAATTTTTTAAGGACGATCATATAAAATGGAAGTAATGTGGTTTCAACGCGATTTATGTTCCACTATGTAACACACAAAATGTCAAAAGCAAGTAGACGAAGATGATAACACATATGATGCATGTGTAATCATTATTTTATATTCTCGTTGAAGATTTAGAAACACATTTATTATTATTTTACCTATTTACAGTTCAAGGGAGGAGTATCACCAAATTAAACACCCTCTATAACCAAATTACCTTACCTATAACCAAATTACCTATATCTTTTGGTGATTTATATTTATAAGCTTCCTTGTGTTATGTTAATAATTATTTTCTTTTTTCTTTTCAAAACGGGTGCTGAAATAATGTACCTAAACAATAAATAATTTTGTAAATTTTTAATATTCATATTTTTCAAAGCACATGACGATAAATCAAAAATATCACCAAATAACCTCGCTTTACCCTACTACTATTTCAAGCAAAAGATTGGCCTACCGTATATTCTAAAGCGGAGGTAGGAATTCAAAAGGTTAAATATTGGCTTGACTCGAACACATTAACTCTTAACATACAGAAAACAAAATACTTACTGTCTAGTCTTACCAATATCACAAAACCAAACCTACATCCAAAATTAAAAATACACGAATGTAATAACTCATCTCTGAACCGGAATTGCAACTGCCCATGCCTAGAACAAGTAGCAACTATCAAATATTTAGAATTAACCTTTGATACACACCTAAATTGGAAGCAACATATACTTAACACTACAAACAAAATCCGCAAATCTATTTACTTTTTCAAACAAATGCGCAATTTCCTTAACCTACAACTTTTAAAAACAGTGTATTACTCACTGTGCCAATCTCACATCGAATACGGAATTTTAGCTTGGGGTAACACTTATTCTAATGCCCTCGACCCCATCATTAAAGCACAAAAACTAATAATAAAAATAATTCTTAAACTTCCTCTCACTACCAGCACCGATACGATCTTCAATACTTTCAACGTTATGGACATTAAACAGCTCTACGCAAAATCCATCTTACTTTATTTACATAAAAACAACAAAATCCTATACAAACCAACACAAATGATACACAATACCCGAGCCAAAAATAAAGAACTTCTCCTAACTCCCTTTTCTAAAACCACCTTTGGACAAAAACACTTTAAATACATAGCTTGCAAACTACACAATACACTTCCAGCCACGATTAGACAAACTGAATCAATGACCAAATACAAACAAGATATAAAGAAATGGATTTTAAGTATTGGACGTCACACTACTGCTAACATCTGTAAAATAGAGTACAAATAGACAGAATTACCATCTCACGTATGTCCTTACACTTATTAAAGAACTTAAAATAGTAAAATCCTATATGTATAATATAAGTCCCTATATAGATTCAAAAGGATTTACTACTTTATTCATCTCTTCCTTCACCTATATAATGCTCTCTTTATGATATTAACCCTCAATCTTAACCTTTTCCACGCGATCGTAACAACAGTTGATACGGCAAAAGCCATGCCTCACACGCGCCCGTATCAGCCCTTGTTACGCTAACTTCGACTGCCGATATAACAGCGCTACTGTGTCAGTATTTTTTCCCGCTCGCTACGATATTCGTGTAACTATCACGATGCTGACATATTCAGGCATATTTCGAAAGTAAATTTTTTTTTCGTAAAAAACATCTATAATCAAGTGAATGTGTCCTCGTGCCTCGTGGTACTTGAAATATGACATATACATACCGCGTATGGGTATTGAAAAACGGAGTAGATCAACGCGGGTAAAAAGTTAATCATCTTTCTGCTTGAATTGTATAAATCAGTATGTATCTTACCTTAAATATTCTTATGTTGTAATTAAATATTCTTATGTATGATACTCATTTATGTACCTCTACGCCTGTCTCAACACAGGTATACCCTAGTGAGACAGGCATCGAATAATGTAATACAAACATACTTTTTATAGATAAATAAATTTAAAAAAAAAAAAAAAAAAAAGGTTTAGTGAGTTTGGTTAACATGTGAGTTTATTACTTAACCACTTGGACCCGTAAGCTTGTTTTCAAGCTATCTACAACATTACCAGACATATGTAATGATGTATGAGGCATACCTGACTTATTAAAAATAAATACATATTGTACATAAATAAATATTCTATATGCTTTCATTTCTAATTTCACTAATTATTACAATTCATGATTCAATCGATTCTAAAATATTCCTTCACAATTTAAACATGAATTAATTCAAAACGCACGATTGGAAGCTAACACAGTTGTCGTGAGGAACACACTGTGGCACCTGGTAGGCGGTTCAATCCGTAGAATTCAAAAACACAAATCTACTGTTGAGGGCAGTCAACAGAAACATTAGTTGTAACCAACAATTACAAAGTATAATAAATCTTTTTTTGCCTACAGGGAACCCTTCTGATACACTTAACATATAGTATCAGTAATAGCATCAATATTATTCTGATTTATATTTTACCAAACTAAAAAAACAAACAGTTAAATCTCTAAGATAAAGGTTAGGTTAGGTAAAATGATAGTTTAGCATTTAAATTTCTAAAGTTAGGTTTGGCAAGCGAGCTACGAGTTATAAGCACCGCCGTTACGCACCTTCATACTCATGGTCCTGAGATGGCAGCTGCTGCAGGGCGCACTCCACCAGAGTACCCACAGTCTTGCTCCACAGGGCCAGGATGCCTGTCTCGCGGTCAGCCACGGGACGGCCCAGGATCACGCTGCCCATCAGCTTGACGACGCGGCAGCCCACCTGCCACACGGAACAATTTCAAGTGGCGGTTATAGTAAAAATTGCGCAACTAGTTCAACACTATCATCAATTCCAAAATCAGACAATTGTAACTCTAGCAGGATGGCTACAGAAAACGTGTTTCAAAATTCCCTGATAATTTCAGTTTTGCAGTGTGGTTTTTACATTTTTTTCCCTGATATTTTAAATTTAATATGAAGTTTCATCCAAACCTGATCAGAAAGGTAAATAACACCATAGGACCCTTGTAATTAGAACCTTGATAATTCTAAAAAATTATGCATGAAATTTTTGCCAATAAAAATCAAGTACTTAATTCTCAATCCTTCTCTATACCATCTACTTTCCCGCTCACTTAATGACATCCTCAATTATTGGGTATGCCATAGATGCACATTCAGGCGGATGGGACTGTTTTAGAGGACTTACGATAATGATAGAAAAATACTTCTTGAGAGAGGGAAAGAATATAATATGGGGAGGAGGAAGGTTGGAAAGTACCTTGGTTTTCAGATCTAAAAACGGATATACTTTTCATTTCAATTCTGAATCAGTGGCGGCTCGTGACTTTTGGGTGTGCTAGAGTGCTGAAATTAAAAAAAAATGGCATTATGAAGTTGTTGTAGCCGAAAAAAAAATTTTTTTTTTTTTTGAAAATCAGTTTTTTGTATGAAAAATTTCAGAAAGTTTCTGTTTGGCGGTGTGCCGCACCGATTTCCTGAAAAATCTTCATACAAAACACCGATTTTTGAAAAAAAAAAAAATATATTTTTCGTTTACGACAACATCCATGATGCCATTTTTTTAATATTAGCACCCTAGCACACAAAAATTCACGAGCCGCCACTGTTCTGAATGGTGGTCTTTTACCAGGGATTTTTACAGTCTTTTACCAGGGATCTACTGAGAGTATCTACTTCTCTAGTTGAAAATGTTAAAGTTATGGCTTTTAGTAAGGAATAATGTTATTTATTAATTACAGAGAAATCAAGAGTATGTATTCAGTTCAAGAAAATGAAAAATCAATTTAATCATTTTACCTGTAGCGGCACCATGCCGGTCTGTTCGCCGGGCGGTGGAGGCGCGGCGCCTAGCTGCTCTAGGAGGGTCTGACGCAATGAAGCAAAGCGCGGCGCCCCCGTCAGTGCGTGCAGATAGCGCACCAGGGCCGAGCTGAATGAGGCGTACAGTGCACCCAGTCGGGCGCCGAAGCATGGGGAGATTGTGCCTAAAACATTGAAACAAAAACATGTACTCAAAATGTCTTAAATTTCACAAAATACACCAAACAATATGTTATCTTACTACTCTCTAAACTAATTATTACTACAGCATTTCACTAGAGATGACAATATGAAGATATACTCAAGAAACTCGTAAAGATGCGTTGCATCCAATCTTAGGAAACACAAATAACGCAAATAGAGTAGTGTAAGCATGAACAACCTTCCACAACATGTCATTGAAGCTAAAAATATGAATCAATTTAAAGCTCGATTGGATTCTTATTTAGAGATAACTTAATTGCTGTTAAACTTTTTTATTAGAAATGAGCACATCAGCAGAATATGCTGCCTGCTCAATAAATAACAAACATAGGTTAGAAGTTTCATCAGCTTATCACTGTGCTTCACCTCCCCAACTAGCAGCAGAAACACCTCCGTGGCAGGATGATGTACTAATTGCAACAATAACATTGTGTCTGCTCACCCGTGTCGGTTCTGGCCGTCTCCCGATCGAGGTCCCTGACCAGTGCGGCTAGCAATGCCACCTGCGTCTCCTGGAGGCTGGTGGCCGAGCCGCAAAGTCGGCTGTCGCTGTGCAGCACCTCCCCCACCAGCAGCAGGAACACCTCTGTGGCCAGGCTGATGTACTGGAAGGGAAATTTAAAATATCATTATCCGCTTTGTCTACTGTCTTATTGTATTCCATTTGTATTTAGACAAAAAATATTTCAATAACCAGTCGAAAGGCTTTATATAACACAGTTATTAGGTTAGAATGAATAAAGTTTTTAGGTTAGAATGAATAGAGTTATTCGGTTGGAATGCAAACTAACAACAGAGATAATAAATACATTGTATTAATTACAGCATTTTGACTAATATTCTGCCATCCCAATTTCTAATACGGTAGAAAACACCTAAAAACCAAACTCAAAATTTTTTGGAAAAAAAAGGCCCCATAAATTTATTAATTTAAAATTCGAAACTTATGGTCTGCAGTGACTGGATAACTCAACACCGTGGCACTTCAACACACCTTTAAAGAGTGATATAAAGTCATAAAAACTTGGTTAAATAGGTTATGTTGGGTTAGGTAAAGGGCTTTTTGTTCTTCATCACTTTTAATGACTTTAGAACACTTTTCAAAAGTGTGTGTTTGTTGAAGTGCCACTTTGTTGAGTGGTCATGGAACCATGGTCTGCACATGATAATTTTTCATACTTGTAATTTGAAAAATTTAAAATTTTGTAAAAAATAAATGTTTCGTAATGCTAAATGGAATCCAGACGGGTTTGTTCTGCTTCATCTATTGTTCGGACATAACTGATAAATAGTATCCTATTACATATTCCCCACACTCCATACTGTCTGACTTACCTAAAAAATATTACCTACCCATTCACCCAGTCATCGGGAGAAGAATTGGCCCGAACCTTTTAGTACAATTTCTACCGAGCTACAAGACGTACATGGTCTTATGCAACGGGCAAGAGTTTTCATGGTGATTACGGGCAAAGCAGTTTTTTACATCGTGCGATTTGTGCAGCATCCAGAGGGAGCAAGAGAAGATTCCAGTTCTAAGGTAGGACTTTCATTATTCTGGTGGCATCCTCTCCAAGTTCATTTTCCATTCCCTATTTTCTTCCAGAGCTTACACAAAATTCACACGGCCCAAAATCGCCATAATTTTTCATGAGCTATTGAAACATCTATGGTATAGCAAGAATTCAAACTTACTGTTTTAATTCGCACATTGGATACCTACATTATTGGGTACCTAAAAGCGCCATCCACCGACAACCACAAGCCAGTCTAGTTTAGGAAGTTCAACCAACCTCATCGTTAATGTTACAGTATGCATAGTAATTTCTCAAACGCTGCCTTATCGCCATTTGCTAATGTTATTTTTTACCATTTGTTTTTTTCATTCTAAACTATCTGACTCACCAATCCAATCTTTTTCTGGAGTACCGTGCTATTTGGTTTAGGTAGACATACGTTTAGGTAGTTTAGTAGATGCGCGCATATAATAAAAATTCAGTTGCCACTCTAACCCCCTGTGAGGTGGTGTCACAACGCGCCTACCTTAAATCAATACTATAAATGAGGTGTGTAGATGCAAAGGCAGCAATCTCCAAAATATCGAAAAAAAAGTTATGAATGCAGTTCCATAGAGATTCAAATTGTGCACCTAATAAATGCATTGGTTATTTACAAACTCAACTTATTCCCATCAAAATCCGAGTTTGAAAATACGTATTAAAAGCAAAGGCAGCAATCTCCATGTTCTTTTCAAAGCAAAGGTAGCATTCTCCATTTCGGCCAATCAAATTCATAGGAAGTGTCACGTGACAAGATGGCCGCTCCATACTAAAGTAGCATTTTGTGCTGATTTTTCTATGTGAGTTTTTGATGTTTTGAAGTATGTAAAAGTGTGTTTGGAATAAATATTTTCGATAATTATTGAAGATGGATTGTCACCCGACCCCAACATTATCAAAAGACGCCCGCAAACCTATTATTAAGTCAGAAAATAAGAAACGAAATGTTACAAAAATATCATGGAATGTAGCTGTCAGATTTTATTTTGGCTTGGAGGAAAGCATTATAACTCTCAAAAAATTATCTATTAATGATAATCTATTTATTTTTCACTTTTGCACTTTTTATTTCAAAAATACCTAGTATCAGTTAGATAATAATGAGAAGTAAGTATTTCCGTTTCCGAAAATGGAAAATAATATATTTTAGTAGCCATTACATTAAAAATCAGACCATTTGACACCTTTTCTTCACGCCATGTTTGATTTTTTGACAGCCTCCGTGGTCCCGAGGTAACACTCACAATCCGAAGGTCGCGGGTTCGAACCCGGTGTGCACAAATAAATTTTATTTGATTAATTTGTGGTATTTCACAATTAATTCACTTTTTAATAATATCTTAGGGAACGTACCCATACTACGTGACACTTTTAGGGGGGGGGGGTCTTCAAAAGGTCACGCTCCATACAAATGAGCGGCGGGTTCCTTAGGATTTTGGTCAACGGGGGGGGGGGGGGGGGGGGTTAAAAATTGCAAAAAGTTGGTCACGTAGTTTGGGTACGTTCCCTTATATACATATAAAAATCTCGTATCACGGTGTTTGAGGTCGCACTCCTCCGAAACGGCTTTACCGATTTTAATAATTTTTTTAATGTATGTTTGTTAGATATGAGAATAGGTTTTAAAGTATATTTCAGACCGCTAGGTGATTAGGGTGTCCCTATCCAGAAAAAAATCTTTTTTTTTGTTTTTTTTTATTTGGCATCAACAAATACCTATAACCCCAAATTTTAACCCTCCTACCCCCACCCTTCTATTTTTTAAAAGCGATTTTAATATTTTTGTATGAACAAATTTAACCGTTTTTCATATTTCAAACAGAACGAAAGTATTTACATTGTTGAATGAAAGATGGCGCTACGTCCGCCTCATCGAACTTACATCCACACATGCGCAAGACATTCACGAGAAGCGTCGCGTCATTTTGATATTTCATTCGGCATCATGTTCTCGCGTGGGCAAACCATCCAGCTTATTTGTGATGGCTAAAGACGGACTGACAAAAAATTGTATACTCAATTGCTCTTCGAAAGTCATATTGTTTTTCTTTATTTTATTTGCCTACTTTAGTGGTATTTTTAATTGTGTTTATCGGCGGTCATCAGCTACAGCGCTCCGTTTGTCGGGTCAGCTAGTGTAGTATATATATTTTTTACATTTTTTTCCTTAAGGCCTATGTCATCTTTGGAGATGCTACGCGGAGGGTTTTTTTTAAGGAAAGGAAGGAAAGTACTTTCAGCCTCACAACATACCCCAATAATTGGGGATGCCATAGTCTCGCTGGCTCCAGACGGGAGCAGTTGGTGACTCTTGTGCGGCATTCATATAAAAAAAAATGTTTTGACATAATAATATTAAACTGATTTTTCAAACTTGTTTTTTTCTTCCTCATATTACACTATTTTCTTTTTCATATTTTTGCTTCACTGTCTGAATTATTAATTATTCAGAATATTATGTATCATCTTTTCTCATATTTTTTGCTCCACGCATAACAACACCTGTTTTCTGGAAAAAAATGTTCAATAATATCTTCAAAAAGTTTATTTTTTGCAATTACCCCTTATTGAGTTATAAAGTATTCCTTGAAGCCAATCAACACAAAACAAAGATGGCGGTTTTTTGGGAAGGTTTGTAGCAAACACAGCAATCTCCAATGTTGTATGTAGCAAAAGCAGCAATCTCCAACACTTGGTAGCAAAAGCAGCAATCTCCGGATTAAAAAGTTAATTATCTTTTTATAGGCTTGCATTAAAAAAAATCTGATGATGAAAATAATCCATGATATCAAACAGCTATTTAATGTAATTTTTTCAATGTTCTGTGAAATCCCATTTAATGTCTACAAGTTTTTTGCCTTTTTCTCAAAAACACATAAGTGGGAGATTGCTGCCTTTGCATCTACACACCTCAAATCATTTACTTTTGTAAATCTGAACCTGACGGCCTGACGCGGTGGTAAAATACCATAAAATTTCAATTTAGGCGGTTACACATTTTATTAATTTGTATCATTATTTCCTAAATCTCAATTTGGTATTGATGTATACTGTACACAAAATTGCAATTTACACAGAAACACATCATATTTTTACCATCATACCTTGAATACCTAATTTGAAGGGTCGGCCGCGAGTGTAATCTGCTGCCAAAATTTTGATTTATATAAAGATGTTGTATTTTTTTACAAAATTTAAATTAAATATCTAAATTTGAAGAACCGGCCGTGATGTTTTATGTTTAAAAAAAACACATGATTATTTCAAAAAACAAAATTTTAAAAGTGTATTTTAAACTTTTCAAAAATAATTTTCAGTTTTCCGATACATTCAGAAATATTCCATTTATTTTAATTTTATTGATTTTCTGACAGACTATGCCTGAGGTCTGAGGGGTTGGAGTTCTACTGTATCAGTTAGGTTAGAATGCATACTAACGGAGTAGGGCTCAGCCTTGTCAGGCACCAGGCCGGGGGCATTGGATGCCCGGGCAGAGTCCTGGCCGTCGGTAGCCCCTCCGGAACCAGTGGTGCAGACCTCGTTGCCGTCCGGAGCCACCAGTGTAGACTCGAACCACAGCCCCAGGAGTGGCTCACTGTCTTCTGAAAGGCGAAAGTATACTTCTTAATACGGTTTCGATCGTAATAACAGACTTAATACTATAAGACTTTATCGTAGATAATAGAAATGAGGGAGAACCCCTTTGTTTTTACCAACACCAAATGCATATCTTTCATTGCATAGCTGCTTTGATAGTCTGTGCATTTTTGTTGTAGCTCAGCGGGAGCTGTCATGCCACATCTCCCTTTGCATCTAACGGCTTGAAAGAGAGACAACTACGTAGCTATATAAGAGTGTGCTAGGTTGTCCTGTCCAGTGTCTCTTTCATCACTTGTCACCCAAATTGAGTTCAATTTAACCTCTTACTTGCCGGAGATGCGCGGATGCGCGCGGGCGTGCTCATGCGCGCGGAACCAATTTCGAAAAAAATATTTTTGAATGCAAATTTCGACCCTTCTGTGTACAGAATTTGTATGAAGGACAAGGTCAGAATCGCTTGCGCCAACATCATTGATGATATAGCCACAAGTTTCATTCACCTGGTGACACCAGAATATTTAAAATTATCTGTGGAATCGAAATGTCAAATTTGCCGCAATTCAAACTGTCAAAGTCCGATGCATGATACTTGACAAAAACATTGTACAATAAATTAATGTAATTTCCAAATTAACGCAAGTAATGTTGTTTTGATACATAGTTTATTGTTCTAGGAATGTGTTTCGTTAAATAAAATATACGATAGCTCGAAATTAATCCACAAAACATTCAATTCAAAATTCAAAGTGATGCTTTGCATAATTTCCTTGTTTCAGGGTGGCCCGTGACAGGTAAAAAGGCCATACATAAAGAGCAAAGACAATATTACAGTGTATTAGACTGTACTCCGCCATCCAACAATAAATCTTAAATTTAAAAGGTCATCATACAAAAAGCAAAGACATTGCAATGGGCATTTCTCTGAACCAATCACTTTCAATATACCGTCTACTTGACTAGTATTCTGCCCTCTCAATAAGACAGAAAGCCTAGACATTGTTAGCATTACCATCGTCCGTCTCCGAGTCCTCGGAGCACATGATCATGTCTTGGTAGTAGACGGTGGAGTCAGAATGGTCGGCGTCCTGTTCATGCTGCTTCTGCACCACGGCCCTCTTCAGCGCCGTGGCCTTTCGGTAGCAAACCACTCCCAATACCACCAGCAGCTGGAAACAACACCATACGTACATGCATTATTCATCTTAATTTAATTATTATATTATGTGCTTCCACTCCTAATATGTGATAAATGATGAAAAACAGGTAAATTCTTCGGCTTTAAATTAAAGTAAGCAGTTAGTATGAGTCCATATTAATATTCGAAGGTATGTTTTTTTAATGATCGCAGGTGAATCCATAACCAAACACTCAAGCCATTTTTTTTAAATACACCATCGCTCGAGTGGTTAAGATTTACTACCATGTATAATCGCCTCCCGAAGTCAGTGCACTTTACCTTTGGACACTCGCAGTTAATCCTAGTCATGGCAGATACTTCGGACACATTGTAAAATATCTGCCATGACTAGGATTAACTGAACAGATACAGTCAGATTGGGGGGTAGAGTGGATTACTGACCTGGTGCAGCGGCGCACAAGCCACTAGGCGTGCCACCCTCTGCGCGGCCGTGTGCGGCACCGGAGCGTCCAATGGCGCTGGCGGTTCCGCTGCCACGGCTGCATCCTCCCCCTCCGCCTCAAGCCTTGCATCCGCCAGCAGTGCGCGCAGGCCCTCCAGGCAGCGGGCGCCTAGGGCCACCCAGGTCACGTGTACGCCTTGTTGACTGGAACAATCAACATACTAACGTACAGCCTTCCTTGATCTAACTCAGGACATGATGTTAAAAATATACAAAACATATGTACAACCTCTCCTGGATTATATTGCAAAGGATATACATCTAATAGAGAGGGTATAGAGACGATTCACAATAATACCAAGAGCAAGGGGACATTCAACAAAAACATATCTTCTTTCAGTGCAAAACGTACAATATTCTTTGGTAAAATTATTATTAAAAAAAAACTGAATACGAACAAAGACATGACATACCAAAATCATTACTATACAACTCTGTGAATTTATTATCTGTTCGTGCTATATTGTGGCTTAAAATTGCGAGTCAGCATACATCTCAATCTGAATATAATAAACTAGTGGCTCATGTTCATAATACTAGACTAACTGCAAATGATGGACTTATAATTCCCAGATACCTAAATAAATACGGTCAAAGAACTCTAGAATACCTTGTTCCAATAATTTACAACATGTTACCCAACGCAATAAAAAGCTGTGAATTGAGTTTCAGAAGGAAATGTACGCTAAAAAAATGGTTGAGTGAAAGAACTTTTTTGTAGTAATTTCTGTTATTTCCGCTTTTCGTTTTAATGTTTTTCCATTTTTATTTTCTTTCATTTTCTCTGTTCTGTATTTCTTATAAATTTAATTAACAATTTATTTTTTTCATGTACCTGTCTCAATTTAAAAAAAGTAATTGTCAAAAGAACCCGTTGACAAACTGATATCAATCAGTTTAGCGGGACTTAATTTAAAAAATGTAAAACTGTAAATAAATAATAAAGGAATTTTATTAATAAAAAAAAAAAAAAAAGATGGCAATATGAAGATAAACTCAAGGAACTAAAATTACCAAGGTTAAAAGAAAAAGAGAAAGGGGTGACTTGATTGAGACTTTCAAAATTTTATCTGGACATTATACTTGCTTTGGTATTCAGAATTCTTCACCAATAACACAAATGTAAATTTTTATTTTTTTATTATACAGGGTGTCCCAAAAGAAAGTTGATATTTAGTGGAACGATTTAAAAAAAAGTAAGGGTTCTATCGAACAAATGTTTATTAAATACTAAAATACACAATTTGGGAATTTATTTCTGAAAAATAATATCGTCCAAATGTAAACCCTCACGTTCGCGGCATTCATTTAATCGAAGAGTACAATTTCTTATGATGGCTCGCCAGGTAGGCTTCGTGATGGCTGCCATTTCGTGACGGATATTTTCTTTTAATTGCATCAGGGAAGTCGGATTTTTGGCGTACACTTTAGATTTGAGATAACCCCACAGGAAAAAGTCCATAGGGGTAAGGCCAGGACCACGAGGAGGCCAATTTATGTCACCTCTCCTGGAGATCAATTTGCCACGGAAAATTTCACGAACTCATGGCAGAGACATATTGGACGTTTGTCACATTTAGGGGACAAATATTCGATTATCGTTAAGAGTAAATTTGACCCTTTTAGGGGACAGCTCGTACGGTCTCATAAAAATTATTACATCTCCCTTACTATCGACGAGAAATGTGATCTAAGCAGTGTTAGAAAGAGATAACACTACGCTACGATTTGAATTCCATAGATATCCGCAAAACAAAAAAATGATTCGGATTTATGACGTCAAACTTCCACCAGAACAATGTAAGGTGAAAATTTTTAATGTTTGCTTTAAAAATTTTAATATTTCAAAAATAACATGCTTACTTCTAATAATACAATTTGAAAGATAAGGATACGTTCAGAAATATTCCAATTATTTTGATTTTATTGGAATGCGGAAATACTCAAGAATTCGCCGGCCATATACATCTTTTTTATTAGCGACATCAGTAATTTAATCTCAAATCTAGAAGGGTTAAACTTATTTCTAAATTAGATTTGGGCGCATCAGCAGAATGCTGCCAGCTCATTAAATAAAATCAAAATTAAATTTACTATGTCTCAAGGATCGCCAATATTATCATCTACCAACTAAAATCACACACAGGGGTATGCAGAGGATGAACCCCAACACAACTATGTCTCGGCACATGCTTGAATCACATCGCTTGAATCATATGCTTCAATCACATTCATATATACCCTTCTGTTTTTCTGACTCTTACATGACCCACCTCATTTTTTTTTCAGCTTTTGGTAGTGCTCACTACCATATTTGAAGAACTCCTATTGTTGTCATGTAACCGTCACCTGAGCCATCCAATCGATCATTTGATTTGCTTGACGGTGCCATGTCTTCCTCAACTTAATACATTTTCCTTACGCACCTTTCTTCGATCGTTCAATCCACAAGTCCAAAACCATCTAAGCATCCCTTTCTTAATCTTATTCATTGCAATGTATTCTTTCCATATCTCTATATTTTTAACCCGGCGTCAGTACAGTTGGGTCAATTTGACCCGCGCCATTTTAAAATTAGCTTATTTCTTAGAATTTTTGTGCGACGTTGCCACACTTCTCAGTAGCTGGAGCTAACAATCTCCCCTCCCCGCTGGCTATCGCAGTTCAGTGTTGTAGCGGCCGCGACGGTGGATAGACGTGGCTAAATCCGAAAAAGGTAAATATGACCCAACCATACGTTTCGTGTCGTAATTTCGCGCCAATTAATAACTAAACATTACATTCGACAATTGGTTCACCAGCTATGAATTAGTAAACCACTTGCTTCAAGAACACAAACTGACATCTGTAGGCACTGTTCGCAAAAATAAAAGACAAATACCCGAAAAATTTACAAAAACAAGGGGAAAAGAAATAAACTCGTCGACTTTTGGTTTTCAAAAAGATATCACGATCATTTCATATATTCCGAAAAAAATAAAGTGGTTTTACTTATGCCGAGGTTGCATCATGATGACAGTATTGATACATCTACCGGCGACAAAAAAAAATCTGAGATAAATACATTTTATAATGTGACAAAAGATGGAGTATATTATATATATACTCCACCTTTTGGTGGAGTATATTATTCGTGGTTTTACTATAGATCTCAATCATATATATGATATTAGTTCATATTTTGAGAAAAAAATAATGTTTTATTTAAATTTTATAACTTTAAGACAGATGTTGTCTATTTTGTTAAAATTTTACTATACTTTTATAAAAAATGTCATTAACTCGTTGAATGCCGGGAGTAAATGGGGTTGGTTGTAACCAATTAGCGTTCGCAAAAAGCGGCAGCCATGACACCCAATGTCCGGCGATTCTGACAGCGTCCTTGAGAAATTTCGTACATAGAAAGGTCAAAGTTGAAGACCAAAGAATTTTTCCCGCGCATGCGCAAGAACTGCGCACGTTCCCGCGCTCCGGTAAATCATTAATATAAATTATATGGAGTGACCAAGCGAATTGCGGTTTTCTCTATGGTAAAGAGCGATAATAGAGCAAGCGATTCTGACCGTGTTCTTCATACACTTTCTTTATACATAAGGGTCAAAATCGCGTGTAATTCTCACGACACGCCGGCGCACGAGCGGCAAATGAGTGGTTAAAAGATTGTTTTATATGAAGTTGTTTTATTTTACACAAAATCTCGTAAACATAATAGTTTTTTATAAAATTATTGCAATATGTTACTAAATTTCTTTTAAATATTGACATCAAAGCCAGTTTTTAATTCGGGTCTCGTAGACCCAACCCTACTATCATTGTTACATATTTTAACTGTACTGACGCCGGGTTAACACAGTTGTACATGCTTTTATTTATTTATTTTTGAATTTCATGCCCAGCAGGGCTTTTACATGTTTATATTTTTTTAAAGTGAAACTTCTTATAGCCCCGTTGTGATTAAGAATTCGGATGAAACGGAAATGACGCATACAGCACCTGCGAAGCATAAAACTCCTATCAAGGCTCCTATTGGTTGATATATAAAACAGAAATGGCGCCAGGTCTGCGCTCATTGGCTGCTGTGATTATGACCACACTTTTCAAAGCTCCTTGGTTGAGATTTTTTTAGTAAAGTTTCGCTTCTACCGCATGTTAACTGCACTCGAATTTTTTTATCACAAAGAATATCTAAATGAACACAACATCACAAAAACAAAACCCTCTACAATAATGCACGATGGAAAAATAATTTTACTGCAGGGATCTCATTTCAATAGCATTCAGTTCACTTTCATCCTTCTCCGTACTTGGTAGTTGCAAGCCACACTTTCATACATCAGGTTCTGTACCAGCACACCATTGTTGGCTGCTAGCCTTGCTTACATTCTGGCGAGGTTGTAGGGGCGGGAAGTGGCCTTGGCGGGGCTCTTGCCGGTCTGAGGGGGCCCCGAGGGCTGCGGCCCTGTAAGACTCTGGTGCAGGCCACTCAGCAGCACCCACGTGCCGATCATCAGGTGGTTTTGGTACACCTGTCAGACAACGGGAGACAATTATTGGAATATGTTCTATACGAAATACATAGTGGAATTTTAGGTAAAACTTTCAGAACTGCCTTTTCCAGTTTTCAAATTGCACCTATCTATATACAGTACAGACATTGGAAGTATGAATTTCACAGAATTATAAACACCACAGGTTTGCAATTTTTTTCACTTCACTTTTTTGTAGTATTGCTGAAAAATCATTGTAGTATTGCTCGCCTCTGGAGTTCACAAAGCGGCGTTTAGCCCTATTTTTGAGTGCTCACCTTTAAAATTGTAAGTTATCTTTAGTTTACCAATGGTAAGTTAACATTAGTTTATTTTAGTTTTAAATTCAGTACTCTTTGAGGATAGATTATTCAGCGTAAAGCACATTTGAGGTGAGCTATCACAAAATTTTGTGATGTCTGTGAAAAGCTCGAGCGAAACAGAGACTTCAGATGGACCAAACTATTTTAAAAAATTCGAAATTCTTTCAAATACTCACATAGCCCCCTGCCCTGGTGGAGTTCCTGAGGATCTCCCCGATGGAGTGGAAGAGGCCGAGGGCTCCCTCCACCAGCGCGGCAGCCAGATTCTCGGCCTCCTCGTCTTTAGGGTGGACTGACGCCTGAAAATGTCACAAAACCATTAGTTATTAGCTACCCATCACAATGTTGGCCATGGTCACCGCACCACCAATTGGGGTATTTTGTGAGGTTGAAGGGAGTGGTGAAGAGAATGAGATGGAAAAGAGGAAGGTTGGGAAATAACTGGTCATTCATACCTGGCCACCAAAAATGACAAAAGACATTTCAAGCAATCTTTTGATTCTGAATAATGGTCTTTCTAGCACCTGGAGCAGTAGATACTGAGAGTATCTACCACTCCGGGTGCTAATTAAAAGGTATTTTGTAGCAATAATTAAAACAAGGAAATCAATAGAAAATAAAATATTTATGTAAAGCAAAGCGAGCTACATTTAATTTCATAAAACTTTTACAATAATCACTTCTTCTAATAGTGCAAAATTATTTTGTGGTAACATTTCTGTCAAAACCCTGAGGAAGTCAGCTTTGCTGACGAAACATGTCGGTTTTTGTAAATAATTAAGTGGTTAATACAAAGTAGTCTATTACAAATTTGAACTTTTACAATAATTTGGTAACTAGTAAGTGTAGAGTAGTTAAATAAAAAATACAGTAAAACTGTTTATAAGAGAGATTTTTACAAGATGTTTCATGCTTTAAGCTGGACACACGACAGGACCATTTGGCCCCGAGGCATTTGGATGAGTCCATTTAGACACAATACAAATTAGGGGGACATACAAGACCGAGCTGAGCCATACGGAACTAGGCCATTTTGATCGACTCCAGATACTAATATCTACAGCCTGTATGTTTGACGAATATCTACAGCTCATATGTTGAACTAATATCTACGAACTTCAGAGTGTTGACTAATATCTACAGAGCGTAGGTTGAACTAATATCTACAGAGCGTAGGTTGGACTAATCAGCTAAATGTGTCCAATAGTCCGATATTAGGGATTTTTACATACATACTTACATAAATTAAGTTTGTTAAACTGCATACGCAATATTACGTTATTCCAATATGCTATACATAATTGCAAATCCAACCTCTGACAGTACTGTAGATATTCGTCAACACTTTGGTTCTCATAGATATTAATCAACAGTTTGAGCTGTAGATATTCGTCAACACTTTGATTACCATTCCTGTAGATATTAGTAGACGCCTCCTTTTGATCTATCACTATCGAACCGACATCAACTTGTGAACCAAAATCTTATACGGATACATAAAATGGGTTATTTTTTTTACAAATATTCAACAAAGATTTATTTAAAATTAAATAGTAAGAAATAATATAGAAATAACTCTTTGACTTGACTCAGTGGATTTTGGACACGCCAAATTTTAAACGGTGCCTGCCTGTACACATCAAGCCATCTGAGCTTCCCCACACGAGCTTTGGCTCTGCGTGGGGCCTCTTGGCTTATTAGCTCTGCCTTGTGTGCCCAGCTTTAAAAGATTTCATTTTTCCTGTTCTTTTGAAAACAAAATAAGATAGTTTCACCACTATATGTAAATGTGGACAGTACTAACATGCGTGGTGGCACAGAGGAGCCACGCGGCACTGATGTCACTGAGCAGAGTGATGCGTGCGGACGTCAAAGGCTCCAGGCATGGCAAGGATAGAGCTGTCTGGCAGATGGATACCTCGTTCACCAGGAAGCCAACCCTGGATCGAATAATTAATTAAACAATATTATATAATCATTGAAAACAACATTAGAATATCAAAATAAAATATAGAAAATCAGAAAAAGATATAGTCGGCTTTTGGAATTGAACCCAGGACCTTGGCCTTGCTGGGGCTCTGCTTTAACCACTGAGCTAATTCAACCCTGTCCCCTTCGGTCATATTAAACTGTATCATACTTCGACCAAGTACCAATATTATCTTCATTTTCTTAATGCATACTTTTTAATTTGCTGCTATCTTTATGCATGATAGGACAGGTACTACAGCAATACAAATAATTACTTCACAATCTGTTGTGTTGTATCGCATCCCTGATAAAAGACGTATATATACACGTTTCTCGTTTAAAACAATGTCAATAGGCATTGTGTCCGTGAATGTGTTAAGTTCAGCCAATGAGTCGTCGTACAGAACGCACTGCGGCACCCAGCTGATTCGAGTACTAATTCTGTAAAATTGTAACAATCAGTCAGTTAGTACAATATAATACTGACAAGGTGGTGTCGGCGGAATGATGCTGGTAGTGGCAGGTGGTGGAGTCCCGTGCGGCGCGCAGTCTCAGAAGGTAGCGTTGCAGACAGGGCAGGGCCCCGCAAAGGGACAGCAGGGTGGCACCCGCACGCAGCGGCGCCAGCAGTGAGCGACACTCCTCCCAGATCACCTTCTGTACATTCAAACAATACACTATGATTTAAGGCAATTAACTGCGAAGAAATGCAAAATCAATTCAAAATTTGTCAAGGGAACTGTTTTCTTGTTTATTTACTTTAAATCGTTGAGGAACCAATGATAATAATTAATAAATAATTAAAGACTCCTCTGAAACACATTGTTCTTATTTATGACTATTTTATCCAAAAAACTAAGAAATGAACAATGGAACAACGTGTTAAATAGTTATGATACTGAGACTTGCTCAAAAAACTTTGAAAATATATTGTCTCAACACATAAAAAATTCAACTACTGAAACTACAGTCCGCATTAAATCTAAACTAAGAATTTTAAAGCCTTGGATTACACAAGGACTTATAATATCAATTAGAAACAAAGAAAAACTTTACAAAACAACATTGAAAAATCCTCTAAATGAAAAAGCATACACTTTTTAAAAAAATTTAAAAATAAATTAACAAACTGTATCAAACAAAATAAAGAAGACTATTTCAAAAATAAAATACTTTCTACAGACAATAACAATAAACAAATATGGAAAACAGTTAACTTAGCCATGGATAACACTAAAAAAACACAAAAAATAAAATACATTGAACATGAAAATAAAATCATAGGTGCTAATAAACAACCTAAACAATGTGCAAACATCTTTAATTCTTTTTTTAGCCCAGTCAGTGGGGGATAAAAAGGGCCTTTAGCTTGCAAAAGGTCATGTAGTAGCGATTTTGATATATGTTGTTAAGATTGGGATTCTAAAGAAAAAAAAAAGTTTTCGACCTCGGGAGGGTCGAGCTCGATCCGCCATCTTGGATTGAAGGTCCCAAAATTTGGTTTTTTCAAAATAATTATGAAATGGTTGATTTTACAACCAAGTTGTTGAAGGTGAACTTGAAGAAAACTAAATTACGTACATTTTATGTATAGAGTTTTTTTTTTGTAAGTCTAATAGGTAACGAGTTACAGTGGCGGAAATGTGAATATTTTTCTAAAAAATGATGAAATTCCCAATTCGTGTTATTTTTTCGGGATATTCATTACATAACTAGCTGTTAAAAACCTGCTCCGTAGGGTTTTACTGCTAGGCCCTGTAGGCAGTTTTTGGTTTGGCTTCGCCCAGTTAGTGTTGGTGACCATTTTATATATAATTATATTATATAATATATTTTTTATCATACAATTATAATAATTTTGTTAACTCATCCACACAACCATGAGGTAGAGAACATGGCGCATTTTTTATTGTGGTATCCCCTGTAGGTCTACTCCACAGATATACCAGATTTCTTCAGATATATTTAGATTTCGAAATTATTTTATATATTGGCTATTGCCTAATGATACTTTTTTGTTGATGCCGGTTGGTTGATATCGACATCTTAATAACAGTCTTCATCAATGTCATCATCTAATTCATTGCCTGTGGTACTGAGATTCTGGGCTTCCATTGACAAAATCTCTTCATCTTCTTCCTCGACATCGATATGAACCTCTGGCGAATTTCGGCATGTTTGACCATTACAGCACCCACACACAATAGAACAATTCAATCCAGCTTTCCTGCAGCCACATGTAACGCCGCATCCTTTTTTACAATTACATGAAATAAATTTCAATAAAGTCTCGGGTGCTGGTTTCTTTGTCATTCTTACTGGAACAAACCCGTTGGTGCCACGTTTCCAGCCCCAGTTTTCTGGATTTTTTGGATTCCATACAATTTTTTGGACTTGGTGGTACGTCCTAAATGTATGGTACCGTGCAGCGTCGTTCGTTGGTGGCAAAGAGGCAAGATTGAATTTGCTTTTTGTTGTTGACTTTGTGAAACGTTGGTAGCGGACTTCTTCCAAGGTTTCTTTATCCATGTCACCCCCGTACAAAGCAACAAGAAAGCGTTTTCCTGCATCTGCTATGTCTTCTGGTTTTGCATCATGTTGTTTGAAGATTCCTATCATGGCATCGAGTCTTGTGTCGTTCTGTACAAGTGAACAAAATTTTGTTTTTCCTTGGTTGAAGAAGGACGATGTTGTATCGCAGCCACTAAAGGCATGGAGAAACAGAATATTCTCAGCCGCTTCTTTGTATTTCACACTATTCGCCAAATACAGTCTTTCAAAAGTTTTGCCTCTCCCGGGTTTGCGAAGATATATACTTCTTTCGGGTGGTGCCAATGCTGTTAGCAGAACTAGGAGATCAACGTCTTCGCCAATAACGAATACAGCGTCAAATGATGAACACAAGGAAATCGCAATATTGACAATCAACTCATCAGCATCTTCTTCAGCCTGTTTAACTGTAAAATCAGCCTGTATAAATTGCTTTGTAAGCATCGAAATCAGACGGACTTTGTTATTTTCATTGACTAAAAAACGTTCTTGTGAAACTTGAACTGGCATTGTTTCATCGAAAAGAACATCTGCATACATATGCTTCTTCGATCGGCGAAGTCTTTCTGCGGTTTTTGTATTTTTTTCACCATCATCTAGCGGATATCCATCGAAAACAATAACTGCATGTGATCCATAGTGATGTCTTACATAGTAAACGTACTTCTCGCAAATTGACTCAAAAAATCATTACGATTCCATACAACTTTATGTAAAAGGTATCCTCCATCCACAACATTAATTTTGCTACCTTCAAGTTGCACGCCTTCTGGAAGTTATTCAAAAACACCTACTAGCACACATTTCGTACCTTTGCGCATTCCTTTTTCAGAGAAAAGCGACAAAGGAAATGGGGCGAGTTAGAATTTAAGGTAATCCTTCAATTCTTCGTCGGATTTCTTCAAAATACACATTCTCTGGAACAACATTAACGGGTTGATGGAAATAGTTGTTTCGCCGATCTTGATGCTGCTGTTGACTGCTACTAATGGAATAACGTTGTCCTTACGTTTGAATTTAATAGATTCAAAATTTGTATACCTGGTAACCATGTTCGACATCCTCTCGGTACCTATTTCTCTGGATAAATGACAATTAATCTTTTCATCCCCGACAATTCCAGTACTGATAGAAAGAAGTGAATTGATTCCAAGTCAGCTATAGACTAGGAGCCCATTATAACAACGTCAATCAACGTCATCGAGCACACGGATGATGCTATATAAGTATATTGTTTGTGGGAATACGTTAAAATGATATTTTGTAATATGTTCTTACAAAAATTTATCAAGAAAACTTGAGTTTTACAATTTTTTGTCAAAATTGTCTTCTTTCTTCCGCTGTAACTCGTTACCTATTAGACTTACAAAAAAAAACATTTCACATAAAATGTACGTAATTTAGTTTCCTTCTAGTTCGCCTTGAACTACTTGGTTGTAAAATCAATCATTTCATAATTATTTTGAAAAAACCAAATTTTGGGACCTTCAATCCAAGATGGCGGATCGAGCTCGACCCTCCCGAGGTCGAAAACTTTTTTTTTTCTTTAGAGTCCTAATCTTAACAACATATATCAAAATCGCTACTACATGACCTTTTGCAAGGTAAAACTACGGAATGACTGGGCTATTTTGCTAATGTAGGAAAAAATCTTGCGAAAAATATCAATAAATCTTTTAACCCGAAAACACAAACGATTGAAAATGTACAAAATCATAGTAATTTAACAAAATTTGAAAAACCTCAGAAAGTGAAGTTTTAAAAATAATAGAAGGCATGAAAGGAGGTTCGTCTCCCGGATTTGACCTTAATACAGTACATTTTCTAAAATCCATGAAAATTCATTTGGTGAAACCAATTACTCATTTGATAAACTTAAGTTTAACAGAGGGAATATTTCCGACAAACTATAAAAATACAATTATTTCACCTATTTATAAATCTGGAAATCCTCAACAAGTAACTAACTATCGCCCAATTTGTCTAATCTCAAACATTGGAAAGATTTTTGAAAAAATTGTGAAAAATCAATTAGTCAGTTTCCTAGAAAGTAATAAAATTCTTCACAAAAACCAGTTTGGTTTTATAAAGTCACTCAGCACACAAGATGCTATTGCTAATGTAACCTCATACATCAACGAATCATTGGATAAAGGTGAAAAATGTGCCGGTATATTTATTGATCTCAGAAAAGCTTTTGATAGTATATCCCATGAGATTCTACTAAAAAAACTAAACAATATAGGTATAAAAGACAATGCAATTAAATGGATTTTGAACTACCTAAAAAATCGACCGCAAGTCGTAAAAATAAATCAGATTAATAGCGATAAAGAAATATCAGACTTTGGAATCCCTCAAGGTACAGTAATAGGACCAATCCTTTTCACCATATATGTTAATGACATTTTTTTTCAACCACTACATGGCCAAATTACTTCATATGCCGATGACACGGTATTAATAATTAGCGATAAAACTTGGGAAAAAGTAACATTTAAAGCCACCGAAGACATAAATATTTTAAAGAATTTCTTCGACGTAAATTTACTATCACTGAATGGTAATAAAACATTTGTAATTCCATTTGCAATACACAAAAATGATACCCCTAAAAACATTGACATCATCATCCATGATAATTCCAAAACACATAGTAAAAATTATTGTATCCAAAACTGCACAATATTAAAAACAACAATCACAATCAAATATTTAGGAGTCATTATCGATAAAAATTTGAAATGGAAGGAACAAATTTGTCAAGTTGTAAAAAAAATTAGAAAATTGATTTATGTATTTTTAAGAATCAGAAATTTTTTATCTGTAAAAAACTTATATCTAATATATTACGCTTTGGTTCAATCAACTTTACAATATGCTATCATTAGCTGGGGATCCGCATACAAAACTAATCTTTCCCCAATTGAAGTTGTGCAGAGGCTAATAATTAAAATCATATTAAAAAAACCTTCTGACTACCCAACGGATCAATTATTTAAGGAATTCCAAGTACCATCTTTCAAAGATCTATACAATAGAAATGCATTGATTCAAACTATAAAAGAAAAAGAAAAATATCAATTTATAACTGAAAACCGTACTAGACATAAATATATTTTCTCATGCCCAAAATTAAACACTTCCTTTGCACAAAATTATTATACTTATCAAGGAAGACTTATTTTCAACCGATTACCGGATGAAATTAGAAAAATTAATGATAAAATCCAATTAATAAACACTGTTAAAAAATATTTTAAAGATAATATAAAAAAAAAAACTAAAACATAAGTTTCCGACTAATCTAATCTCAAGAACAACTACTTATAACTCAGTTTCCAAGTGATACTCTGTTCTTCAAATAAGTTAAATTTTGTATTGTTTTTAGCAACTATTTACATATCACCAAACTTACAACTTATTTTTTTTTACATTCACATTGTAATTTAAGAACTTAAATATAGCATTAAAAATGTACACTACTCTTCCAGACACAAGCTAATGCTTCCATGGAAGAGTGGTATTAACGTATTTTAAAATGAACATGTACGCAAATTACTACATTATCTAAGTGTATATTATATTTTATATGCTAAAATAAATAAAGAAAAAAAAAAAAAAAAAAAATATATATATAGTGTTTTGATTATTAAAACTAAACAATGCTTTTTTTTCCTTTTCTGTGTCAGAGAAATCAATCTAAAATGGTTTGAAAAGCCTTCCTTCAGAAAGAACAAATGTAAAAATCTTAAGTGATCTTCCACTGCTTCTCACCATCCACTTTGCCAGTGACCTCAATTGCATCTATAACTAGTTATGTAAATAGTTCTGTGAATAGTAGACATCGCATCCAAAAAAGTATGTTTATTTTCAATTATTTAAGAATTTGTAAATACGTATTTAAAAACCTACCTATTTTAAGTAACCCCTGACACAAAAAAGAGCTGATGACCTTGAAACGCCTGAACAGATTTTCATGAATTGTAGCTAAGAACCACATCTGGATCACGTCAGCTTTCAAACAAAAAAACTGCATCATAATCGGTTGAGGAATTATACAAATTGTCCAGAGAAAAGTTACTACAGTAGAACCCCGATAATTCAAAATCATTTTACTTTTTAAGCAAAAAACAAGAACAAAATCAATTAAAAAGAGTACATCTAGACAGTAAACAAACTAATCAAAATGACAATCCATATTCCATAGATAGATATCACACCCCAATTTGTGAAAGGAGGATCGCCTGAAATTGGCCCATTCTTTTTTCAAATTTTCCTGAGACAGGTAGGAACCATAAGGGAACGTACCCATACTACGTGACACTTTTAGGGGGGGGGGGGGGGGGGGGGGGGTGGGGTCTTCAAAAGGTCACGCTCCATACAAATGAGCGGCGGGTTCCTTAGGATTTTGGTCACCGGGGGGGGGGGGGGGGGGGTTAAAAATTGCAAAAAGTTGGTCACGTAGTTTGGGTACGTTCCCTAATATTGAAAAAAAATGCAAGTAAGAAAGTTCAAATAAACATGACTATTTCAAATTTGAAAAAAGAATTTTCACTGATCCATTAAAATGGCCACTATCTTGAACCGAAAAGAAACGAACAAAAAAATTAAAGACAGATGAAATGCAAAACGGTTGAGTTAAAGCAGGACTCCGCTAAGCTCAGTCAATAAATAAATCAATATCCATAATATGAAAATTGACACTTACCTTGACATCCAGAGCGGGCTGCGCCAGTGGTGTATCGACAGGCGTGTCGGCAGCGGGTGTAGTATCGGTCCCGGCAGCAGCGGGCGGGGCGGGCTGGGTGGCGGGTGTAGGGGCGGGTTGCAAAGCAGGGGCGGGCGGGCCTGGCAGTGCGGGCGCCGAGTGTGCAGCACGCAGCGTGCCTGTCAGTACCTCGGCCAGCCCATCTGTGCGGCGACGCTCCGATTGGCCGGATTTACCGGGTTCCGGAACTGGAATTATTTATTTAATTTAATGTAAGATGGGCTGAGGGACTAGCAAGGAAAGGGGTGAAGGAATCACATGTGGAATTCGAGACGGCCGTATATCTACATATCGAAATGTGGGTCAAGGGTGGGGCACTATTGGAGAGGGCACCCGAAATGAGAATCCAAAGTACTCATAAACTGACCAGACCCTAGACAAACCAGGTAACTACTCAATCTGGACAGAAACTCACTGACGGAACTGGTAGGACTACTAACTAACGGGACACTACCACCTCCGAAGACACACGCAGTTGTTGGGAGTGAATACAGAAGATGAAAAGACAAATTCACCTATGGTGCCACCGTCCCGCCCTGATGGGAACAAGGCTTAGAAACCTGGGAAGACAAGATGAGAAAACGGAAGAAAGCCAAATATACAACGACAACTCTGGTGAACTTTATCAAAGGGACCGGCTTACTGAAAAAGGAATGAGGTAAAATGGGAGATAGCACAATGGGCCCATGGCCTGAATGCTCATGGGAACTACATGTAAACCACCTCTTGTAACGTAACCATCAAAATCCAGTTCAAGCTTTATTGGTACTGAGACACATGCTCATAAATGAGCATGCTCATTTCCCCTTCCAACAGCTGGATAATTTGTGAGCATACTCATTTGAGCATGACACACATTCTACTAGGTGGCATTTGCTCATTACTAATGAGCATGTCTGTCGCTCATTAGTAATGAGCAAAAAAATCTATATACTGAATGCTATACACCTAAATCAATTAACCAAATTGCTTAGATTTATCGAAACTGTGTATTTCTGAAAATACTGATTCACAACGGCAGCGTCACAAGCTATCGATAGGGTGCAGGAACCATGGAGCACATAATAACAGTGCAAAGGGAATCAATACTGCCAGCATCTACAAGAATGAAAGGAGCATATAGTGTGTGAGTGAGGTGTGAACTTACCAGCGGTGGTGTTGGGCGGAATCTTGGCATCCTTCAGGAGCAGCGTCAGGACGGCGATGTCCGACCGTGGCAGTGCGGGTGACTCAATGCCGCACAGACCGGCCAGAGGAAGCAGTAGCTGGAAAAACAACATACATCAGAGAAACGAAGACAGAATTGAACAAGAGTCTTTTCTGGCCTTATGTTTACAATGTTACCGATAGAATTGCCAGGATACTGAGGAAAGCAAGCATCAAGATTGGATAACAACCAAAATCCAAGACCTTTTGAGACCGGCAAATACCAAGTTTCCTCTTGAGACAGATAGAATTCAAAAATTCAGTTCCATGACAAATCAGAATCATATAATTTTAACATCCCTTCGAAAAATTACGAAAAAAAAAATTGAAAAATAACCTAACCTAATTTAATCAATTTTTTCATCACTTTTAATGACTTTTCTAAGGAGGTGTTGAAGTTGCGTGATTCCGAGTTGTTCAGTCACCAAAAAATTTGCAGCTCAGGAAGTGACAAAGTGTGTGTAGGCAAGACAGAATGGACTATCACCAAAAGGATCTCAGATCAAACTCGGTCATCCGCTCAAATCGACAATTGAGCCAGCACTTAATTGAAACCAACCATTACTTTGGTTTTGTTCCTGAAATATTGGGAAGACCCACAACGCATTGAGCACACCTAATTACGGAGGCAATTGAAATCCACAAAAATCACATTAATATTAATAGCGATGACGGGGGCTAAGCTTAATAGGTCTTTGATGGTTTTTAACTGATTATTATACTGAAATACCGGCCCTAAGAGGATTAACATGTGCACCACGATGTCACTCCTACGGACATAAACCCACTTCACCGCAATCTACACATCTGCCCTGATGACTGTAATGCTAAAGGAGGAAGCACAAAACGGCATAATGACCCAAAAATTAATTGTGATAATACCTTTGGCAGTGAAAAGTTTCCAGCCTAACCTTTCCAAATACCATTTATGTGTCAGGCCGGAAACTTCTCACTCCACCCTCGTATATAAGACTTGCACTCCAAATAACAAACACACCAAAAGAAAGTGTCTGTTCTAACCAGATAACCAAAGGACTGGATCCATATTATCGGGGCCCACTGAAACAACTATGTTAGAATGGATGTGTTTACCTGTTTGATGGAGACGCTGGGCAGTGGGGCTCCCTCAGGGGTACCCCCGGCCTGCTCCGACAGCTTGAGCAGAAGCTGGCGGACCAGGACGCGACAGGCGTCTCGGACTGGCCCCACATTCTCGGGGCCCACTGAAACAACAATGGTAATTTTTTTTTTTTTTTTTTTTTATTTAAGTTTTTATTCCAGCAGGGCTGGGAGGGTAGTGCAATCCCAGTCTGCCATATTACATAAACTATAGTATAATATATTTTAAAGAGCAAATAAAAATCTAAAAGAAATAAAATATGGCAGCGTATTAGGTTAGGTACCTAACGAAAACAAAAAAAAAACAAAAAATGAATATAAAATTCGAACATAAATAATAATAATAAGAATTAATCACAAAATTAAAAACAAAATAAAATAAAATTAAACAAAAATTTTACAGAAATTAAAATTAAAAAAAGAAATATTACTTCTTCAAACTTCGCAAATTTATTTTGTGGCATCATTTTTCATATAATGAATAACTTATTACTTTGTATAAAACCACTATATTTAAAACAATATCAACATGTTTCGACAACAATGTTGTCTTCATCAGGATATGTTACTATGATAAATGACAAACAAGTATAGACAAATTAGAATAAATAAGAATAAATTATAAAATAGACATAAATAGACATAAATTATAAACAACATTGTTGTCGAAACATGTTGATATTGTTTTAAATATAGTGGTTTTATACAAAGTAATAAGTTATTCATTATATAAAAGAAATATTAGTTTAAAAAGGAGGTATTTAACAAGCAACATCTCTGTGGGACATATAAATAAAATCATAGAGTCCTTGGAATCATTTAAATGTTAATGTGGAAGAGAAAAGCTTGTGAAATAAAAACATATTCATTTTTAAAATTAGAATCCAACCAAATACTATTCTTAATCAAACCAAATGTTGTAAATGATTGTGTGACTGAAAACTTGTTGGATAAAACGAGATAGTCCCGGTCCCTCTTCATTTTATCCTGTCATCTGGGTAATAAATACACTCTGTCAACAATTTTGAGATTTTTATATAATTTTGGTAAAGTTGTCGAAGTCCGCTTCACTTGGCCAATAGTATAAATATGAATCATAGCATCAAACACTTAATATATCAAGCAAGTGAATTAATTTTTTACAAAATTAAAATGAAATAAAAACATATTAATTTTTTGGTAAATATTTCCCTATCGAGTCCACGCTCAAAACACACTTTAAAAAATTAAAACAAATTGTACTAGGTAGATAATGGTTAGCAATAAGTAATTCAGTAACCGGAATTGAAAAATACTGCGTTTTAATTAAATTTTTTTAATTTAAAAAATGCGAAATGCGAAAGGACCGCCATGTTAATTACGACGTTGAAATACACATATTTAAAAGAAAAAATCACTTTCTGTCAGTTAGACAATAATAAGTACGAATTGCAATCTTCGGAAATGATAAATAATGTGTAGGTATTAATTATGAATCATTATTTTGTTCGGTTTCATAAACACAAAAAATCACGCGAGACTTTTGCCGTCGTAATTAATAACATGGCGTTCCTTGAGAAATGATATTTCGCGTTTTTAAAGATAACAAAATAACCATATTTTTCAATTCCTAGTACTAACTGTAATCTACCTAGTACAATTTGTTTTAATTTTTTAAAGTGTGTTTTGAGCGTGGACTCAATAGGGAAATATTTACCCATTTTTACAATTAGAATCCAACGAAATACTATCCTTAATCAAATCAAATGTTGTAAATGATTGTGTGACTGAAAACTTCTTGCACAAAACGAGATAGTCCCGGTTTCCCTTTATTTTATCCTGTCATCTGGGTAATAAATACACTAAGATTTTTATATAATTTTGGTAAAGTTGTCGAAGTCCGCTTCACTTGGCCAACAGTATAAATATGAATCATAGCGTCAAACACTTAATTACATCGGACAAGCAAGGGCGTAGCTAGGATTTTGTTAAGGGGGGGGGCAGGTGTAGACAAATCAAGAATATATGTAAGGTAAATGCTGCAACAAAATAATACCTACTGGGGGGGGGGGGGTGGCTAGAAAATTTCAGAAATACCTAGGCTATTTCCGTCTATAAAAAGACCGCCAGGCACAAAATTCTCCCCGATTCGGGACATTCCATGGGGAGCCATAGAGATACGAAAATATAATATAATTCAATATTTTTGTGACAATATCCTTAGTAGTGTCACCTCCCCGTCGGGCGGTCTGCCCCCCCCCCCCCCCCCCCCCCCTTCCCCCCCCTCGCTAAGCTACTGTGTTCAAGCGGTTTTCAGTCATCGTTAATCTCAGCCATACTTTATGTTACTTGTAGTGCAAGGTTGTGCCAAGTAAATAAGTTGCTTTTTTAGTTGCGGTAAAGAAAATGTTCGCCTCCTTAAACACTTCAGTAAAATCTAGTTTTTCGAGATCTTTTCTGGTCATACCCTTGTTCTACCATTTTTATATCATAGTTCGGCTTCTTGATTAAAATTAAGTAAATCGTAGTATAGGCAAAAACTTTGTGCTTTTTCTTTAAAATCAAGTAACGACGTATTCAACATTGCATTGTACAGGGATGTAGCGACATTAATCCGAAAGCAGGCAAATTTTGGGAGGCGTCTACTAATATCTACAGGAATTCCAAAAACTGAAAAAAATCGAACTAATATCTATGAGAACTAAAGTGATGACGAATATCTACTACTCAAACTGTTGACTTGACTAATATCTATGAGAACCAAAGTGTTGACGAATATCTACAACTCAAACTGCTGACTAATATCTATGAGAACCAAAGTGTTGACTAATATCTACAGCACTGGCAGAGGTTGAATTTGCAATTATAAGAGAATAACGTAGTATTGCTTATGCAGTTTAAAAAACTTAATTTATGTAAGTATATATGTAAAAATCCCTAATATCGGACTATTGGACACATTTAGCTGAGTAGTCCAACCTACGCTCTGTAGATATTAGTCAACACTGGGAGCGTCATAGATATTCATCCGACCTTAGCTCTGTAGATATTAGTCAACACTCTGAAGTTCGTAAATATTAGTCAACACTCTAAAGTTTGTAGATATTAGTTCAACATATGAGCTGCAGATATTCGTCCGACATACAGGCTGTAGATATTAGTATCTGGAGTCAAATTTTGGTCACCAAAACGCTGCTCCAGTGCAGATATTAGAGAATCTAAATAAGGAATGATAATCGATCGCTTCCAAAAAATCACATGGAGTCTAAGCAAGGTAATTGGACCGATGTTGTTGGCAAGATACAATGCGTGGGACTTGCATATCAGTTCCAAAGGCAGCTGCAGTTCTAATTGAAATATCTAAAATATTTTAGCTCTCTATGTCTACGTTGCTTCAATGATAATTTATAACAGAAATTATACCTTTAATTTGACTCATACATGCGTACATATTGATAGTTTCCGATTGTAAAGCATTGGCAATAGGTTCCAATATGCCTGAGTACTTGGCTATCAGCTGAACACATATAATGAAAACTGATTTAATAACAGCGCAATGTAACTGATAGGCACGTTTTCTTGATGCTTCATTAATCATGATCAACTAAAAGGGTAATAATAAAAATTAAATTGATTCTCACAAACAATAGGCTACCGACGTAAACTTTACGGTTTGTGAGCATTCCTGCACCTTCTAGGGGGGGGCAGTTGCCCCCCCCTGCCCGTACCTTGCTACGCCCTTGCGGGCAAGTGAATTAATTTTAACAAAATTAAAATATAAAAATGGAGATTTTTTCATCATAAATACTCACTTTTCATAATAGTAAAGCTAAATCTAAATTAATATGTAATAATAAAGCTAAATCTTTTTAAGAAATATTCCATATTAACCAAGTTTATCATAATTTTATGTAGATGTGTATGTATCCTTTGACTGAGTAGGTTTTGCTAATTTTATGTACCTATTTGTATATTAACTTTTATAATATAACATAAATTCCATTTGTGACAGGGCCTACAAACTCCTAGGATTCATTGTAAGAGTGACTAAACCATTCAGATCACCACATGTAATCAAGATATTATATTTTTCTTTTGTTCGCTCCATACTAGAATTTGGATCAGTGATTTGGAATCCCCAATACAAAGTCAATATTGAAAGGTTAGAAAGAACCCAAAAAAAATTTTTGAAATACTTAGACTTTAAATCGTTCCGAATATCAGAACATGTAAAAGATTCCTTAGCATTCCATAAAATTACATCACTAGAAGAGAGAAGAAATATATCCGACCAGAAATTTTTATACAAAATCATCAACAACGCTGTTGACAGCAACTATCTTCTGGAAAACATCCATTTCCACTGTCCAGTACGTAATACAAGAACAAACAAACTATTCCACATCCCACAATCAAAAACTAACTACTCACAACATACATTTCTGAAAAGGACGTGCACAAAACATAACAATATCCTTTCAGACGCTGATATTTTCCATTTGTCCTCAGTTCAATTCACAAAATATGTAACGGAGAAGATCAAAACAGATTGTTGATCGTGAATCCTGCTGTGTGCCTTATTTTATTGTTTTTCTCTTATTATGTTGGTTTCATCTGATTTTCGTATGAATTATTATGTTGGTTTCATCTGATTTTATTATGTTGGTTTCATCTGATTTTCTGTAATCTAGTTAGGTATTATGTATGTATAACTTCTTATATTAATGAGTTTTTTGTTTTTTCTTTAAATTCTATATTCTCAAATGTGGAAACTTCACTGGTTCATGCAAATTTGTCAAATGTAATTATTTAATAAAATATGTACAACTGTTTGTTTCCCAAATAAATTAAAATAAAATAAAATAAAATAAAATAAAATAAAATAACTGGATTATTCTCTTAAAACTTCTAATAAATTTTTCGGTGATGCCAGTCTCCTAAGACCACCTGGTCGAGGTTGTTCCTATTCAAGTCGTCGAGACTAAAACATGGCGTCACTTGTGCCAGACATTTTGTAACAATGAGTGTGTTTTAGTTCAGTGCTAGGAACAAAACAGACGACAAAGAATGACAGGAAATAGAAATGACAGCTAAATCAACTCTTTGGTTGCAAATGAGGTTAGAAAATCATTCTAGTTTTTATGTTTCCAGAATTAAACAATGATTGGTGGCGACAGCTATGTGCAGGGACCGTGCGCTGCAATTTTTTTTTTTAAATAACACTTGATACCAACTTAATTACCGGAAAAACTATCAAGTTAATCAATTATTTATTTAATGTTTCTTCACAATTAACGTTCGTTATTTAGCATCTAATTAACCCCGATAGGGGATTAGGTTCTTAGTTTGGTTATTTAAATAATTTATGCGTTTTTCCTAACCTTCAAACTTAACTTTGAATGGGAAAAAATGAAACTTTAACGAGTTTATGTGGCGATCATGCTCCAGAAACTTTGATTTTCTGTTTCGGCTGTTCACGGTTACATCTTTTACCATCTCTTTCGACATAAAAGTAGATACCAAGTGTAATTTTAAAACTTTCTTGCATATTGAAAACGGAATTTGGCAACCTTATCTTTTTTTGAGTGAGTACATAACAGGAGTATCAGATACTTGCATATCCCTGCAGAAGATGGGTCTAAGTCTAAAAGATAGACATTTGCACAATACTGTTTTGAACTTTGAATAAAAATGGAATTTTTACGCATTTTTTACCAACTATCCAAAGGTAATTTTTTGTCAGTAAGGTAAGTTGTTTCTTGAAGTAGTGTAATATTTTATTTAATTGTATTTAATTTAATTTAAGAGTAATATTTAATTTCCAAAATCTGTGCCTATTAGAAGTGCGGCGGCTTGTGGAATATTTACCAAGAAATTTTATTGTTGAATTTAGGTACTAAATGCTAACAATGAAAGGTTTTCAACACTATCAAATCTATTTATGGATACGACTTTGGAAGCATTATTGTAATTAAATGTTAATTTCTTTAAACTATGAAAAAAGCATAAAATAAACTCACGGTACGACGGATAGGTGGAGATGAGGTGTGCCGACAGAGCAGCCAGCGGCGTATAGAAATTTTCATGGCTATTATCATATTTCTGGAATTCGGTGTTGCTGGAAAGACAAAAAAATTATTAGACTTGCCAAAGAACGTAACAATACACCACGGAATTTACAAGGAAAACCATGAACCTAAATCTACTAAGCGCCAAGAAAAATAATACGGTGGAAACTTCATGAAAGAATCTAAGAAATAATACAAGACGTATTTGACATTGATCGGCACTTTTTTTCAATTGGAAAAAAGCTTACTATGGTTTGTAAAAATGTGTTTTAAAACATTAACCTTTTAGCAATAGCGTTGATTACTTCGATTATATCATTTTTATCACAATTCGACCCTTGTAATGATGTCAAAATTGGTTTTAAGATCGTTGTCCAGTCGACTCCTCCACTTTGGGTAGCCATTTTCTCACCGAATGACGTTGATTCAGATCATAGATATTGCAGAACTGTGCAGAATGATAAACAAAATAGCAGCTGTGAAAATAGAGATGTTGCACAATCGCACCGTCGAAACTCGAAACAACACATTATTCGATAATAAAATTTATTAGTATTGTTATACCTTTAGGTATTTTAATGCCAAAAATTCACGGAACTGAATAAATGTGTACCATTCAATAAGGTCGCTAGCATGGGAGTAGGTGGTAAATACAAAGAGCTTAGTTAGTTAGTCAAAGTACCGAAAATAGTCATATAATTTTAGAAAGCGACGAAGGATGAGATAAAATCATTTTTACGAACGCAGGATAATATAATAATAACATTTGTATCTAGCGGCGACAGCAAAGCGGGACCGCAATAAAAATTGGAAAGCCAGGATATTTTCGGCAAGGACTAATAAAACCCAATCGCCGCGGGCGAAGGCAATAAACCTTTTCCTTTGGCTCACGAAGCCGCTTCGGCCGATGGGAATGTTTCAAGGCTGTGAATTAGGTTCAATCCTTGAGGCGACGGGAGAATTCTCGACAAGAAATCAGTCACCATTTGCCCGGCCTAGGGGTTGGTACTCGACTCCGCTAACGGAGTGTCCCGACCGCCGGGAACCGCGCGAACCGAATCCCGACCAGGGATAAAAAAAAAAACAGTTGCGTTTTGCAACCCGACCAGGGCTTTGCACGCGACCACGCGGAATTTCCCGACCAGGGAAATTACCAGACACGCTCGCGGATTTCGACCAGGAACCGCCGATACGTTCGCGAACTTCCGCCGAGAAGTCCAACCAAGTGACCGCGAAAATTCCGACCAAGGATTTGTGCAAGTTCCACTTTGCACAAATTTTCACTTCAAAGAACTTTCGCAACTTCCTATCTGTGCAATAAAAAGTGAAGGATATAGATAACTAAGTTTAAAGTGCCTAGTGACTATATGCGTACGCGGAGACTCCATCATCAGCATCGAAAGGGAAGTGACTGAACATTTTAATTATATTAACCACCGAAGTGATTCGATTTTGAACAATTGCACAAAGACTTTACCGTAGAATTAAGCAAACAGACTTTCTAATTTTAAGGCTAATTAATTAAGTAATTTTAAGACTAACACTAGATTAATAATTAACACCTGCCTTTTGTGTCCTACTAGAATAAATGTATCGTTTCTTAAATCAGTAGCTTTTTTAATTTGTTCCTCCTTAATTTTAAGATTATTGTTTTAATTTGACCCCGCCGTCAGGCGCGGGTGTATCAATTGGCGGCCCAGACGTGTGGCTTACCGGCATTTTTTGTCTGGTAGAAATCCGAGTGTGGATTTCCGACCCATGAACCCTGAGATTAGAGTAGTCATCGAAAAGGAGGAACAATAGTTATCAATTATTTGCTAAAATCGTAGACAGCTACAAACTCGGTAGAATCTGACTAGATGCCGATAGGTTAGCTTTTCACGATACGTGTTAATATTAATTGTTCTAAATTAATGATAGGTATTTTTTTAATGCAAATTTTCCCTTGTTTTTTTTTAAATGATATTTTTATGTCTGGGTTTAATGCTTCCCGCCTCAAAGAGTATTTGGCGCCCAAATTAGTTTAGGAATAGTTTTAAAAATAGATTTAAAATTTAATTATACATGGCATCGGCAAACACCACGCGAACCACGCGACAAACCACGGCAGATGCATTGCAGGTAACCGTAGACGTCGGTAGCCTCCCATCAGCGAAGGAAAAGATGGAGAATAGGGGGCAGACCTCGTGCCATTCGAGGGTACTGGAAGATCGGTTTGAAGGTCTGCCGGAGGAAGAACCCGAAGAGTTTATCGTCGCGTGCGAAGAATTCTTCAGTGCGACAGGCTGTTCATCAGCACTTAAGGTAGAGAAAGCTGTAAAACAATTGCATGGCGAAGCACGAAGGTGGTGGCAGCCACATACACGCGGGAGATGGAGCTGGGAGAATTTTACCGTGCAACTACGAAAGCGCTACGGCGTAGTGGGAGCGAGGACTTCACTGTTAGTCACGCTGTATGGAGACCCGCAGAAAAGCGATGAAATTTCTTACAGCGTAAGCGCGCAATTTACAAACGGGTTTTCGGAACTACCGGCATGGACGAATTCTGCCCAGATCTGATAGGGCTGATGATGCCTCGTTACAGAGATCTGCTGGAGGCGGGCCTTATCTTCAACACATACACCATGGAGACACTCACAGAGCGAGTAAACAGCATCGACTTCCCAAAGGAATTTCTCTTCCGTGCACCGCCACCCCGACACCAGGAAAGGGCGAATACTCGTAATAATGACGCAAGGCGACCGCGTAACCAGTTGCCCTGGTGCCATAACTGCCCAGGAAGGCATTGGAATGCAGATTGCCCAGAACTTCACCGCCGCAGGGCGGAAAACTAGCAGGGCCCGGGCGCCGACCAGATCGGACAGCGTCGCGTCCAGGGCCCCCATACGTAGACACATATGAGTACCAGAGTACACAAGAAATAGATCAAACCAGATCACAAACCGCTCTAGAGCCTCCACAGTGCTCCGTCGCGTACTCGCACGTCGTGGAACCACCACAGTACACACGCGGCCCATTTACACCGGATATCGCCTCCAATATTTTGCACAATATACTCCCTCTTGAAGAGCCGTACGCCGGGCCTAGCGGCCGTCAGATATTACCACTCTCTGCTACGATGGACGGAGCACCCGAACTATTGCAAGAAATTGCCCAACACGCACTTCCAACGAATAGCACGCTCAACGGGTTAAACCACGTGCCGCTGCCTGCGGGTTCATACGGGCCGGATATACGAGTATCTACTCAAGCGATCACAGATTCAAATACGCCCGAGACGGAAGTGCCCTCCACATATCCAACATGCAATACAGCAGCAGACGGAAGTATCGCCCTCATGCCACGTATTCGGGTTAAGATTCAAGGACGAGATTTTGAAGCACTCATCGATTCGGCAGCTTCCCACAATCTCGTTAGAGCCGAACTGGTTTCAGTTAGCAACTACAAGAAACCATCGCTAAGTACGATAAACTTGGCCCACACATCCGCATCCATGGCTATTTTAGCGGAGACGACGCTTCAGTGGACCATACAAGGAAAGGAGTTCGAAAACAATTTCTTGGTCATAGAAGGCTTACGGGAGGCCATAATCTTAGGGAACGCTTGGCTTACCGCCCAGAGAGCCGTTGTGGACTTTTATCGGGGATGTTTGCACTTTGGCCGATGCGAGCGGCTGAGTACGCATCTAATCCCACGGCGTCTTCCACCCCGTCAAGGAAATGTTGAGCTGCCGAAGATACCTAACCTCCCCGAAGACCAGAAACGAGACGTCACTAATCTGTTAAGTGAATTCGAGGAGCTTTTCCACCCATATGCAGGACCAGCGCCCTTGCAACCACACGTCATTCACTTAAAAGATACAAAACCAATTCGCATTGCCCCCCACCGATTGTCCGATGCAAAGAAGAAGGCGCTATACGATCAGCTAGAAGTAATGCTAGCGAATGGAGTAATAGAAGCTAGTAGATCCCCATATTGCTTCCCAGTCGTGATGGCCCCCCGGAAGGGACGGTATGGATTCAGATTCTGCATAGACTATCGTCGTCTGAACGAGGTTACGGAAGGGGAGATATCACCCCTCCCTGTAATCCACGAAACCCTAAAGGATCTCGGAACGGCCAAGGTGTTCACTACCTTAGATTTAAAGAAGGGTTATTGGCAAGTGCCTATGGACCCACAATCAGCGCACTTGACGGCGTTTGCTACTCCTGATGGTGCATGTTATCAATTTCGAGTAATGCCATTCGGGCTCAAGGGCGCTCCTGGAACCTTCCAAAAACAAATGAGTCAAGAGGTGCTCGCTGGCTACCCTAGAGAATTTTGTATGGTATACATAGATGATATCGTAGTATTCTCTCCAGACTTACAAAGTCATCTGTACCACCTGAGGCTGGTCTTCGAACGATTACAACAATTCGGACTCCGTTGTGCCCCGGAAAAATGCACCCTCATGGCAGAGCAAATTGATTACTTGGGTCATACGGTCAATGCCAGGGGTAACCAACTACAACCCATTCACGAAAAAGCGATAGCTGCTGCCACGCCTCCCCGGACACGAAAGGAGCTAAGAGGATTTTTAGGGTTATGCAACTGGCTGCGGGAATACGTTCCGCGGTTTTCGGAGCTAGCATCCCCAATGACAGATTTGCTAAGTACACGGAAACCATACCGCTGGACCCAGGCCGCCCAGGACGCCATGACAAAGATTAAGGAAGCGCTGAGTGGCCCACTCACGTTATCTCGACCCGATTTTAGTCGAGAATTTGTTATCCAAACGGACGCAAGCAAATTCGGCATATCGGCCGTAATGTATCATTCCCGCCCGGACGGAGGGAGAGATGTTATTTCCTATGCGAGTGCAAAATTCACGGAAGCAGAACAACGTCTACATTCTAACGAACAAGAAGCGCTGGCCGCCGTATGGGCGATCAAACGATATAGACCATACCTAGAGGGTAGGCATTTCAGACTGCGCACGGATAATCAAGCTCTCACGTGGTTAAATCACGCTAAAGATCAACGAGCTAAGCTGATGCGCTGGGCATTGCTTCTTCAGGAGTTCGACTTCACGGTAGAACATTGCCCGGGACGGGATAATGAATTACCCGACGCTTTGTCTCGTCAGCCCGGCAATACGTACATTAACCCCGACATAGAGGACTTGGACCGGATGATGTACCCCACGCAAGGAAGCCACGCCGACGAATTAGAGGCTCAAGTGATGCACTTGGAAGGCGCTCAGGAGAGCGATTCCCATCTCCAGGAGGTGGCAGACCAGGACAGCGAGCGTGCTGACGCGCCTATTCATTTAGCATTAGCGGAAGAAATTAGAGAACGTCAGAGGACGGACCCAGATACGCAACAGAAAATTAGGCGGTTACGCCAAATTAGCGCACGACAAGCCCCCAGTGCACAAGATCGTCGCTACATGCGAATTTACGAGCGAATAGGTGATTACCTCTGGAGAAGGAGGAACCACGACGAGCCCCAGCTGGTGGTCCCATCAAGTATGATCGGCAAGGTTATCACCGCCTATCATAATAGCCCCGTGGCCGGTCACCCGGGAGCAAAGGAGACTCTTAGGGCAGTCCAAGCTCACTATTTCTGGCCTAACATGCGCGCTGATATTGAAAAACATGTGCAAGAATGCCTGATATGTTTAACCACACGGGCCCGTCCAACACGCCCCGCGGCTCCATTTGGCAGTACTCAAGCTTCAATTCCATTCGAGCTCGTGGCCGTCGACTTAATGGGACCATACCCCACGACCGTCAGAGGAAAAAGATTCATATTAGTGGTCACGGATCTCTTCACTAGGTGGGTTGAAGCCTTCCCGATTCGTTCGAGTAAGGCCCCGCAGCTAATAACGCTGCTAGATACCGAGGTCTTCAATCGATTCGGTTACCCGCGAGCCGTGCTTACAGACAACGGTCCCCAGTTTAGAAACACCCGGTGGAGCCAAGCTATCGAGCGCTGGCAATGTCTGCACTGGACTACAGCCATATACCATGCCCGAGCTAACGTAACGGAGCGGCGCAATCAAGAAATTAAAAAAGGATTACGGATCTACCTTCAAGGTCAAGCTCACGTGCAATGGGATACCCACCTACCTACAATCCTCGGAGCCCTACGCGGCCGCCGGAATGCCGCCACTGGGATAACACCTAGTCAAGCCCTCCTAGGTTACGACCTTCCCCGACCCGGCGAGTGGATGGTGCATGCGTCGGATGAATTTACGAACCCTGCCAGTACCGGGCGCGAACGCGCAGAGCAAGACCAAGCAATCAGGGACTCCCAACGCAGGTACAGTGAGGGCTACGCCCCGCCGGTTGAAGAACGGTCTCACTACGAGACGGGTCAAGAAGTCTTTATGAGGGAACACCCTCAATCAAATCTGGCCACGGGATTCCACGCTGGTTTTGCCCCCACGTGGAGTGGGCCTCACAAAATACTAATACCTACGGGCCGAGGCAATATCTACTGGATCGAGCGCAGAGGGAAACCGTGTAAGGTACACGCGGATCAGCTGCGACCAGCACCTAACCCAGGAGAACAACCACCCGGAATCACATGAAAGCAGACAATCTCATACCGATAATGAGACCATTGTATTATGTAGCTGGATAAATACATAGACCGTTAGGTAATGTTAAGTTGTTAGAATAATTTTATAGTTATAGTTATAATTTTTTAGGTAGTAGAATTGTTTTAGTTAAGTTTAATAATAGTTACTTAGTGCGTTAATAATATTAATTACCGTTAATTTTCGACAAAACACCCGGGGGCGATTGTTATACCTTTAGGTATTTTAATGCCAAAAATTCACGGAACTGAATAAATGTGTACCATTCAATAAGGTCGCTAGCATGGGAGTAGGTGGTAAATACAAAGAGCTTAGTTAGTTAGTCAAAGTACCGAAAATAGTCATATAATTTTAGAAAGCGACGAAGGATGAGATAAAATCATTTTTACGAACGCAGGATAATATAATAATAACATTTGTATCTAGCGGCGACAGCAAAGCGGGACCGCAATAAAAATTGGAAAGCCAGGATATTTTCGGCAAGGACTAATAAAACCCAATCGCCGCGGGCGAAGGCAATAAACCTTTTCCTTTGGCTCACGAAGCCGCTGCGGCCGATGGGAATGTTTCAAGGCTGTGAATTAGGTTCAATCCTTGAGGCGACGGGAGAATTCTCGACAAGAAATCAGTCACCATTTGCCCGGCCTAGGGGTTGGTACTCGACTCCGCTAACGGAGTGTCCCGACCGCCGGGAACCGCGCGAACCGAATCCCGACCAGGGATAAAAAAAAACAGTTGCGTTTTGCAACCCGACCAGGGCTTTGCACGCGACCACGCGGAATTTCCCGACCAGGGAAATTACCAGACACGCTCGCGGATTTCGACCAGGAACCGCCGATACGTTCGCGAACTTCCGCCGAGAAGTCCAACCAAGTGACCGCGAAAATTCCGACCAAGGATTTGTGCAAGTTCCACTTTGCACAAATTTTCACTTCAAAGAACTTTCGCAACTTCCTATCTGTGCAATAAAAAGTGAAGGATATAGATAACTAAGTTTAAAGTGCCTAGTGACTATATGCGTACGCGGAGACTCCATCATCAGCATCGAAAGGGAAGTGACTGAACATTTTAATTATATTAACCACCGAAGTGATTCGATTTTGAACAATTGCACAAAGACTTTACCGTAGAATTAAGCAAACAGACTTTCTAATTTTAAGGCTAATTAATTAAGTCATTTTAAGACTAACACTAGATTAATAATTAACACCTGCCTTTTGTGTCCTACTAGAATAAATGTATCGTTTCTTAAATCAGTAGCTTTTTTAATTTGTTCCTCCTTAATTTTAAGATTATTGTTTTGATTTGACCCCGCCGTCAGGCGCGGGTGTATCAGTATCAACTTATTTATTAACATTCGAAAAATATTTCGCGGAATAAGGAATAGGTGATTTATACTCATTATTTCAATTTAATAATTTTTGATACCCATTTTTTTTCACTTACCTATTGATTTCAGAGGGCTTTTCAGATTATTCATAAAAATATTTTTATTTCCGCAATGATAAAAAAAAACATTTTTTAAAGGGACCCAATTTTCAAAGGAAAGAAAATAGTTCAGTAAGTTTAGTGAGGGGTGATTTTCAAGGCGGGGTGGCCTTTTTCGGATTTCGATCTATAGATTGAAGATTTTTAAGCATTATGTTCCTCGAATTTTGCCTGACTTTACTTTTTTTTATTTGTTTGTTCTTTATTTTATTTTTTCCTTCCCATTTAAAGGTGTTAGCGACGAATAATAAAAAATAACTATTTACTTGGGTTTTACGATATTTGAGTTGTCAAAGCAAAAGTGCAGAAAAAAACTTTTAATTTCATTATACAGAGGTAATTCGTTTCGTACCCAGCGGAGGCGTATTTCCTTTTCCGTGTTCAATACGAGGCAACCATGCCTCGAAATCAACACGGGTTTGTAACGTCATTTGTCCTCCAATCCAGTAGAAGGCAAGCGGCATCCTACTGTGCACGGGTTTGTAACGCCAATTCCCTCCCCAAACCCGTATTAGCACCTTCCACACGCACACTTCGGAGCGACCGAGTCCCGCGCCACTTAAGGCCGCCGCGCAGAAAAGTAAATACCAATAGGTTTACAGCGCAGTTCACTGCGAGTATTTTCTGCGCGGCGTCCTGAAGTGGCGCGGGACTCGGTCGCTCCGAAGTGTGCGTAAGGGAGGTACTATTCAGTGCGAGGCACGCGTCCTCGGCGGTGCATGAAACATAATAAATAATATTGCCATATAAAACAATAATTTATTCATGATATTAAGTGAATGCACAAAGACAAGTTTCTACCTGTATTTATAACAGCAGAACATGGAAAGAAATGTATTAGAATAATTACACATACCCGCTAGACAAAACCTGCCGTGCCAAACAAACCATTCAAAACTTGGGATGTATATCTAAATTATGATGACATGCAGATTTCGTAGCTTGGAACTCAACCCAATAATTCGAAGTAGGTACTTTTATGTTTTTAATTTGAAATGAATTTATTTTATAAGATTGGTACTTCCGACAAATGTAATATATATCCTCTCATCTAGAATCGTATAAAAGAGGTATTGTATTTGGAGACTTCAATATAAATCTGCTTGACTCAACCAATATACATACTTGTAAATATATGAATACAATTAGATTTAATAATTACACTATTTTGAACAAAATAAACAAAAAACACGCCACACGCATCACAGAAAATACAAACACAATCATAGATCATGTACTCACAGATACAAAACTATCATACTCACTAACGAACTGTGATAATTCCATATCTGATCACAATATACTACTCCTTGACGTAATTCACACATATGTTAAAAGCACATCTTTAAAATCGTCCGAAAAATATACACACATTAATCTTGATAATCTAAAGAATGATATCATGCAAAATCCCTTTCATCTAAATATGAATGACAACTCGGTATTAAATTATGACAATCTTGTAAACTACTTGAAAAACAAAATTAATTCTAATAGTACCACTAAAATTAAAACCAAAAACATAAATAACCCAGACTGGATAACCAAAGACCTTATAAAATTAATCAATAAAAAGAATAAATTACATCTGAAACTAAAAAACCAACCAAATAATACCTTATTAAAAGCAGAATTTTTAAAAATAAGAAATAATGTCACTACAAAAAAACGAAACTTAAAACAAACTCACTACAGTAATCTTTTTAAAAAATGCGAAAATAACAGTAAAAAAACTTGGAACTTAATTAATAATATTCTTAAGAACCAATCTTACACCTCAAGAAATTTTTGTAATAAATTAATCGTTAATGATGAAATAATCACTAACAATGTAGAGATATGCGACCAATTTAACAATTTCTTTTGCAACATTGGCTCCTCCCTAGCCGCTAATATACATGGCAAAGTCAAACACAATCCAGCCAATGAAATAACGTTAGAGCATGACAGCATTGAATCTTTATATCTCCAGCCCACTACGGAGTTAGAAATAAGTCAAATATTAAAATCTCTAAAACCAAATGCAAGTGCTGGTTACGATTCACTCAAATGTAAGACAGTGCTAAGTCTCTCCACTGAATTGATACCTACTTTAACAAAATTAATCAATCAATGTTTAAAAGAGGAAACTTTTCCCGATAGTTGTAAAATTGCTAAGGTGATACCAATTCACAAAGGTGGGTCCAAAACAAATACCTCAAACTATAGACCCATCTCAATTTTACCAATTTTATCTAAAATTTTTGAACGCACAATTTTCTGCTAAAAAAAAAATTCTTATATAAAAAACAATACGGCTTTAGGAAAAAATCGAACACACTAGGAGCAATAAATGACTTAATTAATAAACTTAGAAGCGGCATTGATGGTGGAAATTATATTTTATCTATATTAGTTGACCTTCAAAAAGCATTTGATACAGTTAGTCATGACATACTTCTCAAGAAACTCGAGAAAATTGGTGTAGTTGGTCCTGCTCTCAATCTACTCAAATCATATCTTAGCAATAGAAAGCAATTCGTTAGCATTAACAATCAAAATAGCAAATACGTTCCAATAAACTATGGAGTTCCGCAGGGGTCCATACTAGGTCCACTACTGTTCCAAATTTACATTAATGATATTTCGCAATTAATTTTAAATGGTGAAATCTTTTTATATGCTGATGATACAGCGATTTTCTACTGGGGTAAAGATTTAAACATCTTACTAGAAAATGCACAAAGAGACCTAGAAAAAATCAACAGTTGGCTCCAATCAAATGTTTTAACAATGAATGTTAAAAAAACAGGATACATGATTTTAGGCTCAACCCGTAAAATAATTCCTCCTCATCTACCCTTAAAAATTGAAAACAACGACCTGCAAATCCTGATCCAGGAAAAATATCTTGGGCTGTGCATTGATCAGCATTTGACATTTAAACAACACATACAAGGTATTAAAGATAAAATCATCCCCTTAATTAGCGTATTTAGCCGGCTATCATATCTGTTGCCAAATAAATTAAAAATAGGTTTATATTATAGTCTCGTACACTCACATTTAAATTATTTGATTGAAATCTGGGGAAACGCGTGTGAAACACACATAAATGAATTACAGGTAATACAAAACAAGGTAATCAAAAAACTATTTAATTACAAGCCCAGAACATCCACAAAAAAATTATATATGGAAACAAAACTATTAACATTAAGAAAACTATATGAATACAATACATGTCTCCTTATATACAAAATACAAAATAATCTCGTACACACAAACACCGAATTCATTAAAACGTCCCAAGTACATAAACACTTTACACGACAACGCGATAACATACATTTAAACACCATCCACACTAACTATGGTAAACAATCTATTGGTTACGAGGGGGGCAACTTATATAATTGTCTCCCAAATGACATTAAAAACGAAAAGAAGCTGGGTAAATTTAAAAAAAAATTATTTATATTTATTCTTGATAAACAAAATAATGAAATAGAATAGCGCTGTATTGAAATATTTATTTATCTTAATGTGTATAATTATTTCTAGTTAAATGAGTGAAAATGTAATTTTCTTTTAACTGAAAAAAAAAAAAAAAAAAAATTTAATTGTCTATTAAAAAAGGAATATTCCGTATTATCCGCACATTAAACTTCGATAACACGAACGTTCCGTATTATCCGTGAAATGGACTAAATTCACTTTTACCAAAAAATGAATAATAATAAAAAATATTAAAAAAATATAATATGAAATACTTTTTAAATTATACTTACTTTTTATATTTTAAAGGGTTTTATTTTATCTTATTAGTAAGACTTTTTGCGTTTTATTGCCCATCCATTATATTGTGCGTGTATGCACACACTTCCTTTTTTATGCTACAATCACGTTATTGGAGGACGCATGCCTCGTACTGAACACTGGTTTGGGAAGGGATTGGCGTTACAAACCCGTGCACAGTAGGATGCCGCTTGCCTTCTACTGATTTGGAGGACAAATGGCATTACAAGCCCGTGTTAATTTCGAGGCATGGTTGCCTTGTATTGAACACGTAAAAGGAAATACGTTACCCGGAGATACTTACAAGTGACTCGAGTTTTGTGCGCAGAGCAATCGCGCCCATATCGCGCCGCTCATGAGTATCCGCCATACTATTTTGCTAGTGTTCGTATTTAAGAAGCGATGCGTCGAGTACGGGTTTGACGGCAATAGTTGTTGCACGCTAGCGTCACGCTTTTTACAGTGCTGGTAGAATGCCACACAAGTTGCATTCGCAACTACCATTCGTTTGACAGAAATGACGTCCGAACATGATTTGAATGTTTGTTCTGGAGAAAGAAAAATATCCATATTTATATACTTAATTACAATTTACCGGAATTCATCAGAAAGGATTTAGCGGAGAAGGCGTGGATTGATGTTGGATAAAAGTTAGTCTTACATCATTCTCAAATAGTTCCTTGGCGGCGACGAATGCCCTACAATAAATATTTATTTATTTCGTTGTATGGGTGAACCCAAACCACGAAACCCGATCGCTTTTATGCATGTTAAGATTAAACAAATAATTTTATTGTCTTCGTCGCCAGAGTCACTTGACGACGTATTAATTTCACAAAAAACGTTCAATAATAATTCGGGTAGCGCCGTGTACGGAAACCAGCTTTGGACAGTAGCATATCGGTTGGCGACTTATGGTTGCTTGACAGTCACGCAGTATCTCTGTGTATTAGGGCAGACGATGGACACTGTAACGTTGTCCGAAACGTTGGCCAAAGAAGGAGGTAGCGCAACACGGCATAACACCCCAAAAACAAATAACGAAAATACTTTTGGATTTGAAAATCTAAAAACGTATTGGTTAAAATTATATTCATTAAAATACTACTTTATCTTCTTTTCTTCAAGTAACTCTTTTTTGTCTCATTTAAATTACTTGTTTTTTCAGCATTTTTTTTTCTCCTATCCATATCTGTAATTATATTATTATCTTATTTTTTCAACCCATTTTATTTTATTAATTATATATACCATTTTTATTTCATTTATATATATAAATAAAAGAGGCACTTACAACAGCTCCCGTAATTAATTGTCCAGATTTCAATTTACCTTTCATTATACATTGTGATGCCAGCGCAGTCGGGATTGGCGGGGTTTAAACGCAAAATTTGAATGGTTGGGAAAATCCAGTTTGTTATTTTTCGCGGTGCTTAAACGTACATAAAAGAATTTACGGTGTCACAGAGTGCGAGTTTCTTGCGGTGTTGGACTCGGTTAATCACTTTAGACTTTACATAGAGGGGACTCACTTTACTGTGATTACGGATCACTCAAGTTTACAGTGGTAGGAATCTCTCTCGAATCCTCCCGGTAGGTTGGCTCGATGGTCTACTCGTCTGCCGCAATTTTCTGTAGACGTCGTCCACAGGAAAGGAAAACCAAATATGGTACCTGAGGTACTATCACGTGTGGAGGTCTCATTATTGTCAGGAAATGCACCCGCTCCAGTTTCAACAAGTACTGAAAAGTGGTATAATTTATTTGCAAACTGTCTTATAATGTACCTAAACGATTCGTTAATTTGAGAATCGAGGGTAACGAGCTCAATAGACATTGTAAGACGCATTTCGATGCGGTAGGGCCGAAGTAATGACCGACCCCAAGTGTTGAAACGGCCGAAACCAAGTGTTCAAACGATATATTTTTTAAATTCTTCTTTTGCAGAGTTTTTTTTATTGATTTGTGTACAGACCATGATTCTTAATAAGAATTTAAAATTTCAGTCGACTGGGTGCCATAGGGCCGACGTTATGACCGACCCCAGGTGTTGAAACGACCGAACCCAAGTGCTAAAACATTCGAACCCAAATTTTATAATGACTTTATTTATTTAATCCAAAATTTCAGTCATAAATTGACAGAAATTTTGGATTCTTACTGATAATGGTTTGTACTCGAATCAATCAAAGATTCCGACAAAGAAAAATTAAAAAAATAATCTACTTTTTAAAACGTGGGGTAGGATGTTTTAGCACTTGGGTTCGGCCGTTTCGACACTTGGGGTTGGTGATAACGTCGGCCCTATGGCACTCAGCGCACTGAAATTTTAAATTCTTATTAAGAATCATGGTCTGTACCCGAACCAATAAAAAATTGGCTAAGAGAAGAATAAAAAAATCATCGTTTTAACACTTGGGTTCGGTCGTCTAAATACTTAAGGCCAGACATTACTTCCACCCAACGGCACCAAATTGACTAAAATTTGGGATTCTTGCTGAGGATCATGGTCTGTACACGAATCAATCAAAAAATCTGCCAAAAGAATAATAAAAAAGATCTTTTTAAAACTTGGGTTCGAATGTTTTAGCACTTGGGTTCGGTCGTTTCAACACCTGGGGTCGGTCATAACGTCGGCCCTATGGCACTCAGCTAACTGAAATTTTAAATTCTTATTAAGAATTCTGGTCTGTACACGAATCAATAAAAAACTTACTGAGATGGTCTGTACACGAATCAATAAAAAACTCTACCAAAAGAAGAATTTAAAAAAAAATCATCGTTTCAACACTCGAGATCGGTCGTCTAAATACTTGGGGCCAGTCATTACTTCCGCTCAACGGCACCGAATTGACTAAAATTTTGGATTCCTGCTGAAGATCATGGTCTGTTCACGAATCAATAAAAAATCTGCCAAAAGAAGAATAAAAAAAATGGCTTTAAAACTTGAGTTCGAATGTTTTAGCACTTGGGTTCATTAGTTTCAACATGTGGGGTCGGTCATAACGTCGACCCTATGGTACTTAACCCACTGAAATTTCAAATTCTTATTAAGAATCATGGGTCTGTAAACGAATTAATAAAAAAAACTTTGCCAGAAGAAGAATATTGGAGGTTGCCCACCACTTTCCCACGGCGTTCTAAGGAAATAGATGGTTTCCTCCTTCACCGTACTCGTCAGGACTCTAATTTTTTATTTATAAAGAAGCTATGAAGAAGAATAAGCTAGATAGAAGAATGTCCGGGCATACATTGTTAGCAGGCAGTATGCGAGTGCGTACATGTTGTTAGTTATTTATTTCACAGTATCACGTCTCATCTCCGCCACCTGATGTAGCTGTAATAAAAGTTTGTTAATATGCAGAATAAAAATAAAAATAATAATTACATAATTTGATGAGATTGTTTAACTTAACCAAAGCAGCTGAGCTACAGTCACCCAGCAGTCCCGCCGAGGATAAGCGGAGCCATCAGTCCAGTCGCAAGCGAGACTCGGTGTCCGCGCCCCTAAGCTGGCTCCCCGGTAGGCACTCGAAGAAAGTGTTGGGATTAAGGGCAGAAAAACCTGAAGACACTAGGGATAAAAGAGAGCATCGGGTCACCGGAGGCAGGGCGGAAGGGCACCGGTCCGCTACGGTTGGTCTTCTGGCCCGCTCATGGCGACGGGGGAGGCGCGGGCGGGTTATGCAGCGGCTACCTTGGGAGTCATCTTCTCGGTTGTTGCACGGACATAGATCTAGTCCACTCCCTTGATGGGGTGTAAGAGAATACAAAAATGAGATGGTAGTTCAGTTCCGGCTCCTTGAATGATACAAGTCAAGACACGAAGAACTTGTTGATATATATCTTAGATTTAGAAAAAAAGTGCTAGAAAAATGCAAGTATAGTTAGGATACGCGAAGGTTATTGATAATATCTAGTTAAACGAAAAGGAAAAAACAAGTAATAGGCAAATTTTAGATGTTAAAGAGGCTGTTGAAGATGATACCTAAGAAAACATGATATATATTAATACAAAACATGATACATGAGTAAACAGTTTCAGCGTGAATAACAAAATGTAGTGCGTAATATCCGGGCAGCAGTAGTAGTATAAATATTGTAAAAGGGTGACCGTGGATGCCAGGAGCAATTACACCTGGATCCTAAACACATAATGAAGTTAAATTTAATCATCGACTCTAAGTTCAGGCCACCTCTCAACCCAAATCCTTGTAAATTTCCTCAGGCATTCGAGATTCTCCTTGTTCGATACGAGATCCGCATTCCATGCTGGTCTCATAGTTACTTTCAGACCTTCCAACATTTCATCCCTTTTTCCGTCAAAATCTCACAGTGCCACAGAATGTGCTCGGCTGTTTGGTTTGTGTCACCATACGCACAGTTTGGATGGGGAGACAGGGTCAGGCTGTGCAGTCTTCCCCTGAATTCACCATGACCTGAAAGTATTTGTGTTAAGTGATGATCCAATTTGATGAACGCCCCTTCCATTATGGCTTTAACTGACGGGAAGAAGGAGAAAGTCCATCTGCCCGTATTCGATCTATCCCAACGTTTTTGCCATTCATTAAGAGTGAGTGAGGGAGAGGTACTGCCCCACCTGGTATTAGTTCAACTCCAAGACGGACGGCTGACCTTCCTCTAATTAGTTTTTTCTTAGTTAACACTTCCCTTACTTCTAGATCAATGGGCAAAAAACCGGCCAGAACCGGCAATGCGTCCGAAGCTACAGTCCTGTATGCGCCCGAGAGTGCCAGCAGGGGAGAAAGAAGAAGAATAAACAAAAGGTTTTAAAACTTGAGTTTAACGGTTTAGCACTTGGGTTCGTTTGTTTCAACACCTGGGGTCGGTCATAACGTTAGCCCTATGGCACTTAGCCCATTAAAATTTTAAATTCTTACTAAGAATCATGGTCTGTAAACGGATTAATAAAAAAAACTCTGCCAGAAGAACAATAAAAAAAAATTGTTTTAAAACTTGAGTTCGAATGTTTTAGCACTTGGGTTCGTTTGTTTCAACACCTGGGGTCGGTCATAACGTCGGCCCTATGGCACTTAGCCCACTAAAATTTTAAATTCTTACTAAGAATTATGGTCTGTACACGAATCAATAAAAAACTCTGCCAAAAGAAGAATTTAAAAAAAATCACCGTTTTAACACTTGGGTTCGGTCGTTTAATCACTTGGGGTCAGTCGTAACACCGGCCCTTCGGCACCGAATTGAATGAAATTTTGGATTCTTACTGAGGATCTTACTTAGATTCTAAAGGTAGCATTCCGATCTCGGCAGTCGCGGCCCGGCAGTCGCGACCAGCTGCCGCGACCCATTATCACTGCTGTGCGGCGCTGCCAGAAGCTTTCGGATAGCAGCGGCCACGGCCCGGGCAGCGACTGCCCAACCGCAGTAGACAAGCAGAAGTTAGTGCGAACAGTTGTACATTTCAGTCGTGTATTGAACATTAACTATGTCTGACAATTTCAATTAACGAAAGCGACTACTTGTGAAGAGACTGATACTGGACGAAGAAGAGGATGATGAAATAATGTTGCTCTTACTTTCATCAAAAAGTAATAAAATCGATTCATTATATACATCCAGAGTCGATGAAGGCAGCTATCAAATCCTGATAAAACGGCACTTAAATCTAAAGGATCAGAAATTCAGGAAAAACTGCAAACTAAATAAAACTCAATTTCAATTTGTACTTAGTTTAATTGAAAACGATATTCAACCTATGAAAAAAGGATCAATCACAGCTGACGAAAAACTATTTCTCACTTTAAGGTAAATGTGAAAAAGAACTGTTATCGAGCTGGAAATATGTATTAGAAATGTTTTCAAAAGTATTTGTTGGCAAATTAAAAGTATTTGAAACACTTAAGTCAGTAGCTTCCCTGACTGAACTGGGTGAATGAGGATTTGTTGATGAACATTGCGAATTTTAATCAAATGGGGGACTGCTTAAAGAAGTACTAGAACTTTGTTTCACGCTCCTTAATTCATAATCTGCTAAAATATTGAAAGAAAATATTGAAAAAAAGTCACTGGCAGCGCGACCATACTGCTACAGGAGCGGCTCGGCGGCGCTGCCAGGGTCGCGCGCAGGCCACGCCCCCCGGCCGCGCTGCACGGTCGCTTGTGTCGGAAACTATTGCATACAAATCCCTACAAAGCGGTACGGCGCGACCACGGCAGCGACTGCAGAGCCGCAGCTGCCGGGCCGCGACTGCCGAGATCCGAATGATACCTTTACAGGATAAATTTCGAAACCGTTCTAAAGTTCCGAGTGGAGTTTTCAATTCTAATATGCTACAAAATTCTGAGGAAAATCATTTGCTGGCGTGAAAATATAATTTTAACAACCCATTTTTAAGTTAAAACCAGTTGTGTTCAGAGTGTAACGATAAAATTTCAATTGTGAGATAGTAAGGTGTGAGTCCCCAGCTTTAATAATTATGCACGCAGTACACGAAAATGGTTTTACTCCGATCTTTGTAGCACATATTCTTCATCTTTCAAATCTTGCACGTGGAAATCGAAAATGGTTTCCTTTGAAATTTCATTTGTAACTCTGTTCATATGCGGAACCATTTCGAAGGAAACCATTCCCGAGTTCTACTATTGCAAGATATACCCCGAGTTGGAAGATATGAAAGTTTCAGACTATGTGCTGCAAATATCGGAGGAAAACAATTTTCATGTTATAGGTGTAGTTTTAATTAAAACGAGTTACGAATACAGATTCAATCGTAAATTTGGAACCAGTTATGAGATGTGCTTAAAATTTGAGTTGCACACCGTACACTCCAAAATTCGAAAGAAAACCATTTGCTTGTTTCGTGTGTAACTTTTATTCAAGCTTTTGGATTCGCACACAGACTCACACTTGTACCTTGCATTTCCCCTGTGTTGAGCGAACAAACACCAAATTGAGCGAACAAACACCATACAAACACGCTTACACTGACACCGTAAAATAACAAATCCAACAAATCTAATAGATATTAATTATTAACGAACTTCAAAAAATAATATGTCAAACCAATGACGCTTGAACTTGATGCTTGAACAAATATGCTTTTGTTAATGGAATTTACTGAAGATTTCATAAGAAAATGGTCTTTGGACCATCTCCTAGAGACTTAAATCGTACAAAATAAAACAATAGGATCGTACTTTGAAAGGCGCAAGTCGGTTTGTTTGATACACTAGAAGAAAAATACCGCGCTGTGATTGGTTATTGAATTTGGATCGCACCCATTCGTCGTAAAATACGGTAAAAGATTTGTGGAAAAATAGATCTTACGTTTAAACTAAATATATGGAATTTGTAAAAAAATTCTGTAACTGACTACAAATTCGTAAGCCGTTCATACCAACCTGATGCGTGCGTCTGTTTCTTTGGAAAGTGTTGCTAGAGCGTAATAATTATTTCGTACTATGGGTAATTTTTAAACGATTCAAGGAATATTATAACTAAATTTTAATACAATATTTATTTTCTCACGGCGCCCCTTCGGAGTTGGCGCCAGGTTTTTGGCACGTTTTTGAACGTATGGCAGATCCGGCGCTGCTTGGTAATCAGTGTAAATAGCGCTTCGTCAACAAATTCAAAACGCATTCGAATTCATAAAAAACGTTTTCTGAAAACTCCATATTACCTATTATTCCTTAAGTATTTGTTCATGTAGACAAAACAATATAATACAGAATACAGATAAAAAACATAAAGATGATTGATCATTTTTCTTCAATTAGTTATCAATCGATTCTGGTATAATTGTATTCAAGTTTTGCGACTATTAGAAAAGTGAACAATCAAATTCACTTACCTTGTTTTTTTTAAAATGATCTTTCAGCACTAATAAAAACGCTAACAGAAAAACAACTTTTTCACTTATTAACGTCAGTCAAAAGATAAAAATTCGCTTCACGAGTTTACGTTTACGATATTAATAACATTACGAAATTAGAATGACACAAGGAATATTTCAGGGAAATCCCCAACCGAGCAATACTTCGAGCAACGAACGAAAATAAAAAAGTAAAACATTTTTTCGGGAATCCATGACCAAACGAGCCATAGAGCTAAATAACAATCAGTGTTCAAGCGTAAAATATTTATGCGGCAATTTTGCACGTTCATAAGTTTTTTTATCCACGTTCGAGTGTCACCCCCCCTCGAGTGGCACCCGGGGCGGTCCGCCCCCTCCACCCCACCCTGGCTACGCCACTGCCTTCGGCACCAAAATGAATGAAATTTTGGATTCTTACTGATGATCTTGGCCTGTACACGAATCAATCATAAAATCTGCCAAAAGAAGAATTTAAAAAAATCATCGTTTTTACACTTGGGTTCGGTCGTCTAAATATTTGGGGCCTTCCACCGAAAGGCAAAGAATTTACAAGAATTTTGGATTCTTGCCGAGGATCATGGTCTGTACACGAATCAATCTTAAAATCTGCAAAAGGAAGAATAAAAAAAAGTCATTTTAAAACTTGGGTTCGATTGTTTAATCACTGGGTTCGGTCGTTTCAACACTTGGGATCGGTCATAACGTCGGCCCCATGGCACTCAGCCGACTGAAATTTTAAATTCTCATTAAGAATCATGATCTGTACACGAATCAATAAAAAAACTGTGCCAAAAGAAGAATTAAAAAAAAATCATCGTTTCAACACTTGGGTTCGGTCGTCTAAATACTTGGGGCCATTCATTAATTCCACCCAACGGCACTGAATTGACTAAAATTTTGGATTCTTGCTGAGGATCATGGCCTGTACACGATTCAATCTTAAAATCTGCCAAAAGAAGAATTTAAAAAAAATCATCGCATAACACTTGGGTTCGGTCGTCTAAATACTTGGCGACAGTCATTACTTTCACCCAACGGCACCGAATTGACTAAAATTTTGGATTCTTGCTGAGGATCATGGTCTGTACCCGATTTAATCACAAAAATCTGCCGAAAGAAGAATTAAAAAAATCACCGTTTTAACACTTGGGTTCGGTCGTTAAATCACTTGGGGTCAGTCATTACATCGGACCTTTGTCACCGAAATGGCTGAAATTTTGGATTCTGACAGAGGATCATGGCCTGTACACGATTCGATCTTAAAATCTGCAAAAAGAAGAATTAAAAAAAAATCATAGTATTAACACTCGGGTTCGGTCGGCTAAATACTTGGGGCCAGTCATTAATTCCTCCCAACGGCACCGAATTGACTAAAATTTTGGATTCTCTCTGAGGATCATGGACTGTACCCGATTTAATCAAAAAACTCTGCCAAAAGACGAATATAAAAAATCACCGTTTTAACACTTGGGTTCGGTCGTTTAATCACTTGGGGTCAGTCATAACACCGGCCCCTCAGCACCGAAGAATCACGGTCTGTACCCGTTTTAATAAAAAAATCTGCCAAAAGAAGAATAATAAAAATCACCGTTATTACACTTGGGTTCGGTCGTTAAATCACTTGGGGTCAGTCATTACATCGGCCCTTCGGAACCGAACTGACTGAAATTTTGGTTTCTTGCTAAGGATCACGGTCTGTATTCTTTTGTTGCAGATTTATAAGATTGAATCGTGTACAAGCCTTGATCCTCAGTAAGAATCCAAAATTTCAGTCATTTCGGTGCCGAAGGTCCGATGTAATGACTGACCCCAAGTGATTTAACGACCGAACCCAAGTGTAAAAACGGTAATTTTTTTTATTCTTCTTTTAGCAGATTTTTTTATTAAAACGGGTACAGACTAGACGTGGGCAAAATTGAATGACCGAATTAAATGAATAAATTCAATCTTGTGACACACTCGATCTAATTCTCAATTTCAAAAGGAATCGATTCTTCATTCCTTATCTTTGGCCTTGCATCCTACGATTTTAAACGACACCATACATTTTTAATTTCCATTTATTTTACTGTTAAATTATTTCAATAAATAATGTGTTCTGTAAACGATTTAAATATTATATTGTTTCATAGGTATTTAAATATTATTAAAGGGGCCGCGCGCCGCGAAGTGGTCGACGGACGGTATTGTTAACGACTCGCCTATTACGATTGTATTCCGCTACCGCCGCGCTGCCATTCTAAAAACACCCGGACATCATCAAAGTCCATGTCCCAAAATGGCCAAAACGCGGCCGCGATTCATCCGGGTTGCCCGAGCATCTCTTTCACGCAAGGAATTAATCATTTATCCTAATCAATAGTCCTGAGATTGTCCTAAGGTTCCCGCCGTCCCAGGTCCGTGTTCAATGTCCGCGTCCCAGGTATCTAGTCTGTCGAAATCGAGATTGTCCGATTCCGACAGACAGAGGAATTAAAACAAAAGTCTTTTTCACTTGTGACGTCATGGTCTTTTGTAAATCTGAGACCTAGAATGACGTCAGGCATCATCGTCACGTCAATGTCACGATATGTCCCAAACGCATCCCAGTCCTAGGTCCGCAGCTCGCGAGTAAATCAAGTCACTGCTAGGTAAGATACAAAACATTAGTCAAAAGTTACTAATTCATTCCTCAATGCCAGCCCTTAATCCGTCCGCGCGGTTCATTTATTCCCCCGCGCGCCAAGCCGTCAATTTCATTATATAGTTAGTCGAAAACTTTCGACTTTGAATCTGAACATCAGCTAGAAAAGTGAGAAGCTAAAATGATGCTTATCGGTTTTTTGGTACGTACGAAAGACATTGTTCCTACCTACTTTTAGACGTAGATCTTGGGTCGATATAATATGTAAATTTGCAGATACTATAAGGCCAATTAGCTGTGGTTAGCTGTCATAAAATACTCATCTTAATGTTAAAATGTATGTTTATATTAGATCACGTAAAATGGAACAAAATTATAAGTTTAATAAATAAAATAAAATCAATAAATCAATAAAAAACAGGAACATTCTTCAACAATCTACACATTATAAAATCTGTATTTGTATTCCTAACTCTATGTCACACTCTACTTTGAAAATACTCTATATATTTAAAAGTAATCAATATAACATTAATATTTTTACTAAATGGATGACTTCATAGCTAATGAATTAGAAAATAATTTTAAAATACAAGAATATGAGTGTGTATACACCGATTCATGTAATGACATAATCTCAAAGAATCTCAATAATATTTTCATTTTTCATAGTAATATACGAAGTATGGAACGAAATTGGGATGAATTAATTCTAAAATTAAACAATCTAAATAAAAAACCTGACATAATATTATAAGAAACTTTTACTAATGACGAATCACCCACCTATCATTTACCAGAATATAATTATGTTACAACCAAAATAAACATCAATAAAAATAGTGGTCTCGTCATATTCATTCACGATAAATTTAGTATTGTCAAAATAACTGAACATCCTATACATCTAGTAAACTGTATTGAAATACAATTAAAACTCGACAAAACAAACTACCACATAATAGCTGTTTACAGAACACACGGTTCGAATATCTCGTCATTTATAAATGAATTTAAACACATACTGTTAAAATTTAGTAATAAACTTTGCTTTATTGCAGGAGACTTTAATTTAAACATTAATGAAAACGTAGAAAATAATTTCAAAAATGAATATATTAATTGTATGACTGAATTTAACTTCATATCGTGCATTAATAAAAATACGAGAGAGATAAAAAATCACACTCCATCTTGTTTAGACCATATATGGACTAACATAAATATTAAAGATATCGACAAAATCAAATCAATTGTTTGGAAAACGAATATTACTGACCACCATGCATGCATTTTTCTCTATGATAACAAAATTACACATAAAAAATTTAATCTAACAAAGACAAAATCCTACACAAATATGACTATTTTATCCAAAAAACTAAGAAATGAACAATGAAACAACGTGTTAAATAGTTATAATACCGAGACTTGCTCAACAAACTTTGAAAATATATTGTCTCAACACATAAAAAATTCAACTACTGAAACTACAGTCCGCATTAAATCTAAACTAAGAATTTTAAAGCCTTGGATAACACAAGGACTTATAATATCAATTAGAAACAAAGAAAAACTTTATAAAACAGCATTGAAAAATCCTCTAAATGAAAAAGCATACACTTGTTACAAAAAATTTAAAAATAAATTAACAAACTGTATCAAAAAAAAATAAAGAAGACTATTTCAAAAATAAAATACTTTCTACAGACAATAACAATAAACAAATATGGAAAACAGTCAACTTAGCCATGGATAACACTAAAAAAACACAAAAAATAAAATACATTAAACATGAAAATAAAATAATAGATGCTAATATTCAACATAAACAATGTGCTTTAATTCAATCTTTAATTCTTTTTTTGCTAATGTAGGAAAAAATCTTGCGAAAAATATCAATAAATCTTTTAACCCGAAAAAACAAACGATTGAAAATGTACAAAATCAAAATAATTTATCAAAATTTGAAACAACCTCAGAAAGTGAAGTTTTAAAAATAATAGAAGGCATGAAAGGAGGTTCGTCTCCCGGATTTGACCTTATTACAGTACATTTTCTAAAATCCATGAAAATTCATTTGGTAAAACCAATTACTCATTTGATAAACTTAAGTTTAACAGAGGGAATATTTCCGACAAACTATAAAAATACAATTATTTCACCTATTTATAAATCTGGAGATCCTCAACAAGTAACTAACTATCGCCCAATTTGTCTAATCTCAAACATTGGAAAGATGTTTGAAAAAATTGTGAAAAACCAATTGGTCGGTTTCCTAGAAAGTAATAAAATTCTTCACAAAAACCAATTTGGTTTTATAAAGTCACTCAGCACACCTGATGCTATTGCTAATGTAACCTCATACATCAACGAATCATTGGATAAAAGTGAAAAATGTGCCGGTATATTTATTGATCTCAGAAAAGCTTTTGATAGTATATCCCATGAGATTCTACTAAAAAAACTAAACAATATAGGTATAAAAGACAATGCAATTAAATGGATTTCGAACTACCTAAAAAAAGATAAAAAATCGACCGCAAGTCGTAAAAATAAATCAGATTTATAGCGATAAAGAAATATCAGACTTTGGAATCCCTCAAGGTACAGTAATCGGACCAATCCTTTTCACCATATATGTTAATGACATTTTTTTTCAACTACTACATGGCCAAATTACTTCATATGCCGATGATACGGTACTAATAATTAGCGATAAAACTTGGGAAAAGGTAACATTTAAAGCCACCGAAGACATAAATATTTTAAAGAATTTCTTCGACGTAAATTTACTATCACTAAATAATGGTGATAAAACATTTGTAATTCCATTTGCAATACACAAAAATGATACCCCTAAAAACATTGACATCATCATCCATGATAATTCCAAAACACATAGTAAAAATTATTGTATCCAAAACTGCACAATCTTAAAAACAACAAACACAATCAAATATTTAGGAGTCATTATCGATAAAAATTTGAAATGGAAGGAACAAATTTGTCAAGTTGTAAAAAAAATTAGAAAATTGATTTATATATTTTTAAGAATCAGAAATTTTTTATCTGTAAAAAACTTATATCTAATATATTACGCTTTGGTTCAATCAACTTTACAATATGCTATCATTAGCTGGGGATCCGCATACAAAACTAATCTTTACCCAATTGAAGTTGTGCAGAGGCTAATAATTAAAATTATATTAAAAAAAACCTTCTGACTACCCAACGGATCAATTATTTAAGGAATTCCAAGTACTTTCTTTCAAAGATCTGTACAATAGAAATGCATTGATTCAAATTATAAAAGAAAAAGAAAAGTATCAATTTATAACTGAAACCCGTACAAGACATAAATATATTTTTTTATGCCCAAAATTAAACACTTCCTTCGCACAAAATTTTTATACTTATCAAGGAAGACTTATTTTCAACCGACTACCGGATGAAATTAGAAAAATTAATAATAAAATCCAATTAATAAACACTGTTAAAAAATATTTTAAAGATAATCTCAAAAACAAAAAAAAAGTTTCCGACTAATCTAATCTCAAGAATAACTTATAACTCAGTTTCCTAGTGATACTCCATTCTTCAAATAAGTTAAATTTTGTTTTTTTTTTAACAACTAATTACAATAATACTAGATACATTATCCAAATAATAAAATTGTTTGATAGTTGATAAATACTTATAATTACGTAACACTGAACTTACAATTTATTGTTTTTTACATTCACATTGTAATTTAAGAACTTATGATATAATATAGCATTAAAAAATGTACACTACTCTTCCAGACACAAGCTAATGCTTCCATGTAAGAGTGGTATTAACATATTTGAATATGAACATGTAAGCAAATTAATACATCATCTAAATGTACATTATATTTTATATGCTAAAAGTTAATAAAAAAAATAAAAATAAAAATAAAATTTTAAGGGTGAAACGAAAACTTGTATAATTTTAAGATATAATTGCTAGCAATAAATACATTTTACATACGAAAAATTACGACACTAAAAAAAGACAAACAATATAGGATTTAGCCTGCGAGATAATGAGATAGAATAATCGGTCTCCTCTTTGTGTGGTGTTTCGTAGCCTATTGGTCTCCTCTTTGTGCGGTGCTTCGTAGCCTCCCCACTCATTAAGATTTTGAAAACCGATGAAACGAAAAAGCGACACTAAAAAGAGTCAAACACATTAATCTATAGGTTTTAGCCTGCGAGATAATGAGATAGAATAATCGGTCTCCTCTTTGTGCAGTGTTCCGTAGCCTATTAGTCTCGTCTTTGTACGGTGCTTCGTAGCCTCCCCACTCGTTGTGATTTTGAAAACCGATGAAACGAAAAAGCGACACTAAAAAGAGTCAAACACATTAATCTATAGGTTTTAGCCTGCGAGATAATGAGATAGAATAATCGGTCTCCTCTTTGTGCAGTGTTCCGTAGCCTATTAGTCTCGTCTTTGTGCGGTGCTTCGTAGCCTCCCCACTCGTTGTGATTTTGAAAACCGATGAAACGAAAAAGCGACACTAAAAAGAGTCAAACACATTAATCTATAGGTTTTAGCCTGCGAGATAATGAGATAGAATAATCGGTCTCCTCTTTGTGCGATGCTTGGTAGCCTATCAGTCTCCTCTTTTGCGGTACTCCGGGTACTCCGCGGCCTCCTTGTCTCGTGTGTGGTGTTAGCCTCCCCATTCATTTAATTTTCAATTTTTTTTAATTCAAAAGGCCATGGGAATCAGACTGAATTGATTCACTCCTGGGAATCATTCTGCCCACGTCTAGTTAACAATACCGTCCGTCGACCACTTCGCGGCGCGCGGCCCCTTTAATAATATTTAAATACCTATGAAACAATATAATATTTAAATCGTTTACAGAACACATTATTTATTGAAATAATTTAACAGTAAAATAAATGGAAATTAAAAATTTATGGTGTCGTTTAAAATCGTAGGATGCAAGGCCAAAGATAAGGAATGAAGAATCGATTCCTTTTGAAATTGAGAATTAGATCGAGTGTGTCACAAGATTGAATTTATTCATTTAATTCGGTCATTCAATTTTGCCCACGTCTAGTCTGTACCCGTTTTAATAAAAAAATCTGCTAAAAGAAGAATAAAAAAAATTACCGTTTTTACACTTGGGTTCGGTCGTTAAATCACTTGGGGTCAGTCATTACATCGGACCTTCGGCACCGAAATGACTGAAATTTTGGATTCTTACTGAGGATCAAGGCTTGTACACGATTCAATCTTATAAATCTGCAACAAAAGAATTTAAAAAAAAATCAAAGTATTAACACATAGGTTCGGTGGTCTAAATACTTGGCACCAGTCATTACTTTCACCTTACGGCACCGAATTGACTAAAATTTTGGATTCTTGCTGAAGTTCAAGGTCTGTACTGGAATCGAAAAAAAATCCGCTAAAAGAGGAATAAATAAAAAAATCATCGTTTTCACACTTGAGTTCGGTCGTTTAATCACTTAGGGTCAGTCATAACATCGGCCCCTCGGCACCGAACTGACTGAAATTTTGGTTTCTTGCTAAGGATCACGGTCTGTACCCGTTTAAAAAAAAAAATCTGCTAAAAGAAGAATAAAAAAAATCACCGTTTTTACACTAGGGTTCGGTCGTTAAATCACTTGGGGTCAGTCATTACATCGGACCTTAGGCACCGAAATGACTGAAATTTTGGATTCTTACTGAGGATCATGGCTTGTACACGATTCAATCTTATAAATCATCAAAAGATGAATTTAAAAAAAAATCATAGTATTAACACTTAGGTTCGGTCGTATAAATACTTGGCGCCAGTCATTGCTTTTACCTAACGGCACCGAATTGACTAAAATTTTGTATTCTTGCTGAGGATCATGTGTTTGTACCGGAATGGAAAAATAATTCCGCTAAAAGAGGAATAAACAAAAAAATCATCGTTTTAACACTTGGGGTCGGTCGTTTATTCACTTGGGGTCAGTCGTAACACCGGCCTTTTGGCACCGAAATGAACGACACTTTGGATTCTTACTAAGGATCGTGGCCTGTACACGAATCAATCATAAAATCTGCCAAAAAAAGAATTTAAAAAAATCGTCGTTTTTACACTTGGGTTCGGTCGTCTAAATGTTTGGGGCCTTCCACCGAAAGGCAAAGAATTTACTAAAATTTTGGTACTAGCCGAGGATCATGGTCTGTACATGAATCAATCTTAAAATCTGCAAAAAGAAGAATTTAAAAAAAAGTCATTGAAAAACTTGGGTTCGAATGTTTAATCACGTGGGTTCGGTCGTTTATAACGTCGGTCGGTCATAACTTCGGCCCCATGGCACTCAGCCGACTGAAATTTTAAATTCTCATTAAGAATCGTGGTCTGTACACGAATCAATAAAAACTAGAGGAAAATTCTGCCTAGAGGAAAAATAAAAAAAAATCATCGTTTCAACACTTAGGTTCGGTCGTCTAAATATTTGGGGCCAGTCGTTACTTCCACCGAAAGGCACCGAATTGACTAAAGTTTTGGAATCTTGCAGAGGATCGTGGTCTGTACCCGAATCAACAAAAACTCGACTAAAAGAAGAATACAAAAAAAATCATCGTTTTAACACCTGGGTTCGGTCGTCTAAATACTTGGGGCAAGTCATTACTTCCACCCAACGGCACCAAATTGATTAAAATTTTGGATTCTTGCTGAGGATCATGGTCTGTACACGTTTTAATCAAAAAAATATGCCAAAAGAAGAATAAAAAAAATCACCGTTTTTACACATGGGTTCTGTCGTTAAATCACTTGGGGTCAGTCATTACATCGGAGTCATCGGACCTTCGGCACCGAAATGACTGAAATTTTGGATTCTTACTGAGGATCATGGCCTGTACACAAATCAATCTTAAAATCAGCCAAAAGAAGAATTAAAAAAAAATCATAGTATTAACACTTGGGTTCGGTCATCTAAATGCTTGGGGCCAGTCATCAATTCCACCCAACTGCACCGAATTGACAAAAATTTTGGATTCTTCCTGAAGATCATGGACTGTACCCGATTTAATAAAAAAACCTGCCAAAAGATGAATAAAAAAAATCATCGTTTTAACACTTGGGTTCGGTCGTTTAATCACTTAGGGTCAGTGATAACATCGGCCCCTCGGCACCGAACTGACTGAAATTTTGGTTTCTTGCTAAGGATCACGGTCTGTACCCTTTTTAATAAAAAAACTGCCAAAAGGAGAATAATGAAAATCACCGTTTTAACACTTGGGTTCGGTCGTTACATCACTTGGGGACAGTCATTACATCGGACCTTCGGCACCGAAATGACTGAAATTTTGGATTCTTCCTGAGGATCATGGCTTGTACACGATTCAGTCTTATAAATCTGCAATAGAAGAATTAAAAAAAAAATCATAGTATTAACACTTAGGTTCGGTCGTCTAAATACTTGGGGCCAGTTAATACTTTCAACCAACGGCACCGAATTAACTAAAATTTTGGATTCTTGCTGAGGATCATGGTCTGTACCGGAATCGAAAAAAAAATCCTCTCAAAGAGGAATAAATAAAAAAAATCATCGTTTTAACACTTGGGTTCGGTCGTTTAATCACTTGGGGTCAGTCATAACATCGGCCCCTCGGCACCGAACTGACTGAAATATTGGATTCTTCCTGAGGATCATGGCTTGTACACGATTCAGTCTTATAAATCTGCAATAGAAGAATTAAAAAAAAAATCATAGTATTAACACTTAGGTTCGGTCGTCTAAATACTTGGGGCCAGTTAATACTTTCAACCAACGGCACCGAATTAACTAAAATTTTGGATTCTTGCTGAGGATCATGGTCTGTACCGGAATCGAAAAAAAAATCCGCTCAAAGAGGAATAAATAAAAAAAATCATCGTTTTAACACTTGGGTTAGGTCGTTTAATCACTTGGGGTTAGTCATAACATCGGCCCCTCGGCACCGAACTGACTGAAATATTGGTTTCTTGGTAAGGATCACGGTCTGTACATGTTAAAATAAAAAAAAATCTGATAAAGAAGAATAAAAAAAATCACCATTTTTACACTTGGGTTCGGTCGTTAAATCACTTGGGGTCAGTCATTACATCGGACCTTCGGCGCCGAAATGACTGAAATTGTGGATTCTTACTGAGGATCATGGCCTGTACCCGATTTAATCAAAAAAATCTGCCTAAAGAAGAATAAAAAAAATCACCGTTTTTACACTTGGGTTCGATCGTTAAATCACTTGGGGTCAGTCATTACATCGGACCTTTGTCACCGAAATGGCTGATATTTTGGATTCTTACAGAGGATCATGGCCTGTACACGATTCAATCTTAAAATCTGCCAAAGACAAATAATAAAATCACCGTTTTAACATTTGAGTTCGGTCGTTAAATCACTTGGGGTCAGTCATAACATCGGCCCCTCGGCACCGAACTGTCTGAAATTTTGGTTTCTTGCTAAGGATCACGGTCTGTACCCGTTTTAATAAAAAAATCTGCTAAAAAAAGAATTAAAAAAATCACCTTTTTTACACTTGGGTTCGGTCGTCAAATCACTTGGGTCAGTCATTACATCGGACCTTCGGCACCGAAATGACTGAAATTTTGGATTCTTACTGAGGATCAAGGCTTGTACGCGATTCAATCTTATAAATCTGCAACAGAAGAATTTAAAATAAATCATCGTATTAACACTTCGGTTCTGTTGTCTAAATACTTGGGGCCAGTCATTACTATCACCCAACGTCGACGAATTGACTAAAATTTTGGATTCTTACTGAGGATCATGGCCTGTACCCGATTTAATCAAAAAAATCTGCCGAAAGAAGAATTAAAAAATTACCGTTTTTACACTTGAGTTCGGTCGTTAAATTACTTGGGGTCAGTCATTACATCGGACCTTCGGCACCGAAATGGCTGAAATTTTGGATTCTTCCTGAGGATCATGGCTTGTACACGATTCAATCTTAAAATCTGCAACAGAAGAATTTAAAAAAAAAATACTTGGCGCCAGTCAATACTTTCACCTTACGGCATCGAATTGACTAAAAATTTGGACTCTTGCTGAGGATCATGGACTGTACCCGATTTAATCAAACTGACTGAAATATTGGATTCTTACTGAGGATCAAGGCTTGTACACGATTCAGTCTTGTAAATCTGCAACAGAAGAATTAAAAAAAAATCATAGTATTAACACTTAGGTTCGGTCGTCTAAATACTTGGCGCCAGTCATTACTTTGACCTTACGGCACCGAATTGACTAAAATTTTGGATTCTTGCTGAGGATCATGGTCTGTACCAGAATCGAAAAAAAATCCGCTAAAAGGGAAATAAATCATCGTTTTAACACTTGGGTTCGGTCGTTTAATCACTTGGGGTCAGTCATTACATCAGCCTCTCGGCACCGAACTAACTGAAATTTTGGTTCCTTGCTAAGGATCACGGTCTGTACCCGTTTTAATAAAAAAAATCTGCCAACAGAAGAATAAAAAAAACACCGTTTTAACACTTGGGTTCGGTCGTTTAATCACTTAGGGTCAGTCATAACATTGGCCACTCGGCACCGAACTTTCTGCAATTTTGGTTTCTTGCTAAGGATCACGGTCTGTACCCGTTTTAATAAAAAAATCTGCCAAAAGAAGAATAAAAAAAATCACCGTTATTACACTCGGGTTCGGTCGTTAAATCACTTGGGGTCAGTCATTACATCGGACATTTGTCACCGAAATGGCTGAAATTTTGGATTCTTGCTGAGGATCATGGTCTGTACCGGAATCGAAAAAAAAATCGGGTGAAAGAGGAATAATTAAAAAAATTACCGTTTTAACACTTGGGTTCGGTCGTTTAATCACATGGGATCAGTCATAACATCGGCCCCTCGGCACCGACCTGTCTGAAATTTTGGTTTCTTGCTAAGGATCACGGTCTGTACCCGTTTTAATAAAAAAAATCTGCCAAAAGAAGAATAAAAAAAATCACCGTTATTACACTTGGATTCGGTCGTTAAATCACTTGGGGTCAGTCATTACATCGGACCTTTGTCACCGGAATGGCTGAAATTTTGGATTCTTACTGATGATCATGGCCTGTACACGATTCAATCTTAAAATCTGCCAACAGAAGAATTTAAAAAAATCATCGTATTAACACTTGGGTTCGGTCGTCTAAATACTTGGCGCCAGTCATTACTTTCACCTTACGGCACCGAATTGTCTGAAACTTTGGTTTCTTGCTAAGGATCACGGTCTGTACCCGTTTTAATAAAAAAATCTGCCAAACGAAGAATAACAAAAATCACCGTTTTAACACTTGGGTTCGGTCGTTTAATCACATGGGATCAGTCATAACATCGGCTTCTCGGCACCGAACTGTCTGAAATTTTGGTTTCTTGCTAAGGATCACGGTCTGTACCCGTTTTAATAAAAAAAATCTGCCAAACGAAGAATAACAAAAATCACCGTTTTAACACTTGGGTTCGGTCGTTCAATCACATGGGATCAGTCATAACATCGGCTTCTCGGTACCGAACTGTCTGAAATTTTGGTTTCTTGCTAAGGATCACGGTCTGTACCCGTTTTAATAAAAAAATCTTCCAAAAGAAGAATAAAAAAAATCACCGTTTTAACACTTGGGTTCGGTAGTTTAATCACATAGGGTCAGTCATAACATCGGCCCCTCGGCTCCGAACTAACTGAAATTTTGGTTTCTTGCTAAGGATCACGGTCTGTACCCGTTTTAGTAAAAAAATCTGCCAAAAGAAGATTAAAAAAAATCACCGTTTTTACACTTGGGTTCGGTCGTTTTATAACTTGGGGTCAGTCATAACATCGGCCCCTCGGCTCCGAACTAACTGAAATTTTGATTTCTTGCTAAGGATCACGCTCTGTACCCGTTTTAATAAAAAAAATCTGCCAAAAGAAGATTTAAAAAAATCACCGTTTTAACACTTGGGTTCGGTCGTTTAATCACATGGGATCAGTCATAACATCGGCCCCTCGGCCGCGACCTGTCTGAAATTTTGATTTCTTGCTAAGGATCACGGTCTGTACCCGTTTTAATAAAAAAGATCTGCCAAAATGAGATTAAAAAAAAATAAAACCGTTTTTACACTTGGGTTCGGTCGTCTAAATACTTGGCGCCAGTCATTACTTTCACCTTACGGCACCGAATTAACTAAAATTTTGGATTCTTGCTGAGGATCATGGTCTGTACAGGAATCGAAAAAAAAATCGGGTGAAAGAGGAATAATTAAAAAAAATCACCGTTTTAACACTTGGGTTCGGTCGTTTCATCACATGGGATCAGTCATAACATCGGCCCCTCGGCACCGACCTGTCTGAAATTTTGGTTTCTTGCTAAGGATCACGGTCTGTACCCGTTTTAATAAAAAAAATCTGCCAAACGAAGAATAACAAAAATCACCGTTTTAACACTTGGGTTCGGTCGTTCAATCACATGGGATCAGTCATAACATCGGCTTCTCGGCACCGAACTGTCTGAAATTTTGGTTTCTTGCTAAGGATCACGGTCTGTACCCGTTTTAATAAAAAAATATTCCAAAAGAAGAATAAAAAAAATCACCGTTTTAACACTTGGGTTCGGTCGTTTAATCACATGGGATCAGTCATAACATCGGCCCCTCGGCACCGACCTGTCTGAAATTTCGGTTTCTTGCTATGGATCACGGTCTGTACCCGTTTTAATAAAAAAATCTGCCAAAAGAAGAATAAAAAATATCACAATTTTAACTCTTGAGTTCGGTATTTTTATAACTTGGGGTCAGTCATAACATCGGCCCCTCGGCTCCGAACTAACTGAAATTTTGGTTTCTTGCTAAGGATCACGGTCTGTACCCGTTTTAATAAAATAAATCTGCCAAAAGAAGATTAAAAAAAATCACCGTTTTTACACTTGATTTCGGTCGTTTAATCACTTGGGGTCAGTCATAACATCGGCCCCTCGTCACCGAACTGACTGAAATTTTGGTTTCTTGCAGGGGATCACGGCCTGTACCCGTTTTAATAAAAAAATCTGCCAAAAGAAGAATAAAAAAAATCACCGTTTTTACACTTGGGTTCGGTCGATAAATCACTTGGGGTCAGTCATTACATCGGACCTTTGTAACCAAAATGGCTGAAATTTTGGATTCTTACTGATGATCATGGCCTGTACACGATTCAATCTTAAAATCTGCCAACAGAAGGATTAAAAAAAAATCATCGTATTAACACTTGGGTTCGGTCGTCTAAATACCTGGCGCCAGTCATTACTTTCACCCTACGGCACCGAATTGACTAAAATTTTGGATTCTTGCTGAGGTTCATGGTCTGTACCGGAATCGAAAAAAAAATCGGCTGAAAGAGGAATAATTAAAAAAATCACCGTTTTAACACTTGGGTTCGGTCGTTTAATCACATGGGGTCAGTCATAACATCGGCCCCTCGGCACCGAACTGAGTGAAATTTTGTTTTCTTGCTAAGGATCATGGTCTGTACCCGTTTTAATCAAAAAAATCTCCCAAAAGAAGAAAAAATAAAATCAACGTTTTAACACTTGGGTTCGGTCGTTTAATCACATGGGATCAGTCATAACATCGGCCCCTCGGCACCGACCTGTCTGAAATTTTGGTTTCTTGCTAAGGATCACGGTCTGTACCCGTTTTAATAAAAAAAATCTGCCAAAAGAAGAATAAAAAATATCACCATTTTAACTCTTGGGTTCGGTCGTTTTATAACTTGGGGTCAGTCATAACATCGGCCCCTCGGCTCCGAACTAACTGAAATTTTGGTTTCTTGCTAAGGATCACGGTCTGTACCCGTTTTAATAAAAAAAATCTGCCAAACGAAGAATAACAAAAATCACCGTTTTAACACTTGGGTTCGGTCGTTTAATAACATGGGGTCAGTCATAACATCGGCCCCTCGGCACCGAACTGTCTGAAATTTTGTTTTCTTGCTAAGGATCATGGTCTGTACCCGTTTTAATCAAAAAAATCTGCCAAAAGAAGATTAAAAAAAAACACCGTTTTTACACTTGGGTTCGGTCGTTAAATCACTTGGGGTCAGTCATTACATCGGACATTTGTCACCGAAATGGCTGAAATTTTGGATTCTTACAGAGGATCATGGCCTGTACACGATTCAATCTTAAAAGCTGCCAAAAGAAGAATTAAAAAGAATCATCGTATTAACACTTAGGTTCGGTCGTCTAAATACTTGGCGCCAGTCATTACTTTCACCTTACGGCACCGAATTGACTAAAATTTTGGATTCTTGCTGAGGTTCATGGTCTGTACCGGAATCGAAAAAAAAATCGGCTGAAAGAGGAATAATTAAAAAAATCACCGTTTTAACACTTGGGTTCGGTCGTTTAATCACATGGGGTCAGTCATAACATCGGCCCCTCGGCACTGAACTGTCTGAAATTTTGGTTTCTTGCTAAGGATCACGGTCTGTACCCGTTTTAATAAAAAAATCTGCCAAAAGAAGAATAAAAAAAATCACCGTTTTAACACTTGGGTTCGGTCGTTTAATCACATGAAATCAGTCCCTCATGGGATCAGTCATAACATCGGCCCCTCGGCACCGACCTGTCTGAAATTTTGGTTTCTTGCTAAGGATCACGGTCTGTACCCGTTTTAATAAAAAAAAATCTGCCAAACGAAGAATAACAAAAATCACCGTTTTAACACTTGGGTTCGGTCGGTTAATCACATGGGATCAGTCATAACATTGGCCCCTAGGCACCGACCTGTCTGAAATTTTGGTTTCTTGCAGGGGATCACGGCCTGTACCCGTTTTAATAAAAAAATCTGCCAAAAGAAGAATAAAAAAAATCACCGTTTTAACACTTGGGTTCGGTCGTTTAATCACATGGGGTCAGTCATAACATCGGCCCCTCGGCACCGAACTGTCTGAAATTTTGTTTTCTTGCTAAGGATCACGGTCTGTACCCGTTTTAATAAAAAAAATCTGCCAAAAGAAGAATAAAAAAAATCACCGTTTTAACACTTGGGTTCGGTCGTTTAATCACATGGGGTCAGTCATAACATCGGCCCCTCGGCACCGAACTGTCTGAAATTTTGTTTTCTTGCGAAGGATCATGGTCTGTACCAGTGGCGGCCGCTGCCCTGAGAATGTGGTGGTTAACTGACAATTGATAATCCGTACCTACTTATGACAAAAAAATATTAATTAGGATTTTTATTTTATTTTTAAAACAAACTGTTATTTCCTCTTATATTCAACACAACTTGCACTCATTTTGCTAATAAAATAATATATTAACTAATTATATTATTAGTATTTAACACAATCAATACAATAAAAAAACAAAACAATATTAATCATCACGTCACGGGTCAATATAACGCCGCGCCGCTAGACGCTTCGCCGAAATTCGATTGTATTCGTGTCACCTCGGGTCATGGGTCAATCGGTAAACTTCGGCAAGAATCGGATTATGTCGGTTGCGGGCTGCACACCGATCCCAGTCAAATTTCGGTACAAATAGCGAAATCGACGCGCTTCGAATGTTTTGAAAATCCCATACAAAACCATGATTTGATCCGCTTGCAAACGAATGCACACCGCCGCGGCCGATACGAAGGCGCTCGGCGCGCGGCGGCGGCGCGCTATGTAAAGCTATTTACAGCATTATTCATTGGTAACTAATATTTTGAAATGATTAAATAAGAGAATTAAAATTAGAGATTTCATAGATTTAAATGAGAGATTTAATAGTCTTCAGTAAGCAAATAAAGTAAATTTAGCCATTATAATTTGCCAGTGCTGCACACAAACACACTGTGCGACCAGCCGCCCTTGGTCTGTACCCGTTTTAATCAAAAAAATCTGCCAAAAGAAGATTAAAAAAAATTACCGTTTTTACACTTGATTTCGGTCGTTTAATCACTTGGGGTCAGTCATAACATCGGCCCCTCATCACCGAACTGACTGAAATTTTGGTTTCTTGCTAAAGATAACGGCCTGTACCCATTTTAATAAAAAAATCTCCCAAAAGAAGATTAAAAAAAACACCGTTTTTACACTTGGGTTCGGTCGTTAAATCACTTTGGGTCAGTCATTACATCGGACCTTTGTAACCGAAATGGCTGAAATTTTGGATTCTTACTGATGATCATGGCCTGTACACGATTCAATCTTAAAATCTGCCAACAGAAGAATTAAAAAAAAATCATCGTATTAACACTTGGGTTCGGTCGTCTAAATACTTGGGGCCAGTCATTAATTCCACCCAAGGGCACCGAATTAACTAAAATTTTGGATTCTTGCTTAGGATCACGGTCTGTACCCGTTATAATAAAAAAAATCTGCCAAAAGAAGATTAAAAAAAATCACCGTTTTTACACTTGGGTTCGGTCGTTTAATCACTTGGGGTCAGTCATTACATCGGACATTTGTCACCGAAATGGTTGAAATTTTGGATTTTAACTGATGATCATGGCCTGTACACGATTCAATCTTAAAAGCTGTCAAAAGAAGAATTAAAAAGAATCATCGTATTAACACTTAGGTTCGTTCGTCTTAATACATGGCGCCAGTCATTACTTTCACCTTACGCCACCGAATTGACTAAAATTTTGGACTCTTGCTGAGGATCATGGTCTGTACCGGAATCGAAAAAAAATCGGGTGAAAGAGGAATAATTAAAAAAATCACCGTTTTAACACTTGGGTTCGGTCGTTTAATCACATGGGATCAGTCATAACATCGGCCCCTCGGCACCGACCTGTCTGAAACTTTGCTTTCTTGCTAAGGATCACGGTCTGTACCCGTTTTAATAAAAAAATCTGCCAAACGAAGAATAACAAAGATCACCGTTTTAACACTTGGGTTCGGTCGTTTAATCACATGGGATCAGTCATAACATCGGCTTCTCGGCACCGAACTGTCTGAAATTTTGGTTTCTTGCTAAGGATCACGGTCTGTACCCGTTTTAATAAAAAATCTTCCAAAAGAAGAATAAAAAAAATCACCGTTTTAACACTTGGGTTCGGTCGTTTAATCACATAGGGTCAGTCATAACATCGGCCCCTCGGCACCGAACTGTCTGAAATTTTGGTTTCTTGCTAAGGATCACGGTCTGTACCCGTTTTAGTAAAAAAATCTGCCAAAAGAAGATTAAAAAAAATCACCGTTTGTACACTTGGGTTCGGTCGTTTTATCACTTGGGGTCAGTCATAACATCGGCCCCTCGGCTCCGAACTAACTGAAATTTTGGTTTCTTGCTAAGGATCACGGTCTGTACCCGTTTTAATAAAAAAAATCTGCCAAAAGAAGATTTAAAAAAATCACCGTTTTTACACTTGATTTCGGTCGTTCAATCACTTGGGGTCAGTCATAACATCGGCTCCTCGTCACCGAACTGACTGAAATTTTGGTTTTTTGCTAAGGATCACGGCCTGTACCCGTTTTAATAAAAAAAAATGCCAAAAGAAGAATAAAAAAAAATCACCGTTTTTACACATGGGTTCGGTCGTTAAATCACTTGGGGTCAGTCATTACATCGGACCTTTGTCACCGAAATGGCTGAAATTTTGGATTCTTACTGATGATCATGGCTTGTACACGATTCATTCTTAAAATCTGTAAAAAGAAGAAAAAAAAATCATCGTATTAACACTTGGGTTCGGTCGTCTAAATACTTGGGGCCATTCATTACTTTGACCCAACGTCACCGAATTGACAAAAATTTTGGATTTTTGCTGAGGATCAAGGTCTGTACCCGATTTAATAAAAAAAAACTGCCGAAAGAAGAATTTAAAACTTCACCATTTTTACACTTGAGTTCGGTCGTTAAATCACTTTGGGCCCATCATTACATCGGACCTTTGTCACCGAAATGGCTGAAATTTTGGATTCTTACGGAGGATCATGGCCTGTACACAATTCTATCTTAAAATCTGCCAAAAGAATAATTTAAAAAAAATCATCGTATTAACACTTAGGTTCGGTCGTCTAAATACTTGGCGCCAGTCATTACTTTCACCTTACGGCACCGAATTGACTAAAATTTTGGATTCTTGCTGAGGATCATGGACTGTACCCGATTTAATAAATAAAATCTGCCAAAAGACGAATAAAAAAAATCATCGTTTTAACACTTGGGTTCGGTCGTTTAATCATATGTTGTCAGTCATAACATCGGCCCCTCGGCACCGAACTGTCTGAAATTTTGGTTTCTTGCTAAGGATCACGGTCTGTACCCGTTTTAATAAAAAAATCTGCCAAAAGAAGAATTAAAAAAATCACAATTTTTTCACTTGGGTTCGGTCGTTAAATCACTTGGAGTCAGTCATTACATCGGACAGTTGTCACCGAAATGGCTGAAATTATGGATTCTTACAGAGGATCATGGCCTGTACACGATTCAATCTTAAAAGCTGCCAAAAGAAGAATAAAAAGAATCAACGTACTAACACTTAGGTTCGGTCGTCTAAATACTTGGCGCCAGTCATTACTTTCACTTACGGCACCAAATTGACTAAAATTTTGGATTCTTGCTGAGGATCATGGTCTGTACCGGAATCGAAAAAAAAATCGGCTGAAAGAGGAGTAATTAAAAAAATCACAGTTTTAACACTTGGGTTCGGTCGTTTAATCACATGGGATCAGTCATAACATCGGCCCCTCGGCACCGAACTGTCTGAAATTTTGGTTTCTTGCTAAGGATCACGGTATGTACCCGTTTTAATAAAAAAAATCTGCCAAAAGAAGAATAAAAAAATCACCGTTTTTACACTTGCGTTCGGTCGTTTTATCACTTGGGGTCAGTCATAACATCGGCCCCTCGTCCCCGAACTAACTGAAATTTTGATTTCTTGCCAAGGATCATGGTATGTACCCGTTTTAATATAAAAATCTGCCAAAAGAAGAATAAAAAAAATCACCGTTTTTACACTTGGGTTCGGTCGTTAAATCACTTGGGGTCAGTCATTACATCGGACCTTTGTCACCGAAATGGCTGAAATTTTGGATTATTACTGATGATCATGGCCTGTACACGATTCAATCTTAAAATCTGCCAAAATAAGAATTATAAAAAAATCATCGTATTAACACTTGGGTTCGGTCGTCTAAATACATGGGGCCATTCATTACTTTCACCAAACGTCACCGAACTAACTGAAATTTTGGTTTCTTGCTTCTTAAGGATCACGGTCTGTTCCAGTTTTAATAAAAAATATCTGCCAAAAGAAGAATAAAAAAAATCACCGTTTTTACACTTGGGTTCGGTCGTTAAATCACTTGGGGTCAGTCATTACATCGGACCTTTGTCACCGAAATGGCTGAAATTTTGGATTCTTACTGAGGATCATGGTCTGTACCGGAATCGAAAAAAAAATCCGCTTAAAGAGGAATAAATAAAAAAAATCATCGTTTTAACACTTGGGTTCGGTCGTGTAATCACTTGGGGTCAGTCCTAACATCGGTCCCTCGGCACCGAACTGACTGAAATTTTTGTTTCTCGCTAAGGATCACGTCTGGACCCGTTTTTATCAAAAAAATCAGCGAGAGACGAATTTAAAAAATTACCGTTTTTACACTTGAGTTCGTTCGTTAAATCACTTTGGGTCCGTCATTACATCGGACCTTTGTCACCGAAATGGCTGAAATTTTGGATTCTTACGGAGGATCATGGCCTGTACACGATTCATTCTTAAAATCTGTAAAAAGAAGAATTAAAATAAAATCATCGTATTAACACTTGGGTTTGGTCGTCTAAATACTTGGGGCCAGTCATTAATTCCACCCAACGGCACCGAATTGACTAAAATTTTGGATTCTTGCTGAGGTTCATGGTCTGTACCGGAATCGAAAAAAAATCCGCTCAAAGAGGAATAAATAAAAAAATCATCGTTTTAACACTTGGGTTCGGTCGTTAAATCACATGTGGTCAGTCATAACATCGGCCCCTCGGCACCGAACTGTCTGAATTTTTCGTTTCTTGCTAAGGATCACGGTCTTTACACGTTCTAATAAAAGAATCTGCCAAAAGAAGAAAAAAAAAATCACCGTTTTTACACCGTTTTAATACTTGGGTTCGGTCGTTAAATCACTTGGGGTCAGTCATTACATCGGACCTTCGGCACCGAAATGACTGAAATTTTGGATTCTTACTGAGGATGAAGGCTTTTACACGATTCAGACTTGTAAATCTGCAACAGAAGAATTAAAAAAAATCATAGTATTAACATTTAGGTTCGGTCGTCTAAATACTTGGCGCTAGTCATTACTTTCACCTTACGGCACCGAATTGACTAAAATTTTGGATTCTTGCTGAGGATCATGGTCTGTAGCGGAATCGAAAAAAAATCCGCTAAAAGAGAAATAAATCATCGTTTTAACACTTGGGTTCGGTCGTTTAATCACTTGGGGTCAGTCATAACATCGGCCCCTCGGCAACGAACTGTCTGAAATTTTCGTTTCTTGCTAAGGATCGCGGTCTGTACTCGTTTTAATAAAAAATCTGCCTAAAGAAGAATAAAAAAAAAACCCGTTTTTACACTTGGGTTCGGTCGTTAAATCACTTAGAGTCAGTCATTACATCGGACATTTGTCACCGAAATGGCTGAATATTTTGATACTTACAGAGGATCATGGCCTGTACACGATTCAATCTTAAAATCTGCCAGCTCTTTTTTTTTTTTTTTTTTTTTTTTTTTTTTTTTTTTTTTTTTAAATATATATTTTTGGATTCTTGCTGAGGTTCATGGTCTGTACCGGAATCGAAAAAAAATCCGCTCAAAGAGGAATAAATAAAAAAAATCATCGTTTTAACACTTGGGTTCGGTCGTTAAATCACATGTGGTCAGTCATAACAACGGCCCCTCGGCACCGAACTGTCTGAATTTTTCGTTTCTTGCTAAGGATCACGGTCTTTACACGTTCTAATAAAAGAATCTGCCAAAATAAGAAAAAAAAATCACCGTTTTTACACCGTTTTAATACTTGGGTTCGGTCGTTAAATCACTTGGGGTCAGTCATTACATCGGACCTTCGGCACCGAAATGACTGAAATTTTGGATTCTTACTGAGGATGAAGGCTTTTACACGATTCAGACTTGTAAATCTGCAACAGAAGAATTAAAAAAAATCATAGTATTAACATTTAGGTTCGGTCGTCTAAATACTTGGCGCTAGTCATTACTTTCACCTTACGGCACCGAATTGACTAAAATTTTGGATTCTTGCTGAGGATCATGGTCTGTAGCGGAATCGAAAAAAAATCCGCTAAAAGAGAAATAAATCATCGTTTTAACACTTGGGTTCGGTCGTTTAATCACTTGGGGTCAGTCATAACATCGGCCCCTCGGCAACGAACTGTCTGAAATTTTCGTTTCTTGCTAAGGATCGCGGTCTGTACTCGTTTTAATAAAAAATCTGCCTAAAGAAGAATAAAAAAAAAACCCGTTTTTACACTTGGGTTCGGTCGTTAAATCACTTAGAGTCAGTCATTACATCGGACATTTGTCACCGAAATGGCTGAATATTTTGATACTTACAGAGGATCATGGCCTGTACACGATTCAATCTTAAAATCTGCCAGCTCTTTTTTTTTTTTTTTTTTTTTTTTTTCTTTTTTATTTTTTTAAAATATATATTTTTGGATTCTTGCTGAGGTTCATGGTCTGTACCGGAATCGAAAAAAAATCCGCTCAAAGAGGAATAAATAAAAAAAATCATCGTTTTAACACTTGGGTTCGGTCGTTAAATCACATGTGGTCAGTCATAACAACGGCCCCTCGGCACCGAACTGTCTGAATTTTTCGTTTCTTGCTAAGGATCACGGTCTTTACACGTTCTAATAAAAGAATCTGCCAAAATAAGAAAAAAAAATCACCGTTTTTACACCGTTTTAACACTTGGGTTCGGTCGTTAAATCACTTGGGACCAGTCATTACATCGGACCTTCACCACCGAAATGACTGAAATTTTGGATTCTTACTGATGATCATGGCCTGTACACGATTCAATCTTAAAAATCTGCAAAAGAAGAATTTAAAAAAAATCATCGTATTAACACTTGGGTTCGGTCGTCTAAATACTTGGCGCCAGTCATTAATTCCACCCAACGGCACCGAATTGACTAAAATTTTGGATTCTTGCTGAGGTTCATGGTCTGTACCGGAATCGAAAAAAAAATCCGCTCAAAGAGGAATAAATAAAAAAATCATCGTTTTAACACTTGGGTTCGGTCGTTTAATCACATGTGGTCAGTCATAACATCGGCCCCTCGGCACCGAACTGTCTAAAATTTTGGTTTCTTGCTAAGGATCACGGTCTTTACACGTTCTAATAAAAGAATCTGCCAAAAGAAGAGAAAAAAATCACCGTTTTTACACCGTTTTAACACTTGGGTTCGGTCGTTAAATCACTTGGGACCAGTCATTACATCGGACCTTCACCACCGAAATGACTGAAATTTTGGATTCTTACTGATGATCATGGCCTGTACACGATTCAATCTTAAAAATCTGCAAAAGAAGAATTTAAAAAAAATCATCGTATTAACACTTGGGTTCGGTCGTCTAAATACATGGGGCCAGTCATTACTTTCACCAAACGTCACCGAACTAACTGAAATTTTGGTTTCTTGCTTCTTAAGGATCACGGTCTGTTCCAGTTTTAATAAAAAATATCTGCCAAAAGAATAATAAAAAAAACACCGTTTTTACACTTGGGTTCGGTCGTTAAATCACTTGGGGTCAGTCATTACATCGGACCTTTGTCACCGAAATGGCTGAAATTTTGGATTCTTACTGAGGATCATGGTCTGTACAGGAATCGAAAAAAAAATCCGCTTAAAGAGGAATAAATAAAAAAAATCATCGTTTTAACACTTGGGTTCGGTCGTGTAATCACTTGGGGTCAGTCCTAACATCGGTCTACGGTACCGAACTGACTGAAATTTTTGTTTCTCGCTAAGGAATCTCAATCCGCTCAAAGAGGAATAAATAAAAAAATCATCGTTTTAACGCTTGGGTTCGGTCGTTAAATCACATGTGGTCAGTCATAACATCGGCCCCTCGGCACCGAACTGTCTAAAATTTTGGTTTCTTGCTAAGGATCACGGTCTTTATACGTTCTAATAAAAGAATCTGCCAAAAGAAGAAAAAAAAATCACCGTTTTTACACCGTTTTAACACTTGGGTTCGGTCGTTAAATCACTTGAGGTCAGTCAGACCTTCGGCACCGAAATGACTGAAATTTCAGATTCTTACTGAGGATCAAGGCTTTTACACGATTCAGACTTGTAAATCTGCAACAGAAGAATTTAAAAAAAATCATAGTATTAACATTTAGGTTCGGTCGTCTATATACTTGGCGCCAGTCATTACTTTCACCTTACGGCACCGAATTGACTAAAGTTTTGGATTCTTGCTGAGGATCATGGTCTGTACCGGAATCGAAAAAAAAATCCGCTAAAAGAGAAATAAATCATCGTTTTAACACTTGGGTTAGGTCGTTTAATCACTTGGGGTCAGTCATAACATCGGCCCCTCGGCAACGAACTGTCTGAAATTTTGGTTTCTTGCTAAGGATCGCGGTCTGTACTCGTTTTAATAAAAAATCTGCCTAAAGAAGAATAAAAAAAACACCGTTTTTACACTTGGGTTCGGTCGTTAAATCACTTGGAGTCAGTCATTACATCGGACATTTGTCACCGAAATGGCTGAATATTTTGATACTTACAGAGGATCATGGCCTGTACACGATTCAATCTTAAAATCTGCCAAAAGAAGAATTAAATTGAATCATCGTATTAACACTTAGGTTCGGTCGTCTAAATACTTGGCGCCAGTCATTACTTTCACCTTACGGCACCGAATTGACTAAAATTTTGGATTCTTGCTGAGGATCATGGTCTGTACAGGAATCGAAAAAAAAATCGGGTGAAAGAGGTATAATTAAAAAAATCACAGTTTTAACACTTGGGTTCGGTCGTTTATTCACATGGGGTTAGTCATAACATCGGCCCCTCGGCACCGAACTGTCTGAAATTTTGGTTTCTTACTAAGGATCACGGTCATCACTTAAGGTCAGTGATAACATCGGCCCCTCGGCTCCGAACTAACTGAAATTTTGGTTTCACTAAGGATCACGGTCTGTACCCGTTTTAATAAAAAAAATCTGCCAAAAGAAGAATAAAGTAAAATCATCGTATTAACACTTGGGTTTGGTCGTCTAAATACTGGGGGCCAGTCATTAATTCCACCCAACGGCACCGAATTGACTAAAATTTTGGATTCTTGCTGAGGTTCATGGTCTGTACAGGAATCGAAAAAAAAATCGGGTGAAAGAGGAATAATTTAAAAAAATCACGGTTTAAACACTTGGGTTCGGTCGTTTATTCACATGGGGTTAGTCATAACATCGGCCCCTCGGCACCGAACTGTCTGAAATTTTGGTTTCTTACTAAGGATCACGGTCTGTACCCGTTTTAATAAAAAAATCTGCCAAAAGAAGAATAAAAAAAAAACGTTTTTACACTTGGGTTCGGTCGTTTTATCACTTAAGGTCAGTCATAACATCGGCCCCTCGGCTCCGAACTAACTGAAATTTTGGTTTCACTAAGGATCACGGTCTGTACCCGTTTTAATAAAAAAATCTGCCAAAAGAAGATTTAAAAAAATCACCGTTTTTACACTTGGGTTCGGTCGTTAAATCACTTGGGGTCAGTCATTACATCGGACCTTTGTCACCGAAATGGCTGAAATTGTGGATTCTTATTGAGGATCATGGCCTGTACACGATGCAATCTTAAATTCTGCCAAAAGAAGAATTAAAATAAAGTCATCTTATTAACACTCCCCGAAAGTACTGGAGAACTCTGAGAAATGCCTTCTGGTCTCAGGTTTGAGGAAAGGAAAATCCTGATCTATTTCCTTCTCGTGGTGGGGAGTGAGCAACGACCTCGTATCGGCAAATATAGACAGGGACCGAGCGTTGGCCGGAATAAGCTGACCACTAACTTTAGCCCTACCAGGCGTCTGTTGTCTAGGGCACCCTATTGTCCTGGAGAAGTAAATAATCTCCAAAGGCGGAAGAACCTTCGAGGTCAACGGCATAGGATGTGGAAAGAAACGGGAAACTACCACATTAAAGGTCCAAGTGGCATCCCAAGAACCAGCAAAACATGAATACCCAATCTCAAGTAAAATTCTCCGGAGGTAAAATAGTCCCCCGTTCGGATCTCCGTGTGGGGACTGCTCGAGATTCTAGAAACACAAAGGCAATAGCGAAACAAAAATCAAATACAAAAAACCAAATAGCGAGATGGGCAACGTGGAATGTCCGCACATTACTGTAAAACAGCAAACTGGATAATCTGAAAGCTGAGATGCAAAAAGTAAATTTGAATGCCCTAGGTATAGCAGAGATGAGATGGCCCAATTGCGGAGACTTCTGGAGTGGCAACTACAGAATCATCCACACAGGATGCATAAAGGATAAACCTGGCCAAGGAGGAGTAGGCGTTGTGCTGTGCAAGGAGTGGGGAAGACGGGTTAAGGGATACGTGCAATATAGCGGAAGAATTATTCTAGTCAAAATAGAAACTAAGCCTGTAGACACTGTAATTATCCAAGTATATATGCCAACATCTAGTCATAGCGAAGAAGAAGTGGAGGAGGTATACAGTTCGCTAGATAAACTTATATTAGAGATAAAAGCAGGTGAAAATCTGATTCTCCTAGGAGATTGGAATGCTGTCGTAGGAGAAGGACGTGAAGGAACTTGCATTGGGCCCTTTGGGTTGGGTGCAAGAAACGACAGAGGAAACAGATTGACAGAATTCTGCGAAAAACACAAATTAGTGATAGCAAACACTTGTTTCCAACACCACCCAAGACAGCGATACACCTGGAAATCCCCTGGAGACAGACGACAAAGACTGCAAATAGATTATATAATGGTTAGACAAAGATTTAAAAACCAAATAAAAGACTGTAGAAGCCATTCCGGTCCAGATATAGATAGTGACCATAATATGGTAATGGCCAAAAGTCTCCTAAAACTGAAAAAAATTAAAAAAGAGGAAAAATTTCAAATGGGATACAAAAGTATTAAAGATAAAAGAGATCAGCGACAGTTTTAGGGAAAAGACAAAATAGTGCAACCTAATGGAAGAGGAGAACGTGAATGCGATCTGGAAAATGATAAAGACGAAGATTATAACTACGGCAGAGGAAACTATAGGCAAGGAAAAACCCCAAGCACGGAAGGAATGGATAACCGATGAGATCTTAAATATGATAAAGGATAGAAGAGAGCTCAAAAATGATAAAAGAGCTGAATCACAAGAGAAATACAAAGTGCTGAGAAACCAAATAAATAGAGAATCAAGAATAGCCAAAGAAACTTTCTACCAGAATAAGTGCAATGAGATAAACGATGACCTCAAGAGAGGAAATGTAGAAAGAGCCCACGCTGCGGTGAAAGACTTCTGTGGGATGAGAGTTGGAAAGGGTAATGCGATAGAAGGAGAAGACGGCAAAATACTTTTCGAAAAGGACCAAATAGGAGAGAGATGGAAAAGATATCTCGAAATGCTGTACAATGGAAAGGGAAATAATGACAACGAAACATTGATAGAAAGAGAAAACGAGGTAGACGCAGATGATTTGGGAGATCCAATCACTAGAGAAGAGTTTGACCTCGCACTGAAAAATCTCAAAAACGGGAAAGCACCCGGAATCGATGACGTTCCGGCTGAACTAATTAAGCCAGCAGGAAAAGGAACTATAGATGCCCTGTTTAAAATGATACAGACAATGTATAAGACTGGAAAGATACCAGAGGATTTCGAGAAATGCCTAATTGTCGCATTACCAAAGAAGGCGGGCACGACAAAATGTGAACAGCACAGAACTCTTAGCCTAATATCCCATGCCTCAAAAATATTGACTAATATCATCCTAAAAAGAATCGAACCAAAAGTAGAGAACATCCTTCCCGGAGACCAGTTTGGCTTTAGAAGAGGTGTAGGAACCAGAGAAGCAATATTGTCGCTACGAATACTACTAGAAAAAAGAATAAAAAGAAACCAAAACACATTCATCGCATTCATAGACCTGGAGAAGGCTTTCGACAAAGTAGAATGGAAAAGACTCTTCGAGATTCTGAAGAGAATTGACTTCAAATATAGAGATAGACGAATAATCCAGGCGCTATACAAGAATGAGGCCGCTATAATTAGATGTGACAATGATACAAAAGAAGCCAGTATAAGACAAGGGGTGAGACAGGGATGCTCTCTGTCACCTGTTCTTTTTAACGCTTATATACAAAGTGCGATTGACGACTTGAGAGAGAGAATGAGTCACAGAAAAGGTGTAAAGATACACGGGCAAAAGGTGGATATGATAAGGTTTGCTGATGATATTGCTATGGTTGCTGAAAGCGAAGAAGAACTCCAAGAGGCCTTAACAATCATGCAAAGCATTCTTCGAAACAATTACAACATGAAGATAAATAAAGACAAAACAAAGCTGCTGACTGTAGGCCGAACGCAACATCAGATGAGAGTAGAGATGTCAGGAGTTCCGCTAAAGAACACCAAGGAGTTTGTCTACCTCGGGAGTAAAATAACATGGGACGGTCGGTCTAAGAGCGAGGTCAACAGCCGTATACACCAGGCTAGGCTTGCATTCAATAAAAGGTCGAAAATAATAGAATCAAATAATATAGACCTGAAACTGAGAATACTCCTCATCAAGACCTATGTATGGAGTATCTTGATGTATGGCTGTGAAACATGGTGCCTATCCGAAAGAGATAAACGGAGACTAGAGGCTTTTGAGATGTGGTCCTATAGAAGACGATTAGGAATTTCCTGGAGAGACCACATAACAAATGAAGAGGTTCTCCAAAGAATCGAAGGAGGAAGGCACCTGCTCAGGACCTTGTCCGAAAGGCGCGCAAGATGGATCGGCCATGTAATAAGACAAGAAGGCCTCTTGCATGCCATAATGGAGGGTATGACCGAGGGGACAAATGCTAGGGGACGCCCACGCCGGGAGTACCTGGAGGACCTGCTGGTGGACGTGCGCTGCTCATCATATGCAGACTTCAAAAGAGCCGCACAAGACAGGGAAGAGTGGAAGAAACGAATAGATGACATTGCTGCAAACCAATCTCAGGATTGAAACCAGAGAGAGAGAGATTAACTTACTAGGTAAAATGTTTGCGGATAACTCAACCCTCGATGACCAAGGTGCTGTCCCGACGTCGGTTCCTCACTGCGGTTTTCATATGAAAAAGCTGAGGATCCGGCATCGGGAAGTACTCCATGTTTTACGAGGGCTTGATGTTAATAAAGCTAGTGGGCCCGACGGAATACCTGCCCTGGTATTGCAGAGGTGCGCTGCAGAATTAGCTCCAATTTTGACGAAGCTTTTTAAACTGTCCCTGAAGACTGGCTCTGTGCCCTCTGGTTGGAAAAAAGCGGTTATCCATCCTATTCCAAAGAAGGGTGACCGCTCCAACCCGGCCAACTACCGCCCCATAGCGATCACATCAGTTCTGTCTAAGGTGATGGAACGTGTGATCAACGACAAACTGCTCACATACCTCGAGAAGAACAAAATTATCAACGACCGTCAATACGGATTCCGGCGGAACCGCTCGTGCGGTGATCTTCTCGCGTATGTGACGCATGTTTGGGGGCGATGCCTGGAACGTTTCGGTAAGACCCAAACGGTTGCACTGGACATCTCCAAGGCCTTTGACCGGGTTTGGCACCGAGGACTTGTCAACAAACTGCTTTCTTACGGACTTCCCGCATCCTTGTGTACGTGGATTGCCGACTTCTTGAGGGGGAGGTCGATTCAGACGGTAGTCGATGGTTTCACCTCTTCCTCACACTCGATAAATGCTGGCGTCCCGCAGGGATCGGTTCTGTCTCCAACTTTGTTTTTGTTGCACATCAACGACCTTTTGTCATGTGCACCAATTCACTGTTATGCGGATGACAGTACAGTTCATGATAGCTTTTTGTTTGACAAGCCCCCAAAGGGCTCACAAACTCCAACAGCTCGTAGGGCTTTGAAGCAAAGAATGGACGGCTACCTCGAAAGTGTTTTCTCTTGGGGTAAAAATAATCTCGTTGAATTTAATGTTTCAAAGACCCAATCTTGTCTGATTACGTCCAAAAGGGATCGAAATGAAAATCTAGTCTCTTTCAACGGAAGCAATCTTCCGAACAGGCCCTCCATTGATATGCTTGGTGTAACCCTAAGTGACCAGCTCAGGTATGGGGGCTCCATTGAAGCCAGAGTAAAGCTAGCCTCCCAAAAACTGGGGGTACTGTACAGGGCCCGCAGATACTTTAATAGTACACAACTGCTAACCTTGTACAAATCACAAGTACGCCCCACGGTTGAATTTGGCAGCCATCTCTGGTCTGGAGCTCCAAAATACCTGAAAAATACCCTCGACTCTGTGCAGAAACGGGCGGTCCGTTTGATAGATTCTCCCATCTTAACAGACGGATTGCAATCTTTAGAGCACAGGCGTCGGGTGGGAATGCTATCCTTGTTCTACCGGTATTACAATGGAAGATGCTCCGAGGAACTAGCATCATTGATCCCTTCGGCACCGGTGCATAGTCGGGAAACACGCCAAACGCGTGCCCAACATTTGTACACGGTTGAAATTTGTCACATGAGAACGGGTCGTTTCTTCGACTCGTTCTTGTGTTCAACAGCTCGGCTGTGGAATGATTTGCCGGCCTCTGTGTTTCCTCCTTCCTACAACATGGGTCTCTTCAAGACCAATGTTCATTCCTTCCTCTCCTCAAAAAGACCCTCCACACAGCATCCCAGATGACATAGGCCCTGAGGGAAATTATTTTCCTCAGGGCCTCCTGTGTGGAGTTAATGTAAAAAAAAAAAAAAAAAAAAAAAAACACTTGGGTTTGGTCGTCTAAATACTTGGGACGAGTCATTATTTCCACCCAACGGCACCGAATTGACTAAAATTTTGGATTCTTGCTGAGGTTCATGGTCTGTACCGGAATCGAAAAAAAAATTCGCTCAAAAAGGAATTAATAAAAAATCATCGTTTTTACACTTGGGTTCGGTCGTTTAATCACATGGGATCAGTCATAACATCGGCCCCTCGGCACCGAACTGTCTGAAATTTTGGTTTCTTGCTAAGGATCACGGTCTGTACCCGTTTTAATAAAAAAATCTGCCAAAAGAAGAACAAAAAAAATCACCGTTTTTACACTTGGGTTCGGTCGTTAAATCACTTGGCGTCAGTCATAACATCGGCCCATCGGCACCGAACTGTCTGATATTTTGGTTTCTTGCCCTTAATCACGGTCTGTACCCGTTTTAATAAAAAAATCTGCCAAAAGAAGAATAAAAAAAATCACGGTTTTTACACTTGGGTTCGGTCGTTAAATCACTTGGAGTCAGTCATTACATTGGACATTTGTCACCGAAATGGCTGAAATTTTGGATTCTTACTGAGGATCAAGGCTTGTACACGATTCAATCTTATAACGCTGCAAAGAAGAATTTAAAAAGAAATCATAGTATTACACTTAGGTTCGGTCGTCTAAATACTTGGCGCCAGTCATTACTTTCACCTTACGGCACCGAAATGACTAAAATTTTGGATTCTTGCTGAGGATCATGGACTGTACCCGATTAAATCAAAAAAATCTGCTAAAGGCGAATAAAAAAAATCTCCGTTTTAACACTTGGGTTCGGTCGTTTAATCACTTGGGGTCAATCATAACATCGGCCCATCGGCACCGAACTGTCTGAAATTTTGGTTTCTTGCTAAATATCACAGCCTGTACCCGTTTTAGTAAAAGAATCTGCCAAAAGAAGAATAAAAAAAATCACCGTTCTTACTCTTGGGTTCGGTCGTTAAATCACTTGGGTTCAGTCATTACATCGGACCTTCGGCACCGAAATGACTGAAATTTTGGATTCGTATTGAGGATCAAGGCTTGTACACGATTCAATCTTATAAATCTGAAACAGAAGAATTTAAAAAAAAAATCATAGTATTAACACTTAGGTTCGGTCGTCTAAATACTTGGTGCCAGTCATTACTTTCACCTTACGGCACCGGATTGACTAAAATTTTGGATTCATGCTGAGGATCATGGACTGTACCCGATTTAATCAAAAAAATCTGCAAAAGACGAATAAAAAAAATCTCCGTTTTAACACTTGGGTTCGGTCGTTTAATCACTTGGGGTCAATCATAACATCGGCCCATCGGCACCGAACTGTCTGAAATTTTGGTTTCTTGCTAAATATCACAGCCTGTACCCGTTTTAGTAAAAGAATCTGCCAAAAGAAGAATAAAAAAATCACCGTTCTTACACTTGGGTTCGGTCGTCAAATCACTTGGGGTCAGTCATTACATCGGACCTTCGGCACCGAAATGACTGAAATTTTGGATTCGTACTGAGGATCAAGGCTTGTACACGATTCAATCTTATAAATCTGAAACAGAAGAATTAAAAAAAAAAATCATAGTATTAACACTTAGGTTCGGTCGTCTAAATACTTGGCGCCAGTCATTACTTTCACCTTACGGCACCGAATTGAGTAAAATTTTGGATTCATGCTGAGGATCATGGACTGTACCCGATTTAATCAAAAAAATCTGCCAAAAGACGAATAAAAAAAATCACCGTTTTAACACTTGGGTTCGGTCGTTTAATCACTTAGTGTCAGTCATAACATCGGCCCCTCGGCGCCGAACTGTCTGAAATTTTTGTTTCTTGCTTAGGATCACGGTCTTTACACGTTCTAATTAAAGAATCTACCAAAAGAAGAAAAAAAAAATCACCGCATTTACACCGTTTTAACACTTGGGTTCGGTCGTTAAATCACTTGGGGTCAGTCATAACATCGGCCCATCGGCACCGAACTGTCTGAAATTTAGGTTTCTTGCTAAATATCACAGCCTGTACCCGTTTTAGTAAAAGAATCTGCCAAAAGAAGAATAAAAAAATCACCGTTCTTACACTTGGGTTCGGTCGTCAAATCACTTGGGGTCAGTCATTACATCGGACCTTCGGCACCGAAATGACTGAAATTTTGGATTCGTACTGAGGATCAAGGCTTGTACACGATTCAATCTTATAAATCTGAAACAGAAGAATTAAAAAAAAAAATCATAGTATTAACACTTAGGTTCGGTCGTCTAAATACTTGGCGACAGTCATTACTTTCACCTTAGGGCACCGAATTGAGTAAAATTTTGGATTCATGCTGAGGATCATGGACTGTACCCGATTTAATCAAAAAAATCTGCCAAAAGAAGAACAAAAAAAATCACCGTTTTTACACTTGGGTTCGGTCGTTAAATCACTTGGCGTCAGTCATAACATCGGCCCATCGGCACCGAACTGTCTGATATTTTGGTTTCTTGCCCTTAATCACGGTCTGTACCCGTTTTAATAAAAAAATCTGCCAAAAGAAGAATAAAAAAAATCACCGTTTTTACACTTGGGTTCGGTCGTTAAATCACTTGGAGTCAGTCATTACATCGGACATTTGTCACCGAAATGGCTGAAATTTTGGATTCTTACTGAGGATCAAGGCTTGTACACGATTCAATCTTATAACGCTGCAAAAGAAGAATTTAAAAAGAAATCATAGTATTACACTTAGCTTCGGTCGTCTAAATACTTGGCGCCAGTCATTACTTTCACCTTACGGCACCGAAATGAATAAAATTTTGGATTCTTGCTGAGGATCATGGACTGTACCCGATTAAATCAAAAAAATCTGCAAAAGGCGAATAAAAAAAATCTCCGTTTTAACACTTGGGTTCGGTCGTTTAATCACTTGGGGTCAATCATAACATCGGCCCATCGGCACCGAACTGTCTGAAATTTTGGTTTCTTGCTAAATATCACAGCCTGTACCCGTTTTAGTAAAAGAATCTGCCAAAAGAAGAATAAAAAATATCACCGTTCTTACTCTTGGGTTCGGTCGTTAAATCACTTGGGTTCAGTCATTACATCGGACCTTCGGCACCGAAATGACTGAAATTTTGGATTCGTATTGAGGATCAAGGCTTGTACACGATTCAATCTTATAAATCTGAAACAGATGAATTTAAAAAAAAAATCATAGTATTAACACTTAGGTTCGGTCGTCTAAATACTTGGTGCCAGTCATTACTTTCACCTTACGGCACCGGATTGACTAAAATTTTGGATTCATGCTGAGGATCATGGACTGTACCCGATTTAATCAAAAAAATCTGCAAAAGACGAATAAAAAAAATATCCGTTTTAACACTTGGGTTCGGTCGTTTAATCACTTGGGGTCAATCATAACATCGGCCCATCGGCACCGAACTGTCTGAAATTTTGGTTTCTTGCTAAATATCACAGCCTGTACCCGTTTTAGTAAAAGAATCTGCCAAAAGAAGAATAAAAAAAATCACCGTTCTTACACTTGGGTTCGGTCGTCAAATCACTTGGGGTCAGTCATTACATCGGACCTTCGGCACCGAAATGACTGAAATTTTGGATTCGTACTGAGGATCAAGGCTTGTACACGATTCAATCTTATAAATCTGAAACAGAAGAATTAAAAAAAAAAAATCATAGTATTAACACTTAGGTTCGGTCGTCTAAATACTTGGCGCCAGTCATTACTTTCACCTTACGGCACCGAATTGAGTAAAATTTTGGATTCATGCTGAGGATCATGGACTGTACCCGATTTAATCAAAAAAATCTGCCAAAAGACGAATAAAAAAAATCACCGTTTTAACACTTGGGTTCGGTCGTTTAATCACTTAGTGTCAGTCATCACATCGGTCCCTCGGCGCCGAACTGTCTGAAATTTTTGTTTCTTGCTTAGGATCACGGTCTTTACACGTTCTAATTAAAGAATCTACCAAAAGAAGAAAAAAAAATCACCGCATTTACACCGTTTTAACACTTGGGTTCGGTCGTTAAATCACTTGGGGTCAGTCATTACATCGGACCTTCGGCACCGAAATGACTGAAATTTTGGATTCGTACTGAGGATCAAGGCTTGTACACGATTCAATCTTATAACGCTGCAACAGAAGAATTAAAAAAATATCATAGTATTAACACTTGGGTTCGGTCGTCTAAATACTTGGGGCCAGTCATTAGTTTCACCAAACGTCACCGAACTGACTGAAATTTTGGTTTCTTGCTTCGTCTGTACGAGTTTTAATAAAAAAAATTCTGCAAAAAGAAGAATGAAAAAAATCACCGTTTTTACACTTGGGTTCGGTCGTCTAAATACTTGGGGCCAGTCATTACTTTCACCCAACGTCACCAATTGACTAATATTTTGGATTTTAGTTGAGGATCATGGTCTGTACCCGATGTAATCAAAAAAATCTGCCGAATGAAGAATTAAAAAAATCACCGTTTTTACACTTGAGTTCGGTCGTTAAATCACTTGGAGTCAGTCATTACATCGGACATTTGTCACCGAAATGGCTGAAATTTTGGATTCTTACTGAGGATCAAGGCTTGTACACGATTCAATCTTATAACGCTGCAAAAGAAGAATTTAAAAAGAAATCATAGTATTACACTTAGCTTCGGTCGTCTAAATACTTGGCGCCAGTCATTACTTTCACCTTACGGCACCGAAATGAGTAAAATTTTGGATTCATGCTGAGGATCATGGACTGTACCCGATTTAATCAAAAAAATCTGCCAAAAGACGAATAAAAAAAATCTCCGTTTTAACACTTGGGTTCGGTCGTTTAATCACTTAGTGTCAGTCATAACATCGGCCCCTCGACGCCGAACTGTCTGAAATTTTTGTTTCTTGCTAAGGATCACGGTCTTTACACGTTCTAATAAAAGAATCTGCCAAAAGAAGAAAAAAAAAATCACCGCATTTACACCGTTTTAACACTTGGGTTCGGTCGTTAAATCACTTGGGGTCAGTCATTACATCGGACCTTCGGCACCGAAATGACTGAAATTTTGGATTCGTACTGAGGATCAAGGCTTGTACACGATTCAATCTTATAACGCTGCAACAGAAGAATTTAAAAAAATCATAGTATTAACACTTGGGTTCGGTCGTCTAAATACTTGGGGCCAGTCATTAGTTTCACCAAACGTCACCGAACTGACTGAAATTTTGGTTTCTTGCTTCGTATGTACGAGTTTTAATAAAAAGAATCTGCCAAAAGAAGAAAAAAAAAAATCACCGCATTTACACCGTTTTAACACTTGGGTTCGGTCGTTAAATCACTTGGGGTCAGTCATTACATCGGACCTTCGGCACCGAAATGACTGAAATTTTGGATTCGTACTGAGGATCAAGGCTTGTACACGATTCAATCTTATAACGCTGCAACAGAAGAATTTAAAAAAATCATAGTATTAACACTTGGGTTCGGTCGTCTAAATACTTGGGGCCAGTCTTTACTTTCACCCAACGTCACCAATTAACTAATATTTTGGATTTTAGTTGAGGATCATGGTCTGTACCCGATGTAATCAAAAAAATCTGCCGAATGAAGAATTAAAAAAATCACCGTTTTTACACTTGAGTTCGGTCGTTAAATCACTTTTAAAAGAAGAATTTAAAAAAAAATCATCGTATTAACACTTGGGTTCGGTCGTCTAAATACTTGGGTCCCTGTCATTACTTTCACCCAACGTCACCGAATTGACTAAAATATTGGATTCTTGCTGAGGATCATGGTCTGTACCCGATTTAATAAAAAAAATCTGCCGATTGAAGAATTTAAAAAATCACCGTTTTTACACTTGAATTCGGTCGTTAAATCACTTTGGGTCCGTCATTACATCGGACCTTTGTCACCGAAATGGCTGAAATTTTGGATTCTAACTGCAGATCATGGCCTGTACACGATTCAATCTTAAAATCTGCCAAAAGAAGAATAAAAAAAAAATCATCGTATTAAAACTTGGGTTCTGTCGTCTAAAAACATGGGGCCAGTCATTACTTTCACCAAACGTCACCGAACTAACTGAAATTTTGGTTTCTTGCTTCTTAAGGATCACGGTCTGTTCCAGTTTTAATAAAAAAAAATCTGCCAAAAGAAGAATAAAAAATATTACCGTTTTTTATTTGGGTTCGGTCGTTAAATCACTTGGGACCAGTCATTACATCGGACCTTCACCACCGAAATGACTGAAATTTTGGATTCTTACGGAGGATCATGGTCTGTACACGATTCAATCTTAAAATCTGCCAAATGAAGAATTAAAAAAAATCAACGTATTAACACTTGGGTTCGGTCGTCTAAATACTTGGGGCCAGTCATTAATTCCACCCAACGGCACCGAATTGACAAAAATTTTGGATTCTTGCTGAGGATCGGAATCGAAAAAAAAAATCCGCTCAAAGAGGAATAACTAAAAAAAATCATCGCATAACACTTGGATTCGGTCGTTTAATCACTTGGGTTCAGTAATAACATCGGCCCCTGGGCACCTAACTGACTGAAATTTTGGTTTCTTGCTAAGGATCACGGTCTGTACCCGATTTAATCAAAAAAATCTGCCGATAGAAGAATTAAAAAAATCACCGTTTTTACACTTGAGTTCGGTCGTTAAATCCCTTTACGTCCGTCATTACATCGGACCTTTGTCACCGAAATAGCTGAAATTTTGGATTCTAACTGCGGATCATGGCCTGTACACGATTCAATCTTAAAATCTGCCAAAAGAAGAATTTAAAAAAAATCATCGTATTAACACTTGGGTTCGGTCGTCTAAATACTTGGGGCCAGTCATTACTTTCACCCAACGTCACCGAATTGACTAATATTTTGGATTTTTGCTGAGGATCATGGTCTGTACCCAATGTAATAAAAAAAATCTGCCGAATGAAGAATTTAAAAGTTCACCGTTTTTACACTTGAGTTCGGTCGTTAAATCACTTTGGGTCCGTCATTACATCGGACCTTTGTCACCGACATGGCTGAAATTTTGGATTCTTACGGAGGATCATGGCCTGTATACGATTCAATCTTAAAATCTGCCAAAAGAAGAATTAAAAAAAATCATCGTAATAACACTTGGGTTCGGTCGTCTAAATTCTTGGGGCCATTCATTAATTCCACCCAACGGCACCGAATTGACTAAACTTTTGGATTCTTGCTGAGGATCGGAATCGAAAAAAAAATCCGCTTAAAGAGGAATAAATAAAATAATCATTGTTTTAACACTTGGAATCGGTCGTTTAATCACTTGGGTTCAGTCATAACATCGGCCCCTCGGCACCTAACTGACTGAAATTTTGGTTTCTTGCTAAGGATCACGGTCTGTGCCCGTTTTAATAAAAAAAATCTGCCAAAAGAAGAATAAAAAATATCACCGTTTTTATACTTGGGTTCGGCCGTTAAATCACTTGGTACCAGTCATTACATCGGACCTTCGGCACCGAAATGACTGAAATTTTGGATTCTTACTGATGATCATGGCCTGTACTGAAGAATTAACAAAAAATCATCGTATTAACACTTGGGTTCGGTCGTCTAAATACTTGGGGCCAGTCATTACTTTCACCCAACGTCACCGAATTGACTAAAATATTGGATTCTTGCTGAGGATCATGGTCTGTACCCGATTTAATCAAAAAAATCTGCCGATAGAAGAATTAAAAAAATCACCGTTTTTATACTTGAGTTCGGTCGTTAAATCACTTTGGGTCCGTCATTATATCGAACTTTTGTCACCGAAATTGCTGAAATTTTGGATTCTAACTGCAGATCATGGCCTGTACACGATTCAATCTTAAAATCTGCCAAAAGAAGAATTAAAAAAATCATTGTATTAACACTTGGGTTCGGTCATCTAAATACTTAGGGCCAGTCATTACTTTCACCCAACGTCACCGAACTGTCTGAAATTTTGGTTTCTTGCTAAGGATCACGGTCTGTACCAGTTTTAATAAAAAAATCTGCCAAAAGAAGAATAAAAAGGTCAGTCGTAACACCGGCCCTTCGGCACCGAAATGAACGACACTTTGGATTCTTACTGAGGATCGTGGCCTGTACACGAATCAATAAAATCTGCCAAAAGAAGAATTTTAAAAAATCGTCGTTTTACACTTGGGTTCGGTCGTCTTAATGTTTGGGGACTTCCACCGAAAGGCAAAGAATTTACTAAAATTATGGATTCTTGCCGAGGATCATGGTCTGTACATGAATCAATCTTAAAATCTGCAAAAAAAAAGATTTAAAAAAAAATCATTTTAAAACTTGGGTTCGAATGTTTAATCACTTGGGTTCGGTCGTTTATAACGTCGTTCGGTCATAACTTCGGCCTTGGCACTCAGCCGACTGAAATTTTAAATTCTTACTAAGATTCATGGTCTGTACACGAATCAATAAAAAAAACTCTGCCTAGAGGAGAATTTAAAAAAAAATCATCGTTTCAACACTTGGGTTCGGTCCTAAATATTTGGGGCCAGTAGTTACTTCCACCGAAAGGCACCGAATTGACTAAAGTTTTGGATTCTTGCAGAGGATCATGGTCTGTACCCGAATCAACAAAGAAATCGACTAAAAGACGAAAACAAAATAAAAAATTGTTTTAACACTTGGGTTCGGTCGTCTAAATACTTGGGGCAAGTCATTACTTCCACCCAACGGCACCAAATTGATTAAAATTTTGATTCTTGCTGAGGATCATGGCCTGTACATGATTCAATCTTAAAAATCTGCAAAAGAAGAATTTAAAACTAATCATCGTATTAACACTTGGGTTCGGTCGTCTAAATACTTGGGGCCAGTCATTACTTTCACCCAACGTCACCGAATTGACTAAAATTTTGGATTCTTGCTGAGGATCATGGTCTGTACCCGATTTAATCAAAAAATTCTGCCGAAAGAAGAAATTAAAAAATCACCGTTTTTACACTTGAGTTCGGTCGTTAAATCACTTGGGGTCAGTCATTACATCGGACCTTCGGCACCGAATTGACTAAAATTTTGGATTCTTGCTGAGGATCATGGCCTGTACACGATTCAATCTTAAAAGCTGCCAAAAGAAGAATTAAAAAGAATCATCGTATTAACACTTGGGTTCGGTCGTCTAAATACTTGAGGCCAGTCATTAATTCCATCCAACGGCACCGAATTGACTAAAATTTTGGATTCTTGCTGAGGATCATGGACTGTACCCGATTTAATCAAAAAAAATCTGCCAAAAGACGAATAAAAAAAAATCACCGTTTTAACACTTGGGTTCAGTCGTTTGATCACTTGGGGTCAGTCATAACATCGGCCCCTCGGCACCGAACCGACTGACATTTTGTATTCTTGCTAAGGATCACGGTCTGTACCCGTTTTAGTAAAAAAAATCTGCCAAAAGGAGAATAATAAAAATCACCGTTTTTACACTTGGGTTCTGTCGTTAAATCACTTGGGGACATTCATTACATCGGACCTTCGGCACCGAATTGACTAAAATTTTGGATTCTTGCTGAGGATCATGGCCTGTACACGATTCAATCTTAAAAGCTGCCAAAAGAAGAATTAAAAAGAATCATCGTATTAACACTTGGGTTCGGTCGTCTAAATACTTGAGGCCAGTCATTAATTCCACCCAACGTCACCGAATTGACTAAAATTTTGGATTCTTGCTGAGGATCATGGACTGTACCCGATTTAATCAAAAAAATCTGCCAAACGACGAATACAAAAAATCACCGTTTTAACACTTGGGTTCGGTCGTTTAATCACTTGGGGTCAGCCCTTCGTCACCGAATTGACTAAAATTTTGGATTCTTGCTGAGGCCACGGTCTGTACCGGAATCGATAAAAAAATCCGCTAAAAGAAGAATAAATAAAAAAATCATTGTTTTAACACTTCGGCACCGAATTGATTAAAATTTTGGATTCTTGCTGAGGATCATGGTCTGTACCGGAATCGATAAAAAAAAATCCGCTAAAAGAAGAATAAATAAATAAACCATCGTTTTAACACTTGGGTTCGGATGTCTGAATGTTTGGGGCCTTCCACCGAAAGGCAAAGAATTTACTAAAATTTTGGATTCTTGCCGAGGATCATGGTCTGTACACGAATCAATCTTAAAATCTGCATATAGAAGAATTCATAAAAAAAGTAATTTTAAAACATGGGTTCGAATGTTTAATCACTTGGGTTCGGTCGTTTCAACACCTTAGGTCAGTCATAACGTCGGCCCTATGGCACTCAGCGCACTGAAATTATAAATTCTTACAAATAATCATGGTCTGTACACGAATCAATAAAAAACTCTACCTAAAGAAGAATTTTTAAATAAACCATCGTTTTAACACTTGGGTTCGGTCGTCTAAATACTTGGGGCCAGTCATTACTTCCGCCCAACGGCACCGAATTGACCAAAATTTTGGATTCTTGCTGAGAATCATGGTCTGTACACGAATCAATAAAAAATCTGCCCAAAGGAGAATAAAAAAATCGTGCAAATAAAAAAAAGCACCTGGGGTCGGTCTTATGACCGTTTATGTTTATACTAAAACTCACTAAGATGGTTTGTACACGAATCAATAAAAAACTCATCGTTTTAACACTTGGGTTCGGTCGTCTATATATTTGGGGCCAGTCATTACACCGAAAGGCACCGAATTGACTAAAATTTTGGATTCTTGCAGAGGATCATGGTTTGTACCCGAATTAATAAAAAATCGGCTAAAAGAAGAATTTTAAAAAATCTTCGTTTTCACACTTGGGTTCGGTCGTTTAATCACTTGAGGTCAGTCATAACACCGGCCACGGCCCTTCGGAACCGAATGGACTGAAATTTTAAATTCTTACTAAGAATCATGGTCTGTACCCGAATCAATAAAAAAATCGGCTAAAAGAAAAAAATCATCGTTCTAACACTTGGGGTCGGTCGTTTAATCACTTGGGGTCAGTCATAACACCGGCCCTTCGGAACCGAATGGACTGAAATTTTAAATTCTTACTAAGAATCATGGTCTGTACCCGAATCAATAAAAAAATCGGCTAAAAGAAAAAAATCATCGTTCTAACACTTGGGGTCGGTCGTTTAATCACTTGGGGTCAGTCATAACACCGGCCCTTCGGAACCGAATTGACTGAAATTTTAAATTCTTACTAAGAATCATGGTCTGTACCCGAACCAATTAAATAAAACGGCTAAAAGAAAAAAAATCTTCATTCCAACACTTGGGTTCGGTCGTTTAATCACTTGGGGTCAGTCATAACACCGGCCCTTCGGCACCGAATTGACCGAAATTTTGGATTCCTACTTAGGTTCATGGTCTGTTCGCGAATCAATCTTAAAATCTGCCAAAAGAATAATTTAAAAAAGGTCTTTTCAAAACATGGGTTCGAATGTTTTAGCACTTGGGTTCGGTCGTTTCAACACCTGGGGTCGGTCATTACGTCAGCCCTATGGCACCCAGCCGACTGAAATTTTCATTTCTTTTCAAGAATCATGGTCTGTCCATGTAGTGTATGTGAATATAGGTGTGTTCGCATATCGCGCCGCTCGGAAAGGTTCGGGTTTCCGGAGATTGACGAGTGGGCTCTCAGTACAAAAGAACAGCTGACGTGTGCCGCCGCTCTCAGATCTAGTTTAAAAGCCTCATTAAACAGTCGCTACCGTTGACATTTTTTTATTCTTTTTTTTTTATTGAAAGAACAGATATACATATTAATATCAACAAACAAGTCCTGCTAAGCCAATTCAATTGGCTTGTCAACAGGTACTTATATTTTAGTTACATTTAGATTTTTTACATTTAAAATTTACATCTTATATCTACAGATTCAACATTTTTTCATACATAACAATTATCAGTATAAATATTTTTTTTCCGGTAGCCAATTTTTCACCATATATTCAACCTTATTCATAAAATTACATTGCTTTATAGTGTCAGGTAATAAATTAAATATCTTCGGTATGATGTATTCAAACGTTCTCTGTCCGTATTTATTGTTAAATTTCGGAACTATTAACCCGTCATTGCGCGTGAATCTAGTGCTGTATTTATGTTCTAATTTCTCTATATGCTGCGGGGTAAATATATGTTGAATTATAATTTTGTGCCTTAACCGGTAAAATTTTGGCACTTTGAAACAGCAATGGTGTATTATGTCTCTGTTTGAAAATATTAGGGACGACTAATAATTTTACAATTGCGTTTTGTACAACTTGGACTTGTTTCAGATTGGTTGTAGTAGTATTTCCCCATATTGTTAATCCATATCTTATAATAGATTCTGCCAGTGACATATAAATTATTTTAAGCGTTTTAATTGACAGGAAAAAATTTAATGTGTACATTCTGCCAGCAATTGATCTGAGTCTTTTACAGGTTTTTTTTTATGTTTGTCCCATTTAAAAAAACAATCTACTGTAACACCAAGATACACGTATTCCGTAACTAATTCTAAGCTTTCACATTTACAATTAGTTGGAATATTTTTAAGAATGCAATTAAAATTATGAGAAATAATATTAAGATTAAATTGAAATTTGGCATTAGGTGATCTTATATGCATTACTTTGGTTTTTTTAGCATTAATTAAAAGTCCTGCATCATGTGACCATTTACAAAGTCGTAGTGTAGTAGTGTAGACCCCAATATGGAACCTTGTGGAACTCCTGCAGATACATTTTTTGTTTTACTAAAAGTATTATTTATTTTGGTACATATTTTTCTATCTCTAAGATAATCTTTAAATAAATTTAACACTTTTCCTCTTATTCCAATTTTTTCTAGAGTTTTCAGAAGTTTTTTAGAGTTAATTGTGTCAAAAGCTTTAGAGTTATCGATAAATAAAACAATAACATGTAATTTATTATTTAATTGATTATTTATATAATTGGAAAAATCTTGCAGTAGTTTTTCAGTGTTTTTTTTTTGGATGCCGTATTGATTTGGATCTATGATAGTGAATTTTTCAATATAATTATTTAATTCATTTCAAATAAATTTTTCGAGAATTTTTTCTAATGCTGGTAGTATACTAATAGGCCTATAATTTCCCAGTTCAATGTGTTTTCCACCTTTAAATATTGGTCTTGTAATGCTACATTTAAATTCTTGTGGAATTTTTGCTTGCTTTATTATCATATTGATTAAATGAGTAATTATTGGCCCAAGAGTTTTTATATTTCTTTTTAAATCAAACATTCTTATATTGTCAATACCTGTGCTTTTAGAGTTTTTTATTTTTTTAACAATGTTTTCAATATCAGTTATAGTAGCTCTTGGTATATATAAACTATGAGGTACTATATTAGTAGCTTTGTGATTGCATTTATGTAACATGTTGCTGATGCTATCCGAGAAGTAATTCACAAAATCATTTGACACAGAATCCTCAGTTCTACCTTTTAACATATATCGTGTTATAGTTTCATCACAATCGTTTTTGGGTTTACGTCCTAAAATATTATTTATCTCGTCCCAGGTTTTTTTTGTATCAAACAGTGTTTAAATTTATTATTATAGTAGTTAGTTTTATCTTTATTTATAATTTTATTGACAAGGTTTCGTGTTTTTTTGTATTCTATTTCAAATGTTTTGTTTGTTGGTATACTTTTCCATTTTTTATAAAGTTTATCCCTTTTATTTATATGACATAATAATTCACTGCTTACCCATTCATTTATTGCAAAAGGTCGTGTTTTCGGTTTTTGCACTATCGTTTTAAAAGTACTCTTGTAAAATTTGTTAAATAAAGATTTTATTTTTTCATATAATGAAATACAATCCCTCTCCTCTATAGGTTTACTCCAGTTATAATCTTTGATATATCGATCAATAGCCTTTTGTGAGATGATTTGAATATACTTATTTGCCAAGTCTACCTGACGTTTATAAGATTTTATATTATTAGCAGTGATAAAATGATCGGCAATATTATTTTCACAGACGCAAACAGTTATTTTCTTGCCTCTAAATTTGGCAAATATATGGTCAATACACGTGCGAGTAATTTGTCCATTTAATACAGCTTCTCTGGTTACTACATTAATGCATTTAGTTAAATAATGGTTAGTTAGTAAGTTTTCATATGAAGTTATGATATAATCTTGGTCATTAAGCAAATTTAGATTTATATCTCCAAGTAAGATAATATTTTCCTTACTATTAATTGTATCAAGATATGATGATAATTCCGTTAAAAATGAAGATTTACTGAAATTAGGAGGTCTATAGATAGCTATTATATTAACTTTAGTTTTGTCCTGGAGTATGAGCTTTCCTGTTATATTTTCAAAATGTAGTGATTGGAACGATTTTGGCCTAAATTCAAATTTATTTTTTATATACAATATAATCCCTCCTCCTGACTTATCAGTCCTACAGTAGTTATATGCATTATATCCGGGAATATTGTACAAACACGAACTTTCAATTTGAATAGATGTTTCACATAGCATTTTAATATCAATATGCTTCAAACAATTAAGTAAATATATATGCAATATATTCCAATATTTTTGTATAGATCTTATATTTAATTGAATACAAACAAGATTATCAGACGCATTTACGTTTTGTTCTTTTATCCAATCTTCTAAATTATTTACTACACTACATTCTATTTCGTTATCATTATCTATATATGAGAAATTATTCTGAGCCATTGAATTCGTAGTTAAATTTTATGCAATACAATAAGATTGTGATACAAAGTTTTGTTGATTTTACATATTGAAATATTTCTATAAGAAATAACTCTATATCATAATGCAGTATTCAATTTAATACTTGATATAATTACATACATTTTTTTCTAATACCCGTATTTATACTTAGCGTAATACCGCAATAAACAGTTATTATACAAGTTAATATTATGATAAAGCATTGGTTTTTATCAAAGACATCACAATTCTTTTTCTTAAAGTAAAGTTTAAGTTTAAAGTTTAAGTTTAGACTTACGGAATTCAATACTTCGTTTGTGTGAAAGCACTATGAAACAAAAGCCCTTAGTATAATACTATTTTGTATAATGATTCAAAATAGTTTTCCATGCTTTTAACATGAAATAATATTACAAACATTTGATTTTTAGATAAAACAATAAAATTTAATATTTTTGTTAGGTTGGTTAAATCCCATACATAAAAAATATATTTAACACATATTTTTATTATCTGTCCAGTAAACATGAAAAGAGAGCAATATAAAATAACTCCATTTATGAAACCTAAACAATAATTAATATTTTTTGTAGGTTTCAGCCGGTAAGAATGAATTATTTTCTTGTTTTGTTTAAAAAGAGAAGTATTTTGAGTATAGATTAAAGAATTTAATGATAAATATTTAACAATATAAAAGTGATTGTATCTAGAGCTAATTGGTACAAGTACTTTTTGAAAAAGATTTAATAAATATAAACATAAATAAACATAAACGTAAATACAATACTACTTGAATCCATTGTAATTCACAATAAACTTCAGATATCAAACTTACGTTGTAATCCTCATTATTGTGGGCTCACTAGCCACTGAATTAAAAAAAACATTACAACTGGCGCAGCCGTATGAGTTATTGGATTGATTTTTTGAATTGGATTACCGAAGAAAAAAAAATTACCGACAAAGCGGGGAGAGCTAAGTCACCCCGAGAATTTTGGTGCCCTTCCGCCCTGCCTCCGGTGACCCGATGCTCTCTTTTATCCCTAGTGTCTTCAGGTTTTTCTGCCCTTAATCCCAACACTTTCTTCGAGTGCCTACCGGGGAGCCAGCTTAGGGGCGCGGACACCGAGTCTCGCTTGCGACTGGACTGATGGCTCCGCTTATCCTCGGTGGGACTGCCGGGTGACTGTAGCTCAGCTGCTTTGGTTAAGTTAAACAATCTCATCAAATTATGTAATTTTTATTTTTATTCTGCATATTAACAAACTTTTATTACAGCTACATCAGGTGGCGGAGATGAGTCGTGATACTGTGAAATAAATAACTAACAACATGTACGCACTCGCATACTGCCTGCTAACAATGTATGCCCGGACATTGGGGGTCTAGAGTCATTTTAAATAAAAAAAGTAGCTTCTTTATAAATAAAAAATTAGAGTCCTGACGAGTACGGTGAAGGAGGAAACCATCTGTTTCCTTAGAACGCCGTGGGAAAGTGGTGGGCAACCTCCAACCCCGAGAATTTTTTAAGGCTACCTACAGCCGAGGTGGAACATTGGAGATTTTTTTTTTGGTGTATTCTGACTGAGAGAAAGGACCGGCAGAACATCATCAAGGATATCTCTGGCTATTCCTGGAGCCATAGTCAGAGTTCTAGAGTGCCGAAGAAAGGGCAACAGAAGCAAGAGGCAGTGGTTGTTTTTGGGCCTCAACAGAGGTTAAGTTAAGTTCCGGAGTGCCGAGGGAAGGCATTCGTACAAAGACAAACAGTGCCAGTGTCGAGGAAAGGGCACTCACTCATCACGAGGAAGCAATTTGGAGACGTTGCAGCCGCAACTTCTAAGTTAAGATTTTATTTCTTTCTTGTGGAGGAATTGTATGATTTTCTTGTAATTTTTTTTGGTAGTATTGTTGTCGTTTGTGTAGCTTGGCGTGTTATTTTTTCTCCTTATCGTGAGGATGGAATCAGCGAGAATTCCACCGTTTTCTCACATAAGCGGAGATTGGGACGTATTTCGTCTCAGGTTAGAGCAGTTCCTTGTATTGTGTGATGACATTACCGAGATTAAGAAAAAGGACAGAGACCTTGACTATTCTGTCTAATTTATGTTTCCCGATTAAAATCAAGATGTTACGTTTGAGAAATGAATTGAGTTGCTCGGAAAACATTGTGTAAAATGTAGATCACGTTTTCAAGAGCGGGAATTGTTTTTTCAAGCTAAACAGGATCATAACGAATCAATTAGGGATTTTGCCACCAGGCTCCGTGGTCTGAGCACGTATTGTCAATTTGGAACGAGATTGGAAGCGAATCTTGTAGATGTTTTTGCAATCGGTCTACTCCCGGGTCCAGTACGGGTAAAATTGTTTGTTGAAGGCCCTAAGCTAAATTTTAATCAGCTAGTTGAACTGGCAGTAACCGCGAAAGGTCCTGAGGTCGAATCAACCAAATTTAAATTAGAAGTGAATACGTTGAAGAGGTTTGAAAAATCGCCATTCCCGGCGCGCAAGCCTAGAGATCGTGCTAATAGCACCGACTCACGTAGACCGGATAAACAGGGTAAAACCGTTTCATCTCAAAAGAAATGTAATATTTGTGGAAAAACAAATCATGACGTAGCTGTAAATTTAAAGAAGCAAAATGCTATTCTTGCGGTAAATTAGGCCATTTGCAAAGATTTTGTAAAAACGGGTCAATAAAATCAGAAAATTATGAATTGTAATAATGAAAATAACATTGAGAATGTAGCATTTGTTAAAGCAATCAAAGCACAGTTGAAATTAAATGGTAAATTCTTCGAAGCCATGATTGATTCAGGTTCATCAGTTTGTGTTTTTCCAGAAACATTATTTTGTAAACATTTCAGTAATTTAGAATTGTCAGCCGAAACACGAAAAATTTCAGGTTACGACGGGAATATGTTGAATGTTGTGGGTAATATTAAATTCAAGGTCGAGTACAATGATCTAGTTAGGTTAATAACCTTTATCATTGTAGCAAACGGTTCGGAACTGATAGTAGGAAGAGATTTCATGGAAACTAAATTTTATTAATTCAGTTTCGTCAGAAAAAGAGAAAATTTATAAAATTAAAAATAAATTTCCAGAAGTTTTTGACCGGAAACTAGGACGGTTTAATAAATTCAAAGTGAATTTTAAAGTAAATGCTAGGTCGGTACCTTTCGCTATTAGAGATAATATCGAATGTGAACTTAAATCCATAGTGAGAGATGGTATTATTTCGCCCGTGAAAAGCAGCGAGTATGCTCTCCTATCGTTCCGGTGGTAAAGAAAAACGGCGAGATTCGTATTTGTGTAGATTATAAACGAAGTTTAAATCTTATTACAGAATTAGAGAAATACCCGCTACCTAGGATCGAAGAGGTTGTTCACAAGGTTAGTTCGGGAAATTTTTTTGCAAAACTGGATTTAAAACAAGCTTATTCACAGTTAGAACTGCAGGATAGCTGTAAAAAAATTACAACGATTAGTACGCATTTAGGATTGTTTGTTTACAATAGACTAGTGTTTGGGTTTAAATCTGCTCCGGCAATTTTCGCTCGAACAATAGCTAGTTGCTTGCAAGTTGCAAGGTATCAAGGGCGTGGCATTTTACTTAGATGATATTATCATCTCAGGGATCAACGAAAGGGATCTGAAGAATAATATCATGGCAGTTTGCAAGCGATTACAAGAATGCGGTTTATGTGTCAATACGGAAAAATGCCAATTTTTAAACGACTTCAAAAAGGAGGAGGTTCTAAATTCGACTGTATTTTTTTTAATGTTTGTTACCTCAGAACTTTCGAATGGGTGAACCGATATTGATGATTCTTTTTTATTGAAATCTGGTGCTTCTCGTGTGGTCCCATTTTAATTTGGTCCAGTTCCGACAATGGCATCCACGAGAAAACCATATAAGTCTTAAATTTGCATTAAGTATGTGCGCGACAAATGGACGAATAACTCAATATCACGCCAACCGATTTCGATGATTCTTTTTTTATTGGAAAGGATGTACTTCAAGGGTAGTTTTATGAGAGTTTGGTAAGGTTCTGATTATCGGATCCATGACAAAGTAACGGAACTCTTCAATTATTAGGAGTAAATTAACGAAACTCGGCCGAATCTCTTAATTTGACCCTCACGTCGTTATGATCAAATTATGTCTGTCTCATATGAGCAGCACGTTTAGTAGGTCTACCCATATTCAGACAAATTAGTTAGTGTACTTCAGATTCACTAAAAATAAAAAAATAAACAAAAGTTTTAACAAAACAAAAAACGACTTAAAAAAATGCACTAAAAAGTAAAAAAATAATTTCGTATTCTTCTACAACTTCATAATCAACTTACTTTTTCTACTCATCAATATGTAGGTACGATTGTTATTTTTGGAGTCGGTGTCAGCAAAGGTACCCGGCCCGGCTTGTTCACTTGACAGCTCCCCTCACGCCGCGGCCCCGCTCTCGCCTCGTCAAGTCGCTTGTGCGACGCAATCACATCTCACCTATAACTATGTATGTAGTTACAAACCTTCCTTGACTGACACCGACTCCAAAACTATCAATCGTACATACATATTGATGGGTAGAAAAGGTAAGTTGATTATGAAGTTGTAGAAGAATACGAAATTATTTTTTTTACTTTTTAGTGCATTTTTTGAAGTTGTTTTTTGTTTTGTTAAAATTTTTGTTTTTTGTAAAAGAGTTGGAGTTTTTGGGGTACATCATTTCTGAAAAGGGAATCCAACCTCAAACGGATAAATTAGAAGCCATTAAGAATGCACCTTATCCGACGGACGTTCATCTACTTAAAAGTTTATTAGGATTTTTCAGTTTTTACCGGAATTTTATACCTAATATGTCGTCAATCCTAGAGCCACTTCATAATCTTTTAAAGAAAGATGTCAAATGGGTTTTTACTAGAGAATGCGCTAACGCAGTAGATACGATAAAGAATTTGATAAGTAAAAATACGATTTTGACGAATTACATACCTCACCTTCCGGTCTAGGAGCGTGTTTAGTCCATTCCTTCGCAAACGGTACGTTGCGACCTATAGCATTTGCATCTAGAAGCTTAAATAACGCGGAAAATAAATATAGCATCTTAGATTTAGAGGCTTTAGCTAGTGTTCGGTTTGAATAAATTTTTCCAATATTTATATGGCAGAGAATTCACGCTGTGCGTAGATAATTTGCTCTGATGAGAATTCTCGGTGAACATAAGAATATTTCAGTACTCGCGGCAAATAGATTGCAAAGATACGCAATAATTCTAGCAGGTTTTTCTTATAAAACGGAATTCGTACGATCTTGCAAGAATCAGGCGGATTTTCTGTCTCGAATACCTTTAGAAACGTCGGTCGAGGAGGTCAGAGAAGACTATGGGTCAGATTTCGTAAATTTTGTTAGCAATTGTGAGCATCTAGACGTTAATTCGATCGGTAGATTCCGCTAGATGGCAGGCAGCGTAGTGCATAAGTTCTCCGGCAGGGGATCGGAGAAGCTCAGAGGGTGTGTTTCAGTAATCACTGGCCAGAACCAGGGGGTTAGTATATTTATGGCCAGAACTATTATAGCTAGCTTCTAGTTAGGTAGACTACCGCAGTCCCAATTGTATACGCGAAGTATAAATAAATCCAGATAACGAACCAGATTCTATTTATTCCAAGAAGTTATCTCCTTACTTACTCAATTATTCAATTACTCAATTTGGTAGGCGGGTATGGGTACCGCCGCCCTGGGAACCATTTATTGGATGACCAACACCTCTGCCACAGGTCACCCCAAGTGGTTCGCTACGTTTGGTGACTTAGCAGTGGTGCCCGGGTTCTTGGGGTAATGTTTGTCTAGGCCTTGATGGCGGGTGCGTCGGCCCACCTTCTGCGTGGCGGGCCGGATCGGGAGATGCTGGTTGAGGGAGACCCTTTACAACCGGTTACCGCTGTCCGGGTCGCTCGGTAGTACAGGGGCCCGACCCTCAGGCTCACGACTGAGGGTGGGCTGCCCCATCAACCAGTGTAAAAACCCCGCCGCTGCTGTTGTGCCGGTTCGTGACCGGAGGGGACCCAGCAGTAGCGTTTGGGGCGCATTGGGCCACCTCTCCAGCCGGACTCTCCCTGCCCATCGCCTTGCACCGCAGTGGGTGGGTTGGATACATACGTCCGTCACTCCTGGAAACTCTGAATCCCAGCATCCTACCCACCCCTTTACCTTTTCCCTCCCTGACCTTCCTTCCCCTCATATCACACTTAAATAACCCTACAAATAAAATCATGAATTTACAACCATCAACAAATAACGTCATTACAGCGGCGAGGAGTAGGCGTCCCCGGTGCGGGCCAAAACTGTTGGTGAATTACACCAACATTCGCGGCCTGCACACCAATTTAAATTCTGTCCACCACCACCTTTTTTCCCAACGCCCAAACCTTCTTTTCCTGTCTGAAACCCAGATAGCTGAGCCTGTAGACACCTCCTATCTGAACTGCCCGGGCTTCACCCTCGCAGGCAAGTTCAGACCTAAAGGAGGTGTCTGTCTCTATAGTCGAGCTGACGTCAACTGTGTGCGACTGTTGAATCTGGAAAACTCCAGATTCGACGTAATGTGGGTACGCGTCAATCTTGCCAGTACGGTAAGATTCTACGCGTGTTTATACCGCTCACCGAACCTTAGCGAATCAGACACGTCCGAGCTCTTCAAACACTTAAGCGATACTATTGATGACCTCTTGCCCCGCTACCCTACGGCAGAGTTTGTGGTCCTGGGGGACTTCAATGTTCATAACGAACCTTGGTTGAAGTTCTCAGGATCAACAGACTCGGCTGGACGCCAAGCGGAATCCTTTGCCCTTTGCTACGGATTGGAACAAATGGTTCAGGAGCCTACAAGGGTTCCTGATGTCCAGACTCACCGTTCCAATCTGTTAGATCTATTTTTAACTACTGTGCCACACGGTTACAGGATTGAAGTCACAGCGTCTTTAGGATCGTCCGACCACTGCCTGGTGACGACATCAATCCCTGTAAACTTCAGACCACCAAACGAGAGGCTGAAGAGAAAAGTGTGGCACTATAGGTCAGCAGATTGGTTCGGTCTGCGGGCACATTTTAATGCTTTTCCGTGGTCAGCTGTCTGCTTTCGGACTTCGGATCCCTCAAGATGTGCCCAGGAAATTGGTGAAGTCATCACATCCGCGATGGATGGCTTCATCCATTCTACTGTTAAGGAAACTGGTGTGGGCTCAAAGCCGTGGTTCAGTCGACAATGCGCTGAAGCAGTGCGACGAAAAAACGCGGCTTACCGAGCCTACAACACATCTAGAACATCCGAAGACAGAACAGCTTACAACAAAATGGCAAAGGAAACCAAGAGAATCATAAATAGGTCGAAATTGGAGCACGACCTGCAGATCAGCAGAAAGCTGGCTGCATGCCCGCATGGCAGCAGGCAATTCTGGTCGCTTGCGAGCTCAATAGGTCGCAATTTCTGCAAATCCAGTTTGCCACCTCTCACCAGACCTGACGGCTCACTAGCAAACACCGCCACCGAAAAGGCAAACTTATTAGGTAAAATGTTTGCGGATAACTCAACCCTCGATGACCAAGGTGCTGTCCCGACGTCGGTTCCTCACTGCGGTTTTCGTATGAAAAAGCTGAGGATTCGGCATCGGGAAGTACTCCATGTTTTACGAGGGCTTGATGTTAATAAAGCTAGTGGGCCTGACGGAATACCTGCCCTGGTACTGCAGAGGTGCGCTGCAGAAATAGCTCCAATTTTGACGAAGCTTTTTAAATTGTCCCTGAAGACTGGCTCTGTGCCCTCTGGTTGGAAAAAAGCGGTTATCCATCCTATTCCAAAGAAGGGTGACCGCTCCAACCCGGCCAACTACCGCCCCATAGCGATCACATCAGTTCTGTCTAAGGTGATGGAACGTGTGATCAACGACAAACTGCTCACATACCTCGAGAAGAACAAAATTATTAACGACCGTCAATACGGATTCCGGCGGAACCGCTCGTGCGGTGATCTTCTCGCGTATGTGACGCATGTTTGGGGGCGATGCCTGGAACGTTTCGGTGAGACCCAAACGGTTGCACTGGACATCTCCAAGGCCTTTGACCGGGTTTGGCACCGAGGACTTGTCAACAAACTGCATTCTTACGGACTTCCCGCATCCTTGTGTATGTGGATTGCCGACTTCTTGAGGGAGAGGTCGATTCAGACGGTAGTCGATGGTTTCACTTCTTCCTCACACTCGATAAATGCTGGCGTCCCGCAGGGATCGGTTCTGTCTCCGACTTTGTTTTTGTTGCACATCAACGACCTTTTGTCATGTGCACCAATTCACTGTTACGCGGATGACAGTACAGTTCATGATAGCTTTTTGTTTGACAAGCCCCCAAAGGGCTCACAAACTCCAACAGCTCGTAGGGCTTTGAAGCAAAGAATGGACGGTTACCTCGAGAGTGTTTTCTCTTGGGGTAAAAATAATCTCGTTGAATTTAATGTTTCAAAGACCCAATCTTGTCTGATTACGTCTAAAAGGGATCGAAATGAAAATCTAGTCTCTTTCAACGGAAGCAATCTTCCGAACAGGCCCTCCATTGATATGCTTGGTGTAACCCTAAGTGACCAGCTCAGGTATGGGGGCTCCATCGAAGCCAGAGTAAAGTTAGCCTCCCAAAAACTGGGCGTACTGTACAGGGCCCGCAGATACTTTAATAGTACACAACTGCTAACCTTGTACAAATCACAAGTACGCCCCACGGTTGAATTTGGCAGCCATCTCTGGTCTGGAGCTCCAAAATACCTGAAAAATACCCTCGACTCTGTGCAGAAACGGGCGGTCCGTTTGATAGATTCTCCCATCTTAACAGACGGATTGCAATCTTTAGAGCACAGGCGTCGGGTGGGAATGCTATCCTTGTTCTACCGGTATTACAATGGAAGATGCTCTGAAGAACTAGCATCATTGATCCCTTCGGCACCGGTGCATAGTCGGGAAACACGCCAAACGCGTGCCCAACATTTGTACACGGTTGACATTTGTCACATGAGAACGGGTCGTTTCTTCGACTCGTTCTTGTGTTCAACAGCTCGGCTGTGGAATGATTTGCCGGCCTCTGTGTTTCCTCCTTCCTACAACATGGGTCTCTTCAAGACCAATGTTCATTCCTTCCTCTCCTCAAAAAGACTCTCCACACAGCATCCCAGATGACATAGGCCCTGAGGGAAATTATTTTCCTCAGGGCCTCCTGTGTGGAGTTAATGTAAAAAAAAAAAAAAAAAAAATCTCCATCCAAGTGTGTTGGAGAATCTGCTAGTGTGTCTTCAAATAACAGAACACTACAGAGTCTCAGTAAGGTGATTGGACCAATGTTGTTGGCGAGACACAATGCGTGGGACTTGTATATCAGTTACAAAAGCAGCTGCAGTTCTAATTGAAATATCTAAAATATTTTGGTTCTCTATGTTTACGTTGCTTCGATGATCATTTATAACAGAAATTATACCTTTAATTACACTCATACAAGCGTAAATATCGATAGTTTCCGATTGTAAAGCATTGGCAATAGGTTCCAATATGCCTGAGTTCTTGGCTATCAGTTGAACACATATAATGAAAACTGATTTAATAACAGCGCAATGTAACTGATAAGCACGTTTTCTTAATACTTCATTAATCAACTAAAAAAGTAATCATAAAAATTAAATTGATTCTCACAAACAATAGGCTACCGACGTAATATTACTTTACGGTTTATGAGCATTCCTGCATCTGCCCGTACCTCGCTACGCCCTTGTTTGTATACACATTTTTTTACGAATCTTTGTGCCAGTGAACCTTTTGTACGGGTTAAAGTAAAATGTTTAAAAGAATTTGAATATACAGGGGCGGACTGTCGATGGAAAAAAAGATTTTAGATATGTTGTAATAATAATTGATGAATAATATTATTAACTCACGGTGGAAAAACTTTTTTCACAAGTATAAAAATTATAAAGTAGAAAGTAAAAAGTGAATAGTATGAAGTAAAATGTATAAATTATAAGATCTCTTTAAAAAGAATAAAAAGCACAAAAGTTTCAAAAATCAAATATAAAAAGTAAGAAATGCTCTTAAGAGGAGTCAAAAAAAGCAATGTTATAAATTGTACAACAAACTTGTGATGTATTTCTAATGCAAAATAATATTTTATGGTTATTTCCTTTTGGGGTATTATGCCGTGTTGCGCTACCTCCTCCTTTAGCCAACGTTTCGGACAGCGTTACAGTGTCCATCATCAGGGCAGATGTGTAAATGTTAGAGATGAAATGTGTGCTTAAGTACTTCGAAGCAATACCGTGTCGCCAGCACCAATCCACTGCGGGCTGGCATTACAGTATACTTCAAGATGGTTTTTTGCATTTACCTTTGGTGTAGCCGTTAATTACCGGATACCAAGAACTATTGAGCTTAGCTCCGTCGTCTCTATTAATGTTAATAGGATTTTTATGAATTTCAATTGCCTCTGTAATTAAGCGTGCTCTATAGGTTTTGGGTCTTCCCAGGACTTCAGGAACAAATCCGAAGTAATGGCCGGTTTCAATTAAATGCTCGGCGATTGCCGATTTGTCAGGGTGGCCAAGTTTACATGCTCGAAAGTGTTCCGATATCCTTTTGGAGATCGTCCGCTCTGTCTGGCCAACATAGACCTTATCACATCCGGAACAGCTGAGTTTATATACTCCATCTGTTTCCAGAGGAAACTTGGTCTTTGCAGACCTCAGTAGGTCTTGTATTTTGGTCGTGGTTCCGAAGACAGTCTTGATGCTTTCTTTCCTCAACAGTCTGGCAATTCTGTCTGTCACATTGTGAACATAAGGTAGGAAAGCACAGCCTTTAGACTCTTGTTCAATTCTGTCTTCGTTTGGTGTAGAATTGGCTCTTATTATTTGCCTTGTCTGCCTTGCCGGGTAACCGTTACGCTCCAGTGCATCGGTGAGCTTAGTAAGTTCCGCTCCGATTTTTGTTTCTTCACATATTCTGGTCGCTCGGGTTACCAGCGTATGGATAAGTCCTCTCTTCTGCGCTGGGTGGTGATGCGAATCAGCATGTAGATACCGATTCGTATGAGTTGGTTTCCTATACACTGTGTGTCCTAGGCTACCATCTTCTTTTCGCATCACTTCCACATCTAGAAAAGGCAGGCTTTTGTGGTTATTTTCCAACTCCATTGTGAACTTAATTTTACTGTGAAGCATTTAATTGAAACCGGCCATTACTTCGGATTTGTTCCTGAAGTCCTGGGAAGACCCAAAACCTATAGAGCACGCTTAATTACAGAGGCAATTGAAATTCATAAAAATCCTATTAACATTAATAGAGACGACGGAGCTAAGCTCAATAGTTCTTGGTATCCGGTAATTAACGGCTACACCAAAGGTAAATGCAAAAAAACCATCTTGAAGTATACTGTAATGCCAGCCCGCAGTGGATTGGTGCTGGCGACACGGTATTGCTTCGAAGTACTTAAGCACACATTTCATCTCTAACATTTACACATCTGCCCTGATGATGGACACTGTAACGCTGTCCGAAACGTTGGCTAAAGGAGGAGGTAGCGCAACACGGCATAATACCCCAAAAGGAAATAACCATAAAATTTTTGGCCGTGAAAATCTAAAATCATATCCAAAATAATATTAATCATATTAATATTATTATTTTAGTTTTATATGAGAACAAACTACCGGCGCGGCGTGATCTATAATAGCATATTCATTACCTAAATTGTGCAAGCGATGTATTATTGAAATTTGTTCTGTATTAGTGCCATTATTGTTGCAATAATGTTGATTGGAGTCTAGTTGGTCATCTAGGTACGTGAAATTTATGTGTGTTGTGTAAGTTGATTTATGTAGTATATTTACAGTTATTATTATTTAATGTAGTCATATCGGATAATTTGACAATATTATTATTTAATTGAGTCATATCAGATAATTTGATAACAAATTAAATGATATGACTCAAACATACTGACTCAAACGTGAAGGGTGGAATGAAAAAATGTTCTATTGTAGCTGTTGTAGCTTTTGTTTCTGTGCTCCAATATTTGAATAATGTTTTGACTTTTGCGATTGAAGAATGAGTTCAATGAGTAGTTGTCTATTCTGGTTCTAGAGTGATGGACGCCCGAAGACGGATTTACGCAAGGACGTAATAAGTGTAGCGGGACCTATATAGATAGATAGATAGATGTCAAAATATGTTTTAATCCTGTTGATGTTCCAAATAAAATAATATAATATAAATAAATCGATAAACAATGTTAATTTTAATAGAATTTATTTTTATTTTGGAGGTCAAATTTATAAAGGAACTTGTGGGGAATTTGTCATTTTGTTCTCCTTAATTTGGGGAATTCGAACATTTATTGCGGGTATTTTAAAACGTAAGCATTGGCAACCCTGCTGATCGCTGTCATTCTGTCATCTTTTTGGCGGGTCGGTGTAAACTTAACGTTATGTCACTTTATTATTGTCACTCATTAATTTTCAAGATTTTCCGTTAGTTGTGTTATTTATTATTCTGAAACGTGAATTAATTATATAAAATGCCGAAACGCCCGAATCCGTTTATCGACGATTTCCAACCTCAGCTAAAGATTCATGTTGGACCCAAAGAATATCGTAACACGGAAGATAAAATGAAATCTATTTACGGTAATATAATATTTCTATTCGATTCACTTTTATACTACAAAGACAACTATGGTAAATATCGGTTCGGATTGGCCACGCTTATTACGAATAATTTTTAGAAAAAAACTTTAGATTCGCCTTAATTACTATAAAAGGAAACTTTTTGGCTTTGGGGCGGCGGAAAATAATGCATTTTAATTTTCAATTGCATAAAACCAAAATTCACTTCGCGAACCGACGACGCAGCGAAAATCCGCAGCCGTAGCTGTCACTGTTATGGACTGTAGCTGACTTCGTGGGATAAAGCGCGTAATTATGAAATTTCTCTAGCGGGCTTGTTTGTGTAACATGGTTTGTGATACAAAAGAATGTGCCCCTTTATAACGCCCACTCGCGTCAACGCAAGAAAAACATCCCAGTTTTCAAGTGGTTTAGCGGCTACGCTAGGTTTGTGCAACATGGTTTGTGATTCGCGGTATTTCATGCAGGTATCCCACGAAGTCAGCTACAGTCCATAACAGTGACAGCTACGGCCGCGGATTTTCGCTGTGTCGATTCGCGAAGTGAATTTTGGTTTTATGCAATTGAAAATTAAAATGCATTATTTTCCGCCGCCCCAAAGCCAAAAAGTTTCCTTTTATAGTACTTAAGGCGAATCTAAAGTTTTTTTCTAAAAATTATTCGTAATAAGCGTGGCCAATCCGAACCGATAATTACCTAAATGAAAATGCAAACAGTTGTCTTTTATAGTAATTAAGGTGAATCAAAGGGTTTTTTTTCTAAAAAAATATTCATGTGTTCAGTCATCCCGAAAGCTTACCTATCCATCTAACCAATGTTTTCAAGCTTGACATAAAATGGAAAAAAAATAGTTTGACATAAACATAACCCTGAAAGATAGGTAATTCTATTTCATATACCGTCGCTGCACATATAGTGTTCCAGAGTGGAAGATACTGCAATAGATAAGAGCAATCAGCTTCACGAATTCCTAATGGAAACACTGCTATATCCAAATATTTGGGACTGCCATAGTTCCACTGGCTTTGGACATCTGGGAGTACTATTGTGCGGCATTCACATTAAAAATAATTTTGAACAATATTTTTCAGAAAAGACAATAGGAATTTTGTTTGAAGGGGCAAATCAAAAGAACAACAATAATGGTGTTATTAATATAAGTGAAAGAGTCCAGAATTCCAAGGGACCGGAGACTTCTCTTCAAAATAAAACCATGAAACAAATGTTTTTTGGAAAAAATGGAGCCTTGCAAACCAACGGTGGACAAATTCAGGTACACGATTATTTGCTATCAATAACTAACCATGTGCAAATCGCAAGTGAACCACACTTTTGAATTTGGCATCCATTTAACGATTCCTCTCACTGAGCAAACAATTTCAGTATTTAGATCACAAGGAAATGCTGTCATTGATTTACTGGTATTTCAATGGAATTTGTCAAAAGGACGCCCAATATTTGAGCACGGTTTACATTCGCCACATGAGAATGAGTTGCTTCTACGACCCGTTCTTGTGCTCTAACAGCTAGGCTGTGGAATTGTTTGCCGGCCTCTGCGTTTCCTCCATCCTACAACTTGGGTCTCTAAGGGCCATTAACCAGCCAGCGGCTGAAAATTCATATTTCGCCGAAACATGTTCTTACGATCATTCAGGGCGGTTCCAATGAGAAAAATGAATTATTCTCCGTACCAGCTTTTTTAAATAATAACTCAATATCGATTTTATTTCATTCAAAATTTGCTTTAATTTATACCTACATTCAAAAATGCTGAAAGGCCCTACTATTAATATTATGTACTTTTGTAATTTTTTTTTGATCGAAAGTATGTATAATTTTTCAATAATGTCTAAGTAAAATAAGAATGTAAAAAAAATCTTAAATATATTAGTTTGTAAGACCGTAAATAAATAGACAAACCAAAGTATTTTCATCACAAAACATGTGTGCGGATATTTTTTTAAATAATTTAATTTAAACTAAAATTAAAATTCTGAACATAGCTTCCCCAGATAATTTATTCATTTATTTTACTGCATGATTAAATGATTTGAAATGTGTTGTTTAATACAAAATTTTGTTTGAAAATTTAACAAAACTGCCAACGACCTACGGTAAAACCTTATTGTACTAAAAAAAACATATTTTCTCAAAATTTAACATATTTCTTTACTAGATAAAAGAACAGTCTTTCGAAATCAATTAAGAATTTGGTAATTGTTCGAAACAAACGTCAACGGTTAATACGCACTTTTTTTTTATAAAACTTTTAGATTCTTCTTAATTACCATAAAAGACAACTATTTGCATTGGGGGAGGTTGAAAATGTTACATTTTTAATTTTATTTACGTAAATTGAAAATTTGCTTTCACACTGTCAAATCACTCTGTTTGCAGTTCGGAAAAAACGTCAACGGTTAATACGCACTTTTTTTTGATAAAACTTTTAAAATTAAGATAATATACACAAGCCCGCTACACAAACCCTGCGTAGCCAAACAAACCATTCAAAAACGTAGGCTGTTTTTTAAAGTAAAGATGACATACACAATCCCGTTACATAACCGTTGACGTTTGTTCCGAATATTTACCAAGAATTTTTTGTGGAAAAGAGTCGATATGTCTAAAATTTGATTTAAAAATGACATATTTCCGGTTTTGCCTGGTTATTCCCTCTTTAAGACCTAGATTAATAAAGATTATTATTTAAGACCTTTTTCATTAAAAATACCTTCCACACAGATCCTAAGGGAAAATATTTATCTCAAGGCCGATGTCATCATTGCGAAAGTAGATTCTAAATTATAATCATTTTGTTTTGGCTTTCTGTGGATTTATCCATTATGAACTAACTTTCCAGTTTGCGGAGGCCCCCGTACAGTGCCCCCTGTGCTGCCAGCAGCCGGCTGAGCCCTGGTTCTCCTGCGGCTACTGTGAGGGGCCCCAGTGCAGCGGGTGTGCCCTGCTCTGCTCTTCCTGTAGTTCTGCCACCTGCGCCAACTGCAGCGTGGACAGGTGACAATACTGTATTTAGTTTTATTTAGATTTTGTATTTGAATTTATAGTTTTTTAATGCATTTTTCTTTGATTACAGCTTTAGGGGCTCTTCTGGAATATTCTGCCTGTCATGCTGCAGATAGTATTAAAACTTGGAGACATTATTAATGGACTTGTAAGACAACCATTCTTTTGTAAATACATAGTCATTAAGCATAATGATGTGGTAACTGTGCTTATTACGTTAGATTATGATCTACCATTTGAAAACAACGCATTTTGCTGATCACGGGTGCTACAAGACTTCAAGACAACCTTTAACTTTTTACCCGCGTTGATCTACTCCGTTTTTTCAATACCCATACGCGGTATGTATATGTCATATTTCAAGTACCACGAGGCACGAGGACACATTCACTTGATTATAGATGTTTTTTACGAAAAAAATTTTTACTTTCGAAATATGCCTGAATATGTCAGCATCGTGATAGTTACACGAATATCCTAGCGAGTGGGAAAAAATACTGTGACATAGTAGCGCTGTTATATCGGCAGTCGAAGTTAGCGTAACAAGGGCTGATACGGGCGCGTGTGAGGCATGACTTTTGCCGTATCAACTGTTGTTACGATCGCGTGGAAAAGGTTAAGGTTCATATATCGGCAACTGAAGAATTGTACACGTTGCAATGATCGGATTTTTTAAGTGTACGGCGTTCACTATTGTCGTGTCAATCGGTTTTTCCGATGCGACCACCATTTACAATGTGAGTTAGTAGACAGATCAATTGAATTTTTGTGGATGTGTGCAGATCAATTTGGAGTCTGAGGACGAACTTGTTTTTGTTATTTGTTTGTTAGCTAGAGAAGAAAAAAATATTGGTAAAAAATTGGATTTACTGTATTATATTATACAACGATTGGCATGGAGCAATTGCGGACGTCATTACAATTGTTTGCTCCTCCGAGAATTTTCTAACAGCATTGTCGACATCATTCATGACACGGCTCAGGATGCGGATCAGAGATGCTCTTATGATTAACCATTCAAAGTTTACTCGAATCTGATTGTTGCGATGCGTGCTATGCGTCCGTTTCCTATATGGACATCGTTTTCATATTGTCTTTAGCTCCTACCTCTAAACGTCGTTTTCATATTGTCTCTTTCATACTGACATGACAGTCTCGTGGTCATGACGTGAAGTGTCGCTATCTCTGAAACTGCTTTTAATGAATATTATGTTATTTTGTACAAATGTTTCCGAGCGCTGTGCGTTAAATGGGGGCATCATAGAGAGAATAAGACTTTGCTCCAGTTAGACCTTAGAATTTTGAGTAGGTCTCTTAAATAATTATTCAATACACATCTGGGGTCTAAGTACAAACATATCAATATCGGTACGTTAAACTACTTATCTTCCATGATAGAAGTGCTGAGCACGACAGACGATCCAAAAATTTAATCAATTATTGGAGAAAAAACACCCTTCGATAGCAACACTAACTCATTGGAATACTTTAATAAAATGGTTTGCCATCTCTGGTATACTTTATGATTGTTTTCCTTGTAACTGGGATATAATTATTAGATTTGTTAGCAATTTATGCCATCATTGTTTTTCACGGTTCATAGTTTGATTGTTTCTAATTATTTCTACAAATACCAATAGTGTGTTTTGATTGTAGTTGGATAAAATTTTGTTTTATGAGCTTCTTTATAATTATATTTATCCACTCGAGCGACAGAAATTTTCAGGTTTTCTATTCGGCCACGCTCGTTAAAAAAATCATACCTTCAAATATGAGTGAAATGAAATATATGAACTGCCTACTGCTGTTTAAAGCCAATGAATCCACCTAGATTTCACCACTTTGTTTCCACCCCATGTTTTAGGTATTATAAAAAAATGACAAAAAATCAATAATTTAAAATTAATTTTAATTCATAAAAATCACTTACCCAAATTTGGGCAGCTATCGCTTGAGTGGTTATGTGGTTTTGACATGTGATATTTTCTATTTTATAAATTGTCAATAATTTGTTCCTTATGTATGTTGCTGACCCCCTTTAAGAAAAACATTATTTAAAAAACCTAAAAACCAATGCATTCTTACTTTGTACGAAGTGGGGGAAAACTAAAAACCCATATTTGATATCACATGTGATGATGCCTTCATTTCAATGAAAAAGGTTAGATTTGTGTAATAAAAATTGTTTCATATTCTCCACAAATGTTTTTCCCGGGCTGCGGACCCTCGCCATTTGCATTCGTCAGTCCTTCCCTTCCTGCTCCAATTCTCTTCCATGCAATCTATCTGCCTCTTGTGTCTCTCGGTCTGCCCCCATGACTTTCATTGTCTTGTCACCTGGCATTCTTTCTATGTGGCCAACCTATCACAGTCTTAGGATCTTCAAAATATTGCAATGGTTTTATGCTTAATTAGATTCTATAGTCATGATTTGATTCATGTGAATAACACACAAGAGACCCAACTGTCAGGATCTAGTGAGACTATTGCTTCCCCTATAGGGGTATGCTGTGAGGCTGATTTAAGTACCTACATATATATATTATATTACATTTCGTACTTTGCATTCGTTTGCTAAATTTATTTCTTCTTTTTGGTTAGGTTAGGTTTAAAAGTTTCTGTTTTAATAATACTCATTATAAATAATGTAAATATATAAAAAATGTGTTTAGTTGTTATTTCCCCCAATTCAAAAAATGGTTTATATAAAACTACTGTTTTCGGGTCTTTTTAAAAAATAATTAATTATAATTTGTGTCATCATCTTATGCACAATGTTACAGAATATGAATCTATTTTTTATAATAATATACTTTTTTAAAATAGGCCACTTGCATGCATTTTATAATAACTTCACGGTCGAAATAGATATCGGGCGAGATCTCTTGTCAGATTTGTGTGATTTTCTATCGCTGTTAAATGAATAAATACTTGTATTCACATTCACATTCCTGCATACTTGCAGGAATGTGAACGACCTAAACTAACATACGTGACAGCTCACAGCTGAAATTCTGACATCGGCCCATAGAAAAAGCAAATAACAGCCATTGAAAATCATACAAATCTGACAGGACATCTCGCGCCATATCAATCTCGTTCCCACAAAAAATAGAGATTAGCTCGGCTGAACTCAACAAGGTGCGCCGTTTCCGAAATGCCATCCCACGTTGAACAGGATCAAGTTTTTCTTAAAATATTTGGATTAAGTAAAACATTTATTTCTTAAATTTACAATGAAAAGATCAATAAGGTGGTTTTTTATATACTTTGTATTTTTAAATACTTTGTTTTTTATTTAAACTGCTTTTTTACTGTTTAATTTTTTTTTTGCATTTTTATAAAATTATGTCCAGTTCTTCCGATTTATGAAAAAATGGTCCGATTTTGTGCATTGAAATTTAAAAAAAATCACAATGGTTTCAAAAATACAATTTAAAAAAAAATTATACAGAATATCTTAGAATTTTTGCCTGAATCGATTTTTTTTTCAAATGTGATGTAAGTGGCCTATTAAGTGCCTTAAATATTAGAATCTGTTAGGTGTATGTATATATAGTCATGTAATATGAAAATGTATTTATTTAATCAATGTAAAATTATTCTCGTAAGAAATTGTGTTTCTTGACATTAATCTTAAATAACTGTGTTCAAATAACTTTTTATACTAATATTAGTGATGTTTTGTACTGAATTCAATTTGAAAATAAATTTATTAAAATCATTGATACTTTTTTATATTATTTGTGAAGAATGTTATCCCTCTTTCAGCCCTCTGATACCATAACAGTTCACAACGGAACTGCTCTAACCCTATACAACTTACAAATCATTTTTATTTTCATTAGATGAGCGGCCTCTGTGGTCGAGGAGGAAGGAGTAACGAAACCGGAGGTCACGGGTTCGTATCACGGCATGGGCAATAAATTTTATTTAATAAAGATGTGATATTTCACATTTAATTAATTTAAAATAATATCATCGCCATACTGCAAAAATAAATGCAAAATATCAAACCTTTTATTGTTTAGAATTCCAAATGACGCCCCGCATGGCAGCTAAAAATGTCTAATTGATATCAGCTAACTAAAGTCAAGTATTTTGGTTTTAACGTGTGATACGTTTTTATGTTTTAGTAATTTTAAAATAAATAGGTAATACAGCGAGGGGTGACTGCCATAAAAAAGCTTAGCATTTATGTAATAGTGTATCGGTGCACACTTCCAGCAACAGGTCTTTGCCATGCATCATCAGGAAACGATCCTTTGTCTCGTTTATTGTGACAAGTGGAAATCCGTGATAAAAAAATCTTGCAATATCTTATTCAGTTTTCATTATTTTGCATTTGAATCATTATTAGTAAATTTAATTGAGTGTTTATAAAGTATAGTGTAATATTTATTACAACATCATGGCGTCCTGTAGCAAAATGGGACTTGGCAAATCATTAAATGGGCTAAGTTGTGAAATTTTATATTTCGTGTTGAGTTATTTTATGCATAATATGAAAAACGGTGGCCAATTTTTAATTTTGATTGATTTATATAATTTGACGTGTTTGGCATCTGGAGTATCACAGAGATTCAACATATCGTGATTATTCAACGTATCGTAACTGGGGTGGCAAAGAAACAGAAGCACTTGAATTATTTGAGGCTTTTCATAAATATACACATAGACCAGGGTTGGATAAAAATCATGATTTTTTAAGAAAAAGCATAAAAATCAGATTTATTTGATTTAATGTTTTTTTGATATTTCATCTATTTTAACTCAGATGTTAAAAAAACCAATGTTGTTTTTGTTCATTTTAATTATTAATTTATAAATTTCAAAATCAATATACCAGTCTTTCCAAAATGTCATTATCTTTATTTTTTTAACATTTTACTGTACTTACACAAACATTTTTGAACATTAAAAAATTATTACAACATAAAAAAGAGCACAAAAGGTAGGGGTTTTTATTTTAAAGAAAGAAACCCACCAGCAATAGGAAATGTGCTTGGAGAGATTCTTTTTAACACTAGTTTTTGCATATTCAATAAAAAATCAGCAACTAAGAAAATTAAAAAGACAAGTAAGAATATTAACAATGAAATTAAAGCATTTGGGTATTATTTATTTCGTGATTTACTAATTTAGTCTTTTCAAAGGGAAGACTAATTTGCCCGCCTAATCTATTTCTTATTTTACTGTGCCGAAAATATTCTATAATTGAATGCCGAAAATATTCTTACGATCCCAGCAGAAGAACCAAATGCACTTAGCAGTTGCTTGATTATTTCCAATTCTTCAGTTATACATTTTTTCATATTATATATTGCTAACCACCAATCAGTAGGTGTGCTTTTCTGTATGACTTATTTATCGACCATCATTTATCACTATTTATCCAGTGAAAGGCCCAACTTTGGCATACAAATTAATAATAAAATTCATCAAACTAACACGCACATACATGTGTCACACTGTCTACACAGTTATAGCATTGAACAGTAATTACGGGCGAGGGGTGATATCGGTTAGATTTTTCGTCTGCCGCTCAGGCTTACTCTGTGCAGAAACAGGCAGTCCGTTTGATAGATTCTGCCATCTTAACAAACGGATTGCAATCTTTAGAGTATAGGTGTCGGGTGGGAATGCTATCCTTGTTCTACCGGTATTTCAGTGGATGCTCTGAGGGACTAGTGTCTTTGATCCCGTCGGCACCGTTGCATAGTCGGGAAACACGCCAAATGCGCTCAACATATGTACACGGTTGAAATTTGTCACATGAGAACGGGTCGCTTCTTCGACTCGTTCAACAGTTCGGCTGTGGAACGATTTGCCAGCCTCTATGTTTCTCTTGACATAGGCCCTGAGGGAAATTATTTTTCTCAGGGCCTCCTGTCTGGAGTTAATGTTAAAAAAAGGCCTAAAACGTGTCGGGTTTCTGCCATACAACCAAAAAACCTTACGAAGTTAAGTCTGTTATTAACCATTGGGTTTCAAGTAGTAATCATTATAATATATTTAGTGTACGACCTAAACAAGACTTTCCACCAAAACTGAAATCGAATCTTCGGTGTCTGTCTCAGTTTCGGCCGAAACCGAAACCGAAACTTTTTTAGATATGTTAAAAATCCTCTGTTTACTGATATTTGGCTTATTTTTTACTCTTATTCAGACTGTTAACACATGTTAAGTTAAATAAATAAAAAACAATAATTGAAGTATGTGAAAAAATAATATTTTTTTTATATTACTCCCATAAAACAAACAAAATTTATAAAAAATACCAAAACATGTTAACTTTTTGATATTACTATAAAACAAATCAAAATTAACAAACATGTTAACTAGGTACTTCTTATTTGTCAAACATTTGTCAATAACACAGGTCTTTTTGTCTTCATCCAGACAGCATTTTTGTCTACAACAAAAATGCTGTCTGGATGTTTTCAACTGATTTTAGGTGTTCTGAAAACTAGAAAAATACTCAAAAAATTCCAGAACCAGAAGTTATTTTGCAAAACGGTATACATATACAAGGTGTCCGGAAACTCGTAGTACAAGCGGGAAACTGGAGACTCCACATCATATTTGGAGTCGATTTTGTGGTATAACTTTTTTTGATTTGAGCTTTCGTTTTCGAGTAAATCGGGTCCGAAGTTGGATTTTTTTTGGTTAAATTTTTAAAAATTGTTCACTAGGGGGTTCATTTCAGCTATGTAATGTCTTATAAAATGCATCGAAGGGTAAACCGGGCTCAAAAGTTTTTTTAACCCTTTAATTGCCGAAAAAATGGAAAAATAGAAAAAAAATAATATTAAAATCGAAATGCTGAGATCGAAAAAAATAATTTTTTTGGGTTCTCTACGTGATGTAGATTCACCAGTTTCCCGCTTGTACTACGAGTTTCCGAACACGTTGTATATACAGATATAGATAGTATATACAATAGTGAGCTCTGGTAATAAACATTTCATTGCTAAACCATTCATCCGATTGCGATGAAAGCTTTGGGGATATGATGTTTGCATGCCCGCGGTGGTTTCTGTATACAATAGTGAGCTCTGGCATCATGAAATTACGAAAAATTAATTAATTAAATAAAAATGAATTGCAGAAATGTATGTACGCGAACTTTTGAACGACTGCACCAAATTGGATAATTCTTTTTTTTTTGTGTTCGTTATTGTCAATACAAGGTTTGTATAAAACTACTGGTGAGCTCTGGCATTATGAAATTTGTATAAAAAAATTGCAATAGGTGGCACGCGAGCTGTGAAGACTGAATGTACCGGGACTGAATGTATGGAATGTGGGAGGGGGGAGGGGAACTCGGGTAGGGGGTTCGACGGAGGGGGGGAGGGGAACTAGGGATCGGGGAGGGTTACCTGAATTTTTAGGCAATAACAAAGACCCTAACTATGAACAAATCGTTAAAAGCATTTCAAGCTTTAGGTTGCCTGATGAGTTTAAAAGTACATTTTCTTCATTCCCACCTAGAATACTTTCCAGAAAATTTAGGATATGTGAGTGAAAAGCAAGGAGAACGATTTCACCAAGATATTAAGGAGATGGAAAAAAGATACCAGAGAAGATGGAGCATCTCAATGATTGCAGACTACTGTTGAACGCTTCAGAGAGACCTTCCAGATGCTTCCTTCAAGTGAAAATGTACCAAAAGGAGTCTCACTGGGAAAAAGAAATGTATTTAGTGCTTACTAATCAATGTATTTTAGATAAAAAAATAAGTTTTGTTACGCAATTATAAATAAAAAAAAATTTTTTTAGTCTTTTATCTTGTATTAGATGATAACTTGTTTAACGTAGATACCTGCATTGTCAGAAAACGTGACGTTCTGTGACAAAATGAAAGTCATTTTCAGATTCAGCACACCCAAAAACATAAGAATTATGCAAAAAACCAAAACACTTCTCAATTTTTATTTTTTTGTAGACCTGTGTAATCAACACTTACAGGAAGGACGTCATTAATTGAGTATTTCGCTGATGATGGCGGGTGACATATGAATGACAAACTCACCCGAAGTCAGCCAAACGAGAAGTTCCAAGAAATAGTTAACATGTTTTGGTATTTTTTATAAATTGTGTTTGTTTTATGGAAGTAATATAAAAAAATATAATTTTTTCACATACTTCAATTACTGTTTTTTAATTTATTTAATTTAACACGTGTTAACTGTCTGAATAAGTATAAAAAATAAGCCAAAAAACAATTGATTTTTAACATGTCTAAAAAAGTTTCGGTTTCGGAAACCAAAACTCATGCCGAAACAAAATTTTTTTGTTGAAACTTGCCGCAACCGAAACTAAACCTTCGGTTGGTCACTAAATATATTATTTTATTTTTTGGTAAATATTTACAAAATAGGGACACGCTTTACACACTTAAAAAATTTGAAAAAAATTTTTAGTTGCTAGATAATAGTTAGTCGTAAGTAATTCAGTTACCTCACCCCAGAAGATAGGTGGAAGCTTGAGTGGCAATCAGCCAACATCAAAAACGCCCATCTCGTTCAAGACCCCACTGAGAGACAGCCTGGGTTCTCATTGCCTCGCAAACTCTGGACTGCCATCAATAGGATAAGGTGCTCCCATAGCCGCTGTGCTCAGATGATATGCACAGATGGGGCTTTAAAGAGTCGGCGATATGTGAATGCGGTGCGGTGCAGATCACCGAACATGTGGTCAACGAATGCCCGCTCCCTTCATTTCCCGGGGGGATTGATGAGGTCCACACAGGGCAACTGGACTGGCTCGCAGACCTAGATGTCCCCCTCTAACCCCCCCACCATACGAAAGAAGAATTCAGTTACCGGAATGGAAAAAGAATGCATTGTAATATTTTATTACTAGATTTTTATTTACCTTTATAAAATGTTACTTAACAGGTATTACCGGCGCAATGACAATATTTATAAAAACAATAGAAATTGAAGTAGATTTTTATTTGTACTCTTCTAAAAATTCTCTGTGGAATTTGGAAAACTTCTGGAACATATCGGTAATAATCTCATTCTTCATTAGAATATTGGTGCGGAAATGATATGTCCCTGGTTTCTGGCCAAACCCGCTGCCGGGCACCACACACATTCCTGAAACAGGTAGTAAAATAATAATTAATCGGCATACTAACGCAAAGTTTTGTAAGTGGTTTAACGACCTGACGTTCGTCGAGTGGTTTTGCGGGATTCACACTATTGATTTTTGCAAAACACTTATTAATTATTATAAGTAATAATTATTAGCCTGAAACACTCATCTACATTGAAAAAATCTCCCGAGAAAAGATACATGCCGCCGACGGGACTCAACACTGGGTCCTTTTGATTTCCGGTCAAATGCTCTACCATTGAACTACGTCGGCTTATCTCCTACCCACCAAATAATTCAATATATACTAGTGTTTCATTCAACAATTATTGCTTATTACATTTTTCCACCTGCTTACAAAACAACTTTATGTTTATATAGGAAAGGCATTGTATGTGCTAAATCTCCCACTAGATGGCGTTGAGATTATGTCTACATTTTTTGGTGAAATACTTTAACTCGTCAAATATTAATTATTCCCTTCCCCATTTCCTTGAGCCTCACCAGGCTCCAGTCGGTAATGGTAGTATCATAAAAAAAAACAGGACCTATTAAGTTAGTTTAATTGGCAACCTTTGGGACAAAAAGACAGTAGGCGATGAATCTTAGAATTAAACCAACCTGTTTTCTCAAGGAGTTCAGTGGCGTAGAATGAATCAGGATGCATTCCTTTGTTCTCTGCTGCTGCAATCGCCTTGGGGGGCAAAAACAATTGGGGGAAGGCATACATGGCACCCTGAAAACAACGTACCAAAATATATTTCAATATGTTTACTGGTATTGTGTTTAATTTTTAAACTTAATTTTTTTATTGTATGCACGTTGTCCGGAAACTCGTAGTGAAAGATACATTTTGCAGTCATTTGTGGTATAACTTTTTTTATTTGAGCATTCGTTTTCAAGTACACAGAGTCCGAAGTATTAAAAAAAATGGTCATTGAGGGAAATTATCAGCTGTTTAATGTGTTTTAAAATGCGCAGAAGTGTAGACCCAGCTTTAAAAATTGTTTTTTTTAATCCTTTAATTACAAAAAAACAGACGAAAGAAAATAAAATTAAAAATAATGAAAATCCTTATATCGAAATTTTTTTTTGAGTTTTCTGAGTGATGTAGATTCACCGGTTTTCGTATATGCATGTACACATAATATATAATGTATTTCAATATTTGCGAAGCATAACGGTTTACATGTATGACCGTTATCTCGCCAGTTGTGGATTCAATTTCTGTTGCAGCGTAAAAAGATAAAAAATAATACAAAATGGCGGAAAACAAAAACTACAGATGTCGGTATATTTCAATATTTTCTCAGCGGGAGTATGTATAGTAGTTTTCCATATATTTAATAACTTGTAATTTATTTATAAAAATGTCTACTCACTTGAACAGGATTGCAAGAGATTCCAGGGATGGAATTGAAAGTTTCGGAGATGATTCTTGCTTTCTCTTTCAGGGGTTCAAGGACACCGTCCCTTTCTTTGGCGAATAGCTCATACGAAAGGTCCCCTTTCTTTGGTGGTGCTGCCTGAAATATATACATAATATATAAAAATAAATTTAAAAAATATTTATTTATCGCCTTCGCGAGGATGTGATCCTTTCTGTGAACCTGCCGCCATGTTCCTCTAAATTGAAAGTCCTGAATATCATATTGTTTAAATTCTCTTTTTTAAACCATAATATTATTTAATGTTATTTGAAAACAGAATCCTGTCATTGATATTTTTCTTACATGACTCCTGACTCCTGCACACCACTGGTGGTCCATGAGATTTCAATGAACTAGAGTGCTAAGATTGAAAAATACAACATTACTGATGTTGTAGCTGAAAATGATATTTTTTTTCCAAATTTCAACTTTTTGTATGAAGAAGATCTTTCAGTATGTGGATGCGGCGCATCCCAAAACTGAAAGAATTCTGAAAATCTTCATACAAAATATTGAAATTTAAACAAAAAAATATTCATTTTCAGCTACAACATCAATAACGTCGTATTTTTCAATCTTAGCAAACTAGCTGACTGAAAACTCACGGACCGCCACTGCTGCTTACCTTTCACTTCAAAAAAAATTATTATATGCGGTGGCATTTTTGGTTTTCACACACAGGTGACAGTACACCTCGCGGCGACCCTGGCTTTAAGTCAAAAATATTGAAACATAAGATATATGCTGTGGTGTCCGCCGGACTGTCGGAGGATTACTTCCTAATGGGAATTAGTTGATTTTTTTAAGGTGTGCAGTAGTATCGGTCAATAATATAGTTTGAATACGGAAAGAATTTGTTCGTTTGGTTGATTTTTTTAAGTTGTTGTGCAGTAGTATTGGTTAACAATATAGTTTGAATACGGAAAGGATTCGTTCATTTAGTTGATTTTTTGAAGATGTGCAGTAGTATTTGTTAATAATATAGTTTGAATATGGAAAGAATTCGTTCATTTAGTTGATTTTTTGAAGATGTGCAGTAGTATTTGTTAATAATATAGTTTGAATACGGAAAGAATTCGTTCATTTAGTTGATTTTTTGAAGATGTGCAGTAGTATTTGTTAATAATATAGTTTGAATATGGAAAGAATTCGTTCATTTAGTTGATTTTTTGAAGGTGTAGAGTAGTATTGGTTAACAATATCGGCGACACCAGGAAGCACAGTCCCACCCAGTAAAAATTTTACGATAGCACATCTCTTATATTTCAATATCTTTGCTTCATGTGAATGAGCGCTTTTATGAGTGTGACGATTCACGGTTACGGTACCGTGACGTCAACAAAAGGCAATAAAAATAGGTTCCTTATCGCTATAATGCTGCAGCTCTTTCTTACACATTAAATAACGGTGAGACAAAAGATGAGACACAAAATACGTGTGACTTTGTCCTCCAAAGTACTAATTTTTCCTTGCGTTTAATTTCTTTATACGTATGAGGTAGATGTATGATAATGATTGTATGTTTCCTTTGGGGGTGGGTGCAGAAATACATTCACCGTTTGTCTCATTTTCGACTGTTGTTAGAGTTTGTGTCTAAGAAAGAACTGCAGTATTATATGCTTAAGAACAAAAGCATTGGCAATTGACATCAGCGCATTGACAATTGACGTTTTCTAATTTTTGGAATTGACTCAATATTATCCTTGCAACTATGTTCCATACTTTCAAAATTATCATGTAGTAGTCTACGGAGACATCACGGTGCTATGTGTGAGAGAGAGTAGTATTGTAGTGGTCTACGGAGACATCACGGAGCTATGTGTGAAAGAGAGTAGTATTGTAGTAGTCTACGGAGACATCACGGAGCTATGTTAAAGAGAGTAGTATTGTAGTGGTCTACGGAGACATCACGGTACGGTGTGTAAACAGAATCCTGTCATTGATATTTTACTTATACGACTCCTGCACACCAGTGGCGGTCTGTGAAATTTTCTGGGGACTCTGAGGGAGAGTAGTATTGTAGTGGTCTACGGAGAGGTCACGTTGCGGTGTGGAAACAGATATGCGTATATTGTGTATCTCATCTTTTGAAAGAGCTGCAGGATTATAGTGATAAGGAACATATTTTTATTGCCTTTTTTGCCGTCACGGTACCGTAACCATGAATCGTCATGGTAATAATAAGAGCGTTCAAAGGGTAAAGCAAAAGTTAAAGAACTTTGTTTAAAAATTTTACTTGATTAGAGTAGGAGATCCAAAATTTATTTATACTATCTTAGGTTTTATTCTGGAAAACTACTAGAAAATGAGCCTTCTGCATTGATTTTCAATTGTTCTAGAAAATTTAACGTGAAATGATTTTTCTACTGAAAATACAGAAATGCTGAAACTTTTTCCTGGTCATCATGGACATTTGACATCCTAATATGAAAATGATAATTTTTATTATAAGTAATAAAAACCAAAAATATATATTTAGTAATATAATTCTATTAAAGTATAGGTAATTAACTTGCAACACAATCCATGACCGCCTGTCCCAGTGCAGTGGGGCACAGGGCTGCCGAGATGGCCTTCATGTAGATGGCCTTCACCTGGGGGCACAGGTTGATGAGCTCCACATAGGCCCCGCGAATTCCGCACTCGCCCGTGTAGCCCTTGGAGCAGGACATGAAGCTGGCCAGCTCCATGGTATTGTAAGGAGCTCCTAACTCCATCATGACCTGCATAATAAATAATAAATAGATGCTACGGAATCTTCACATTTTCGATTGAGACTTGTTAATATTATCTTCAATGATTAAATATTACAATTTGAGGTTTTATTCATTATGTTATTCAACCATAAAAAGTAAATATGGTTTATTTCAGCGAAACAATACTCTGTCTGTCATATAAAGGGAATACATAAGAGTAATATAAAAAGAAAGAATAAACACAACATGCTTATTATTGTAGGATCTCTCCATCTAGGGGAGCGCTGTTTGCCTGGACGAGAGTTAGTTATAAAAACAGACGAAAGTTCAATTACAAAAACGTTGATTACCTTTTTGAAAGAGTGGAATTCTGATCCCTCAGCAAAGACATTATGTTGGTACACCTCATCAGCCAGAATGAAAAGATTCTCCTTGTAGGCGAACTTGATTATTTCCTGGATATTTTCTTTGGTAAGTACCTGGGAAAGAGTAAACAAAACAAAGTTAAAGAATTTCAGTTGTATTGTGTGAAGTCACATTGTATTATTTTATGAAATAGTATTATTAGGTAAATAATATTATCTTATGAATTAGTATTATCAGTACCAGATTAAAAAAATAATTAAACATTATCATGGGTACAGATTTATCATTCCGCATTCAAATTGAAGGGTTGTGCCAGTCAGCTTTAAAAATAATAAGGCTTGTTCTCTGAACTGTCAGATTTTTTCAGGATACCCATACTCGAATTTAATACTTCTTCTTGGTCCGCAGCAGGCTGGAGAGTGACTCGGCTATCTGGAATTCTCATATGGTGGGGTGCACCCTTATGCTAGAGAGGGTTTGAAAAAATTTCTGAGATTTCTGTACATGAGGGAGGGCGGCCGCTCTACCCGATGATCTTTCTTCTGGGCATACTCGGACTTCATCCCTTGTAGCACAGAAGAGAGGGGTATGCCGCCATCTACTTATTCAGATTGCTGCGGGGGTATATTCAGAACTGAGCTATTTTGGAGCGCTGTTCCTTCGCTGCACCTTGGATAGCGTCATCATAGACTATTCTATATTTCTGCCTGTAAGACCAACCAGCCAATGGTTCTCGCGGTGGGAACAAGTATATTATGCTGCGTACAAACAGGTAAGCGAGAGTAGCCATGAATTATAGGGAATGAAACGAAGGAATGAAGTTGATATACGTTGTACTGCCGCGACGTGTCAGGTCATCAACCTTGTAGGTATATCGATAATACTGTAAACCTCAATGCTTTGTTTTGGCCGAATAAACAAATTCGAATGTTAAAAATCAATTTTAGTATAAAATCTTGATATTAAAAAAAATACCCACAAGTTAGTTAGACGGCCAACATTGATAAAAAAATTCCATTGATAAGAATTACAAAATTCTCCATATAAGAAGCCCTTATTTAAAAAAAAAAATGTAAATGTCTTGATTGGATCACTATCTGTTCCTGTATAATGTGGCGTCCCCAGCGGCGTGGCTAGCATGGGTGGCACCTGACACCCCCATTAAAGTTGTCTTTGAGAAAGTCAAAACGCAAATATTTCGACTTCGTAAAAGATAAAAACATTACTACCTAGTCAAATATATATGTAAAAAATTGGTCCGTCCTGGGGGAGGGAGGTGGCTAGAGAATTTCAGGGATGAAAATTTCTCCATAAATACAGGCTGTTTTCACCTATAAAAAGACCGCCAGAATTCGCCTATAAAAAGTCTGACAAAATTCTTCCATTTTGGGGCACTCCACGGGGAGCCATAGAGCTAAGAAAAAATAAATAACAGACAATATTAAATATTTTTTGTTCATTTGTACAATATTTTTGTGACAATATTTTATTTAATTTTTTTTTTTTATTTAATATAGATATATAATTGTACAATGGAGTTATATAAATTACATATCGGTACAGAAATTATTTAAGAATTGCAATATCACCAAAGAAGAAGCTAGTTCTTGTGCTTGATGAGCAAGTTACACTAATTATAACTGAAATATAATAACATTATGCAATAGGTAAGTATGTAATAGCATCAATTGAGACTTCTGGATCATCTATATGTGTAGTTGTACATACATAGGAAATGGTCACATTCTAAAATATTGTGCACTTAGGAGAAATTCGAAAAATCTAAATAAAATAGAGATGAATATAGATTAATAATAAATAGAAAGAAAGAGAAAAACAGGTAATTATTTAGTTAATTATTCCTGATGAAGTGTAGCTTCAGTTTGAGTTTCAGTTTATTGATGTCTTTGGTTTCTTTTATTTCAATGGGAAGGTTGTTGAAAAACTTTATTCCTAAATAGATATAATTGTTTTGCATTAGTTTGGTATTAAATTTTGGTATTTTGATGTTGTCTTCATATCTTTTTGATTGTGAGTTTCAAATTTTTTGATGATATTATCTTTGTAAATTTGTATAATTGCATTTTTCTTGAAGATATTCTCTACTCGAGGCACCGTGAAATCTGCGAAAAGCGTTTCTGTTGGATAAGTAGAGGGTTTCTTTAGGGTAACTTTAATGATTAGTTTCTGGATCACTTTGATCAGGGTTAGAATATTGTTGTATGACCCCCCCATCCAATAATTCCATATTGAATTAATGACTGGATTAGTGCATAGTATACTCTTTTTAGATTGTTGAGTTTTAAAATATCCTTCGTAATTTTTTTTACACGGTCAGGTGTCATCCGGGACGGGCAGCCCCCACCTCCCCACCCTAGCTACGCCACTGCCTGTAACTGTATAATAATAGGATTGGATCAGTACCTGTCCCTATATAATAATATGATTGGATTAGTACCTGTCCCTGTATAATAATAGGATTGGATCAGTACCTGTCCCTATATCATAATACTAGCAGACCCGGCCACACGTTGCTGTGGCTAACGAAACACAACGCCATTGCCCAACCTTTATAAAATCCACACCACCCGCTTGCCAGCTGCCTGCTGCCCGCTGCCTGAATTGAATATTTGAATTTCTTGGCTTTTCTCTACTATTATACATATAAACCTTCCCCTTGAATCACTCTATCTATTGGTGAAAACCGCATGAAAATCTGTTTCGTAGTTTAAAAGATCTATGCGCACATACATTTTGAGCGACTTCATTTTATACTATGTAATGCAATTCGAGCGATCGCCACTAATTATACAATGCTTGCAATGCAACACTGGATATTTGAAAAGGAAAAATCAAATACCTACTTACTCTAGGACATCTATTTTCCAATTTCTTCCGTAGAACGAATTTCAAAAGTGACTATAGTACGGCCCGCCAGCTGTTTTAAAACGCAAAAAAATATGTTTTCTTTGAATTTCTCGGTTTTTCTCTAATATAATTTACATGTACAATACATATAAACATTCCTCTTCAATCACTCTATCTATTGGTGAAAACCGCATGAAAATCCGTTGCGTAGTTTAAAAGATTAACACGCACATACATTTTGAGCGACTTCATTTTATACTTATATAATATATAATAAATAATAAAATAATATGATTGGATTAGTACCTGTCCCTGTATAATAATGTGATTGGATCAGTACCTGTCCCTGTGTAATAATATGATTGATCAGCACCCCTCCTTGTATAATAATGTGATTGCATCAGTACCTGTCCCTGTGTAATAATAGGATTGGATTAGTACCTGTCCCTGAATAATAATGTGATTGAATCAGTACCTGTCCCTGTGTAATAATAGGATTGGATCAGTACCTGTCCCTGTGTAATAATATGATTGATCAGCACCCCTCCTTGTATAATAATGTGATTGCATCAGTACCTGTCCCTGTGCAATAATAGGATTGGATTAGTACCTGTCCCTGAATAATAATGTGATTGAATCAGTACCTATCCCTGTGTAATAATAGGATTGGATTAGTACCTAACCCTGAATAATAATGTGATTGAATCAGTACCTGTTCCTGTGTAATAATAGGATTGGATTAGTACCTGTCCCTGAATAATAATGTGATTGAATCAGTACCTGTCCCTGTGTAATAATATGATTGGATTAGTACCTGTCCCTGAATAATAATGTGATTGAATCAGTACCTGTCCCTGTGTAATAATAGGATTGGATTAGTACCTGTCCCTGAATAATAATGTGATTGAATCAGTACCTGTCCCTGTGTAATAATATGATTGGATCACCTCTCATCACCTCTCCCTGTATAATAATGTGATTGGATCAGTACCTGTCCCTGTGTAATACATAATATGATTGGATCAGCACCTCTCCCTGTATAATAATGTGATTGGCTCAATACCTGTCCAGTGGGATTGCCAGGGTTGATGATGGCCAGTGCCCTGGGATTGCAAGTCTTCCTTGCTTCTGTTAGAGACCTCTCCAACTCCGACATAGTAAGTCCCCAGTTCTTGGATTCATCGAGATAGTAGCCCACTTGGGCAATGTTGAACTCCGCTAGGGTAGCCGAATAGAGTGGGTATTGCGGAATGGGAATCATGCAACCTATAAATATATAAAATATTGAGAACAGACTTTAAAACTTCTCCACCGAGATCTTTGACACATGGACCTTAAAAGCTCTGGACAGAGCATTAGTGTGACTTTGTTTGAATGAAATTGAAGCCTAATCTAGGATGAGGGAAAATCGCTGTCAGCCATCTTGTATGACGAGCTTTTGAAATTATTTAAATGCAAAGTTGTATAAAATTAAGTAATTTATTTTTATATTATATAATCAAAATATAACGGCTTGGGAGTTATAATTTTAATGGGACATGTCACCAAATGTCATTAAAAATATAAGCAGGTAAATGCATTTTTTTTACATCTTCCACCCACCTCACGGATTCAAATTGTTCTAGAATTACTTCAGTTAATCCAGGTCCCTTTAGGATCATAGCTCATGGCAGGGCACCGTAAGGCGACAAGGGCAATAAGGTCACCCAGATTTATGTTTCGCACTTATGTAACTAAAGGGCCTAAATATTATGTTGAGTACCTAAATGACTATTTCATTGTTGTAAGAATCATTCCTTTTATGTACCATTCACATAGTTTAACTCTATTTTTCATAAACAAAATGAGATAAAATTTTCAGTGAGGGGGGAAGTTGATATAGAGCAGCGATTCTAAACCCGGGGTATGATCTCGGTGGCAAGGGGCAGAGGGGCGGTTCTAAAATTTTCGTCATCTAAAGTGCTAAGATTGAAAAATACAAAAAAAATTGTCGTACAAAAAAAAAAAACATTTTCAGCTACAAGAACATCAATAATATCATATTTTTCAATATTGGCACTTTAGTTCACTGAAAAACCACAGACCACCACCGGAAAGAGGCTACCCATGTGATTAATTAATCAACAATGACTTAATACGTTCATACAGGTTAACCTTTGGAATGCCAAGCTAAAACGCTGGACCACACTATTTTCGTAATAACTTACTTCTTTTTTGCAAAATAATGTTTTTGTACATTATACTGTCTTACCAGATAAGGGAACGTACCCATACTACGTGACACGTTTAGGGGGGGGGGGGTCTTCAAAATGTCACGCTCCATACAAATGAGCGGCGGGTTGCTTAGGATTTTGGTCACCGGGGGGGGGGGGGGGGGTTAAAAATTGCAAAAAGTTGGTCACGTAGTATGGGTACGTTCCCTAATGTGTCTATAAATATGTTTATATATTTTTTTATACAATATCCTTCCATAAATTGTTTATGTATGTAATTTCTCAAGGATAGGTACTTACATTTTGAGAATTGTTTTTTTTTCTCTCTACTGCTATAAAAATATTATTTAATGAAGAAATACAAAAATATTCCCGAGTTTTATAATATATTATAATATTTAAAGTCCAAAATACCATACAATCGTGACAGTTTAAGTTAGCTTTTTTTTCAAAATTATTCAGGGGCTGCCCGTATACACCACCCCACGCCAATGCAATTAATTCACAAGTAAAACAAATTTGAAAAAACAGCAACAAACAAAAATAAAAAAAAACGAGTGTGCTTTAGATCACACGACTGGAGTAAAACTTCACTAACTTATATCTCCCTCTCAACTTCCGTTCGCCTCGCCCGACCGTTAGCCTCGCCACACACTAGATCACACTTTTCATAACGCTCTCGTCACGCATTCACCAGCTTACTCCCCAAGTCAAGGGTGTGTAAAAGCCTAACCGTTCGCCTCGCCCGATCACACTTTCGTAACGCTCTTGTCACACATTCACTAGCTTACTCCCCCGGTCAAACGTGCATAAAGAAGTTTTACTTCAAAAACTTTAGACCACATAACTGAAGTAAAACTTCTTCTCCATCTATATGATAGGAAGAGAGAAAGAAAATGTGCGCACGCACTGCTCTCTCTTACTGCTACAGTGTGATACAGACAATAGGCCTGCACTGTGTAACGTAACTGGCTATGAGAGAAAGAGAGAAAGAAAATGTGTGCTCGCATCTCTCTCTCTTGCCCCTACAGTAATATACGAAGCGTTCGCCTAGCTTTTCGTAACGCTCTCGTCATGCATTCGCCAGCATACTCCCCAAGTCAAGCGTGCGTAAAAATGTTTTACTTAAAAAACTAAAATTGTAATATTAAATTTAACATTCGCTTTTCCCTTCTCCATCCATTGACACAATGGGCAAGAAGAATCTTGAAGTTTAAAAGCCGGATTAATTGAAAAAGCGGTACAATGTCACAAAATGGAGTACGCAAGTCAAAAAGAGTTGGGAACTGGGAACCATTTAGGGGCCGTTCAAGTATTACGTAACGCAATTGGGGGGGGAGGGGGGGTCTGGTGAAACGTTACGGAGCGTTACGGGGGGGGGGGGGGGGGGTTCGAAGGACGCGTTACGTAACATGTTTTTCTTTATTTAAATAAAAAACTAAGGAATTGAAATCTTCCAAGTTGGTAAGCCTTTTAGTTTATTAGTTTATGTTGTACGGGGAATTCCTCGACTGTATTGTGCGTCATTTTTATTTTATTTTCGTTGTCAGTATTCGTTAGTGTTTTATTAAACACGAAATACGCATAAACACAATTTGCTGTAGTCAGTGTTGTTAATGTGAGTTTTTAGGAATTATAATGTCCTCCAAACCGGGAGATTTACATCATCAGCTGTTATTGGCCTATAAAGGCTCTCATGCTGACTTGCCAGCGCAGCGCAACCAAAAAATGCCAACCAAATTTGGAAGACAGCAAAAGAAAAATTAAAAAAAATTAAAAATTTATGCAACATATGAATGATGTTATACGAGAGTTTTTAGTAAGAACAACGATTTTAGTTATTACACACAAGTTAGTTTACTGCTAAAATATAATAATATTACATAAAGCTAGGTTTCGTAGTACATGCATAGTTACACTCAGAACATGAAAAAGGTTTTCTTCACTTTGAATCGTTCTGTGGATTTTTTGATCTCCCTTTTGAGAACTTGTAAAACCACGCTGGGACAAAAAATAGTTTTTTCTGCTGAAGGTAAACATGTGATTTTTTGTGCCTCTTTGTAGAACACGAAAGTTGCAGTAGAAACATGTAAGTGGTTTTGTAGCGCTGTGAGTCAGCAAATGATTTCTAAGAAGTTCCTTTGTACAAATGTATAATTGCAGTCGGGACACGAAAAAGGTTTTGGTCCAGTGTGGGTAAACACGTGAATTTTTAGATACCGTTTTGAAGCGCCTGAATAGTCGCACTCGGGACAAGTAAAAGGTTTTTCATCACTGTGAATCAGCTAGTGCCGTTTTAGTTTTTTTTTTTTGAGAAGAAGAATAGTTGCAGTCAGGGCATGAAATGGGTTTTTCACCACTGTGAGTAAACATGTGATTTTTTATTTCTCTGAATAGTTACAGTCGGAACATGAAAAATGCTTTTCTCCACAATGAGTAGAGTCAGCAAGTGAATTCTTGGATATCCCTTTTAAGAACACAAATAGTTGCAGTCAGGAAATGTAAAAGGCTTTCTCTTCTGTAAATCGCACGGTGGATTTATAAATTGTCCTTTTGAGAACTTGTATAACTGCATTCTGAACAGGAAAGTGGTTTTTGTCCACTGTGCGTTAACATGTGATTTTTGGTGACTCTTTGTAGAACATGAATAGTGCAGTAGAAACATGTAAAAGGTTTTATATCACTTTGAGTTAGCAAATGATTTCTAAAAAGTTCCTTTGCACTACATGAATAATTGCAGTCGGGACATGAAAAGGTTTTTGTCCATTATGGTTCAACACGTGAACTTTTGGATACCGTTGTGTAGCGCATGAATAGTCGCAATCGGGACAAGAAAAAGGTTTTTCGTCACTGTGAGTTAGCAAGTGTCGTTTTCGTTATTTTTTTTTCGAGAAGTAGAATAGTTGCAGTCAGGACATGAAATGGATTTTTCTCCACTCTTGGTAAACATGGGTAATTTTTAGATTTCTCTTCGTAGTACATGAATAGTTGCAGTCGGAACATGAAAACGGTTTTTCTACACTGTGAGTCAGCAAGTGACTTCTTAGATATCTCTTTAGAGGACACGAATAGTTGCAGTCAGGACATGAAAATGGTTTTTATCTTCTGTGAATCATACTGTTGATTTTTAAATCTTCCCTTTGAGAACTTGTAAAACTGCATTCGGGACGTGGAAAAGGTTTAACTCCACTATGAGTCAGCTTGTGAATCATAGTGGAGAAAAGTGTTGCTCCACAGGGAAAACTAAGGGAAATTACTTTCCTCAGGGCCTCCTCACTAAAGCTAATGTAAAAGAAACTATGTGTTGTAAAACCATGTAGGTTAATTCTAGGTAAGACAGTGTTTAATTGTGAAAATTTGGAAGGAATACAAGGCCGATAAAAATAATAATATTCTCAATTTTTTTTTATAAATGATAATATAAATAAATAAATGTATATAATGTATCGCAAGTTAGATATCTCTTGTTTTATTTATTACCGCAAACGCGATAAAATCAAGAAAAAGGGTATTTAAGCGACATTTCAGTACGTTGCGCAACTTAATTGTGACTTTCAGGTAAAAATTGTTACTTGGGCGTTACGTAACGCTTAGGGGGGGGGGGGGGGGGGGGTTGAACAAGAAAACGTTACGGGGCGTTACATGGGGGGGGAGGGGGGGTCTAAAATCCTCAAAAATTGCGTTACGTAATACTTGAACGCTCCCTTATACAGAATATGGAGGACGGAGGTAGTACTTAAATACTAAATTAGATATAATACATATATATTATGTTAATTGTTTTTGTGTTTAATTCGTAGAACTCCATTTTAATTTTTAGAAATTTAATTAAAATTAAAATTAATAATGTTATTATCGAGTTCTGCAAGTATTTTAGAAAATATTTTAGTTACAGCTGTTTCGACGTGTAAGGTCATTTTCAAACTGTGGTGAAGCCACTTACGGACGACTTATTTATTATATTTTAAATGTCAATTTTTTCTGACAATTGGTGGAAGAAATAATAAACATAACTTCGAAATATTTAGAAAACCAGACAACAATAAACGAACTAAATAAAATAAAATAAGAATTATATACTTTACTGACACAACAATAAACGCAAATTCAACTCATCCTTGGTCCCACAAATTATCAGCTTACCATTCTATGGTACATAGACTCATTTAAATTTCCTTAGATAATAAAGCATACGTAAAAGAAAAGGAAACTATTTAAATAAACCCGATTAATAACGGCTATGAAGCAAAAAACTTTGAAAACATAATAAAAAACAAGAAATACAAAAATAAAATTAATTTAATATATCCGGTACATAACAAAAAATTAGAAAAATTTGCATGTCCCAAATTTCTCGGCCCAATATCTATAAAAATTGCAGAAGAAATTAAAAATGTGGTTTAAATATAGCTTTTAGAACCAATAATAATACGGGAACAATCCTTAAAAAGTCAAAAAGTAGAAATCCTAAACTCAATAACGGTGGCATATATGAATTAAAATGTGACCACGCCGACTGTAATGCTACTTACATCAGGCAAACAGGCAGGGCATTCTCAACTAGATTCAAAGAACATATACGATGTTATAGAAATAAAAACACCTCTTCAAAATTCGCAGAACATCTCTTAGTGAATAATCACGTTCCACTTAAAAACAACCAGCCAAAACCATTATATATAGAACGAAAGGGTCTTAGATTAAATTTACTGGAACAATTAGAAATCAATAAACGAACGAATGACCCCAACATAACGCTAATTAATAAAGTAAGGAAAATTATTTATTCCCCACTACTTAGGGAACGTACCCATACTACGTGACCAACTTTTTGCAATTTTTAACCCCCCCCCCCCCCGGTGACCAAAATCCTAAGCAACCCGCCGCTCATTTGTATGGAGCGTGACATTTTGAAGACCCCCCCCCCCCCCCCCCCCCCCCCTAAACGTGTCACGTAGTATGGGGTACGTTCCCTTAGTATGTTTACCAAACCTAAACAATATGATGCACTTAAATAAGTCATAGCAATAACGTCATATTCTAAATCAATTAAGAAAACCCCTTACACTTAGTGCAAGGGAAAGATTCTGAATCCCACATTCACTCTCTCAATTAGTATCTCTGCAAATTGGATTAACCGGTAATAAATCATTTTAGACACTATCAAAAATTGACATTTAAAATATAATAAATAAGTCGTCCGTAAGTGGCTTCACCACAGTTTGAAAATGACCTTACACGTCGAAACAACTGTAACTAAAATATATTCTAAACTTGCAAAACCCGATAATAACATTATCAAATTTAATTTGAATTAAATTTCAAAAAATTAAATATATATTACTGTTATACCGGTTATATTGAAGAGGAACAACATTTGCTTAGCTTTTTTATTGAATACCTGGCCTTTTTCCATCAACGTCACAGACGATCAGCTTCAGTACAGATTTGATTGCACCGGACGCTCCAGCAGTCAGGACGATATCCGACCAGTGGCTCGGGAAGCCGTCTCGCTCCTGGATAAATGTCGCCACGTGGCGTCTGATGCTCTCTATCCCGGGAATTTCCGTGTAGGAACCGACGGAGCCTCCTCTGTAATTATTTTATTTTTAAATTAACTTGGGCATTTTCCTACAGAACCGGATTGTCCCCGTTATGATTGACTATGAGAAACGCCTAATATTTCAAATTAAAAACATTAAATGAATGTCGTGACCAAAAGGACATGAAATTTATTTTCAATTTTATAAATAGCCACTTATATAGAATCGTACCTTTTGGTCACAATCAAAATTAATATCAATCACCACTGTACCCCTCAATGAGCTATCCTTGTTAAATACATTTTCTACGAACCTATCTTCTGAACCTAAATGTAAGGCTGTTCAAAGTCAATAAAGACGGGAAAATTTAACAAGAAAGTGCCTAGGTACCCTTATTTAATTGTTACATGTTTTCTTAATAGGTACCTACTTGCAATTACTGAGAATGCTGCGGGCTTTTTGCTTCACATCTTCTGGAAAGTGATCACCCTTTATAAGAAGAAGCTCTGGGTAGGTTACCAAGGCGAGGACCTGGAATGGTGAAGAATCTATTTATATATCAATTTGTCGTTACATGACAACTCAGAATCCACTCAACTCAACACTTCTTTTTTTTTAATCTTTTCTTTATGTTTTCCTTCTTCTAGCCTATTCTCGGCTCTTCTTAGATCTTCTTGTCTATTTCTGGATTGTCTTAGCTGTTCTTGCCTCTTCTTGGATCTTCTCGTTTATTATAATTTCAAATCATGCATTGCAAAATAAAATTTAAAAATGCAAAAATATATCTTTTTTTTTAGAAAATCGAACAAATTTTTTAAAATGTTTCAAAACATTTAGAATTTGCAGTGAATGCTAAAGAAACTTAGACACAAAATAAAACAAATTAGATTTTTTCAGAAATTATGTTTTTACAATATGACCAAGATGTGAATCAAGTGGATTTATCTGTATTGCAAAAAATAAAAGTTTTTCGCACTTCTGATTCTTTGCACTACAAACTACATGATAAAAATATTTTAAAAAAATACCTACCTACCAGTAGTTTATAGTTTATAGTTCAACAATTAGAGGGTTTATTTCTAATGCAATATAATGTTCAACGAATGTACATTACATCTGTTGGATGTTGTGTGTTGTGATTGTCCTATTTTATATTTAAATTCATGTAGCACTGAACATTTCCTTATCATTTATTCTAATCTCGATGTGTAGAGCCCTTTATCTTAAACTTTCGCGTCTATGCCACCTCTTACTAAAATATCGCCATAAAATGTCTTGTCTAAAATCTCCTTTGTCTGTGGCGCATAAAACTTTCTCTTTTTGTGTCTATAAAATGGCGTGTTTTGATTTCGCTTGTCATTCTCAATCTTACAAACAGTCTCTCTCTATTGTTATGATCCTCGTCTAAACTCTGCTTGTTTAGCAAACCGTCTTTCACTTCTGTAACTTAATTAGTCTAAATTATTGTTGTCAGTCAAGTGCTCAGACCAAACCTCTCTGTAAAAATTATTCATCAGAATAAACAGAACAAACATCCAGTACCAAACACAAGTGTTTTTTACTACACAAAGGATAACCTCAAAATACCTCTCTCTATCACTCATTGTACGGTTCCTCGGTGTGGAAGTTAACAAAGGCAGCTCAGCCTTGCAACCTGACTGCAGACTATCTGGAGAGAACCAAACCTGGACTTGCGCAACATCAATCTTCTTTTTTAAGCATAAAATCTGTGTGTTCCACTAAAAACTATCGAACGTTGAGCTCTAGCGATATTTCCAACAGTTAGATCAGGAGCTGTGAAGCTTTAATGTCAATTTTCAAAATTACATCTCAAAGTCAGTGATAGGTATAACATATTACACATTTCTCATTAATAGATAAAAATGTCTCACCTGTCGTACAAATGTGATGGGCACCTGTCCCAGGGCATGGCTATCTCCAAAATGGGCCCTTATCACTTCATTGAAGGGCTTTGCCTGCCCCTGAAAATAAACAAATAAAGTTTTCTTTTCAAAGGGGAAATTTGAAATATTTGCAGATTTTACTTTATCACCCCTAATTTTCAAATCATACCTCAGGCCTGAGGCCTGGTTATTTGATCACATTCTCGTGATGGGTGACCAAACAACTACACCTTGCTAACAATTATTTTGTCATGTATATTTTACGTTTCACAAATTTAATGTTACATACTTATGGTTTTACGACAAACAAATAATTAAGAACATTCAAGTATTATTATACCACAGTTTTCCCACAGCGTATTTTATTTGTTAAGAAACATTTGTTAGTCAAATTGAAATAATCTTATCGTTTTTACATAAATCATTCTATTATCTATGATCCTCTTAAACTTGTATAAGATAGTATAGATTAACATTTCTCTACGTCAAAATAATTTTCCTTTCCATACTTCAGGTGTGTATTTTGCTTATCTCTAACTGTTTACTATGACATAAGTAAATACTTTCCTTAGCAATAATACTCAGTAATTATTATAAAGCGTTAAGGAGATACACTACTAATGGAACGTACCCATACTACGTGACCCACTTTTTGCAATTTTTAACCCCCCCCCCTCCCCCTCCTCCCCCGGTGACTAAAATCAAGCCCCCCGCCGCTCATTGTGACCAAGCGTGGTATTTTGAAGATCCCCCCCCCCCCCCCCCGAATGGCTCATGTAGTATGGGTACGTTCCCTAAGTGTAAATCATTTTTGCATTGAAAATAATAATAATATATATTGGAAATATATATTATTATTTGAGGGTATATTTAGAAATTTCAAAATTAAAAGTATGAAAGGGGATGAGGTTTATAAATATTTAGGATACCCGCAATCGAATAGATTAGATCACACAATATTAAAAATGATATTAGGATTAAATTTCAAACTAGGATCAGAAAATTTTTAAAATGCAATCTATCTGCTAAAAATTTAGTAAAAGCAATAAATACTTGGGCAATACCTCTACTAAACGTACTCATTTGGCATAATTAAATGGTCCAATACAGATTTAGATAATTGAACGATTAATTAGAACTACATTAACAAAATTTAATTGCCATCATCCAAATTCAGCTATAGAACGAATTAATTTACCTAGAAATTTGGGAGGTAGAGGTGTAGTCAAAATAACATCTTTGAAACACAATCAGGTAGAAATGCTTAGAAATTTTTTCCATAGGAAAGCTAATAGATCAGAAATGCACAAAATAATTTGCAAGGCAGATAGAAATATTACACCTTTAAATTTATATGACGAGAATGCCAACATTCTTATAAATACTAACCAGGAATTATTAGATTCCTGGTCAAATAAAATTATTCACGCAACACACTTCAATTATCTCAACCAAACGTATGTTGACAAACTTTCGTCAAACAAATGGTTGAGTATTGGAGAGTTGAGCGCAGAAATAGAAGGATTTATGCTTGCCATTCAAGATAGAGTCATTAATACTAAAAATTATAGAAAGCATATAATCAAAGATATAAATCAAATTGATGATTTATGTAGAAAATGTTTGGCTTTTCCCGAAACTATAGAACATATTATATCGGGATGTTCTATATTAGCGCCGTCCGAGTATACATTTAGGCACAATCAGGTTTTAGAAATAATTCACCAAAGTTTGGTAATTAAACATAACTTGATTGACTGCCGTAATATAGTACCATATTATGAATATGAACCAAATTCATTTTTAGAAAATGAATTTTATAAAATATATTATGATAAAACTATACTAACAGACAGAACAATTAGTCATAATAGACCTGATATAGTTTTACATGACAAAATTAAAAAAATAACTTATATCATTGATGTAGCTATTCCAAATTCCTGTAATATTCAAAAAACTATTTCTGAAAAAACAAGAAAATACACAGATTTAGGATCGGACTATAAAAATATTACCATTTGTTATTTCGGCCACTGGCATAATACCTAGGAATCTGATTCAAAATTTAAGCATATTAGATTTGTCAAAGAATTTGTATATAAAAATGCAAAAATCAGTAATTTTAAATACATGTAGGATTACAAAAGATTTTTTAAATATTTATATTGTGGGATCAGTAGGATTTATAGGTTCAATTAGAAATGCCACAGAGCCGAACCCTCTGATATGAAAATATCTGGAGTCGGTGAATTATATTCCCATTTGGTCTCTAGTAGGTTGACATGTTGTTCTTGTATTGTTTTGTATTTATAATACTATAGTGCAATTGCATAGCGTGGGTTGACTAGATGATCATTTGGGGAAGTGTGTGAAAGGGTTTAGTTTTTCCTGTGGGGAAAATTTAACCTGGACATTTAAATCTGGTGCTTAAAAAAAAATGCCTCAATTAAATATGGGGAGTAGATCACATATTTGCCTTTGAAATAATTTGTTATTGGTCTTTTTTTATAAAAATGCCCAGAAATGTCTTTTTTATAAATATGCCCAGAAATAAATAAATATCAGGCCTATAAAAACTGCTTTAAAGTTCAAAATCTCCTACTTACGAACCCCTTTTCAGTTATAGTTTTATTGTATAATGTGAAGAAATAAATTCTTTAGGAAATGACCGTAAAACATTTCAATATTTGTGACCCAGCTTTGAGATTAACACACTTTTTGGCGATGTTTTTTTCTTGAATAAATCAAAACAGGCGGTTTGTGAACGATATTTTGGTCTCCGATGACATTTTGAAAAGTTTTTAATAAAAAATATTTCTTCATAATTAAACAAAAAAAATCTTCCACATGTCATCACTAGCCACTCAGTCAAGTAACCAACCAACCCCTCTCCCTATATTTTCCCCAAAGTTATTAGTTTCTGACAGGGGCGGCCCTAGCTAGATTATTAGGTGGTGCGAAATCTCTTGGTGGCGCCCCCCCCCCCCCTCCCTCCTAACAAAAATTAGAGCTCTTTCTATGCAATTCTGCAACTTTAATTGATGTACCTAGTAGGACAGATGAGAAATAGATAATATCAGAATTTTTTTTTAACAAAACAAAAAACGACTTAAAAAAATGCAATAAAAAGTATAATAATAATTTCGTATTCTTCTACGACTTAATAATCAACTTACTTTTTCTACTCATCAATATGTAGGTACGATTGTTATTTTAGAAGTCGGTGTCAGCCAAGGTAGATTTGTAACTACATACAGAGTCATAGGTGAGATGTGCTTGTGTCGCACGTGCGACTAGACGAGGCGAATGCGAGGCCACGGCGGGGGGGGAGCTGTCAAGTGAACACGCCGGGCCGGGTACCTTGGCTGACACCGACTCCAAAAATAACAATCGTACCTACATATTGATGGGTAGAAAAAGTTTGTTGATTATTAAGTTGTAGAAGAATACGAAATTATTTTTTTTACTTTTTAGTGCATTTTTTTAAGTTGTTTTTTTTTATTTTGTTAAAATTTTTGTTTGGTTTTTGATCTTTAGTGAATCTGAAGTACTTTAACTAATTTGTCTAAATATGGGTAGACCTACTAAACGTGCTGCTCATATGAGACAGACATTACTTGACCATAACGAAGTTACGGTAGGCAGTGGCGTAGCTAGCATGGGTGGCACCCGGGGAGGAAAACGTGGTGTCACCCCCCCCCCCCTTAAAGTTTACTTTGAGAAATTCAAAACGCAAATTTCGACTTCCTAAAATATAAAAACATTACTAGCTAAGAGTCAAATGTGTAAACAAAAATTTCGTAATCCTCAAAATTAAAACACATTTAAAAACACTAACAGAATAACAACTTTTTCACTTATTCACGTCAATCAATAGATAACAATTCACTTCACGAGTTTACGTCAATCACAATTAACGAACTAAATTGGAATGACACAAGGAATATTTCAAGGAAATCCCCGATCGAGTTATGGAACGAAAATAAGGAAAAACATTTTTTCGGGAATCCCCGCCCAACCGAGCAATAGAGCTAAATAAAAGTAAGTTTTTAATCCACGTTCGAGTGTCACTCCCCCCCCCCCCCCCCCGCCTCTCCTTTCTACACCACTGACGGTAGGTGACTCAAAGATCCGGATAGCATATAAAAGATTCGGCCGAGTATCGTTAATTTGCTCCTAAGAATTGACTAGTTCCGTTACTTTGTCATGGATCCCACAATCAGAACCTAACCAAACTCTCATCAAACTACCCTTGAAGTACATCCTTTCCAATAAAAAAAAGAATTATCAAAATCGGCTGGGGTGATGTTGAGTTATTCGTCCATTTGTCGCGCACATACTTAACTTGCAAATTTTAGACTTATGTGGTTTTCTGGATTCCATTGTCTAGATTTTCTGGATTCTATTGTCAGAACTGAACCAAATTAAAATGGGACCACACGAGAAGCACTAGCTTTCAAATAAAAAAGAATCATCAATATCGGTTCACCCAGTCGAAAGTTCTGAGGTAACAAACATTAAAAAAATATAGTCGAATAGAGAACCTCCTCCTTTTTGAAGTCGTTTAAGTAATATATGTTTGATAACATTTATTTAATTAAATCTGCGAAATCAATAAAAACACTAAAACACAACTTTTCTTGCTTTTGCCCTTGCGAATTTTTTTATTAAATCAGAATAATTTAACCCTTGGGCAATATCACTCTCAGTTGACAAAATTGCAAGATCTGATAGTCTTTCTTGACACATAGCCGAACGTAAGTACGTTTTAATTTACTAAAGCTTCGTTCTCCTTTGGCGACATTTACAGCGATGGTCAGCAAAATCCGAAGCGCTGTCCATACATTTGAGAATATATCCTGCCAATCATTTTTTTATAAGTTGAAGAACTTTTAGTGGCTCTGCTGAGGCAAGATATTTTAGTTATGGGTTTAGGCTCAAAAGTTCTTCAATATCAAATTTTTCCGTCGGTTAAAATGATTTGCAAATCTGCACAGGCTTTTCCTAATGAAGACTTATCAGGAATTATTTTGGTGTTATACAAAAAAGACCATGTATCATTGAATTTAGATAATTGGCCAAACCAAGTGACCAATGCATTTCAATTGTATCTATCATAGGGTAAAAGACGTTAATTTTAAACAGTTCTTCGGGATTTGTTGGTGTCTCATCTGCAGCTTCATATTCAAATAATCGCTTTTTTCTTCGGGATCGAACTGGCTTAAGCGTAGAATCTATCGCAGCCTGGGAATTTATTTCCTTAGCTGTTATTTGAGCAGACGAATAAGTCCGGTACTGCTTCACAAATTTCGAGCAATTTTTCAGCAATTGCGATGCGTTTGCTAAGTCCACGATTGTTTTGATTGTCCCCATTACGCTGAAAATTCTTTCAGCGACAGCATTATTATATTTTTTTCTTAATTATTTGCGATTCGGCTAAATAACTTGTTTCTGAAGTAGCCTAATAGGCGACCAGTCGCCTTTTAGATTTTTCGTCGCCGATTCTCGTCCTGAGTAGCCTAAATGGCGAAAAATCGCCTACGTTGGCAACACTGGACTCAACACGACTCGAGGATCCCAGATAGGAGGTTTAGCCAATTTAGGATGTCTCAATGCTGCGGCTTTGAGTACTTGTCTGACTATAGGATGTGAACTTAGGTTTCCTTCTTCAGGGCTACTGAAAGTTGTTACTACCGATTTATGAAGTCAAACTGTGCTGGGAGAGAGAGACTATCTTCTAAACTAAGATCTGTTAAAAATCGTGCTAGGTTGCTTCCTGTAGGGACATTCGGGTTTGTCGGTGCAGGGAGCAAGTTACTCCCCGCACCGACCACACGATTTAAGCGCACGATCAATAGATAGTCTATCAGTGGTCGGGTGTTTTCGGCGCCCCCCTTCGACGGCGCCGTGTGCGGTCGCACCGCTCGCACCGCCCTAGGGCCGCCCCTGGTTTCTGAGTTATAATTTAAAAAATTGATGGGCTTTGCCCAATTTAGTAAAGTTCCCTGAGAGTAGAATTTTGTACCTTTGTATGAACAACAAAAATGATTAGAAAGTGTGCAAAAATTAACTTGTCACGTAGGTACCTACTTATTCATTTTTCTATCCAGCCTGATTCCCGTGTAGAGACCAAAGACAAAAAATTTCACTGTAGCGATTGCTATTTTTATCTCTATTTTTATACCTACGATTTCAGTTGGCATCACAATTAACAACATGGTTCATGTGTTGTTTGCTGTAATGACAATTGAAATCGTAGTTATGAAAATAGCGATCTCGTAAACCGAAAAAAAATGTCTAATCGGGCAGAAAAAAGAGATAGTGTATTACCTACATTTAGCCGTTTTACACCATCTATTTTTTCAGCCTATTCCCGTATAGAGACCAAAGATAAAAAAATTTCCCTTACACAATAGCTATTTTCATCTCTATATTCATATCTATGATGCCAAATTCATCAAACGTAGATATGAAAATAGAGATGAAAATAGCGATCGTGGAAAGCGAAATTTTTTGTCTTTGATATCTATACGGGAATCGGGCTGAAAAATGAGTTGGCGTAAAACGGCTATTAGAGCTAGAAAGGAAAATAAAACAACATAATTTTTGCCCCCCCCCCCCCCCCTCCAAGTACGCCCCTGGATGGGGGAATGTTTTTGTTGGTTTCGTGTGCGAATTCTTTGCCAATCTTCAGGAGAATTCATAGTCCCGTATTGACAGTATCATCAGAATCATATCATTTGGAATATGGATCATATTATTGATTTTAACCATCCCAGCATTTTTAACCTATGTTGTTTAACCATTGTTTATTAGGGGGCATACATTAATTACGTGAGCAGCTTTTCATCCAATCTAGAACCCCCCCCCCCTCTCCCCTCCCTCCCCCCGCGTTGGTGAGATAAATTTGGACCACTTTGTACATTATTTTCAAGTAATGTGAGATTTTGCTAGACCCCTCCCCTTTTGAGCTCACGTATTTAATGTATGCCCCCTTATATATATAACTTGTCTTATAACTTCGTAAATTTGAAATTCCCTAGACGAACGAAAATTAAGGCGTACAAAAATGTGATGCATTTTTAAACAAATTTCTGAAATTCCCTTCGATAATGATAAAAATAATTTACTTACAGCCTGCTACACAAATAGTTAAGACGAACTTGACATTCGTTTGACCTGATCAAAAATAATGTGACAGGCGCGTCAGGCTCGGTTAAAACGTCAGAAATTTATTTATTTAATGTGGAAGGTAGTTACTACGACACAAAGCGATGGGTCGAAAGAGTCCGGCTGGAGAGGTCTATGTTAGGTCTCTCTCAACCCGATCCGGCCCCCCATGTAGTAGGGGGGCAAACGCAGGAGTGCCCCGAATTTTGTGTCTAGGTCTTTTTATAGGCGAACATAGCCTATATTTGTGGAGAAATCTGATATTCTCTAGCCACCCCCTCCTCCCCCCAGGATGAACCAATTTTATGAAGTCGAAATTAGTGTTTTGAATTTTTTCTCAAAGTCAATTTTAATAGGGGGGAGGGGAGTGACACCACGCCCCGGGGGGTGACATCCGCCCCGGGTGCCACCCATGCTAGCTACGCCACTGGGCAAACGCATTCGCCACCAATATCTAGAAAAATGTCACACGAGTAACGTAACTAACCACTTGGGGTCACCTATGCCAGGGGTGTCGGTTATCCCATAAATGATTCCCGGGGCGGCGGTACCCACATCCGCCTCCCAAATTGGATGTTGAAAATGAACCCAACGTGAATTGGGTTCATTTTTATCTTTTCAATTTTTACATCGGATTTTGGATAAAACGGTTTAGTTAAGACATTTATCTTTTTGGTTGTATTATTTGAATTTTGGAAAATTGTTGGGAAATTATTATTTAGATCCAGAAGACAGTCCTAAGGCTCAATACCAAGGGTCAACTGTGAGATATTTTCTTGCCCACATTGATAGAGTAGAGGAGTCTCAGAGATAGTCAGACCTCAGCCGGAGTTTACGCGCCGCGTTCATATACATCTTAAAATATCGTTATACTCGTACTGTGTACTTATTAAAAAAAAAAATCAAATCAAAAAATATTTATTGTAAAATAAAAATTACAAAAGGTGTAGCTTATGGGTAGACCCCATTTCTTCCAGCTAACCACATTTATTTAATTACAATGTTTATATAATATTATTTGTTTTATTATAATTACAATGTTTATACAGATAAAATAACAATATACCAATGAAAAAATAAAAAAAATACACAATTATTATTTTGTTATATTATATTTTTCTGAATAAAAGCTCTCTGTTCGAACTCACGCAGTACTTAATATATAATTAACGTTATAAATTGACGCCCACCGTGAGATTGTGTTAAAAACTGTTAATTTATGTTATAACTGGAATTTTTTTTATTTTTCTGAAAAAAAATTCGAACATAGAACATTTTTAAACTTCACTTGATATCAAAAAGATAACGAAAAAAATTCACTGCCTATTTTTACGATTTTTTAAAATTGTCGATTTTTTCAGAAAAATAAAAATTTTCTAGATTAAAAATTTCTGAATTTTTATTTTTCTAAAAAAAAATAAGGATAATTTGGAAAATCGGAAACTTCCATTTCTGAAAATTGGTCGGAAATGGATTGGGATTTTTTTGTAAAAAACATTCAAACATTTATCTTTTATATTTTGTTATTTGAAATTTGGAAACTGTTGGTAAATTAGTTAACCGGGAAAATTTTATTTTTCTTAAAAAAATTCTTCTGAGAATTTTAGAAAATGAATCGGGAAGTTTTTTGTAAAGACATTTAACTTTTTGACATTATGTGAAGTCTGGATCTGTGTAGTGTTTGGATTTCGAAGATTTCTTTCTGGAAATTCGGAAATTGGAAAAAAACTGCTCGGAAAATGGGTCGGGAAATTGCATTAAATTTCTAAAATTTCTTCCGGAAAACTGGAAATTGGGAAAAAAATTGCTCGAAAAAGGGGTGGACAAATTGAAAAAATTTCAAAAATTTCTTCCGGAAAATTGAAAACTGGGAAAAAATTGCTCGATTTGGTCGGGAAATTGAAATAAAGTTTTTTAAAACTGAGAAATTTTGTTAATCTTCTTTCAACATTTTCTCATCGGGGGCTGTTTGAAACATCAAAAGTTCTTTTTAAACGACTTCGAAAAGGAGGAGGTTCTCAATTCGACTGTATTTTTTTTTTTTTTTTATTTTGTTACCTCAGAACTTTCGACTGGGTGAACCGATATTGATGATTCTTTTATTATTTGAAAGCTGGTGCTTCCCGTGTGGTCCCATTTTAATTTGGTCCAGTTCTGACAATGGCATCCATGAGAAAATCATGTAAGTCTTAAATTTGCATCAAGTATGTGCGCGACAAATGGACGAATAACTCAATATCACGCCAAACGATTTCGATGATTCTTTTTTTATTGGAAAGGGTGTACTTCAAGGGTAATTTGATGAGAGTTTGGTTAGGTTCTGATTATGGGATCCATGACAAAGTTACGGAACTCTTCAATTCTGAAGAACAAATTTACGATACTCGGCCGAATCTTAATCGAATTAATTAGTGTACTTCAGATTCACTAAAAATCAAAAAATAAACAAAAATTTTAACAAAACAAAAAAACGATTTCAAAAATGCACTAAAAATTAAAAAAATAATTTCGTATTCTTCTACAACTTTATAATCAACTTACCTTTTCTACTCATCAATACGCAGGTACGATTGTTATTTTTGGAGTCGGTGTCAACCAAGGTACCCGTGGCCCGGCGTGTTCACTTGACAGCTCCTCTCCCGCCGACACCGACTCCAAAAATAACAATCGTACCTACGTATTGATGAGTAGAAAAGGTAAGTTGATTATAAAGTTGTAGAAGAATACGAAATTATTTTTTTACTTTTTGTGCATTTTTTGAAGTCGTTTTTTTGTTTTGTTAAAATTTTTGTTTATTACAACAATCAAAACTGTACAGTAAGATAATAATTAATAATACTATCAGATAACATTGTAATTTCCTACTAATTTTATCTATTTTATAATATAAGCTAGGTAGGTACTTACTTTGGATAATTCTTTTTCAATTTCATCAGCTCTGAGAGTAATGGGACCGCGAATAAGATACTCCACATTTTTGAAGTGAGGATTTATGTTGTCGATGGTAATACATTGGTTTTCCGGTAACATGGCAATCGATCTCTTCACGTCGATCGCTGCCGGATACTTTCCCGCGATTGCCAAGAATGCCAAGCCAAAGACTGGGGTACTTTTGACCAGATGCCCGCGTCATAGAAACGACGGAAGCATTGAATACAGCTCGCCGGCGTATCACTGAGATAACAAGTTCGCCAATTTAGCAATTGAACATAGATTATCAAAAGTGACGTCCATTTAGGTATAAGAATCGCACTGTCACATTATTACAAACATTAAATCGTAGCGGGTTAGTCAGTCAATCATTATTATTTCAAAAGACGAGGATTATTTGCATAAATAAACCAGTCATATTATTTGTATCAAATTTTTTCTTATGGCTGATAGGTCCGGGAAGTCGCAATAAGTGATGTTTTTTTTCTACCGATTTGTTACATATTTCTCTTGAACACTTTCAGTTTATTAATTCCTAAAAAAATATATGTTATTTTTTAAGATAATATTTGTACATTTGTAGAGCCAACGGTAATTATATGAAATTCCCTCGATTCAAAAAATCGCGAAGTATGCTCTGAAAATTATTACAAACACATTTTGGTCTGTTATCTAATAATATGTTACAGCTATGAAAAAATACACAGGTGTCTTTAACTGCAATGCACTTGTAGAGAGATTTTAGCTCAATTTTAAACGGGCCTTGTTTTATTAAATATTTTCACAATTTTCGCTTAATTACAATCATGATGTGGCGACACATCATTATTCTCATCGCCATCAAAAGAACATACGAGAAACATCATCTAATATTCGCGCCCATCGGCAAACCTACTTGCCTAGGTACCTTCGTACCTATACTGGCCGCGATGTACTTTCTCGCCTCCCGTGCCAGCCCGACGATAATAATATCGCCCCGCCTAGAAAGGTCTCGAGACAGCACCGTACAATATCTGTACGGCGCCGAATATTCTCGTCAACTGGCGAAGTGGCTCGTATTACCTACCGCGAGGTAGTTACTCTACCGCAGCTATATAAGCAGCCGATCGCTCGCCCGCTGCAGTTCAGTCCAGTTCAGTCTCACACTTACAGTCGGCCAACATCTCAGCATGTAACGTGCTCCTGCAGGCATCTACACACATCCAGGACAGCTTCCTCGAGGTCCATCACCACGTCTCAGCTACAAGGCCCATCGTGTCTTCAGCTCCTGAGAACAGCTACATCCCGCGACTTATAAGGATTGACGCACCTTCAGCCAAGGGATCAGCTCTCCACTTCATGGCACCCCGAAGCCTCACCGTGCTTCGCTGCCATGGAAACACGCTCCGCCTCGCCAGGACTACCTGCTGGTGGCCCAGCACACCGAGCCACTCACCGTTCATCTCCGCGATTCAAAGCGTCGAGCAACGGCCTGGAAGATAGGTCATCTCCACCGCCATGGTGTCGAGCAACGCGCTGACCTTCACCTCACCATCTCCACCTCCGTGCGCCTGCAGCATCATCTACGGCACTCCGCATTACATCTTGTTACCGACCACCGACCATCTGCTACGTAGCCCAATAAAGACTGACTCACCACTTCGACATGACGCCTTTCATTTCTCTCTACCGATCCGGCTCGCTCCCTCAACTGGTGACCCCGACGTGATATGGATACGCAGCATACAGCATCCTGACATGTGTGTTACCACGACACACCGGTAACACCGCAAAACGAGGGAATCGGTAGAGACACATCAGCACGGACGCGCCGACCAGCAGCATCAACCCGGCTTTCCTGCGACTCCTGGCATCATCTTTCAACCCTGTACTCCGTACACTGGGAAGGGGGTGTGTGGCGACACATCATTATTATCATCGCCATCAAAAGAACATACGAGAAACATCATCTAATATTCGCGCCCATCGGCAAACCTACTTGCCTAGGTACCTTCGTACCTATACTGGCCGTGATGTACTTTCTCGCCTCCCGTGCCAGCCCGACGATAATAATATCGCCCCGCCTAGAAAGGTCTCGAGACAGCACCGTACAATATCTGTACGGCGCCGAATATTCTCGTCAACTGGCGAAGTGGCTCGTATTACCTACCGCGAGGTAGTTACTCTACCGCGGCTATATAAGCAGCCGATCGCTCGCCCGCTGCAGTTCAGTCCAGTTCAGTCTCACACTTACAGTCGGCCAACATCTCAGCATGTAACGTGCTCCTGCAGGCATCTACACACATCCAGGGCAGCTTCCTCGAGGTCCATCACCACGTCTCAGCTACAAGGCCCATCGTGTCTTCAGCTCCTGAGAACAGCTACATCCCGCGACTTATAAGGATTGACGCACCTTCAGCCAAGGGATCAGCTCTCCACTTCATGGCACCCCGAAGCCTCACCGTGCTTCGCTGCCATGGAAACACGCTCCGCCTCGCCAGGACTACCTGCTGGTGGCCCAGCACACCGAGCCACTCACCGTTCATCTCCGCGATTCAAAGCGTCGAGCAACGGCCTGGAAGATAGGTCATCTCCACCGCCATGGTGTCGAGCAACGCGCTGACCTTCACCTCACCATCTCCACCTCCGTGCGCCTGCAGCATCATCTACGGCACTCCGCATTACATCTTGTTACCGACCACCGACCATCTGCTTGTAGAGAGATTTTAGCTCAATTTTAAACGGGCCTTGTTTTATTAAATATTTTCACAATTTTCGCTTAATTACAATCGTGATATTAATATTAGACAGCCCCCTCTTACATTCCTATTTATAAATATCGTCTTTTCTTCTTCTTTTTTATTACCGGGCCTTACGAAAAATATAAAAGATCCTACAAAAGTGGTTCTTAACCTGGTTTCGATCAAACCCCAGGGGTTTGGTGAGTCAGTCTCGCGGGTTCGGCAGAGGTCATAAAACGAAGAATAGAAACAGACTTTGTTGCGAAAATGAGATGAGAGTGGCACTTGTCAGGGTAAAACTGTGCATTTCTGAACTGATCTCTGAAAGGCAACAGCAGTGATTTGCACTAAATATTATGTTTTTGTTTTTGTGTGAAAATCATGTTTTAATTGTTTTGTTATTTGTTCTGGCTTTGTTCTTTAAGGCGCCGCAACGGGGCTCAAAAAGAAGAAAATGGTTAGATATGAAATTTCGAATGTTAGAGGAGCGCGCTAGTATTTAAAGCGAAAAAATCGATGCGAAAATTGTGAAAATGTTTAATAAAACACGACTCGTTTAAAATAGAGCAAAAATCTCGCAGGGGTTGTCTTAAAAGCATTTGAAGAAACACTGAATTTTTTCATACATATAACTTGCAAAATAACTGAAACAAACGTGTTTATAATAATTTTTGGAGCATAATTTGCGATTTTTTCTATCGAGGAAATTTTATATAATTTCCGTTTCGGCCCAGGGAATGTCTAGATATTATCTTCAAGAATAACATATATTTTTTAAGAGCCGTGTTTAAGTGAGATATATAAGAAATCGATAGAAATTCGGATAGCGACAGCTTAACGGTTTTGTTCATTTTGTGCACCTATGTATAAATATATACCTATCTTTTGAATTTGAAAATATCATATTTTATTTTTCCAATTAAGAAGGGTTCGGTGAATGCGCAAATCGAAAGGTTAAGAACCACTGTCCTAGAACGTTGCCGTACGATCTATCTCCGATACAATATGGCGCAATGAACTCTAGAACTTGGATTTGCTTTGAATTTACCTAAGTGTCATTTTCAAAATTTGAAATGTTTGTTTGAAGAATTCAAACACGCGGTAAAGCATCTACATCATCGATGCAATATATTACAACGATCTACGAAACATAAATTGAAATAATAAATAAACATAAATTATTAACAGAAAATTATTTTACTTGACATTTTAAAAAATGTAACTGATTTGTCGAGAATTCAGACCATCCCTGATTTTTCACGGATCTGCACTAGTACCTACAATAAATAATAAAAGAAGCTGTTAGTTGGTATTAATAAACCAAGCAACAATAAAAGATACATCCACGTAACATGTTACGTACTATCAGATGTTATCTCAGTATAAAATGAAAAGGTTATTTCGATAACGTGTGTATTTTTTGTTAGCAAACATTCTCGTACATATTATGATACAACCAACTTATTTTAAATATAGCATAAAACAATTTCGTAATTTACTTATTTTATTTATAATATAGACTAGGTAGGTACTTACTTCGGATAATTCTTTTGCGATGGCATCAGCTCTGAGGACAATAGGACTGCGAACAAAATATTCCACACTTCTGAGGTGAGGATTTATGTTGTCGATGGTAATACATTGTTTTTTTGGTGTCATGGCGATCGATCTCTTCACGTCGATCGCTTTCGGATACTTTCCCGCGTTTGCCAAAAACCGCGGGATTATTCGATCTGATGCCCGCGCCATAAAAATGGCAGGAGCGTTGCATATCGCTCGCCGGCTAATCATTGAGATAAAAAAGATTATCAAAAGTAACTTCCTCTTAGGTAAGAATCGCGTTGCAGTCAGCAATCACAAAGCACTGTCACAAACATTAAATCGTAGTTGGATCGATTTTAAAGTCAGTCAATAATTATTAGACAACGAAGATTAATTACATCTCCGTTTTTCTGTTGGCCGATACGCGGTCCGGAGAGTCACAATACAGTGAGATATATTTTTTTAACAAAACATGTTTACATTGTGATAGGATATCACAAGTACATTGTATATGTGGATGAGGAGTTATGAAGCACTTCTGAGCTTGGTGGTTGCTATGTAGTTATCAAAGAACTAACTTTTAGATGTTTTGTTTTGGCGTGGCGCCATTTTTCCTGAATTAGAAACTTTCTCGCGACAAGACGAGGTTCATTCAAGATACCTACCAGGGAATGGAGTGTAGGTGAATAAGTTATTTATTTAAAAACGCATTTTGTTTTTGCACAATGAAATGTTTCACGACTGTACACCGTAAAAATTAATCATTGTTTTTAGTTCTAGTTATAGGTTCCCACCGGACGACGCCAGGGAGGGTCAAGTGGCGAGGGGAAGGGGGGGGGGCAGCTGAAAAAAATAGAAAAAAATAAAAATAACCCCTACCATGGCAACCTATCAACATGGCAACTGAAACGCGACGGCCGCAGCGACCAGCACTCCTAGTCACTGCATCGCCCTTGACAACTGCTCTCCAACAAGTTCAAGTTGCCTGTGTACTGACCGCCAGTGAAATTCACAAGTTTCTTTCCTGTGGAAAGCGATTGAGTCGCCAATCGGTTTTTTTCAGTTTTCCATGAGCGGATGACCTAACTGGCACCAAAACTACAAATCTGTTATTTTTTTAATAAATGCCAGATCTATCAGGTAATATAAAAATTTTCTTAATAGAAAATAATATATCAAATTTTCCTTAGGGTCCTAAGGGCCCCGGCTAGGTGCCAAAATGATACACGTTGAGGACACGACAGGACCCGGAAAAAAATCATATTTTTATGTCAGCGGAAAATGTTGCTTATGCAATTATGAAGGACTTAGCTAGCAGAGGTTTGACCTCGCGACGCACAGTGATTCGTTTCATACATGCTAGACGCTAAAAACTCTTACACATGATTAAATTATTTTTAATCCTCTATTGAGGTGTTGTCAATACTAATTTTATGAAAATTAGTTTTAAAAATGATTAATATTTTTTCCTATCGTTTTTTTTTTATTTTTTTATAATTTTTAAATAATGCGTTAATCGAGTATTTGAGGTTTATAATAAAACAATTATATGTAAAAAGTAAAAAAAGTGTATTTTGAGTGTAATAAATTGCTAAAATTAGGGGTCAAATTAAGGCTTATATTGAGGGGGTTTTTCACCATCCTCCCAATAGCTTATCCATACACATAATGAATATTTTGGATTAATTCTACAGGATTTATTTATTCAAAAAGTCTGAGTTTACTATTCGGTACTTGAACCTATGAAAAATGGCTACATATAGGATAAATTAGCCGAAGTTTTTACCTGTTGCTAGTATTTATTTGTTTTTTTTTTTATTAATATTCGTTATGTGTATGGATAAACTATTGGGAAGATGGTGAGAAACCCCCTGAAAGATATAAGCCTTATTTGGTTTTTCGACTTTTTTTCACCACTTGCACTGAGCTTATTATCAAGTTCAAATGTACTTAAAATTTTGTTAAACATTCCCTCAAGTCTTTCTTTCTTCGGCAAACTCTTCCATGTCACGAACAATTCCAGCCTGGAAATCTCGTATGTGGTTCCTGTAAAATGAAAAAATAATAATAATGTGGATTCGTGTGGGTTAATATGGAAACTGATATGAATAGAATATTAGTTGCACTATTTAAAAAAAAAGAAAATTAAACTCTCGAAAAGATAGAAATTTTAAATTTTTTAGGCCAAAAAAAACGCAAAACTTATTTTTTATTTAAAAAACAACTAAAATTATTTTCACTAAAATATTAAGAAAAAACTTTAAAACATACCTTCCAAAGTAACCTCCATTTTACAGAACCGAAAAAAAAAACACTTTTCAAACTTAGTGCACAATTTTAAACGTCGAGCTGTGACGAGCGAATAAATGCGAATGATAATTTCAAAACACATTATTCGACTTTAGGCCTCTGGTATGAGTCAATGCGTGCACTAATCACCCCAATTAAGCATGCATTTATTATCCTGTCTATCTGGTAATGTCGCCATGATGTCATTGTTTGGGAATTCAAAGGTGACTTATTAGCGTCTAGCTTGTATGAAACGAATCACTCACTGTGCGACGCCTGGCTGGGAATCCGCCGCATTCATTTTCACTCGACCACTGATTTTATCTTTTTCGGTTTCCGTAAAAATATTTCCGTTACCAAAGGATTTTTATCTAAATATTCTTCTCATCTATCACAGTCGGCTACAATCGTATCAACCTTCGTTTATAGCAAGTCTGAGATACCAACATAATAGTAACAAAATGGCGTAGTATAAGTTCACGAAGTGTCATTTTATTCATTCTTTAAACGGCTGTATCTCCCTCAATTTTGCCAAGCGCACCTTAATTTCTTTTTTATTCAACTTTTCCACAATTTTCTCATCTAGAAAGTGCATTTTTATTAAAATCCCCCACATTGGCGGGATCTGCATTCCACCCCATGTTTTATTAATTTTTATTTGTTTTATGTTTTATGGCAGTAATATATATTTTTTCACATACTTCAATTATTGTTTTTGATTTCAATTAACACGTGTTAACTGTCAGTATAGGTGTATAAAATAAGCAAAATTTCAGTAAACAATAGATTTTGAACATGTCTAAAAAAGCGTACAAAATACATGGTCTCTAAGGGGTATAAGGCTCTTACTCACAATCCGAAGGTCGCGGGATCGAATCCCGGTGTGCACAAATAAATTTTATTTGAATTATTTGTGTTATTTCACAATTAATTAATTTAAAAATAATATTTTGTATATTTGCGACACATTCCAGAGTGGAAGATACTCTTGAGTATCGCCTTGGTGTAAGACCACCATTCAGAATTGAAACGTTGCTTGAAATGGCTTTAACCGTGTTTGGCGACCAGATCTGAATAGCCAGGTTTTTTTTTATTTTTTTTTTATTGAAACATATAACAAGGTCACAATTTTACAACATAATATAAACATTAATATTTCAATCACTCTCCTAATAAAGCAACTGCTTGTGTTTAGGAGAGGACAACTAAATATTTTTACATTTGTTTAAATTAAACTAAAATATTAGTAATTTAACAAAAAATATTAGTGATTTTATGAGAAAATACAGATAAAAGTAATAAAAATATAGGTTAGTTAATAATTAATTCAAAGAATTGATAATGCAAAAACATATTTCTACAATAAGTAAAGTTATGAGGTGGTACTAGAGTATTTTAATTTAATTTTTTTGTTATATTTTTCGTAGTTTTCTTCCGATCGTTTATCAAGGGGTAATTTATTAAATAATTTTATACCCTTGAATATATAGTGATGCTGTGCTGTTGTGGTTCGTACTAGTGGCACGGTTAGTCCTCCAACAGATATTATTATTTTGCTAATATTTAATTATGGTAAATTATTTTTACTAAAGAAATCTTTATGTATTTGTAATAGTGTAATTTTTCAATATTTTTTTGCAAATTGGGGAAACCGGGAAATCTTGAAATACATTTATAGTTGGGTATTATATAGGGCCTTTTTAAAATGATTTTTATTAATATTTTTTGAATTGTTTCCAATGGGAGTAGGGATGATTTATATGCACCCCCCCAAGCCACGATTCCATATTGTAGTACAGAGTGCGCAAGTGCATAATAAATATCTTTTACTATTTTTAATGATACAGTATTTCTTAGTCTAAAAAATATGTAGATCAGTTTTCTCATTCTGTTTACTGTGGAATTTATTTGACTTTTCCATTTGATGTTATTATCGATAATTATTCCAAGATATTTTATTTCTTCTTTACTACTAATGTGTGTACAGTTTGAGTTACAGGGGTTTCTAAGGAGGCAATTTCTTTCGTGAATTTTTATGTTTAGATTTATATTTGAGATATTCCCTGTTAGGCTATAAGGCATAAAATGGGTTTTTTCGACATTTAGTATCAATAAGTTTTCGTCAAACCATAGTTTTACGATATTTATTGCATTATTAGATGATACTTCGACCTCATTCCAAGAATTCCCTTCAATATTTATCACTGTATCATCTGCGTAAGATATAGTGTTTCCAATGATTGGGAGTTCAAAAAGTTCATTTACATATAATATGAATAGTAAAGGTGCTAAAACAGTTCCTTGTGGTATTTTCTCACCTTCCTTTTCCCCATCTCCGTCACCTCCCCACTACCTTCAGCCTCACAACATACCCCAATTGGGGATGCCATACAGACGGGAGCAGCTGGGACTCTTGAGAGGTAGGTATGCATATAAAAAATTATATCATCCCAATTGGGGATAAGATGGAAAAATTTCGTCTGCGGCGCTTTTTCCGTGTGTTTGAGAATAATTCATATTCCACTCCCTTTTATCCTCACCACATCCAGAAAAAATTTGGCCTGCGGCGGTTCTCCGGTCTTGAGAATTTTACATAATTTCTTAATGTGTATAACATAACATAAGATATAAGATACAAGTAATGTAAAAGTAAATATATAGATACATATAAGACAAAAGTAGGTAATTGGAACCCACTAAATTCTAGAGCAGGGGCGCCCAATGCCCAACCCAAATCGTTTGGTGGGCCAAAAAATATTACTGTGCTTAGGTGACACACACACATATAAAAAATAACTTTAAAAAAAAAAATTTTTACCTCAATTTGGGAGGCGGGTATGAGTACCGCCGCCCCGGGAACCATTTATTGGATAACCAACACCTCTGCCATAGGTCACCCCAAGTGGTTCGCTACTTTTGGTGACTTACCAGGGGTGCCCGGGTTCGTGGGGTGAGGTTTGTCCAGGTCCTAGAGGCGGATGCGTCTGCCCTCCTGCTGCATGGCGGACCGGATCAAGAGAAACTGGTTAAGGGAGGCCTTTTGACCTTTCGACTCTTGACCCATCGCCTTGCACCGCAGTTGGAGAGATGAATTGATACGTCCGTCACCCCTCATACCTTTTTCGTTCCCAGAACATTCTACCCTTCCCTTCATTAAAAAGACCCTCCACACAGCATTCCCTAAGATGACATAGGCTCTGAGGGAAATTATTTTCCTCAGGGCCTCTTGTGTGGAGCTAATGCAAAAAAAAACTTATATGTAATTAATGCGACATCGAGTGGGAGGGGGGCTTAGCATTTGCTAAAATGCTGACCGTCAGATCTGTCCACGATTACGGGTAAATGGCGGATCATTTTTAATAAGTAATTTTTTTCGCAATTCCTAATTTTGTTGTTATTAATGAGTGCTGGTCGTAAAATAGTTGTGACCTTTATTTATACTTCCCTGCTGACATCTTGTGCAGTAGTTTGAAAGCTTTTATAATACATTACATTTTCGTTGAAAGTTCACCAAATGCAAATAGAAAATTGTTAAGGTATTTATAATAAGATGAAAACTTTCAATGCTGGAAGGCATAAACTGACTTATAATAATTATCATATTAATGAAATCGAAAAAATGCTTTATCCTATATGATTGAGCAATTACACAATACAAACTACACTTACCTACCATAGAATGGAAAATTTACCATGGGAACGTACCCATAGTACGTGACCAACTTTTTGCAATTTTTAACCCCCCCCCCCCTCCCCCGGTGACCAAAACCTAAGGAACCCGCCGCTCATTTGTACCAAGCGTGGTATTTTGAAGACCCCCCCCCCTGAACAGGTCACGTAGTATGTGTACGTTCCCTTACCTACGTACATCGCATACAAACATAGCTACACTTACCTACATACATCATAAACAAACATAGCTTCACTTAGCTACATACATCTCTATACATCTTACACCCTGTATTGTAGCTAGTATTGTCACATGTTCCTTCCTACCCATCCCTGTATACCTGTAATTTTTCATTACCCACATTCAGTCTTTAATCGACCCTCGCCGCATAAACATCTGATGTTCCGCATACTTCTTACGATTACCGCATCCGCAAATAATCCCACATACCGCAAGTAAAAGTATCGTGACTAATACAGTCCTATAAGTGCATGAATAAACCCAGACAAGATACAGAGAGTGCCACAAGGTCCGCAGTAAGTCCTCTTTCGTTCCTTTCCTTATGTGCATTATTTCAACAAGTGCAGTGGTCAAAACACATACAAGGTCCTTCGACATCCGCATCTACATAAATCACACATTATGGGTAGTGCTTCTGGCAGCTTGTGAGCAAGATGGTGAAATACCCCATTAAAAGGGGATTTACTACAAATTTTTTATTACAAAAATCCAAAACATAGAAAGCAGAAAACTTTATTTTGGGCCGCAAAAAATCTTCCATGCGGCGCATGGGCCGCAGGTTGGGCGTGCCTGATCTATAGTGTTTTGATTTAAAAGTGTAAAGCTATTTACTGTACCTGATGTGGCAAAAATAAATCATAAAAATACAAGCATGAATACAAACAAGGTATTTTTTAAATTTTGCTAACTCAAATATCACGAGCCGCCACCAATTGCACCCATCGGGCACTACTGAAATAAAAATTAATATAAGTTATTTTATTATGTAGAGTTGCTACCTGCCTGGCTTCATATTGAAGAAAATTCATATAGCGCCGTTTTTGTTTTAAAAACACCTATACAAATAAGTACACAATGTTCTACGTATCTCATCACCGACTACAAACAAGACTAGACAAACTATTACGTATAAAATCTTATATTATTATGGCTGGGTCTTTTCAACTCGTCCTTCTGGCAAATTGCATCGTAATGATGAAACACGACATTATAATATAATTAAAAACCACTATAACTAAATGTCGTGAAACTAAATTATAAGTTATATTTCAATTTTCTAGTCCGGTTTATTTGATTTACGTAGGACCAATAAATCCATCCGGTTGGTCTGATTTATTGTTCCTTTAAAAAAGTTTATGACATATAACGTAATATAAACAAATTACAAAATTTTTCATTATCTGGTGCATTTGAGACTTGGGGTTACTTAGCAGTAGCGTAGCGTGCCTTGGAGGGACCCTGTATCAAAATTAGTTGGGGGGCCCAAATGAAGAGTAAAGATTTCTCAACCCTCGCCTCTATAGCAAGGGAGGATCCAGGGGGGGGGTCATGGGGGTCATGACCCCCCCCCTGGGCTGGGTCCAACACCTAGGTGGACCTACTTTTTACTTGTATCTATTATTATCAACATTAAATTATAACTGACGCAATAGCAAAAATAACCGATATTGATTCCGATAAAAAATGTATCGGAATATTTATAGACCCGAAAAAGCTTTCGACAACATATCACATAAAAATTAATAAATAAATTAAAATCGATAGGAATTAATAGGAAAGTCTTAGCATGGATAACTAGTTATTTACATAAAAGACCTCAACAAATAAAATTACTCAATCAAGTCAGCGATTCAAAATATAGCGACTTTCCAATACCCCAAGGTACAGTTTTAGGACCACTGTTATTTATTATATACATGTCAATGATATATTCCATATCTCCAAATATGGAGACATTGTCTCCTACGCTGACGATACAGTCCTACTACTAAAAGCAAACACATGGTCTGAATTAAATAAAGTGGCAAACACAGATATCAATGCACTAAAATTATGGTTTGATGAAAACCTGTTGACTTTAAATTCTAAAAAACCTATTATTTACCATTTCCATTAAAAACAAGAAACATCTAAAGAATTAAACATAATAATCCACTCTGTGACAAATACAGAAAACCACAAATGCAATATATTATGTACAAACATAGAAAGCAAGACCGATATTAAGTACCTGGGCATAATAATAGACCAGCGTTTAAAATGGTCCCCACACATAAATATTCTGAACAACAGAATAAGGAAACTAACGTAATATATATTTAGATGCTTAAGAGATATTTTAAATGAAAAATTACTTAGAACCACATACTTCGCTTTCTTTCAATCAATTATACAATACGGCATTATAGGATGGGGCGTTACATATACAAATCAAACACAAACAATTTACATATCACAAAAAATAATAATAAAAACAATTTAAAAAAAAAACCCTACTCATATTCATCAGAACTGTTATTCAAACAATTTAAGGTCAGAAAATTAAGTGCGTTATACTTTTATCACGCAACATTACAAATTTATAAAGATAATATTCAAAATAAAGTTGCACCATTCAAAAATAACAGAAATCTTAGATAAACATCAATACTTCCTATTCCAAAATGTAAAAAAACAAGAGGACAGTTAAATCATAAATATCTCGGAGTTAAATTTTTTAATTCACTACCTGAAAAAATCAGAAACATCAACAGAAACATAAAAAAAATTAAAACTCAACTTAAAAATTACACTGAAAATTTGAACTGAATAAAAAATAATAAATTGAACCAATATTATATCACCCCCCATACACACAAGCCCTGCTTATTTATGGGGGTACATCAAATACATGTATTATGTAATTAATTATTGTAAAAAATATATTATAATTTATGTATCTTTTTGTAAATAAAAAAACTTCTTGTGACTTGACCACGACTATGTGACTCCCCCCCCCTGGCGCTACGTGACCCCCCCCCCCCCCTGGCGCCAAAGCTGGATCCGCCCTTGCTCTGTAGCCCGGAGGCCCCGTATCATTGATACGGCGGTAGCTACGCCCCTGTTACTTAGGTATATAATACCCCCATCGGCCTCAGTATTTCATTGATAAAAAAAATAGATTACATTCCTGGAAAACATACTAACTAATATTATTTGTACCCATCTCTTTAACCAATGTGATTTTTTTACAATAACTCAACACAGGAAGCCCTGAGAAAAAAAATCACCTTTGGTAAAGCTGTATGGAGGATCTTTTTAAGAAAAGGGAGGAGAGGAAGTTCTGGAAAAACCAAAGGCCGGGGACCATTGTTTTGACATTAACTCCTCACAGAAGTCCCCGCTAGGAAATAAGTTATAAAATGTCGTACACATTTAGGACACAGGACTCAGAAAAAAGATTTAATTCGTTTGTATAAGCGGAAAATGTTACTTGAAAAGAACTTATGTGGCAGAAAAATTAAATTATGACGCTCGGTTACTAAGGCGTTATAATACATCATATTCCAGTCCCTTCTTCTTTTTTTTCCAATTATCTCTGGCTTTCACCCTTCAAGGGTGTTCTAGGCCATCATTTATAATTACAGAGAAAGGAAAGGTGAATTTATATATTAATTTTATTTAAATGTTCAAATTTCAGAATTTTATGGAAGATTGGAGTAGAGTTCAGACTTAGAAGAGATGAGATGCTGAATGGAGGGGAGGCAATTTTTGATAACGCTTGATAGAAGAGAGGATATTTATTTAGAGAGGGACAATCAAAAAATATGTGATCTAAAGTTCCCACATCTAGACCACAGAACGAACAATCTGGGGAGTCAACGCACATGAATTTTAAAAAGGTGAGAAGGAACGGAACAATGTCCGATTCTCATTCGAATAAGTAAGGAAATTTTTTTTCGGAAAAATGGGGGAATTTTTGAAACCACGGTTTTGATGGGATAGTCCTTTGTATTGAGGCGTAGCAGGCACTCTTAGATTGACTAGCAATGTTCCAATACTCTGTCCAAACATTGCGGGATCTATCTTTGATGATGGATCTTATCATGGAAAAATTTAGATTATGGCGCTTTTCCATGTTTCTTTGAGATTTATGACTAATTTTCCAATCCCTCCATCTTATCACAGTTGGGGAAGCCATATTCGCACAGGCTCCGAGATCATTGAGGAATTGGAACTAATATGCAATATTCACAAACTTGATATACCTACCTGCACATTAATCAAATTTACACATTTTATTTTTATCTAACCTTTCTGAAGGCAAAATAATATTGTTCAACAAGTTGTTAAAAAAATCGCAATTCTAAATGATCATAGCGGTATTTTGAATTTTTATGATTATTTTATCTTTATTTATTTTTTACTTTATGAGTTAAACCTCAAATTGCAATATTTAATTAAATGAAGACAATATTAGCGAAACTCAGTCGAAAATCTGGAAACGGAAAAATCAGAAAAAGATATTTGCACCTCTGGGACTCGAACCCAGGACCTTTCGCTGGGTTCGAGTTTTTTTATTTCAATTTTTTCAATGTAGATGAGTGTTTCAGGCTGATGATTATTGCTTATTATAATGGTTAAATATTAATTATTTTAGTATTCCCAAACCAAGATTAGGTGATAGCATTAGCACTATCTTGCACGAACCCCTTCAATAAAATTATGTAAACATTATTTTGTGGTTTGTTTGGTCCCCCAAACACAGTGTGCCCCATGGGCGCATGCGCATAGTGCGGGCGTGGGCGGCGCGCCGTACCTACATCCTTCTTCCAAATTGATGATGTAATGATAGATGAGTAGAGTAAACCTTTCTAAAAAATGTACTCCATACCCTTCCCCCAGAGTGGAACCCCACAATGTAGGTGTTATAGCTACGCCCTTGCTGTGCATAATAATGTTATTCAGCCTTACTAATAAATAATAAAAATACACTTAACGACCGTTAAACAGTGATTCTGTTCGTTGACCGTTAAACTGGGTTTCCTCAACGTTATAATTACTGTTAATAATATAGGTTATTTCGGATGAACTATTTTTTATCCAATTATTTTTTATTGAGTTCAATAAAACTTCCATAAAAGTAATGTTATTTAATAACATAAATGGCTTGTGCATGTGTAAATAAGGTTCCACGCCAACTCAGAATCTCTCCAAGTCTCCACCTCTTTGAAAAGTCATTAAAAGCTTGAAAAAAATATTTTAAAATAGCCCATAACCCTAACCTAACGTAACCTATTTAACCAATCTTTTATTATTTTCTCCCCCCCCCCCTTCCCCTTGTTGATCTTCTAAGCACCTCTTACCTCCCCCACTACTTCCATTTCTACTCACGCCTGTCTTTCTATGTTTGATCATTTAGTTTTAGTACATCAAATGTCCTGATGAAGAGAACATCGATCTTGAAACATGTTGACTTTTAAATAAAGATTATTGTGGTAAAAACAAAGTGTTTTAATTATTTCATTAATTTTATTATTTTTTCCGTCACTTTTATTTCAAAGGAGGTTCTGTTTCATTCTGAGTTGTCTGGTCACCGTAAATAAATACCAAATTCGAGTTATCAGCGTTTAATTTATGAAAAAAATAATCCAAAATGTCAGATTTTTTCAGACTCTCGTGGAATAATTATTATAATTTTAAATTGTATGAACGAGAAAAAAGTAAAGTGGCAGTTTTCTTCCAAATTCATTAAATAAAAGCACTGTGTTTTTTTTGTTTGGTGTTTTTTAAATTTTCTATACTTAGGTACATTTTGATTAAAATATTTTTGGCAAGCTTTTTTTTCAATTTTTTCCATGTTTAAATATGGCAATTTTTAAACAATAAAATACATTTAAAATAAGAACAAAAATCTAAAAAGTATTTTTTATCTGGTTTCTACAAAGGTATTAGTTTTTAAGACATCTTAAAAAATAAGAAGTAGGGCACCCCTACTAAGTCACTAAACGTAGCAAATCACTTGAGGTGACCTACGGCAGAGGTGTTGGTTATCCAATAACTGGTTCCCGGGGCGGCGGTACCCATTCCCACCTCCCAAATTGTGAATCATTGGTATTTATCAGTGCAAAAATTAAAAAAATATGTTTAGGTTATTGCCACAGCTTTTATGGAATTACAGTCAGCACAAGTGTTATCGGTGTTTATACCCAATTCGGTTGATAATATGTGCGTTAAGAAAATGAAGATAATGTTGGTAGTTCTTAGTCGAAGTATGATACAGTTAAAAGTGACCAAATTGGATATAGGCACCTTAGCTCAGTTGGTAGAGTTGTTGCCATGAAAGCAGAAGGTCCTGGGTTCGAGTCCCAGAGGTGTCAATATCTTTTTCTGATTTTTCTGTCTTCAGATTTTCGATTGAGTTTCGCTAATATTGTCTTGATTTAATTAAAAAAATGACGATTTTTTTTTACTTACATTTGTTATTATTCGTGGACCAACTTCATTCGAATTTCTACGAATGATCAATGGTGAATTGTGCGCAACGTATCGAGAAGCCTGTGTGCTACAAAAAGTGCTACAAAATTGTAAATTAATAATTTGGGATGAGTGTACGATGGCGCTCAAACGAGCATTAGGGACACTCGATCGAACATTCAGAGATTTGCGTAGCAATTAGAACCTCTTCGGAGACGCAATGATTCTACTGGCTGGAGATTTTCGCCAAACGATGCCAGTTAACAGCCAGATCAACAGATGCTGATGAAATAAAGGCTTGCTTGAAGGCATCAAATTTATGTAGATACGTGAAAAGATTCCATTATCGATCCAAATGTTAATTTTCCTACTGAATTCCTAAATTCATTGGATTTGCCAGGATTACCGCCGACTCAATTTACAACTCAAGATTGGCTCTGTGATAATTATGTTACGCAATCTGAATCAGCCAAAATTGTGCAACGGAACAAGACTCGCTGTTAAAAAATTATGAAAAATTTGATTGAAGCTACTATAATCATTGGAAAATTCAAAGGCAAAAATGTGCTTATTCCAAAGATACCACTGACTTTCCCTTTGAATTTAAACCTTAGTCCAGTCAAGTTAAACATGAAAATGCAAAAAAACTTGCAAAAGGTCCAGTCATTCTGATTTTTTATATGTTGTTAGGACCTAAACAGTATTAAAAAAAAAATTGCAACTTCATCACTCTCTACGTTCCAACTCTCTGGGCTGTGTGGCAATTAATTTCAGGACTGCCAGTAAACCACTACTGATATATATCAAACTGTCAGTTTTGGGAAATGGAGGGTGGAGAGCAGACCAGTTTTTTTAGTTTTTCCACATCACTTTTATCTCGGATGATTCGAGAAGGTCTCATGTCTACATGCTGCACGAGTAGGACATGATATGCTGCAAAAACATTTCCCCCAGACCCGTCCTTCACTAAGATATTGAGCAGATACTGAAAAAAATCCGAAAATTTTCTGGTTTTTTGGGTCCACCGCCGCTCGCACAACACTTTCGAAGTTGCAAATTTTTTTTTAATACTGGTTTAAGTCCTAACAACATATAAAAAATTCAGAATGAATGGACCTTTTGCAAGCGCGGATGCACATCTGGACTGGAGTACCTGTCCAATTTCCAGTGCGCCTTGCATTCGCAATGACAATAAGTAAATCCCAAGGCCAATCGTTAGAAGTGTGTGGAATAAACCTTGAATTATCGTGTTTTTCGCATGGGCAGTTGTATGTTGCGTGCTCGAGTGTCGGCAAACCATCGGCGCTATTAGTTTTCTCTCCAGAATGAAAAACGAAAAATGTTGTACATTACAAGGCAAAACAATAGTTATGGTCGAATTATTTCATTGTAATTTTATCTCATTTTATGGTCGTATTGTAAACAGAATATTTTGTCTCATTTTTTGATAATCCAACTGATTTGAATTTACCGGAAGTATAACATTTCCTTAGTCCGCGACTGCACATCGTCCGTGTGAAGCCGAGGCGGGCATAAATAGTACAACAAGTCTTTCAGGAATTTCGAAAATATTCACGAAAAAAAATATATGGCGGTACGAAGTTCTCCGGGTCAGCTAGTAGTGTAATGATTTTAATGATCGTGATCAAATAACATGGTTCGAAAAGGTTTGAAAAAATATCATGTGCATGTTCTAAAAGAAAACACGATAACATAAATAAATATGACGAAAAAAATACAATGTATGCGGAACATGACGTTATAGTCACGAAAATGTTATCTTCTTGAAAACATACAATCTAAGGAATATAAACATTTTGTAACATTTGGTATTTGATTACACCGTCATGTTTATTTCGACCTATTTATGCGAATTGGGGTTTTCAACTCTCACTACAATATAGTCAAAAAAAAGAGAACGCCTGAGGACGATCGACGAAGAGATGCGAGCAGCGTTATCAACGATTGTTCCAAATTTTGATCGTCTGTGTTCAGTTAAACAGGCTCACATTTCGCATTAAACATCTTTTCATGTTATATTGATTTTAATAATAAATATTAATAAAATATTGTTTTTGGTAAATTTTGGTTCGGACTGGCCACGCTTATTACGAATAATTTTTAGAAAAAAACTTTAGATATGCCGTAATTACTATGACTCCAGATACTAATATCTACAGCCCGTATGTTTGACGAATATCTACAGCTCATATGTTGAACTAATATCTACGAACTTCAGAGGGTTGATTAATATCTACAGAGCGTAGGTTGAACTAATATCTACAGAGCGTAGGTTGGACTAATCAGCTAAATGTGTCCAATAGTCCGATATTAGGGATTTTTACATACATACTTACATAAATTAAGTTTTTTAAACTGCATACGCAATATTACGTTATTCCAATATGCTATACATAATTGCAAATCCAACCTCTGACAGTACTGTAGATATTCGTCAACACTTTGGTTCTCATAGATATTAATCAACAGTTTGAGCTGTAGATATTCGTCAACACTTTGATTCCCATAGATATTAGTTCGATTTTTTCAGTTTTTGGAATTCCTGTAGATATTAGTAGACGCCTCCATTACTATAAAAGGAAACTTTTTGGCTTGGTGGCGGCGGAAAAAGATGCATTTTAATTATCAATTGCGTAAAATTAAAATTCACTTCTCGAACCGATTCGGTGACAGTTCGCGGTCATTCTGTCACTGTTATGTGATAAATATCAATCATAATTACACAAACCCGGCTAGACAAACCCTGCTTTGCCAAACAAACCATTCAAAACCTGGGATGTTTTTTTAAATTATGATGACATGCAGCTTTCGTAGTTTTACCTCAAAGTTCGCCGTTATTCGTAATAAGCCTAGCCAATCCTATCCAAAATTTACCTTGTTTTTTTTTCTTTGGTGTACCGTTAAAATTTCTTGATTAGTTAGGTGTACCGTGAACATAAAAAGTTTGCGGAACACTGATCTAGTCAACCCACGCTATGCAATTGCACTATATAAGTATTATAAATACAAAACAATACAAGAACAACATGTCAACCTACTAGAGACCAAATGGGAATATAATTCACCGACTCCAGATATTTTCATATCAGAGGGTTCGGCTCTGTGGCATTTCTAATTGAACCTATAAATCCTACTGATCCCTCGATATAAATATTTAAAAAATCCTTTGTAATCCTACATGTATTTAAAATGACTGATTTTTGCATTTTCATATACAAATTCTTTGACAAATCTAATATGCTTAAATTTTGAATCAGATTCCTAGGTATTATGCCAGTGGCCGAAATAACAAATGGCAATATTTTTATAGTCCGAGAATGCCAAATTCTTTTAATCTCATTTCCTTAATCTGTGTATTTTCTTATTTTTTCAGAAATAGTTTTTTGAATATTACAGGAATTTGGAATAGCTACATCAATGATATAAGTTATTTTTTTTTTAATTTTGTCATGTAAAACTATATCAGGTTAGTATAGTTTTATCATAATATATTTTATAAAATTCATTTTCTATAAATGAATTTGGTTCATATTCATAATATGGTACTATATTACGGCAGTCAATCAAGTTATGTTTAATTACCAAACTTTGGTGAATTATTTTTAAAACCTGATTGTGCCTAAATGTATACTCGGAAGGCGCTAATATAGAACATCCCGATATAATATGTTCTATAGTTTCGGGAAAAGCCAAACATTTTCTACATAAATCATCAATTTGATTTATATCTTTGATTATATGCTTTCTATAATTTTTAGTATTAATGACTCTATCTTGAATGGCAAGCATAAATCCTTCTATTTCTGCGCTCAACTCTCCAATACTCAACCATTTGTTTGACGAAAGTTTGTCAACATACGTTTGGTTGAGATAATTGAAGTGTTTTGCGTGAATAATTTTATTTGACCAGGAATCTAATAATTCCTGGTTAGTATTTATAAGAATGTTGGCATTCTCGTCATATAAATTTAAAGGTGTAATATTTCTATCTGCCTTGCAAATTATTTTGTGCATTTCTGAGCTATTAGCTTTCCTATGGAAAAAATTTCTAAGCATTTCTACCTGATTGTGTTTCAAAGATGTTATTTTGACTACACCTCTACCTCCTAAATTTCTAGGTAAATTAATTCGTTCTATAGCTGAATTTGGATGATGGCAATTAAATTTTGTTAACGTAGTTCTAATTAATCGTTCTAAACTATCTAAATCTGTATTGGACCATTTAATTATGCCAAATGAGTACGTTAGTAGAGGTATTGCCCAAGTATTTATTGCTTTTACTAAATTTTTAGCAGATAGATTGCATTTTAAATTTTTTCTGATCCTAGTTTGAAATTTAATCCTAATATCATTTTTAATACTAGTGTGATCTAATCTATTCGATTGCGGGTATCCTAAATATTTATAAACCTCATCCCCTTTCATACTTTGAATTTTAAAATTTCTAAATATACCCTCGTCTCCATCTACAATTTTGCCTTTCTCTATATGGATAGTTTTACATTTATCTAAACCAAAAGTCATTTTAATATCATCTGAAAAAAATTTAACTACCTTAATCATTTTCTCTAAATTTGATTCAGAATTTGAAAATAATTTTATATCATCCATATATAATAGATGTGAAACTATACTACTCTCTCTTGTATTACCCTTAATTTTTATTCCAAACTTGCTTTTAATTAACATTTTAGAAAGGGGATTCAATGCTAAGCAAAACCTAAGAGGGCTCAATGAGTCTCCTTGAAAAATCCCTCTTTTTATTGAAATGCCCGGTACTACTATTTTCTTACCTTTTAAGACTGTCATACCAGCAAATCATAATTTCGGTTCCGACTATAGCGCTCACACATCAGCGGTAGTGAGCGGACGTTTTTGGAACTAGATTTCGTTCCGCAGTAAGCTTAGTTTCGCGTATCTACTAGGACCATAACACGCGGAGCTAGGGCTGGCTACAGTATGGGTCAGGTGAAGATGTTGAATTCTCGTTTCCAGAATTTTAATTAGTAGTAGGTAGTTATTTGTAATTTGTACATCGAAGTACATAAACATAAATATATACTGAGGGAGCGGGCCGGATCGGTAGAGAGAAATGAAAGGCGTGCAGTCGAAGTGGTGAGTCAGTCGTTTATTGGGCTACGTAGCAGATGGTCGGTGGTCGGTAACATGATGTAATGCAGGGTGCCGTAGATGAGATGCTGCAGGCGCACGGAGTGATGGAGATGGTGTGGTGAAGGTCAGCGCGTTGCTCGACACCATAGCGGTGGAGATGACCTATCTTCCAGGCCGTTGCTCGACGCTTTAAATCGCGGAGATGAACGGTGTGTGGCTCGGTGAGCTGAGCCACCAGCAGGTAGTCCTGGCGAGGCGGAGCGTGTTTCCATGGCAGCGAAGCACGGTGGGCTTCGGGATGCCATGAAGCGGTGAGCTGATTCCCGGACTGAAGGTGACGCAAGCCTTGTGAGTCGCGGGATGTTGCTGTTCTGCGGGGCTGAAGGCACGATGGGCCTTGTGGCTGAGACGTGGTGATGGACCTCGAGGAAGCTGCCCTGGAGCGTGTGCCATGCAGGAGCACTTGTTACATGTTGAGATGTTGACCGATGATTAATGTGAGACTGAACTGGACTGAACTGCAGCGGGCGAGCGATCGGCTGCTTATATAGCCGCGGTAGAGTAACTACCTCGCGGTAGGTAATACGAGCCACTTCGAGAATATTCGGCGCCGTACAGATATTGTACGGTGCTGTCTCGAGACCTTTCTAGGCGAGGGCGATATTATTAACGTCGGGCTGGCACGGCAGGCGAGAATGTACATCGCGGCCAGTATAGGTACGAAGGTACCTAGGCAAGTAGGTTTGCCGATGGGCGCGGATATTAGGAGATGTTTCTCGATTCCTCTTTTGGTGGCGAAATTTATAATGATGTGTCGCTACACACCCCCTTCCCAGTGTACGGAGTACAGGGTTGAAAGATGATGCCAGGAGTCGCAGGAAAGCCGGGTTGATGCTGCTGGTCGGTGCGTCCGTGCTGATGCGTCTCTACCGATTCCCTCGTTTTGCGGTGTTACCGGTGTGTCGTGGTAACACTCTTGTAAGGATGCTGTATGCTGCGTATCCATATCACGTCGGGGTCACCAGTTGAGGGAGCGGGCCGGATCGGTAGAGAGAAATGAAAGACGTCGGTCGATGTAGCGAGTCAGTCGTTTATTGGGCTACGTAGCAGATGGTCGGTGGTCGGTAACATGATGTAATGCGGAGTGCCATAGATGATGCTGCAGGCGTGCGGTGGAGATGGTGAGGTGAAGGTCAGCGCGTTGCTCGACACCATGGCGGTGGAGATGACCTATATTCCAGGCCGTTGCTCGACGCTTTGAATCGCGGAGATAAACGGTGTGTGGCTCGGTGAGCTGAGCCACCAGCAGGTAGTCCTGGCGAGGCGGAGCGCGTTCCATGGCAGCGAAGCACGGTGAGGCTTCGGGGTGCCATGAAGCGGTGAGCTGATCCCCGGACTGAAGGTGACGCAAGCCTTGTAAGTCGCGGGATGTTGCTGTTCTGCGGGGCTGAAGGCACGATGGGCCTTGTGGCTGAGACGTGGTGATGAACCTCGAGGAAGCTGCCCTGGAGCGTAGCGATGCCATGCAGAGATCGTCACATGCTGAGATGTTGGCCGACTGTAAGTGTGAGACTGAACTGGACTGAACTGCAGCGGGCGAGCGATCGGCTGCTTATATAGCCGCGGTAGAGTAACTACCTCGCGGTAGGTAATACGAGCCACTTCGAGAATATTCGGCGCCGTGCAGATATTGTACGGTGCTGTCTCGAGACCTTTCTAGGCGAGGGCGATATTATTAACGTCGGGCTGGCACGGCAGGCGAGAATGTACATCGCGGCCAGTATAGGTACGAAGGTACCTAGGCAAGTAGGTTTGCCGATGGGCGCGGATATTAGGAGATGTTTCTCGATTCCTCTTTTGGTGGCGAAATTTATAATGATGTGTCGCTACAATACAAATGAAATGCGTAAACACAGTAGGTATAAAGTAGATGATATAATATAGACATGAATAAAAAATTTGTTATAATTTTTAAATATTTTGTTTTTTAATTGTACTTTAACCAAATTAACCGAGTAATATTCAGTTGGATTGTAAAAAATGTCTCATTTTGAAATATTTATTCGTGTGCACAATGGCATTATTAATAGATTAAAACGGAAAATAATATGAAATATATTGATAATAGACTAATATAATAGTGACTTAGTCATTAGAACAGAAATTATTAACAAAAACACAATTTGAATTACACAATCACAAATTAAAACTGTCATTTTGACGGGAATTTCAAACGCATGATGTCTGGCCTCTCTTTCGCAGTCCGTTAATGACATTTTTTATTAGTAATAGTTCAAAACAGAAATTTTACAGTATTTATTGAATGTGTTACTGTTTTTTGATAATTTTTTACAACGTGCTTACACCATATACCTACTATAATTGTTTAATAGGCCAATTGCATCACTTTTTTTTTTTAATTTTTTTCCGGTTTAGGCAAATATTCTAAGACATTCTGTATTTTTTTAATCGTATTTTTGAAACCCTGGGGATTTTTTGAAAATTTCAATCCGAAAAATCAGACCATTTTTTATAAACCGGAAAGACGGGACATAATTTTATGGGTGCGAAAAAATGATAATTACATGGTCGAAAAACATTAAAAAAAATAACGTTTTCCACAAGAAATGGCACAGGAGAATAACGAGGCATACCAAAAATATTACATCTCATAAATATTTTTTCCTTGATACATCTTATTGATCATAAATCAATTATAATGTTCAACGTCTATATTACTAAATACAATGTAATATACTTGTACTTGTAAATTATAATAATAATAAGAAAATTATAAAATTTGATTTTATTAAAATCAGCACCACTACCATTATACCTCTAAAACACGTACAGACAGCGTAAAATGTACAGGGTTCTCTTCATAACATCTGTCAAATCAAATGATAAGTTCGCAGAGAACAAACAATAAATCTAGAGAACGTTAAATGTCAAATTCAAAAAAATCGCCTGAAATCCCGTATATAAAAAAATCAGTATGAAATTTTACAAAATTAATATGAACATTTTCGGAAACGGGACATTTTCATGTAGTGATGTCACGGGCCCAAATAATGGATTTATTTATTTTAAAATAAAAAAACTGTACATTTCTAAACAATTTTACTAACATTTCCTTAATCTTAGTAAAAAGATCTATCCACATGATTTTTTCCAAGTCGTTATGAAATCCATGCAAGTGGCCTATTATCACTTGATTCATAATCACATAATCATTAACAACTAAATATTATAAATGGAACATAACTGGTTTAAATTATATTCACTATTTTATGTACAATTACTTTATACACAACTGTATGCTTCCTAAATAAACATAAATAAAATAAAATAAAAAACACTGTTTAACAGGAAGTAACTTCTAACCAGTGTATAAAAAGTGTTTTAATTTTTTTAAATGTAGATTTGGATTCACCGGTCGTTCTCAATATAAAACACGATCATTAGCTTTCAAAAACATACATGTATTATCAAAAATTTTTTTTAATTTTTTTTTTTTTTTTTGACAAATTAGAGAGGAGTCAGTAATTTACATTTCGAATAAACACCGTTAGTAAGCTCGAAAATCATCTATCAAAAATTTAAATAAAGCAAGTACACATTTCTTATATATAATTATTACTGAAACAAGTGTTTTAAATTAATCTTAGGGTAAAAAATAAGTCAACAATCTAGAAAAGTAGAAAATGACAAATGAATGCTTGCTAAAAGCAAATAAAGATCTTATAAAAATATAATGTGAATGGATGTGGGTTAACTTTCGAAATCACTGGACACGCATAGGAATATTTTTGTAAAAGACAACCTTTTTTGTTCGGAACGAAGGAAAATACTCCAATCAAAATTTCAATTCAAAATTCTGAGAGAAATGAGAGCGTGCGCAAAACAAATCAACAAAGTTTCACGTTAATCGGGTGAATGGTATAATAGAATATATGTATATATAATTTCATAACGCCGTAACCACTTTCTCCAGATCCGACCTGCCATGCAGCTGGTGGGTAGACGCATCCGCCGCCAAGACCTAAACAAACCTTCCCAATAAACCCAGGCACCCCTGCTAGTCACCAAACCGTGCGAACCACTTGGGATGACCTATGGCAGACGTGTTGGTTATCTAATAAATGGTTCCCGGGGTGGTGGTACCCATACTCGATTCTCGTGTTTGTTATTTTTGTAATACGAAAAATGGATATAAAAAAGATCTACCCGCCCACCCCCTCTCAACCACCCCCCCCCCCCTCATACCCTCCCTCCAATCCCTGCCTCCTTTACCCCCCCCTCAGCCACCCCCTCCACCTCATCCCAACTCTTCTTCAACCTCCCTCCCTTGGGAGCTGTTGGACTCTTGTGCGATATAAACATAAAAATTATTTACAATAAAAAAAAATCCCATCCCCATCCCCATCCCCATCCCTATCCCCATCCCCCATCCCCAGCCTTGCAACGCATGCCGGGTACCCGCTGTATATAATTTATTTATTTATTTACGGACAAATAGTCCATTAACAATATAACAATAACACGAATAACAAGCGAGCCTAAAGGCCCGACCCGCCTAGCAATTGATCACTGTTCGCATCGATTACCGTTCGCATGTCATTTTTTGTAACCAGCACCACTTTTCGTAACAATCACCACTTTTCGTAACGATTCACCAGTTAACCCCATGTGTCGAGCATGCGTAAAGAAGTTTTACTTTTTAAAAATTGGGCATTTGGATTTGGGACTCTTGTTTTTTGTATCGTATAATAAGGGACAAATAAAAACATTTATTTTTAAATATAAAACTTTTTGCATAAAAATATTCAATGAAAATGAAATTCGGTCAACCCTGTAGATTTTACGAACGAGAAACAAGGAATTCGTATGTATTTACAATTTCGTTTCCAAAATATTATTTCAAACTGTTGTGATTCAGAGCGACGTGGACACGTCCTAGTCTGGCCACGTTTCGGACCGTAATGAACTGCGAAATTTTGTGTTTCGGCGCTGTGATAAAATCGTGAAATGCGAAGCTATTAATTAATTAAAATTAAATGCTTCCCAAAATTATTTTTCGGTCAAACTTATTTATGATTTGTCAATAATGTCTTAGCACAATAAATATGTAAAAAAATATGAAATATATTAGTTTATAAGTGCGCAAATAAATACACAAATGGACCAATTTTCGTCAAGAAACACATGTACGTACATATTTTTTAATGATTTTATTGAAACTAAAATTAAAATTCTAAGACATAACTTTGCTAGATAATGTATTGATTTGTTTTACTGCATGATTATATTATTTGAAATGGGTGTGGTATAATACAAAAACTTTTCGAAAATTTAACAAATCTGCCAACGACCTATGGAATAACCTTATTATACTAAAAATTAAAAAAAAATTCAAAAAATTTATTACATAACTATGCTAGATAAAAGAACAATCTTTCGAAATCCATTTATAATTTTTTGTGGAAAAGAGTCAATACGTCTAAAAACTTTTTTGAAAATGACATATTTCTGGTTTTCTCTACCTATGTCCTCTTAAATTAACTAGCAAATCTGTATTCCAAAAGGACATAATATTTTTCAAAAAGCTAATTATAATTGGGTTAACTTTATATATTTTTAATATTTTGATTAGCCACGAGTGCGGGACACTATCAAAAACTTTTTGATAATCTATATAACAAGTATGTAAATTACGCTTTTGATTTTGAATTTGTTTTAAAATTACAGAATCAATAACTAACTGTTCTTTACATCCCATATGTTTTCTGCGACAACCTTTTTGTTGTTCAGATAAAATATTTTTTTCATCCAAATGAGTATATATTAAATCTGTCAAGCAAGAGGTTAAAATTTTGTATATTGTCGGTAGACATGTAATGGGTCTATATTGAGAGGGATTATTAATATGTTCGCTTTTAGGCAACATATAAGTAATGCCCTTAGTTAGAAAATTAGGAAAATTTTGAGGTTCTCTGACAAGTTTTGAAAGATTTTTTTGCAAAAAGAGGATGTAAAGTAGTTAGACGTTTGTACCAAAAATTATGTATCCAATCGCAACCCGTGGCTTTCCAATTATGAGTATTTTTTATAATTTTGGCTAACAATTCAACCGATATATCAGAAAAACTCATTTGTTCAATGTCTGAACAATTGAGTTCTTCATTTTCTATCCATATAAATAATATTATTATTATTTTATTTTATATTTATTTATTTTATTTATATATAAATAAAAATGAATCGCCGAAATGTATGTACGCGCATAACTTCCGAGCGACTGCACCAAATAGGATAATTCTTTTTTTGTTGTGTTCGTTATTGTAAAGACAAGGTTTGTATAAAACTACTGGCGAGCTCTGGCATTATGAAATTTGTATAAAAATGAATCGCCGAAATTTATGTACGAGCATAACTTCCGAACGACTTCACCAAATGGGATAATTCTTTTTTGTTGTATTCGTTATTGTCTGGTGAGCTTTGGCATTATGAAATTTGTATAAAAAATTGCAATAGGTGGTACGCGAGGTGTTTAAAAACTAAATGTACCGGGAATTAATTTATGGAACGCGTGAGGAGGGGGGTAGGGAACCAGGGAGGGGGAGAGGGGAATCTGGAGGGAGGAGGGGAACTCGGGAAGGGGGGTTGCGGGACGGGGGAAAGGGGGGAGTGGAGTGGAGAGAGGAATAGGGGGGGGGGGGCGGAAGGGGAACGAGATGAATGGGAAAGGATACGCAGGGAGAAACAATTTCTTTATTAAATGGCATAGCAAAGCATGCCGGGTACCAGCTAGTTAGTAATGTTTTCACATCCACGGCCGTACAATTAAATAAAATTTTCACGATGCTTTTTAGCAAGGCTAAAGTGTAGCAAGCACAATGCATTATACTGCACGGAGCAAATACTCGTCGCTCGTAAATCAAGTTTATGTCGCATTTTAATCCAAGTGCTGCAGATATGTAAATAAGTCCTCTGTCGATAATTCCTTTATGGGTAAGTAGTGCCTCTGGTCTAGAGCTCGGGAGATATTCATCATTCGATCAAAGAGGGTGTTACTCTATTCTACTCTGCTCTATTTTTGAAAATTTACATAAGTTCAGTAATGGGTTCAGAAAATCGCTGTATTTCCACGGATAATGTGAATCCAAACCTTAAACGCCTGGATTTTGTTGTTGTAGGCCCATTGTTTATCAGGGCGAAAGAAATTGAAAAGGAATTATCATTGTCTAATGTTCGTAAATTGTAAACTATTACATAAAATTTTTGAAAACTTTTATAAAAATGTTGTGCAACTATTCAAATGTATGAAGCTTTGATATTTTAATTGTGTGGTGGCTATAAGACTTTCTTTCCTATATTCGTAAAATAATTTTTTATACTTACCTACATAGTTTTTTACAAGTTTTTCGACTACCACAGTGGGCAAAATTGAATGAGTGAATTAAATGAATAAATTCAATCTTGTGACACACTCGATCTGATTCTCAATTTCAAAAGGAATTGATTCTTCATCTCTTATCCTTGGTCTTGCATCCTACGATTTTTAACGGCACCATAAGTTTATTTTATTTTTCATTTATTTTACTGTTAAATTATTTCAGTGAATGATGTGTACCATACACGATTTAAATATTATAATGATTATTAGTAAATATTTAAATATTATTCTATGGGCGGCGCGGCCAATCGGCTGTGGTCAGCGTCATAAAATAATTTCTTGAAATGATAAAATGTTTCTTTATATATTAGATCACGTGAAGTGGAACAATTTTAAGTTTAATAAATAAAATAAAATTAGTTAAACTTTAGGGGTGAACGCTGAAAACCAAACGCTGTTTAATTTTAAGATTTTATTGTTGGTCTTACTAATTGTAAATACATTTTTCTTGTCAATTTTTTTTTTGTTAAAATATTACATTAACCCCGTAGTACAATTTTTCAGAACGACATAATTCGTATTTTTTTTTAAAAAGTGAAATAGGCAATTCACCCTAGAAAGAGTGCTTTGTGTAGTGAAAACTTCTTTAGCACCGTTTTGTGTTTTGATACTCGATGAAACGAAAAATAACGACATTAAAAAGAGGCAAACACCTACATCTATAGGATTTAGTCTGCGAGAGAATGAGATAGTATAATCGGTCTCTTCTTTGTGCGGTGCTTCGTAGCCTATCGGTCTCCTCTTAGTGCGGCGCTTCGTAACCTCCCCACTCATGTCTACTTTGTTTTCTGAAGGTTTCGCTTCTAACGCGTACTAGGAAATATATGTACACTTTTTTGGAATTAATTGAATTAAGGGAATCAATTCCAAAAGGTCATGAGAATCAGACTGAATCGATTCACTCCTGAGAATAAATCTTCCCATGTCTATACCACACTTTGGGCAGGCACATGACCGTATTATGATAGTCAAGTTGAGACTGTAATCAAACTTTCGACGTAATATTTCTATTATAATATTGAAAGAATTAAATTTTCTGAAAATTCGTGCTAAAACCATATATTTAAATGATGATTCATTTTATTTTACTAAAGTACGTTATTTATGCTGGAAGACTTCACTTACATAGTTAATATAAATATGTAAAATCCATGCTAATTTGTACAGCGCTCTTGAGGCGATTTTTCGCAAAAACAGCGCCATATAAGTTGTCCAAATTTATTATTATTATTAAATGTATTATCTTTTAGGGAAAAATAAAGCAATTTAATGAAGTGATCAAGACATCAATCGGGGACGGTCACGCGATGGGACAAATGCCCATGACTTTCACCAGACAGGTATTTGATAATTTATAAGATATTCAAATAAATCCATTCATAAATCTTATACCAAACTAAAGGAGCCAACTATGCTTCGATTCAAAGAGTGATCACACCCAAACCACAAATTCGTCACTTCTTGGTGATACTAATGGTAGGGCCACACGGCGGCCAACTTCCAACTTCAACCGTTTGGACGATTGTGAGGAGGGGTAATTCGTGCATTGGAAGTTCGAGTTGGAAGCGATGGAAGGCGATCGGCGATGGCTGGTTCGTGCGAGTTGGCCCAACATATCACATACCAGTCTACGCAATATTATTAAGGAGAGTTGTCAAAAAATTGTTTTTAGCTTTACGAATCAAAATCAATATTATGGAAACCGAAGCACCGCCTGCACAATTGAAGGCAACTGATAAGATACTGCGCCGAATCAGCTGTTCGGCGTCCGCCATTTTGGAGTTCGGAATTCGGAGTTGGAGGGTTGGCCGCAGCCACCACACGATCGGCCAACCTTCCAACTCCAAACTAAGTTGATGTGGAGGAATCATTAGAAGAATTCATAATCACCTCTTTCGTAGATGGCGCGAGTTTAATTATTTTAATGAAAACGAAACAATAACAAAATATTAAGATGAAAATGTTTTGCGCCGGTACTAGTAAATGAATATGCGTACGCTTGTGCGCAATATGAATATGAATAAATATTTTTGTCCGTAAAGAAACTTAAATCCTACAAGAAGGGCTAACAAACAGAATATTGGATTGAAGCACTATTTTTCTTAGCGTTTCTTGAAAGATTGAGTTTTTTAATGGACAAAACTATTTAACTATTCATATTCAAATTGCGTATGTACGGGGGCAAACAAATCTTATATTTTAAAGCATAACTTCTAAAAAGCTCTCTTCCGTAAATAATAATTAAACTCGTGCCATGAAAGAGAAGATTATGATTTCTTTGTAATATTTCTTTTTTTAAACAATTTCTACATCAGGTTCTCGCGCTGGTGGCTTTTCCTGAGCTACTTCTCAAGGATCCCAATTTCCCAGAAGACATGAAAAGGAAAGCTCGAATGCTCCTCAATGGATGCAGGTGAGTATACGGTGCTTTACAATACTTCTACAAATAGGTACTACTTACACACAGTGGCGTAGCTAGCATGGTTGGCACGGGTGGCACCCGGTGCGGACAACGTGGTGTCACCCCAACAATTAGCAATCCTCAAATTTGATTTTGGATAAGGTCCTACCTAATATTGAAGAAAATAATTTAGGCATTATACCTGTATTTAAAGATAATATTCTGAAAATTTCAATATAGGTACTTTGTACTAAAAAAGTACACATGATTTTGGGTAGGGTGGGGGGTTAGTCTAATACCTCACCACATATCACCAGGGGGGGTAAAAAGTTGCTAAAAACATCATGTGATTAATGGACGACCCCATTATCCAGAAGAATAGACAACTGAATTAAAACTGAAGGCGCTCTTATATTTGGTCGACGAATTACCTTCGCTTGCCCGGCGAAGGCGGGAAACTACCCCAGTGTAAGCAGCTAGTCGTTCGACGACTACAGTCGACTCCAGATACGAATATCTACAGCCTGTATGTCTGACGAATATCTACAGCGCATATGTTTAACTAATATCTACGAACTTCAGAGTGTTGATTAATATCTACAGAGCGTAGGTTGAACTAATATCTACAGAGCGTAGGTTGGACTAATCAGCTAAATGTGCCCAATAGTCCGATATTAGGGATTTTTACATACATACTTACATAAATTAAGTTTTTTAAACTGCATACGCAATATTACGTTATTCCAATATGCTATACATAATTGCAAATCCAACCTCTGCCAGTGCTGTAGATATTCGTCAACACTTTGGTTCTCATAGATATTAATCAACAGTTTGAGCTGTAGATATTCGTCAACACTTTGATTCTCATAGATATTAGTTCGATTTTTTCAGTTTTTGGAATTCCTGTAGATATTAGTAGACGCCTCCCTACAGTCCGCAGTCGAAGTCGACGTGTAAAAACTGTCGGCAGTTGACTCGGTAATTGGTGTAAATAGGGCTTTGTCTGTCGCCTGCGGTAAGCGACCACTCGCTCGCCGAATGTGACAGACGACCCAATGTAAGGCTGCGTTTACATGCATGTAACAAGCGAAACGATCCACGAATTATGAAAAAGGACTGAAGCAACAGCAAACGGCACAAAACGCTACTTGCACTTACTTCGTTCCTTTCTCATAATTCGTAGTGTGTTACGCGTTTTATTACATACATGTAGGTATATGCAGCCCAAGAGAGCCACTAAAGCAGTGATGGTATGTCTAGGGAAATTTCCCTAGATCTAGGGGAGAAAAATATTTTTTAGGGAAAAGGGAAATCAGCACAAAATCTAGGGAAATTTCGAACTCTGGCAAAATTTTTATTACATATGACAATATTACTGCTATTAGCTGGTATTGGGATTCCCATGAATCTTAAATATTGTTGATGTTCTTACATGCAATGTTATTTTTAACACTGACAACTCAAAATGATATTAGGTATCTAAAAAGATAAATGGGGACCTCTGAAAAAAATTTATTTATGTTCCGTTTTTTCGGTGATTGCGGTTGATTTTTATTTTGCAAAGTATTTTTTTTTAAATTTGGAATTCCGTTTCTAATTCAGTGGTGAGTGTATTCATACTTTGAAATTATTATTTCACTTAACAATAAGTGTTTTGTTTGGAAAAGCACAGTATTATAAGTTTTTTTTACTTTATTCATTGCGTAAATATTATGGTTCTAATTAATTAATCATATTACGTTACACAATCAGGTGACTACGTAGGTAATTGCGTAAATGTGATTATTATGTATTTTGTTTTGAAATTTTTTAATTTCCATGTACATTAATTACTTAAATTTTATTTAATTTTTTCTTAAATAAAAAAAATAAGTATGCAATGTACATAGAAAATAAAACTTTTTAAAACAAAATGCCTAGAAATTTTTACAGTTAATGTCCAAAAACACAAAAAAGTTTATTGTATGTAAACCTTTCCAAGTCCTTTATTTCAAAGACCGCCAGCCGCCCCCCCCCCCCCCCCCCCCCCCAACGCGAGTTTTGACTTGCCAAGATTGTTCCAGCGAAATCTAGGGAAATTCTAGGGAAATTTCACCTCAAAATCTAGGGAAATAATTTTTTTGGGCAGAACATCCCTGCACTAAAGTAACTTCGAGAAATTCAAAACGCAAATTTCGACATCATAAAAAATAAAAAGATTACTGGCTAGTCAAATGTGCAAAATCATTCTTCGAAATCATCCAAATTACTTATTCCTTAATTATTTATTTATGTAGACACAACAATGTAATACAGAAAAAAAAATCAGACTATCGATTTTTTTTCTGTCAGTTATCGATCGATTCTGCTATAATTGTATTCAGGTTTTGCGTTTATTGGTTATCGTTTATTACAAAACAATAATAACTACTATCCAATTAACTTAAGTACCTTTTTTTAAGTGTCTTCAACACTTCAAAAATACTTACAAAATAACAACTTTTTCACTAATTCACGTCAATCAATAGGTAACAACTCACTTCACGAGTTCACGTCAATCACGAAAAAAACGAGAATGACACAGGTGACGAGGTGACAAGCGAGGAATATTTCAGGGGAATCCTCAACCGAGCAAAAGTTAGAGCTAGGAACGAAAATAAAACAACAGAATTTTTGGGGAATCCCCGACCGACTGAGCCATAGAGCTAAATATAAATAACAGACAGTGTTCGTGTTCATATTGTGTAAAATATTTTTGTCACTCCCCATCGGGTGGCATCCGGTGCCGTCCCCCCGAGCTACGCCACTGCTTACACATTTTCATTTGGTTTTTTAAAGGGTTTTGTTTTACGAATTTAGTTACTTTTAAAAACATTACAGCAATGTCATTGGGCCTGTCGAAAACGGTGACGAATTACATAAAAAATGTAACAGGTTTTGTAAAATAAAACTCTTAAAAAAAATGTCTACAAATTGTTACTTACACAGAATGGCCCAAGAAAAACAAAAACAAAAACATCATCATTATCATTTAAAATTAATTCAAAATTAAAGGACTTCTTTGTTTTAACTTTAACCACTTTTTAATGTCTTATAAAACTGACATGTTTCGAGAGCCATGCTGTCTTCCTCAGGGTTTACTAAAAACTAATTATAAATCATAGACATCAGAATTCAATAGACCAGAACAAACAGATGAGGGGTAAAACAAAACTATGGGGGGCGAAGAGAGGAAAAATGACTGTGATTCGTTAAAAAATCAATCTGACAGTATATAGGCATCTCGCATTATAATATCACCATTTAGTTCTTAAAAGCAAAATCTGCTTTGAATGAATAGACCTTTTTACATGGGAGTGCGAATTGCTTACCACGTTAATAACATATTTGCTAAGGCCAAATGCTCGCCCCGAAAAGATTCGCCCCAATTCACATAGCAATATTTTGTTGCCGTGTTTAGTTAAGACACTTTTACAAATGTTTCATAATTTACTTACCCCTGTAACCAGCGACGAGCACACTGGAGAACTGCCCACATTCGCTATGTCCATATAATATGTGGGTAAAATGTATAGCACAAGCTACCGTTTTTGGCGTGTTATTTCGAAAAATGTATGGATGTTACTTCCGCGCTGTTCAGGACAAGAATGATGACGTCACATATTTTAGTTACAAGCGAGGCTCTCTCCCCTCCCCATGGAGCGAGCTGGCTCCAAGGAGGAGCTTCAGCTGGCTCAGGGGGAAATAATACGTTTTGATCACTTAGGGCAGGTCCAGATATATTCATATGTCCGTGTTATAAATAAACTTAATGGTGTCAATGGAAGGGTAGGAAGGAGTGGGAAGGGGAAAATTAATTATCTTTAAAAAGCTTTACACTTCTATAATGATAATTATATATTATTGAATCAATGTGAAAGAGAAAACACATCAATATATATGATTTTAAATTAAACCTACGGAAGTCAAAGATTAAAATGATTAAAAGTAATTATTATAGGTAACTACAAGCATTTATAAAATAAAATATGGTTAGGTTAGTTCATGAAATGAAGAACTTAATTTTTTTATTTTATTTTAGTGGTGGATCCATCGGTTCATATTCAGAACCTTTGGGAATGGAGATAATAAGAAGACATGTGGCAGAATATATCTCCAACCGAGATGGACTTCCCTGCCAATGGGAAAATGTCATATTAACTTCGGGAGCCTCAGACGCTATTAAAGCCATCCTCAATCTGCTTGTCTGCGAAGTAAATGGAATGAAGCCAGGTAGAACAATAAAACGTTTTTTCCAGATGTGATTGTGACACTCCATTTCCCCACCTTTATCTTCCTAGTACCTTCCTTAAACACCTGTCATACATGTTTCTAACTTATACTTACAATCATCGTCAGAGTGAGATTTGGTCTTCTCAACAAATGATCTCCTCTGACTGCGGTCCCTCATCAGCCGCCTCCAGTCTCCGTCAATCCGCCTTCCGATCCGGACCCAATTCTCTTCCACCCAATCTATCCACCTCTTCCATGGTCTGCCTCCGGGTCGCTTCCAACCAGGCACCCAATTGGTCATCATTATCTGGCATTCTTTCAACATGTCCATCCTGCTGCAGTCTTTGGGACTTACAGAATCTACAACAGTTTCATGCTCAATTCTATATTTTGTCAGAATCTGTCCTTATGAAGACGCATTTGTGCTGAAACCGCTTGGTAAGATGTACATTAGTGATGCAACGGAAGTGTCCTAACGGAAGCAGAAACGGAAACAGATGTCAAAAGTAAATCTTCGCGGAAGCGGAAGCGCAACCGGAAGCAGAAGTGTTAATACTATGAAGAAAAAGCACAATTTTACTTTTTAAGATTTGTTTAATTAAATTTGTATTTTGTACTTTTAGTAAGTACTCGAAATTAAACAGAGGTAAATTTTATTTAATAAAAAGTAATTTGGCTGCTTTTACACTTTGAGTCTGTTTCGGTGTTCTTCATATATTAGCTCCACTAAATAATTGCTCACTGGCTACACTGCTGGGGGCAACTGATAAGTATAAGGGGATCCTCATGGAGAGGTAGTCTCTTCTCTTTCTTGTACTCCCGAAGGTGTGACTGTATCTCTATAAATAAATTGTCGCCATCGTCAGTTGTAGAAAAGTTCTCCTCCTGGTCTTCATTTACACTTAACATCGATTCCAATATTTGTAATGATGATGATGATTTTGAAGTAGAAGGCTACACTTTGATATCTACAATCGCAAATTATTCTTCGTTTAGAGTTCTGTTATAAAGTTTGCGGAACCAGAAACGGAAACGGAAGTGATAAAACTTGCAGAACTTCTGCAGAAGCGGAAGCGGAAGCAGAGTTCTGTTGCAACACTAATGTACATAATACTATGTCGCCTTGAAAAAGTTTTTAATAAAATATGGGAGTCTCCAAAAAAGGGTGCCGAATGGTTTTTTGCTGCTAATCTACTTAATAACTCGTAACTTTTTATTTCAGGTGTTCTTTCACCTGTGCCGGAATATCCGTTATATGGATCTATTTTAACGGAATTTGGAATGGTTCAGATAAGATATTACCTGGATGAGTCAAACAACTGGGGTTTGGAAATTTCAGAATTGGAAAGGGCTATCAGTGAAGCTAAGAAGATGTGCAATCCCAGAGCAATTGTTATCATAAACCCGGGAAATCCTACAGGACAGGTAACAAAACTAAAATACACACAATTATTTGAAGGTAAGTATTGTAAAAGATAATGTTCATTCTCTTTTTTCTATTTTAAGGTTCTCTCCAGAGAAAATGTGGAAAAAGTGATTAAGTTTGCCTATAAGGAGAAACTTCTCATATTGGCAGATGAAGTGTACCAAGAAAACATTTATGCTGAAGGATCTCAGTTCCATTCCTTCAAAAAGGTAACAAAGTGCCAAATCACACATTACAACAAGTTTACATATTTTTTGTCCGTCTAGTTTTGTGGTTCTTCTTAATCCGAACACCACTAACCAAATCAGGTAAGAAATCTACCCTGTACGGCTTGATTTTGATATTTTTAATTTATCATTGTTTTTCAAATTTCTGGAAGAGGAATTATTTACCTATACATTCTGCGAAAAAAAAATTATCCTAAGTGCCGGTCGATCAAACACGTATGTGACAGCCATATATGTATGTCTTTACTTTCCAAATCACATTGCGTCAGCCACGGTTAAAAGATTAATTAGATTTAAATTATGGTTAGGTTAAAGTTTAGAATAAGTAATGGAAATACGAGATCTTGGCGTAATAACGGACGAGAAACTAGATTTCACGGCCCACATTCAACAAATTGTAAATAAGGACATGATAAATAATGTTAGGATTTATACTAAGAACAATTAAAAACTTTGAATCATTACAAATCCTAAAACTGTATCCCTAGTTAGAAGCCTAATAGAACATAACTCCTTAGTTTGGTCACCCTTCACTTTTTACCTGTCTTTTCAAATAAATGGAATATTTCTGAAGTATCCGAAAACTAAAAACTGTTTTGGAAAGGTGATGAAATACGCTTTCAAATTTAAAATTTTAAATAAACATATAATTTTTGAAAAATAAAAATTTTGCACGCAAACATAAAAAAGTTTTAAAAATGGCTCACCTTAAGTTTTTTCTAACTAAAATTACTGATAACAAAAAAAAGAAAAAACACATACATAATTTAGTAAGCAAATGTATTATAAACGTTATCGTCAGCTCACTTTTTTGTCGTTTCATGTAATAATAATTTATAAAAAAATTCTCTAAGTAAAATTTTTTTTTCAAGTTACGGTCGGAAACTTTGGGTTCATAAAGGTGTACATTTAAATTATTTTGAGGCTAACTTTCAGATTTGAATATGTAGCTACCACTAATCATAATTTTGGAGCCACACGCTCACGCCCACAATTAATACATGCCCGCTCGGCGACAAAATAATTACGCCACCACTGGAATCGTATCGAAATGCCCAGAACTATGTACGTACATCGGGCTTACGACGGCCGTTCCAGAAAGGGCCTGGCATTCCTCGCAACAAGGCAGTAGAAAATTCGAGTTACATCGCACGCCAATATTACCAGTCAGTCTCTAACTTTCCACCACCGTCGGCTGTGCTATATCAGGCAGCGTCAGGCAGACGAGTACAAATCTTCAGTTCAGTACACTACGACATAGTGACCTAATTATTGCCCGCAGTTTGTGCCGAAAAGAATTTTTCATTGTTATTATTTCTGTAGAAATAATAAGCTTCGTAACCAAATAAAATTGAGTGTTATTCAATCATAAAAACACGCAAGGTATCTAGAAGGCCGATACCTCAACAAATATAAAGCATGGTATTTTCTCTTTCTAACACCGTTTAGATCATATTTCTAACCATGATAGTAAGGGAGACACAATGATTTCGATGAGACCTGTATGAGTTGTTCTGAAAACCGAACTTATAGTTAAACTCTAAATGTGATTGTTATGAACTCTTGCAATTAATAAAGTATGTATGCAATTAAATACGATGAGTTCAAATAAAATTTGACATCAGAGGACCACTATTTAATATTTAGTGTAGAAGATGCTCATTGAGATGCAATTAAGAGAGCACCAATAGTGTCGATTACCATAACATGGGCATGTGCGACTGTGCATAGTCGAATTGCATCTACGCACAGTGGCATCCCACATTCGTTTCTACCTACGCACCAAAGGCATGAGTTTCATTGGCTCCGCCGCTTTGATAGTCCATGCAGTTTGCACGCTCACGTATCTGTCTGACATTACTACTTATACAACTAAATTTTTTGTTTGATTGAACATTATCATATATGTATTTACAGGTTATGATGGAACTTATATGTATTTACAGGTTATGATGGAACTTGGAGCTCCTTACAGCACTCTAGAATTGGCCAGCTTCATGTCTGCCTCCAAGGGAGTGATAGGCGAATGCGGGCTGCGAGGGGGTTATGTAGAACTCATCAATGTCTGCCCTCAAATTAGAGAAATCCTACAGAAGGCCATCGCCACCATGCTGTGTCCAAATGTGATCGGACAAACTGCCATCGATTGTGCGGTAAATTAAAAAATTTTAAAAGATTTTTACAGCAGGACCCTATGTTTTTTTGATTTTTTTTTATTTTGAGGTTAGGTTAGGATAGATTAACCTAGAAGTGTTCTCACAAATTTTTTTTCCACAGGTTGACCCACCGAAGAAAGGTGACCCTTCTTATGCCCTGTATGCCAGAGAAAAATCTAACCTTCTCAGTTCTTTGAGGTTCCGGGCAAAACTGATTGCTGATTCTTTTAATAAATTTGATGGAATCACCTGCAACCCTGTTCAGGTGTGTTTGCAAGAATAAACAATAATAATTTGATTTTATTTAACTTGACCTACGCGGCTATTACATACGAGTTGTTTAATTTCTATATCCGCTATATCAACTTTCGTTGATTTGGAGAAAACCGCAAAAAACTGTCACATCTCTAGCGTAAATAAATAATTACTTTTCTATTTTTTGAATAATGAAATGGAGTAATATAATTTCGAAAAGTGTTAATTTTTTTATGTACGTCTAGCATAATTTAAGTAATTTTTTTATGTACGTCTAGCATAATTTAAGTAATTTTTTTATGTACGTCTAGCATAATTTAAGTAATTTTTTTATGTACGTCTAGCATAATTTAAGTAATTTTTTTATGTACGTCTAGCATAATTTAAGTAATTTTTTTATGTACGTCTAGCATAATTTAAGTAATTTTTTTATGTACGTCTAGCATAATTTAAGTAATTTTTTTATGTACGTCTAGCATAATTTAAGTAATTTTGATAAAATGGATATTGCGATCTAGCATAATTTAAGTTTATTTAATAAAATGGATATTGCGGATTTCGATACCGCTTCGCGATTTTCTCATGACATAAAGGCTTTTGAAACTCAATTGACGTGACGTGCGAGTTTCTAAACCCGCCATCTTGGCAAAATAACTGCTTGTGATTGGTTGAATTCCAATATAGCGGGATTTGATAGTAACTTCTTAAATGATATAGCAGGTTTTGTTTCTCACTTGCAGTTTTAACATGGTTTTTGGTCATGATAAGGGAGGTTTTGAAACTCAATTTTAGGTTCCTTGCAAAACTGTGAACAAGATGACATACCTACTCAGACTTTTTGTCAAAAAATCGGATATAGCGGATATTGAAATTATAGAACTAATATGTGAAACATTATGTGATCCATGCCGTTTCATTGAAATATGATGGGTTGAAATGGTCTACGTTTTAAATGTTAATAAAGGATAAAAAAATTGTCTATTAAAATTCACAAAAATAATTACGAATTTCCAGGGTGCTTTGTATGCTTTTCCTCAAATAAGACTGCCTCCCAAGGCTATTGAAGCTGCCAGTAAGAAAGGGATGCCAGCTGATACTTTTTACGCCTACGAGCTGCTAGAGAACACTGGTTTGTATTCCAAAATATATTTTATTCAGCCAAATTGAAAATAAAAATCTCGTACTGTGCAGGCACATTCCGCACCAGGCACCGACATGCCAAGGAGCCAAGACATTGATAATACCTAACATAGCGCCCTTGAGGTTTTTAAAAGAGCCGGGCGCCATTTGGTTTAACAATATTACGTAGAATAAACTAACCTAGTGGTTCCCAATTAGTTTTTCCTGAGAACTCTTTTGAGAAAGAGCCCAAACTCACATATCCCTTGTAGCCAAAATGATAACTAAAGTACAACGCAGTATTACAATATTCTTCTCTACAGTAGTGCAATCCATTTGATATCGTTCGATGCCTGTGGGTAGACGCACCACCCAACACATAAAAAAGGCAGTAAACATACATTCCTTATTACAATAATGCTGCAGCTCTTTCGAAAGATGAGATACACAATGTGCAATAAGGTCATAGGAAAAAAGTCATCATTTTCCAGCATCTCTCTATACCGTGTGGACAACTACAGTACTACTAGCCGTGACAATACAATTACAATTTGGGAGGAGGGAATGGGTACCGCCGCCCCGGAAACCTTTATTGGATAACCAACACCTCTGCCATAGGTCACCCCAAGTGGTTCGCTACGTTTGGTGATTTAGGAGCGCCCGGGTTCATGGGGTGAGGTTTGTTTAGGTCTTGGAGGCGGATGACCAGGGCACACTGAATCCCAGATTCCTACCCACCCCTTAAACCCTTTTCCTTCCCTCCTCTCCTTCTTTTCATTAAAAAAACCCACTACACAGCATCCCCAAAGATGACATAGGCTGTGAGGGAAATTATTTTCCTCAGGGCCTCCTGTGTGGAGCTCATGTAAAAAAAAAAAATGTATATATAATAATTTTGAAAGTATGGAATATAGTTATAAGTATAATATTGAAGTGTAAGTGAATTCCAAAAAATTCAAAAATGTCAAATGTCAATGTGCTGATGTTTTGCTTTTGTTCTTAACATATAATGCTGCAGCTTTTTCTTACACACTAAATAATAACAGTCGAAGACGAGACAAACGGTGAACGTAAGTCTGCACCCCCCCAAAGGAAACATACAATCATTATCATACATCTCCCTCAAACGTGTAAAGAAAATGAAACGCAATTCCCGTCTCCGTGGCCGAGTCGTAATAAGATTTATCTGTTTCCTCCAAAGGAAAAAAGTAGTACTTTGGAAGAAACAGGCACACGTACTTTGTGTGTCTCATCTTTTGTCTCACCATTATTTAATGTGTAATAAGGAACTTTTATTTATTGCCTGTTTTTGCCGTCACGGTACTGTAACCGTGAATTGTCGTGGAAATTATAAAAGCGTCTATTGGGAACCCTGATGTAACCTAACCATTTTTTTTAAATATTTTAGAATAAGTACTGTTACATTAAAAAAAAAATTGTCACATGCGGTTAACCTTTTTTTTTGCTTCTTTTATAATAAAAGAAGCAAAAAAAAAGGTTATTTTATTTTATCTCATCTTTTCTTCTTGTATAGAAAATCCTGCATTTACAGGTGCTTTTTAACACTCAGAGTTGATACTTATCACTAACTCATTTGAAACATAAATATAATGTTTTTGTTGACAAGATGAAAAATGATATTCTTTAGGTGTTTGCATAGTCCCGGGCAATGGATTTGGTCAGAAGCCCGGTACATATCACTTCCGCACCACTATTCTACCGCAGGCTGACAAACTGAAGGAGATGTTACAGAAGTTTTCTAAATTCAACGATGAATTCATGAAACAATACAAATAATTTATTAATGGGTTCTTTGTATGTATATATTATAATTAAATAAAAACTTCATATAAATAAACAAATCGTAGGTAATTTTATTTATATATGGAAAACATACACAATTTGTTCCCTCATTCATATAAAATATAATTAAAGGACATCGCTACCTGTACTGCTGTACCGCTGAACTGTACAAATGCTCAAGTTTTGATCATTCTAAGATTGTGAATTCGAAAAGGAATTTCTCTACAGGGTTGGAAACCTGAGCAATAAAATAATGGTCTCTAATAAATATGTGTATTTTATTACAAAATAATACATTGCAAACACCAAACCGACATTTGCAACCCTGAACCCTGCGGAAAGCAACATTTTAAATTAAATAATTAATACAATCCAAGTGAATATAAAACTGCTGCATTCGGAATGTTCCATCAATTGAATTTCAATTAGAGCCACTCAATTTTTTCTAATACAATTTGTTCATCTAAATAATGTGGCAAAAATTGACACTCAATAAACAAATAAACCTTATTCATCATTGTTCTCACGCTACGCAATTAAAAAGTCCAATGATATGCTTATTTTGTAAACATTGGTAAACTCCATAAGTACATCTTGCTTTAGCTTGAATGTTGAAATGCAGAAAACCAATGCAGATTTATCTGCGGCTGTATCTTACAAGGGGAATTACAAAACAATAGTGAAAGCAACAGATTCAATAACCTACGTACATTCTCAAGCAAACAGCATTCTGCATTATAATATCCTCCAGCATAGAATCTAAACAAACTGCAATACATATTGACAATTTAAACTTATTTCCTACACCTAAACACTTCATTATGAATTATTGGTATTTTAATTGGACGGTGTCACATGATATATTATTTAATTTCATATTTTACAGGTAGTCGTCTAATTATATTTTTTCCTCTGTTTTCATGACATAAATATATAAGATACCGGAGTACCCCTACAAAACGTCAATCGTTAAATTATAAGAATCGTTTATTGAAAACATATTTAGAATAAATCACATTGTCATTAAAAAAGCTAAAAGATATGAATATATTTTACATTGTGTAATCAAGTTATGTTTTCTCGTAAACTGTGCATTTCTGGAGCTTAAACCGACGAAAATGACATTTGTGCATAACATGTTTTCTAATTCTTGGAATTTTCTTTACATAATTGTTTGGAATCTAAGCAAATGGAATGTGATAAGTTTTTTCCCTGTTTATATTAAAAGAAAATATGTAATAATAAATAAATCAGATGGCGAAGTCCAAATGTTTGAAATTGAGAAATTAAACAAAGGACTAATTTGGAATGTAGAAATTTACTTTAAATGTTTGAGTCAGAATAAACTGAATATTCTAAACTCTAAAAGACTCGTCTTGCAGAAATATTTAATAAAAGCATATTTACAACTTAGCCTACACCTTAACCCCAATAAAAAAATATTTGTCTCTTTTTAAAAAATTACCAACATTTATGATATTGTATAATAATAGTTTTCATCTCATTTCTTTTGATAATCCGTACATTCTACACTTTTATTCAATCACATTTTTTTTATTTACACTTATAAAACAATTTTCGAATTCTATTAAAACTAGATACATAACAATTAAATAAAACTATAGACGTATGGCAATCTATTTCAAGCCGTTTACATAACTAATATATCAAAATAATAGAAAACTACTGTTTTATTGTAATCACCATCGAAATCTTAGAATGAGAAGTAAAGTGTAATTTAATAGTTGCTATTTTACAATAAATATTTATCTCAACTATTGATTGCTTCAACAACATTGAAAAATCTTTAATAAAAAATTCTGTCATTCCAAAAATAAAAAAAATATTTTATAAATAACTTGTAACAAAAAAATATTATTTCCAACATAGTTTTTTTTATTTACTTTTGTTAGCATCTATTACAAAGATCTTGGTTATATATTCACAAATCGCTTTATAAGTATGCATCATAGTTTTAATAATAATTGTAAGTTATCAATAAATTTATTAACAATACTTCAACAGAAAAATAAAAGTCATAATTCTTCATAAATCCGAAACGCTGCAGAAGGGATGAAATTAAAATAGAAAATACTCATATTAGTCCACTCATAAATATTTTTAACACTGGAACTTAAAAAACTTATAGAGTAGAATATTAAACCGATGGAATGTCAATAATTATTTACTCACCAAAGGCTTTAAACAAATACAAATTCTTATTAATTTCGTCTCCATAAAATTCTTATTCTTATGTAAATCAAGTTTCATTAAATGTTATAACATTTGCAACATTAAGTGAGTTCATATTCATTGTAATAAATAGTGACATTACACTTTTATTAACCAAAATGATTTATTAGGTTTAGTAAAAAGAATATCTATACAATGGCAATATTGTAAGCCATTTTTGTATATTCTATAGGGTTTTGTACAAGTGTTTGTACAATTTAGCAGTGTGCAAATTGTACAGACACTTATTTATTCGTCATATTAAGTAATAAAAACAAAGAAATAAAGTAAAAATTGTTACATTACATTGTTACATTGCCATTGCCAGTACGTTGAGTAACACTACTAAATGTCATAAAGGCACGAGCGGTGCTCTACCAAAACACGGCATAACCCTTGTCGGGGTTATTGCAAAGATTGGGAACGTTAGAGACACTGATTCGCCAGACCCCGGGGGCTCGAGGCTGAGGGTGGTGGCGGTCAGCCATGGCTGGACGCTAGCAATCCTTGTCCTCCTGCACCAGGGACTGGGTGTCCTTGCCGGTGTCGTGACCCGAGGGATCGAGCTGGCGCTGCTTGGCACCCGGGGCGGCGCGGGTCTCCGTCGAACTCGGCGACAAGATGGCTGACTCCACTTTGTCCTTGGAGACTTCCGATGGTACTTCGTAAATACCTGAAACAAATTAGGATTAAGTATTTTTGTTGCAATACAAACCAAAATGTGAAGTAAAAAGAGAAGATATCTTTTATAGAGTTGCAAAATCATAACAATTAGGAACTCCAAAATAAAATGTAATATTATTTATATATACAGGGTGTCCGGTGGTAAAGTGCATTAACTTCGGGAGGTGATTCTGCTAGGAGTAAAAAAGATAAACAACTTTTTCCGAAATTCCAACTTTTTATTTTCCATACAAAAAGATATACCTACTAAAAATCGTTAGTGAAGGTACACACTTACCAGTTGACAGTGTCAATGTGGCAACGTTGCATATTTATGAGTGGCACGTATCCATGGAAACAACATGTAAATTGTAAACAATAACAAGACTGACAGTTCGCCGTCTTACAATGTGCAACAAAATCGTATGTTTTATAATGTTTTAAACCAAATTCAACTGAGAACTGCACTAAAATAACAATATTCATATGAATTTACACTTTTTACTATAGAAATTATTAATAACTAATTGAACACTTAACTAATATCATCGTTTTTCACTAATTTAACAAATTTTCAAAATGTCCACCTTCTGCTTGCAGGCAAGTATTGAAACGTCATTGACAAGAAGAAAAGAAACACGCGTTGAACAAACATGTTCTTTTAAGTCAATAAATACACACTAATGTAACAAGTTTCGAGTATTAATAACACAATTCTTACAGAGAAACACTGCAAGATACATTGTATTTGCGAATAAACGGTAAAATTCATCGCGAAGCATCTGCGGCGTATTTAAATATCAACAGCTGACTGACGGAATGGGGTAGCGGGGATTTCATTGAGTGCGGGGGGCGCGGGACGGTAGATTTGGAAACTATGCTAAATAGTAACGCCGGCACTACACAACGGACCGATTTTACGTTTTTACCTGAAAAGTACTCTTAAAAGTTTGAATTTCGGAAAAATTTATTTATCTTTTTTACTCCTACCATCATGTAGAATCACCTCCCGAAGTTAATGCACTTTACCACCGGACATCCTGTATATACATTTTAAACCTTGTTTCGAGTACTATTAAGTTAACGGTATCATTAATATCCAGTAATAAGTACATTTTTAAACTTTGTTTTTTTAAATCCTACGATAAGATAAATGATGAAATGTAGGTAAATTCATTGGCTTTATAGGATAGTTAACAGTTTATCTGTTTTCGTTTCAATATTCAGAGGTATGATTTTTTAATGAGCGCAGGTGAATCCCAAACAAAATATGTGAAAATCTCCAGCGCTCAATGCATTTTTTTTGTAAATATCTTGACACTCCAGTGGTTATCCACAACAAGTTTTACAGTACAGTTAACCGTTAATAAGATTAACTAAAGGTTCCTCTTACCCATGACGCCAGATCCGTTTCCACCCTGCACAACGGCATCATACATAGGGTTACTAAAGTCTCTGTTCTTGCCAACTCTTTCCAAGTTATAGGCCATGTCTATGGGCTCTCCCAGGGGGAGGGCTTGGGGCACAGGGCCCCCGGCGAACGGGGCCCCACCAAACTCTACGTTGGAGCCTTGACGGAAGGAAACACTCTGCGAGGACGCAAGACTGCCCAGGCCGGTTCCCTTTCCACTGGAAAAAATAAATAAAATTATGAACTTTAGTACATAATATAAACAGTGAAGAGTATGGTGCAAACCTTTATGAGTTAATTCCAACCATAAATAAAACAGAGATTAACCTCGCAGACCCACGAGTGCTCGTTTACACAACACGGAGCGCTTGTTTACACGACAATATAACATTACTAGACATACGTATGATGTATGAGGCGAACCTGTTATTAATTAGGTTGCGATATTAATAACGCTGGTTTATGGATTCCATTACTATTCTGAATTAAAAATTTGATTTTTCTGTTGGGAGGAACAGAATGGTTTTAACCACTGATGTGATCACCCTTAGAGGTGTGTGGGGGCCTGATTTGTCCGAATCAAGGGAAATTTCCCTTACTTTGAGAGAAATGTGTTAATTATTATTTTTCAAATATCTTAATTCTATTTTGAACACCTTCAAAAATAAGAAATATATATATAGAACATTCAAAATACTTTGGAAAAATTCCAAATTTCGTTCAGACATAATTAATAAAACAGAGATAAACTACCCTCTTAGGCTGTGTAAACAATGTGTATTTTTTTCCATGAACAATTGTTAATTAGTAATTAAATAAAGTTGGTTGTTTTCAGGTGGAAAAATGTAATAAGCAGTAATTGATGAATGAAACACTAGTAATATATTGAATTATTTGGCGGGTATTAAATAGGCCGACATAGCTCAGTGGCAGAGCACCTGACCGGCAATCAGAAGGACACGGGTTCAAATCCCGTTGGTGGCATGTATCTTTTCTCGGAAGATTTTTTCAATGTAGACGAGTATTTCAGGCTGATAATTATTGCTTATAATAATAATTTTGAACAGATACTCAATCTCATTGGCTTAGGAACCAAAAGGTCTTATGTGAAATAATGACAATGTCAGTTTCTTTCAAATCACATTTCTTGAATCACATCTCGTGTCATTGAGTTACTACAAGAAGATGAAAAAATTTAAAATGGGGTCTACATAATAACTAATCAATGAGATAGTAGTAGGTTTCCAGTTCCTTGGCGATGAAAATTAGGACTCCTGGATTGAGGGTAGAGGTCCTGCTCCAGTCTGATTCCCAAAATTTAATTTACCTATTGATTAACATACATGGGCGAGTAGAATATCGTATCATGTTTACAGATATACTAAATAACATTTTAGCTAACTCACAATGGTCGTTTTCTGATGACGAACCAAGCCGCAGCTGCCGCCAGTAATACCAATAGAGTGACCACTATCGGTACCACCACAGCAGTGGCTCTCGAGGAGCCCCCTCCTGGCGCCCCCGCGGCACCCGGAGCTCCCAGCTCACAGTGCGAGCCCTCCACTCCGGTGGGGCAAGAACAACTCAGGCTTGAACCATCACTGAGTGAAGATTCATCAGATTCCTCAGTGCAAATTCCACCATTCTGGCATTTGCATATTCTTGGGGCTGGCCTTGGTCTTTCAGCAGCTGCAACAATAAATAAAACTTAAGTACCACTAAAACATAAGTACACGTCAACAAATTTACCGTGTTAGGTGCATTTTTAAAATGTACAGATCAGGTTATAAAATATGGTATCCTTTTATTCATTTTCATTTGTGTACACACATAAAACTATATATATATTAGCAGAGAGCTATTTTATCTGTTTTTCTCAGAAGAGGCTTGTGCTAACAAAAACAACAATAAAAATTTTATTACAAGCATTATTTATTGTATACTAGCAGACCCGGCAACACGTTACTGTGAAACCTTTATAACCCACGCCATCTGCTAAATCAAATCGACACCGTCCGTTTGTCAACTTGCTCCCCGTTGCCCACTGTCCGCTGCTCGCCGCCGCTTGGCCAGATATATTATGTATTTTAACCAATTTACACAAAACCTTGACAAATTATATACCTAAAAACCTTCCGCATGAATCATTCTATCTATTGATGAAAACCGCATGAAAATCCGTTGCATAGTTTAAAAGATCTAAGCGCACATACAGATTGAGCGACTTCATTTTATACCATGTAAAGAAAGATAATAAAGATTCTCGAGTTTTGTACGCCATGTTTACTGTACTATTATTAGGAAAGTAAATATTTTAGGTACATATTTCTAAAGTGCTTTACAGTTTTAGACTTTAGATCTACAGCACAAGTCAGATATACATTATTATTGTCATGAAAACATGCCATGAGATAACTTGACAATGCATATGATGATGCGATATAATGGATTAAATAAGTACAGTATCAAATGAAAATAACATGTTTGATTGCACGACGTTGATATTCATTCATGTACTCTTACCAGCATCGCAGATCACATCTTTAGTGGAACGTCTCGACAGGGGCTGCTGTTGGTCGGGACAAGCGCAGCGCCTTCCTCCCGGCACCAGGAGACAGAGATGCGAACACGGAGAGTGCTCACATGGGTCTACGAGAGACGTATTATAACGGAGACGATGGTACACTGCAAAAAAAAATTATTAGGAAATTAGTTAATATGATTTACTTACAATACTCATTTTCCTGATGCATTTAAATTTAAATAACATAAAAGGGAAATTATTAGTTATGAATACCTTTAACTCCTGATGGATTGACAAGATCCTTAGCAATAATGACAGGAACACCTCTTCCAAACTTATCTTGCTTAACCAACTCCCCGGAATCTCTCGTTATCCAAAACAGTGACGATTCAAATACATCCAAAGAAATGGGGTGCTTCAGAGCTTCTCCTCTTATTATTGTCTTTCTGTTAGTACCGTCGTGTTTCATAACTTCAATAGTGTTCAGCTTTGTGTCCACCCAGTAAATGGCGTGATCCATGGCGTGATCAATAGTCAAACCGGCCGGGTGACGGATGCCGTCGGTGACCAAAGGTCTTCTCTTGGAGCCGTCCATCCAGGAAACTTCGATCTTGGGAGCTGATCCTGAATCTGACCAGAACATTTTACCCATTTGAGGATCGAGAGCTAAAGATGTAGGACTCTCAATACCAACAGAAATAACTGCCCTCCTGTACCGTCCGTCTGTTCGGGCAACCATTACTCGGCCCCTCGGTTTGGATCCAGTTCTATCAGTTTCCGTCCAGTAAAGATTATCAGCAACCCAATCCACGGCAAGAGCTGTTGGCTTCGAGTTTCCTTTCATATTAAGGTCTTGTGCAAATCCAGTCTTCACTTCTCCATGTTGAGCATTCACCATGTAGGAACGTTTGATGGTCTTGTCATAACTGTCAGCCCAGAACACTATTTCTGATTGAGGATTATAATCAATGGCTTCGATGCGTTTCTCGGATGTGATGACGTCTATTTCTTCATTGTTGTGAATTTCAAAGGCTCTTATTTCAGGTCCATTGGCAAAGAGAAGAGTCACATTGACATCATTAGCTTTGCAAACTCCAGAAATAGCATCAGATAGTCTGAAGCCTGGTCGGCAGTCACAGCTGTAGGTTCCGTTTAGATTGTGGCAAATTTGAGAGCAATGATGAGTGCCAGTAGCACACTCATCCACATCATTGCATTTCTTCCTATTTTCAGTTGAAATTATATAGCCAGAGAAGCAGTCGCAGATATAGCCACCGTCCGTCAGATTTGTGCAGTGATGTTCACAACCCCCTGGAAAACAAAAAAATGGTTAATTTATACGAGTATACAAATACCTACAAAATAAACAAACACAAGTGCTAAATTCAATGAATGAATATTCTATCGTTATCTCAATGTTACCTCTATCAGCAAGGCCGCATGTTTTAGATCTATGACATCCCAGTTCGTCAGAGCTATCTCCACAGTCATCAGCAAAATCACACACTTGCGTTTTGTCCACACAGTGCTTATTGGCACATTGGTATTGGCTGAAGGGATCACATGGTTTGGTGCGAGCTGCGCATAATGTCATATTGTTTTCATCAGATCCGTCTCCACAGTTATCAATTCCATCGCAGACTTGATATCTAAGAACAAATACAGACATGTAAGTGGGAAGTTGTAGGTTTAGTAATAAAGAAATGACTTTGTGATTTTAGAAACTACCTTGGTACACATCTATGGTTAGCACATTGGAATCTCCTCAGTGTATCGCAGTTGAAATTGGTGCAAAGAGCTGGTGCTTCGTCAGAATTATCTCCGCAGTCATCAGTTCCATCACATAAGTCAGATTGGGATACGCACAAGTTGTTGGCACACTGGAACCTAGAAATTAATTTACAAAGTTAATATTTGGTTGCGATAGACAAAAGTGAATGTTAAAATGCTAAGTCCATTTCATATTTGAGTACATACCTGCTTTCTGGACAGTATCTGCCACCAGGATAACGAGGCGGGCAACCAACTTCATCAGAGAGATCTCTGCAGTCTCTATCTCCATCGCATCGGAAGTATGCGGCAATGCAATGCCCAGATTTACATTGGAATGTACCGTTCTTGCATTGGAAGCCTCCACATTCAATTTCATCACTGTTGTCTCCGCAATCGTCTTCATGATCGCATCGCCAGCGAGATGACACGCACTTGCCGTTATTACAACTGAACTCTGATTCTGAGCATTCTCTGTACTTTCCTTTGCACAGTGCTTCGTTTTCGTCACTTCCATCGCCGCAATCATCGGCGAAATCGCACATCCATTGCTTGGGAATACATCTATTGTTGTTGCATTGGAAGTCAGTTTCCGGACTACATTTAGGACAGTTAGCGGCCAGCTCGTCAGACCCGTCACGGCAATCGTCTTTCCCATCGCAGAACAGCCATTTTGGTATGCACCTGTAGTTGGACTGGCCGGGACATCTCTGCCATCCAGTTGTACAATTCCTCTGTCTACACATGTAGGCGGGTTCATCAGAGTCATCACCACAGTCGTTATCAAAGTCACACATCCACAAGCGCGGAATACATCTTCCATTCTTACAGCTGAATTCTGTGTCTTGGTCGCAAGGTCTGTTGTGGCACATCTGTGGATCCTCATCACTTCCGTCCTTGCAATCAGCATCACCATCACACTTCCAGCTATCCAGAATACATCTTCCACTCGCTTTGCATTTGAACTCCAGGACTGGGCATTCATGTGAGCACTGTGCTTCATCAGATCCGTCACCACAATCGTCGGTGCCGTCGCAAATAGTAGCCGAGGGAGTGCAGTTGGTGTTCTTGCATTGGAAGGTTCCGGCACGACAATGTCTTACTGGACACGCCTCCGGTTCGTCGGATCCATCCTTACAATCTTTCTCTCCATCACATTTCCAGAACCAAGGAATACATTTTTCATCTGCTCCACCACATCTATGCTGTCCGGTGGTGCAGTTCGCGATACAAGTCTTCATATCACGGGCCAGATAGAACTGGTTAGGGCATGCGCATTTTGCTGTCGTAGCTCCTTCTTCTCCATATCCTTCGATATTAAGATAGCTAGATTCGTGTGGTGGAGCTATGAGACAGAGATGGGAACAACCTCCGTTGTTGGTGCCGCAAGGATTGGGATAAGGCAATTGGCGCAGAGGATGATTGATGTGAATGTCATATGGCCGATGTGTAGTATTGCGTAGAATCTGTAATTCCTTTCCGTGGAATTTGTTAGCCTTGCTAATGGCCTTCAAGTTCCAATCTGTCCAATAAAGGAAGTCATCAAATACAGAGAGAGCGAACACATGAGGAACGCTTGGGCCAGAAAGGACAACATGTCGATGTCTTCCTTCCAGATCAGTATATGCGATGTAGTCCAAGTGAGCATCAGCCCAATATATTCTGTCTGTAAAATAGTCAAGAGTTAAGGCGTTTGGCCAGGCAATGTCATCTTCCCAGGTGAGGATTCTCGTGAAGTTAGACCCGTCCATACCCATTTTGGCAATGTAAGCTTGAAGGTGCCAAGATGTGAAGTACAAGTAGCCTGTTCCAGGGTGTACCACAAGGGCTCGGGGATCGGCTATTCCTGTCTTAAGAGATTTACGCTTGGTTCCATCAAGTTCAGATACATCGAGGTTTCTTGAATGTCTATCGAGCCAGTACAATTTTCTTCCAATCCAATCAATAGCTATGCCTTCCAGACCGTGAGAATCATGTCTGATGACCGCCTCTTTCTCAGTGTTGTTTATATAATTTGATCGGTAAATTGTCTTTGCAGTAACATCACAGAAGTACATTGTGTTTTCTTTAGTATCAAAGTCTAAAGCCACAACATTCATCAGATCTTGGTGCATCAGATTGTACAATTGGGCGTCAATGGACATATTTCTTACGTAATACTTATTTGTGAATATGATCCACGGTTGGATTGCGTCTTTTCTCTTGCAAGTATGCTCATCGACCTGCCTCTCGTAGTATTTATCGTTACATTTGCAGTAATACCCTCCGGGTGTATTAGAGCAAAACTGTGAACATACTCCGGGCGTTTCCAAACATTCATCGATATCCGCGCAAGCTTTTCCATCAGCAAGTAACTTATAGCCTTGATTGCAATCGCAGTAATAGCTTGTTAAGGTGTCAACACATTTGTGGCCACATTGGTGAATTTCTACTTTAGCGCATTCGTCAACATTACAGTGTAGAGGTTCATCCGATTCGTCGGTGCAATCAGCAACCTTATTACAAACAAATCGATAATCGATACATTGTCCATTTGTGCATGTGAATTGTCCTGTTGGACAAGTAGAATTTTCTTTCTTACAGTCCACTTCGTCTGAACGGTCACCGCAATCATCTTCCCCGTCGCATTTGTATTGAGTTCTGATGCATTTAAAGTTCTGGCAAGTGAATTCTTGAGTTGAGCAAGTCTTATAGCGGGAATTACATTGCTTGCCTTCGTCTGAGCCATCTCCACAATCATTATCGTGGTCACATAACCAGCCTTTGTTAATGCATCTGCCATTGGTACACGTGAATTGATCTTCTGCACAAGGTTGGGGGGTAGCGCAATGATGCAGAGTGGCATTTTCATCTGCACCATCAACACAATCTGGGTCTCCGTCGCATAACCATTTCTTAGGAATACACTGCGCTCTTCCCCAGGATTTATTTTCTTCACAAGTAAATTCTGTCTCAGCATCACATTTTCTTTCATTGCACTGATGTCTGTCATCTTCATCACTGTTGTCCAAACAATCATTATCACCGTCGCAAATGTATATTCTGGGAATGCAGTTACCATTGTCACAAGTAAATAGGTCCCCGAAACATGTTCGTCCTTCAGATCTGCAGTATTCTGGGGGCTCATCTGATCCATCACCGCAGTCATCGTCTCCGTCGCAGTACCAAGTAGCCGGGATGCAACGGTGGTTGGGGCACCTAAAACTGTTTTGTGGGCACGTTCTCTGAGAACAGTGAAGAGGATCTTCATCAGAATTATCTCCACAGTCATTGTCTCCATCGCACAGCCAGTAAGGTTCCACACAGATATTTGTTTTCTCGCACTTATGATGGTTCGGCGGGCAAGTGGTATTTCGAGGGCATCTTTCGTGAGTTTCATCAGAAGTAGTGTTGTCTTTACAGTCGTTAACACCGTTACACACTTGACTCTGAGGTATACACCTGAAGTTAGCGCAAGTGAATTCCCCATCAACACATGGTGGGTACACACATCCTTCTTCATCGGAGCCATCCTTACAATCATTTTCGTGATCACATTTCCAGGACTTAAATATACAACGGCCATTAGCGCATCTGAACTCATTAGGGGAGCAGGAATGGAAAGTGCAGTATTTAGGGTCTTCATCAGACTTGTCTCCGCAATCGTCATCTCCGTCACAAGCCCACATCCTGCTGATGCACTTTCCATTAGCACAATAGAACTTGCTAGCGTCACACGTCAAGTTCCTTGAAACACACATCCTTCCTTCGTTCACTAGTTTCGTATTGTCGTCACATCTGCATTCGGCAGTGTTGTTAAGACCAGGGTGGCAGCTCTGTGCACATCCTCCGTTGTTCTGTCTGCAAGGATTCTTTTGGCAAAGTTGTCTAGTGAGACTGTAAATGTGAATATCTCGAGGCGAGTCTTCCAGGCGTTTGACCATCTCAATCATATTGGCGCCAGTGTGCTTTTCAGCTCTGTATACTCCTCTCAGTTGCAAATCTGTCCAATAAATGTAATTTCTAAATACAGTTATAGCAAATGGATATATAGTTGCCGAAATAAGAACTTCTCTGTCTGTGCCGTCGAGTTTGGATCTTTCAATTTTTTCCCTGACAGCATCTGTCCAATACAGCATAGATTCTTCGTAATCAATGGTTAAGCCGCTGGGTTGAGAAAGGTCTTTGTCAATGATTGCTCTCTTCAAAGATCCTGCCATGGTTGTTTTGAAGATTTTACCAGATGTTCCAAAGCGTCCCCAGTCTGTGAAGTAGAGTGTTCCATTGCAAGGATCTAAAACAATTGCTCTCGGTCTCTCCACTCTCGCTATCATGACAAGTTCGGTTCCATCAAGGTTCATGGCATAAATCGAGTTGTTGGAGCTGTCGGTCCAGTATACTTTCTTTTGAGTCCAATCGTAAGCAATTCCTTCAGGATTAATTCCTTTGTTTATGATATTCTTTATAGAGCCACTGTCTGGAGCATTGGCGGGCATCCATCCAATTCTAGCCCATGGCCTGATTTGAGTGAAGAAAAGTTTATTATCCGCAAAATCAAAATCAACCCCCACAACGTTTGTCAAATTTCCCACCGGCTTGAATGGTACACCTGTTGATTTAGGATCAAGGTTGATACCTCTAATTTCTGTACGAGTTGAGAATACGAGGTATTCATTGACTGTATCACATTTCTTGGGATCGGCTGCTGACACTTTACCGGTTGCACATTCACATTGTTGAGATAATCTACTGAGAGTGTAATCAGGTGGATAGCTGAAGCACAGTTGGTCGCAACCTCCATTCCCTAATTTTCTGCATGGGTTTGTTTCATCAGCTGGCTGGTTTGTCTGATCAAATATGACAATATCTCTTAACTTTTGTAGGTTAGTGCGAACCTTTTCTGGGAGAGTGGTGTTACCGGGCAATTTGGACGCCTTATAAACAGTTTGTAGATTCCTGTCAACCCAGTACACGTCACCCATGTGAACAGCAATACCCATCGGGTTGGGAAGGTTGCGCCTGATGACCTGTCTGTTTCCTCCGCTGTAGGATATCTTTTGGATCATGTCAAGTTTTGAGTCAACCCAATAGACATCATGAGTCAGCATGTCGACTGTCAAATCTCTAGGGTTTGAAATTCCAGATGTGACAACCGGAGTCCAGTTTGTTCCATCAAGGTATGCCTTTCCTATTCTCGGGTATTGTCCATAATCAATCCAATACAGTAATCTCTTCAGTGGATTGACAGCCATTTCTCTAGGAGCATCGGTTGTTGTTTTGACAAGGACCTTTCTGTTGGAACCGTCCAGCCAGCAAATTTCTACATAATTTTCATGTGGGAAAACATTAGTGAAGTAAAGATTTCCAGAAACCCAATCGATGGTCAAGCCCCTGATCCCATTGCTACCAATTCCCTCCTTAATGATGTGCTGCAGTTCTGTACCATTTGGTCGTATTCTGAATATTCCATTCCACTGACCTCTGTTGAACTCCACCCAATATATCCAGTTTTCAATGAAGTGGACATCGACATGAAGAATATGATGGCCTTGTCCAGTGATAGGTAGCATAGCTTCTGCGCTATCCTTCAAACTGTATCCTCGGGTCATATCCAGTTGGGACACGACAGCGAATGATTTATATGGCACACAATTAACGTCATTCTCTTTTTTGTAGCCAATAGAGCAAGCGCAAACTCGGGAGCCAGCATCACTGGGAATACACAGCTGTTCGCAACCCCCATTAGATTGCAGACAAGGATGGTTTATCATTTTACGTTTTTGGAAAACTGTCATAAATTTAAGATCACTTTCATTGTCAATGATATTTTTAATATTGTCACCGTTTGGTAAGTCAACTTTGACAATCTTTTCATATGTGGGATCCAAAACATATAGTCTATAATCCAAAACAGCCAACGATTTAGGATTGCCAATGTCATTTGCTTCTGTGAGTAGAGTCTTCCTGTTTAGTCCTTCCGTGGTAATTACAACCACCTCCACTGGGAATTGAGTGCTGAAGTAAATAAGTTTCTTTTCGATATCTATGGTAATTGCTTCTGGTCTGTCGATGTTTGTTACCAAAACCATTGGTTTAGATCCATCCATATTAACTTTGCCAATTTTGGCAGGAACACCGAATCCTCCTTCGTCAACCCAGTATAATTTTCTAAATGATAATAAAAGAAACGGATTAGAAAAAGATAAAAATGTATTTAGTAACCTGCCTGACAAACAGTGCATTAAGTCAATATATAATGTGGTAATTAACGAGTAAGTAGGTAATAATATTGGTGACAGTATAATAGTGTTAGACTTACCCTTCAGTTGGATCCAAACAAATGCCCTTGGGTTTGGCGACAGAAGTAGCGTTGCCATCATTTGCCAGAATAATGCTTCGGTGTTTCACTTTGCCATCCACTCTTATAACTTCAATATTGCTGGCGATCCTATTTCCCAGATAGATGTTCCTTCCCAGCCAGTCAAAGGCAATTGTCGATGGAGCACCGACAATCCCCGTATCAGCTGAGAGGAATTCAGTTTTGTTTCCACCTCCGTAGGGAGTTGTGAACAGTGTGCAGTTTTCATCATCTTCATTTTCTCCAGTTGTGGATTGAAGCCAGTAGAGTTGGTGTGCTTGTCTGTCATAGTCTAGTTGAGCGCCTCCGTGGAGTCCCACCACTGGAGCCAAAAGTCCTGCCCTTCCATTTCCATCCAGAGATACATCTACTATTTGAGATCCCCTCAACACCATAAGGTAAGGAGTTTCCTCTGTAAGAATAAATATAAAGTTAGACTAGAACTAAAATAATTTGAGTAAATAAACATGCACACAATAAAAATACAATTATTTGGGAGGTGGGTATGGGTACCGCCGTCCCGATTTAATGAATAATTAACACCCTTACCACAGGTCACCCCAAGTGGTTCGCTACCTTTGGTGACTTACCAGGGTGCATGGGTTCATGGGGTCAGGTTTGTTTCTGCCTTGGCGGCAGATGCGTCTGCCAACCTAGTGGATGGCGGGCCGGATCGGGAGACTGTTTGAGGGAGATCTTTCGATCTCTCCACCCGAACTCTCTCGATTCATCGCCTTGCACCGCAGTGGAAGGAACGGACCCACCCCTCATACCTTTTTCCTTCTCAGAACTTCCTCCCCTTCCTTTCCCTAAAAAAATCCTCCAAACAACATCCACAAAGATGACATTGGCCCCAAGGGAAATTGTTTTCCTCAGGGCTTCCTGTGTGGAGCTAATGTAAATAAAAAAATACAATGAATGTGTTTTCATATAGGAAGATTACCTTCTGTGCAGCGTCCATCGGTTTGCAACCTGAATCCTGGTTTGCAGATGCAAGTGTAGCCTGGTGTCGGGTTAGGACTTAATAGACACAAATGCTGGCAAACAGTCTTGGTGCAAGGAGATGTGTACAGGGGCTGCAGGGAAGGATGATGCACATGAATTGATAATGGCTGAGAAATCAAATGTGAAACAACAGTTTGATTGTTTCCCTTGAATTTGTGAGCAGATAAAACTCGGTTTAGCTGTCTGTCGGTCCAATACAATGTCTCTTCGAACAATGTTAGGGAATGAGGATGCAAAAGATAGTGACTGCCAGCCAATACTTGCTGCCTGCCTGTTCCGTTATAGTAGCAGAAATCAATGAAGTCCAGCTTAGAATCGGCGAAATACACCCTTTGGGTAGCAGTATCTAAAGTCAATCCATTAGGCCAGTATATCTTGGTGTTGATAATCACTCCTCTTTGAGTTCCGTCCATTCCCACACGCTCAATCCTAGGATTTTCTCCCCAGTCGGTCCAGAAGAGCCAGCGCGCATCTGGAGCGGGATCTAAACACATGCCACGAGGCTGTGTGATATTACTGTTCAACAATGCCGTTCTAGCAGATCCGTCTTCTTTTGCAACTTCAATAGTATTCAGTTTGCTGTCAAGCCAGTAAAGGTTTCCACCGATCCAATCGTAAGCCAAACCCTCCACGAGATCGAGTCCAGTAGAAATGACAACCTGAGGCTCGCTTCCTCTGTCTAATCGAGATATCTTTTTAAGTTTCATGTCTGACCAGAAGATGGTGCCAGTGTGCATGTTAGAAGCGGTAGCCACTACATTTTCCACAATAATCGGAACTCTTTCAAGACCCTGTTCCTTAAGATCCGCTACAAGAATGGAATGCCTGTTTGAAATAATTAGGAAAGCCGAAGAATGATTGAGAGCTTTGCAGGAATGTTTATCTCCACCCAGAACATAGCCATCGACACAAGTACACATGTAAGATCCCTTTGTATTGGTACAAGATTGCGAGCAGAGGCCAGGAGGCAGACATTCGTTGATATCTTGGCAGGCGAACTGATCGGCTTGTAATTCTTCTCCAGGAGGACAGAGACACAAAGCTCCTGTTGGTGTTTGCTTGCAAGTGTTCGAGCAGAGTCCCACTTGATGATGGCATTCTGCCAGATCACAACCTTCACCTAAAAAAGAAACAAAAACCAACATTGTAACTATATATATATAAATATTGCACTGATCACTGTTATTTAAAAAAAGGTAGATTCAGTGGTGTAAATGAAATAATAATGGATGATAATTTACCTTCATCAGCACCATTGGGACAGTCTGGTTTTCCATCGCATACTTGTGTGATGTTCACACAGCGGTTGGTGACATTGGGACATTGCCACTCTCCGATGCCGCACCTGAAGGGTGGTGGCACGCAAGCGTGAATGTAGCTCTCGTCTGAGTTGTCGCCGCAATCGTCCTTGCCGTCGCAAATGTAGGCCTTGAATACGCAGTTGGTGTTGTTGCACTTGTAGAAGTTGGGAGCGCAGTCTATCTGGCCGCAGGACGAAGGCTCGTCCGAATGGTCGTCACAATCGGGAGTTCCTACAAAATAATAGAGTACATATTGTAAAATTACTGCCTTAAAAAAACTGCCTACAATGCATGCAATTCGAAAGGACATAAACATTTGTTGAATACCCTTGTATCCTATTTTAACATATTCTCCATTGTGTCAATCTTTAAATAATTACTTATGGCGATCAACCTCGACTTGCATAGGGTGAAACCACACACTCCTTATGCAAATGGCAATAAGGTTGAAATTTCTGCTAAACTCTTGGTGTGCCGTGCGCCAGCTGATTCTTATTTCATAATAACTTACTTGTTTTTTTGCAAAATCATGTTTTTGTAAATTGTACTGTCTTCCCAGATAATGTATTATATATTTATGAAAATAGAACGTAATCTACCACAAGTAGTTTCCCTAGAATAGCAGCTCAAAGAAATGATTCAGATTTTCTAAATTGGATACGGTGGCACATGAAAAGTTAACACAACAAAATGTTTAGTTTTAATATTAAAATGTTTAAGATTGTAATCTAAAGAACTTAATTTGGGACATTATTCAAAGAAACCATATCTGAAAAGGGGTTTGTGAGTAAGAAGTTAGTTGTAGGTAACCTAGAAATTTTTGTCTTAATTTAAATAAGAAAAAGTGACTTATATCAGTGGGAAAGAGTATAATTTACTTACCATCGCAATGCCATGTCCGCGGTATACAAATTCCTGACGACGCACACTGGAACTGTTTCTCGGTATTGCACTGATCGGGTGCGATCGAAGGACATCCCAACTCGTCGCTTCCATCGTTGCAGTCAGGTATCCCGTCGCACTTGTAGGTCTCCTGAATGCACTGGCGTAGGTCTGCACACTTGAACTGGTTGGGGAGACAGGTGATGGGGGGACAGTCGACCTCGTCCTGCTTGTCGAAGCAATCGTCGTCTCCGTCACAAACCCAGGATTGAGGAATGCAGTGGCCGGTTCGAGGACAGGTGAACTAGAAGAGAATTTGATCTTATTATTTGCCAAAGGTTTGAACATGATTTGTACAATAGTTTATTTTTTATTAGTAAAAAGTTTTTTTTGTAAAAACTCATTTAGTATCTATAACAATGTTTAGATATCAGAAAGAGCAGAAAGTTGTAAAAAAATATATGAATAAAGACAAAGGCGTATTTGAATGGTAAAAAAATTTTTTTTGATATGCAATACCTACGTAATTTGTCCTGAAAATAAATAATGAATTCCATTGCAACGTAAGTTTGGTACCTATCTAATTTTAATATGAACCAGCGCAGATCCGCGGATATTACAGGACAGTCTGAATTCACACATCAGTTCCAATTTTTAAAATGACACTTAAATTCAACGCAAATCCAAGTTCATTGAACCAGAGTTACCCAGAAAGATATTTTTACCCACACCGAAATTAGTATTTTTGATAATGTCAAAAAACATGTAAATTTATAAGTGGAATTAAACAAAGTTATTTTATTACATAATAATATAATATGACTCGCATTGTGATGTATCAATATTGATTCCTATTAAAAGATCATATTCCTGTGTTTCAAGTTTACCTGGAAGTATGCACAAGTCTTTTCTGCGCAGAAATCTCCTTCATCTGAGCCGTCTCCGCAATCGTTTTCCGAGTCACACTTCCAAGTGTTGGGGACGCACCGGCCGTTCTCGCACTGGAACTGGGAAGCGCCACAAGTCACGTTAACGCAGCCCGTCTCATCAGAGAAATCTCCACAGTCATTCTCAGAGTCGCACTTGAAGTTCATTGGGATGCAACGGGAAGATTTGCATTGGAATTCGTTAGAGCCGCACGTAGGTTCTACAAAAAATAAAAGTTATTAATAAAATAATAATAATGTTTGTAGGTAAATTTAATTATATATTTTATTTTGATAACATTATTCTACAATATAATATATATTATAGATTTGTAGTATTGAAGGGTAGTTTACATTAAAATATTTAATTTGGAGATATTGAAAACTATTTGTTGACACTAGGTAACGACGACAGTTGCTTGGTTACTGGAATGTAGGAATTAATAATAATTAATAAATCATTTCCAAGTTGTTTTGAAAGGTGACACAATGTCATTTTCAACCAACGGAAATGAAAATGGGTTTATTATGTCATCTATACAGATGAACATTGATAATCTGAGACCCCAAAAAACAAAAGCAGGTATTCCTAGGCAGCGTATGAAATGGACGAACGATGTCAATATGTTCATCGTTCGTTCATATTTTTATGTAACTAAACTAGAAACAGATATGTTATTGTATAGGAAAAAATTACATTTACTTTTCTCACAAAATTATCCGGTTGCCCAAGTAAACGAACAAAGATTAGCTGACCAAAAAAGGTCAATTTTCAAAAATAATTTAATTCCTGTAGTAACATTAAATCAGATAAGAAAAGAAGTAGCAGATAGATTGCAATTGGAGAATAATTTAGATCAAATTAATACGAGTAGTAATGTTATATTAGATGCATTGAATGAAGATAGTTTAGATAATATTCTAGTAGAAGAATCCAATGATATTAGAGTAGATTCAAATAACTTAGACATTATTCATAATCTTAGGGAAATCTAGATGATAATGTAATAGAATTAGCTAACTTGCTTCAAAATAATATAAATAATTTAATTTTACCAAAAATAATATTTGACGATATTAGTTTTTTAGATCTTCATACAATAGTGTACGCTAGTGCTATCACTATATGTAATAAGTTAGGAGTAAAATTAATGTCCTCTGATGATAGATCATATAGTTATAGTAAACCAGAATGGCAGATTAGATTAGAAAATGATGTAGTATTTTTAAGAAGTAGTATAGCTAGAGTAATTGAATATAAAAATGGAAATAGAAGTAGGAATATTTTGAGATATGTAGATGAAATTGGGAGAAAATTTGGTTATAGCATTGGTAGTAATAATAATGAAAATATAATCAATGATTTATTAGATTTATTAAAACAAAAATTAGGTGTAAAAGCTAGTAGATTAAAAAGATATAATTATACGTATAATAAAAGAAATAATAATAGATTATTTCAGAAAAATGAGAAAATATTTTATTCCAAACTTGACGATAAACAGAATACTATTTCGAATAATAATATTCCGTTGCCATCTGAATCAGATATGCGCGATTTTTGGACAAACATTTGGAGTAAAGATATAAAACATAATGAGGCAGGTAACTGGATAGAAAATGAAGAACTCAATTGTTCAGACATTGAACAAATGAGTTTTTCTCATATATCGGTTGAATTGTTAGCCAAAATAATAAAAAATACTCATAATTGGAAAGCCACGGGTTGCGATTGGATACATAATTTTTGGTACAAACGTCTAACTACTTTACATCCTCTTTTTGCAAAAAATCTTTCAAAACTCAGAGAACCTCAAAATTTTCCTAATTTTCTAACTAAGGGCATTACTTATATGTTGCCTAAAAGCGAACATATTAATAATCCCTCTCAATATAGACCCATTACATGTCTACCGACAATATACAAAATTTTAACCTCTTGCTTGACAGATTTAATATATACTCATTTGGACGAAAAAAATATTTTATCTGAACAACAAAAAGGTTGTCGCAGAAAACATATGGGATGTAAAGAACAGTTAGTTATTGATTCTGTAATTTTAAAACAAATTCAAAATCACAAGCGTAATTTACATACTTGTTATATAGATTATCAAAAAGCTTTTGATAGTGTCCCGCACTCGTGGCTAATCAAAATATTAAAAATATATAAAGTTAACCCAATTATAATTAGCTTTTTGAAAAATATTATGTCCTTTTGGAATACAGATTTGCTAGTTAATTTAAAAGGTAAGAAAATAGTAGTACCGGGCATTTCAATAAAAAGAGGGATTTTTCAAGGAGACTCATTGAGCCCTCTTTGGTTTTGCTTAGCATTGAATCCCCTTTCTAAAATGTTAATTAAAAGCAAGTTTGGAATAAAAATTAAGGGTAATACAAGAGAGAGTAGTATAGTTTCACATCTATTATATATGGATGATATAAAATTATTTTCAAATTCTGAATCAAATTTAGAGAAAATGATTAAGGTAGTTAAAATTTTTTCAGATGATATTAAAATGACTTTTGGTTTAGATAAATGTAAAACTATCCATATAGAGAAAGGCAAAATTGTAGATGGAGACGAGGGTATATTTAGAAATTTCAAAATTCAAAGTATGAAAGGGGATGAGGTTTATAAATATTTAGGATACCCGCAATCGAATAGATTAGATCACACCAGTATTAAAAATGATATTAGGATTAAATTTCAAACTAGGATCAGAAAAATTTTAAAATGCAATCTATCTGCTAAAAATTTAGTAAAAGCAATAAATACTTGGGCAATACCTCTACTAACGTACTCATTTGGCATAATTAAATGGTCCAATACAGATTTAGATAGTTTAGAACGATTGATTAGAACTACGTTAACAAAATTTAATTTCCATCATCCAAATTCAGCTATAGAACGAATTAATTTACCTAGAAATTTAGGAGGTAGAGGTGTAGTCAAAATAACATCTTTGAAACACAATCAGGTAGAAATGCTTAGAAATTTTTTCCATAGGAAAGCTAATAGCTCAGAAATGCACAAAATAATTTGCAAGGCAGATAGAAATATTACACCTTTAAATTTATATGACGAGAATGCCAACATTCTTATAAATACTAACCAGGAATTATTAGATTCCTGGTCAAATAAAATTATTCACGCAAAACACTTCAATTATCTCAACCAAACGTATGTTGACAAACTTTCGTCAAACAAATGGTTGAGTATTGGAGAGTTGAGCGCAGAAATAGAAGGATTTATGCTTGCCATTCAAGATAGAGTCATTAATACTAAAAATTATAGAAAGCATATAATCAAAGATATAAATCAAATTGATGATTTATGTAGAAAATGTTTGGCTTTTCCCGAAACTATAGAACATATTATATCAGGATGTTCTATATTAGCGCCTTTCGAGTATACATTTAGGCACAATCAGGTTTTAAAAATAATTCACCAAAGTTTGGTAATTAAACATAACTTAATTGACTGCCGTAATATAGTACCATATTATGAATATGAACCAAATTCATTTTTAGAAAATGAATTTTATAAAATATATTATGATAAAACTATACTAACAGACAGAACAATTAGTCATAATAGACCTGATATAGTTTTACATGACAAAATTTAAAAAATAACTTATATCATTGATGTAGCTATTCCAAATTCCTGTAATATTCAAAAAACTATTTCTGAAAAAATAAGAAAATACACAGATTTAGGAAATGAGATTAAAAGAATTTGGCATTCTCGGACTATAAAAATATTGCCATTTGTTATTTCGGCCACTGGCATAATACCTAGGAATCTGATTCAAAATTTAAGCATATTAGATTTGTCAAAGAATTTGTATATAAAAATGCAAAAATCAGTCATTTTAAATACATGTAGGATTACAAAGGATTTTTTAAATATTTATATTGAGGGATCGGTAGGATTTATAGGTTCAATTAGAAATGCCACAGAGCCGAACCCTCTGATATGAAAATATCTGGAGTCGGTGAATTATATTCCCATTTGGTCTCTAGTAGGTTGACATGTTGTTCTTGTATTTATAATACTTATATAGTGCAATTGCATAGCGTGGGTTGACTAGATGATCATTTGGGGAAGTGTGTGAAAGGGTTTAGTTTTTCCTTCTTTTTTTCCTTTTTTTTTTTTTTTGGGAAAATTTAACCCGGACATTTAAATCTGGTGAATGATTAAAAATGTGTGCTTTTCAATCTTCCCTAAATTTGAGAAAGACTTTATAATTAAATAATGGCACAAATGGCACTCAATGTAATCCATTTGTTGTCATTCTCAAATTGAATATGGAATTATAGGATGGGGATCTACTACACATAAGTACATACACAATCTGAATACAATTCAAAAAGGAATTATAAAGACCATACTGAAAGTACCTATTAGAACGCCTTCGATTGAAATTTTCAATAGCTTTGACGGGAGGCGTCTACTAATATCTACAGGAATTCCAAAAACTGAAAAAATCGAAGTAATATCTATGAGAATCAAAGTGTTGACAAATATCTACAGCTCAAACTGTTGACTAATATCTATGAGGACCAAAGTGTTGACGAATATCTACAGTACTGGCAGAGGTTGGATTTGCAATTATGTATAGCATATTGAAATAACGTAATATTGCGTACGCAGTTTAAAAAACTTAATTTATGTAAGTATGTATGTAAAAATCCCTGATATTGGACTATTGGACACATTTAGCTGATTAGTCCAACCTACGCTCTGTAGATATTAGTTCAACCTACGCTCTGTAGATATTAGTCAACACTCTGAAGTTCGTAGATATTAGTTCAACATATGAGCTGTAGTCCGACATACAGACGGTAGATATTAGTAACTGGAGTCGCTTTGACGTACCAAATGTAAAATGACTATATACCAAAAATATATTATTGAAGCTATTCAAAAATACTGAATCCTCTACTAGACTGCGTATCCATCACACTAGATTGAATAAAAATGACATAAAAAACATTCAAAGTTATAAAACCACAATCGGACAAAGAAACTACACTTATTTTGCAACTAAACTCCATAATATTCTTCCGCTAGACATAAAACTAATGATTACAAATAAAGAATAAAAACATGTGTGAAAGAGGTCAACAAAAACACTCTAATGAAGACACTAAAAATGACATAGAAGATAAATAAACTATAATTAAACAATTTTAGTCTGCCTCGGCACAGGAACCCCTAGTGAGGAGAACTAAGAAATACAATATCTTTACCTAACATAACCATTATATTTTATATATATATAGAATTATTTTATAAAGTCGCTTAAATAGAATAAAAATTAAAAAAGAGACAGCGGAAGTAACTTGGAAGAATTAGAGAATGACACAAGAAGGCATGAGAAATGGACGCGAATTGCTAGGGAACTAGTGGAAAGCATTTGTGAAGGAGGCCAAATTCTTCTGGAAGATGTAGAGCCGTGATGATGAGTTTTAAGTATGTGCATATATATACAAATTATTGAAAATAGGAACTTACTTGTGCAATTTTGCTCTTCATCACTGTTATCCAAACAATCATCATCTCCATCGCAAACCCAACTCTTTGGTATACATCTTTGATTATTGCAAGTAAAGTCCCAAGCATTTGGACACGGTTGTACAGGAGGCTCTGAATTAGGATCCGCAATACATTTGAAACCTTCATCATCCAACTTCTCTCCGTATGGACATCCGCATCTAACCATCAAACCACCTGAGGTGTCGTTTAAAGGCACAGCGAAACACATCTTTTCACAGTTACCATTGTTGATCGAGCAGGGCTGCAGCCTGTCTACTCTTTGGACTTTTTCACTGTAAACCTTCACACCGTACAGTCTGTTTGTTTGTGGTTCCCTCACCATTGTCTCTTCCTGTTCTCCCGTGAGCTTGTGCAACCGGATTATGGCATCGAGCCGCCAGTCTGTAATATACATGAAGTCTTGGTGAATCACTATTGAGAATGGATGCCTTATGAGTCGAGAGTTGACCGTCTTTACATCTGTTCCGTCCAAGCTGGCGTGTTGCACATGGTCCAAAAGGGCGTCACACCAGTAAACTCTGTCTGCATTAAAGTCAATGGATAAACCGTTAGGCCATCCGAGGGTAACATTTTTGAAAACAATCAAACCAGTTCCGTCTGAATTGGCTCTGCTGATGTTGGCAGGGCGATCCCATTCCGAGAAAAATATGAATCCTTTATTAGGATGAATGACAATAGCTCTGGGCCTCTTGAGGTTCTTCAGAAGTGTTCTTCTGTAGGTAACATTTCGGGTTGAAAGTACATTCAGTGTACCCTTGCGGGAGTCAATGTAGTAGAGGTTCTTGGAAACCCAGTCCACAGCTAATCCTTCAACACCTTCATTTTGTGAAGCCAGAACAATTTCCCGGGAAGTTCCATTTCTGTGAACTCTGTAAATGACATCTTGTAGAACATCAGAGTAATAGATGTGTCCATCTCTGGCATCAAAGTCCAGTCCCACGAACCTCGCCCTTCTTGACACTACAGGAAGGATTGCATCACTAAATCCTTCAATGACAGGGTTCAATACCTTTCCTTTGATAAACCTCTGTTGGGAGTACATTAAGAATTCAGTTACCAAATTGCAGTTACGCAGGTCCAAGTCAAGTTTCCATCCAATATTACAAGCACACCTGAATCCTAAACCTCCTCCTTGAATAGCTGTGACAATACACATTTGAGCGCATCCACCGTTATTGTTTCCACAAGGATTGTTGGCATATAATTGCTTTAATCCGTGAACAACTTTAATAGCCTTTGGATCTCTAATATCTTTCATTTTGTATATGGATTGGATGCTATTAGCGCCTTCAAATTTATCGACGGACATAATTCCTTGCTTGGTTCCGTCTGACCAGTATATCCTATTTTCAAATAAAGCTAGCCTGGAAGGGCTGGGAACGGGTTGTCCCCTTAAAACTAAAAATCTGTGTTGTCCTTCGTAATCTACTGTTTCAATATAATCTAGTAGCGAATCGCACCAGAATACTCGTTTGGCTATGATATCTACCGTAATGCCAGATGCCTTGTATGCTGCTTCAGAGACAATAGACTTAGCGTGAGTACCATCCATATTGGCTCGGAGTACCTAAAACAGAATAAATAGATACAATATTGGTATTAATAATATATTGTGCGTAGTTAACAAAATATATCGATTTTTCACTAAAGTTCTTATCAACCAGTCTAATGGATTACATAAAAAAGTGCATCGTAGTTCAGTGTAGTTCAGACTACAACGCTTTTGACCGTTACATGTATTACGAATTTAATTCCGAAAAAAGGTATGATTTCTTTACCTGACTGCTGTCAGCCACAAACATAAGTCCCATGGTCGGATCGAGAGCCAAATCGGATGGATTAGTCAGGTTCGAACCCAATACAATGGCGTGTCTTCTTCCGTCCAGCTCAAACACATCGATCTTCTGTCCAACGGCGTCCGCAACGTAAAGTTTATCACCGACCCAATCCACGGCCAGGGCTACTGGTGACCATGTTCCAGGAATAGTTATATCAGTGTCTGCGTAGCTAGGGATTCCAGCTGGAGAGTTCAGTGATTGTATGTGCACCTGGAATTAAAGAAAATTGTTTAATTCATGCTGTTTTTTTTTAAATAATCGGAGACGGTTTACATATATATAGTTCCCGAGAGCACTTAGGCCATAGACCCATTGTACTATCTCCCATTTTACCTCATTCCTTTGACAGTAACCCAGTCCCTTTTATAAAGTTCACCAGGATTGTCATTCGAAATGAAGCTATATCTTCTGGTCCGACAATGTGTCTTCCCAGGTCTCATTTCCCCTCTTCACTCCTCCTTGGTTCCCTGAAGGCCCCACGACGGAAGAGGGCTCATCTCTCCTCTCCACTCCTTAATTCCCCGAAGGCTCCACGACGGAGAGTCCACCTCCCCTTGGTTTCCTAAAGGCCCCACAAGGGAAGAGTCCACTCCACCTTGGTTCCCCGAGGGCCCCAGGAGGGAAGAGAACTTCATCTCTCCTCCTTGGTTCCTCTAAGGCCCCACAGAGGAAGAGTTCACCAAGAAGGCCTCATTTCTCCTCTTCACTCCTACATGGTTCCTCGAAGGCCCCACATGGGAAGAGGACATTATCTCTCCACTTCACTCCTCCTTGGTTCCACAAAGGCCCTGCGCTGGAAGGGTGCCCTTCCCCTTGGTTCCTCGAAGGCCCCACAAGGGAAGAGTTCATGGAGGTGGCCTCAGCTCACCTCTCCACGGTTTCTCCTCTTGGTTCCTCTTACGGCCCCAGGAAGGAAATCCACAGAGGTGGCCTCAGCATTCCTAGGTTCCCAAAAGGCCCCTAGTTTTCGAATGGTCCAATTTTTTTTTTGTCCCATGAGTTACCAGGGAAATAGAAGGTCCACTCCAGCAGAGCCCTGAGTGCTGGAGTGAGGTCTAAATACTCCGAGATGCGACCTTGTTTCTCAGAGGCACCATTCGTGACGCTGTTCCCCAGGACATTCAGCCTGAGCACGGTAGCTCACACCTTGGCTTGGGATGGCTATTGCAGGTTTGTGTTTTCCACTCCCTGAGCGATGGGTTCGCCACACTCCCTACGCTAAGAATTCATGCTATTAGAAAAATTATATTGAATTTTTTTTATTTAATATCAGAAAAAATTTATGTTCAAAGTTTGTCAGAAAATTAAGAAACAACTACCTACCAAGTTGTTTCAAACTCAGACAAAAAGATCTCATAGCAAAAAAATTCACAATCTCAACAATAAATCTGAAAATGCTCCACTAAAAATTAAAAAAAAAAACAAGTTTTGGCATTATGAAATTAGCACTGCTTTTTCTATCTGAAATTTCTATCAAGTGATCCAATTGAATGTTAAAAAAAATTGGCAAAATGCCTAATAAAACATTTTATATTGTGTTTTCCAATAAGGACCTCTAGTGAAAAAATATTATGGTTTAAAAAAATATTCATGTAAGATTAATAAATAAATGAAAATCTCATATAAATCACAGTGTTATGAAAATAAGTACGGCGCATATTTTTTTTATTATTGTCTATGGGTTTTTTTTAACAACCATACTTTGGGCGCAACAGGTTGGTAGAAATGATTTCCGTTTTGGGTATTTTTTTCACTTTCCGGTAGGGCCTCTGAGGGCAGGAGACCTTACCTGGACGTCACATCGCCATGTTTAAGTTTTTAAAATTGAAATTGTGAAACGATCGCGGGATTATAGTTTTACGGAATATTTTTCCAACCTGGGAGTTTAAAGATCAAATGATCAACCGTGCGATAATGCCGAAGTGGCTTACGCGTGAATTTAGTAAAAGTCGCGAGTGAAATGTACGCGCATGGAATATTTATAGCCTGGCGGGCTTAATTTGGTTAATCTGTACGCCACACGACAATCCCTTCTCGCTCCGCGATCGATGCTCGCAAAAATAAGGATATAAGGATTTTATTTGGGACAAGCCACATATTTGCGTCCCACTCATTCGGCCACGTTGTGTGGAACCTGAACTTCCCTTGGGCAAGGGCTACCTGGACCATCAACCCCGTGACGGGCCCTCCATGTCTTGGGCCGGCTTCGCCCTGGCGGGCATGAACGTGATGCTGCAGTACCAGTGGATTGGAGGCCTTGTGATGGCTCCGTCCATGTGACACCGAGGAACTTCTCCGTCGGACATCCGTATGATAACGTCAGTGAGTTTAGATAGATTTCTTAGATTTTCACGGTCTGAACCTGGGGTGAGTCTTGTCTCGCATTATATTCACCATTATTTGTCTTTAAGTTTAAATATAAGATTGTTATACTGTTTTCCAAAACAAATCTCTTTTATTTAAGTCTACCCGTCATTCCTTATGCCATTGCATTTGCAGTATTGTGCCCCTACCTTGAAAACAGATCTCATAGTGGCTCTACGGATGGCTTCGTCTTCCCAACATATCTTGGTGACAAGATTTGGCGCGTAGCGAAGCAAGCTACAAAGTTGGATGGACGATTGCACACCTTCCTCTTTATTTAATTACCTTCATACCACAAAAACATAATGATAATAATGTTACAAAACGGGTCGTAACCAGCCCGTAACAACAGAATAAAGAATAACACAAAGAAATGCCATGTGGAAGTGTTTTGTGATACAATTTGGACAATCGAGCCTTAAATCTCAATACAAAACTGAGTTTCTGAGGATGCAGATCTACGATGTCAGGGGAGTGTAAATGAGACAGACAGCCTGTGCTAAATGAGCTAAATGAAACATTTGCTTTTATATTCAATTTTGTAGGGAAGGCATTAGTTTTCTTCTTTAAAAGCGTTTAATCAGCCAGCCGCCGAAAATCCACATTTTGTCGAAAGTTATCTTACGATCGTGCAGGGCAGTTACAATGAGAAAGATTAATTGTTCTCCGTACCAGCTTTTAAAAATTATAACTCAATATCGATTTTATTTCATTCCAAATTTGCTTTAATTTATACCTACATCCAAAAATGCTGAAAGGCGTGATGATAAAACTATTAAAATAATGTACTTTTTGTAATTATTTTTTTATTATAAGTATTTATCATTTTTCAATAATGTCTAAGTTAAATAAGAATGTTAAAAAAATCTGAAATATATTAGTTTGTAAGTGCGCAAATAAATACACAAACGGACCAATTTTCGTATAAAAATACATACTAACACACGTATGTATGTATTTTTTAATGATTTTATTTAAACTACAATTAAAATTCTAAAATACCCAGATAATGTATTGATTTATTTTACTGCATAATTATATGATTTGAAATGGGTGTGGTATAATACAAATCTTTTTTGAAAATTTAACAAATCTGCCAACGACCTATGGTATAACCTTATTATACTAAAAATAAACATTTTTTCTCAAAATTTAAAACATGCGAATGCTAGATAAGAGAACTCTTTCGAAATCCATTTCTAATTTTTTTGTGGAAAAGGGTCAATACGTCTAAAATCTGATTTAAAAATGACATATTTCTGGTTTTCTCTGGTAATACCCTCTTAATCTATGGTATAAATAAATAAATTTTAAATTTATTCAAAAGAAAATCATCGGGTACCTTTCTTGTTTTTGTATCAGACCAGAACAACAGATTTTTCTTGTAATGATAATCGAGTCCTGCAGCACCGGTCGAGTTCGCAATGAGCCTTACAGAGCGTGCGTGAATATCCATGGACAAGACTGCTCTCTCATGCGCAAAGATCAGCTGGGGGGCCAACTCAGGAGGTGCGTTACATTTGGAGCCGCCTGTCAGAGTGTAGCCGGGGGCGCAGGAGCATTTATAACCTACAAATTATAACAGTCATGTTGTTATTCTTGTTGTAATGTTCTTCTTAGGCCCAGTTGTTTCGCAGAAATTCACATATGACAAAGTCATCAAATAGCCATTGAACACCTTTTTGCTTTTTGACAGTTGAAAGGTTCACGTTACATGATGATTCTAAATCCATTTCAGCTTTTGAACAAATTGTGATCAACAGAAGAGGACAACTATCGTGTCGTCAAAGCTTGCCAGCTATTTACAATTTAAGTGAAAGCTGAAACTCACCCAGAATCGGTGTTTAATAAGGACCTTTAAGTGTCAAAAAAAAAAAAAATTGCGCTGAATGATGACGCCATTTGATGACAAAGTTACATTTGAATTTCTACGAAACAACTGGACCTTAGAGATATTACGGTGTTGATGATGGAGATTACCATTGGAAAAATAGAACTTAATGCACTCAATGGTAGATGAGTTTTCAAACCATCCACAAATCAATCTGAAGAAATGCATAACAATGTACGCATCTGTAGTGCATAGGTTAGTCATGTAGTTTCAACATCTTTTAATAGATGTCGTTAGTATAGTTAGTTATACGAAGTTTTGTGATATTCCAACAGATGTCAGTTAAGTATTATATTAGAAGAGTATCATCTATCGTTGTTTGTGTCTACTAAAGGAACAGTTCCGATGATAGCCGAAGGCATCTGGTAGTCAGGCAGACACCATCAGTCTAACGACTCAGAGCCTCAGAATAACTCGAAGCCTACTAGAGTAAGGAGGTCTAGTCCAGTCAAACATTCATTGTAAAATTTACGATAACGTAAATAAAGCAACTTGAATTCTCATTTCTCATTTATCAAGAACTAGTGGTTTTGTGGGTTTCACCTGCTTCCTTGTTGGTACAAAGCTGGTCGCAGAATCCCCACTCCGAGCACTCGTCCCTATCTGTGCAGGTTCTGTTGTCGGGGCTGATGACCCCTCCGGAAGGACAGGAACAGGCGCCACCATTGAGTGAGGCTATGCACTTGTATTCACAGCCCAGGGATGGACATGAAGAGGTTGCTGAAATGGAAAAAATATGCATCATTATAGGTAAAATATATCATGAAGCTTTGCAAAAGATTTGTTGGTTAAAAGAAGCAAGAACAATAATTGAAGACGAATAATTATTACAGAACAGGTTTAACAATGTTTTCAAATTTTGTTGATACATTTTTAAAATAGTGGGCAGGATCGGAAAAGGTTTGCGGAAACCCTTTGACCTCTCCAGCTGGTCTCTATCGACCCATCGTCTTGCACCGCAACAGAAGGGATGGATTCATACATCCATCACTCCTGAACACACTGACTCCTAGATTCCTAACCACACCTTTTTTCTTCCCAGAACTTCCTCTCATTCCTTTACTTATAAAGACCCTACACACAGCATCCCCAAAGATGTCTTAGGCCCTGAGGGAAATTAATTTCCTAAAGATTCCCGTGTTGGGTTAATGTAAAAAAAAATAAATGTAGATACTTAATTCTAAGAGAGTGAGTTTCCGAGAGAAAAAGTGTTCAAAAGAGTGAGATGCTTTTTCCAAAAAAAATTTCACTTAAATTTATAGTAGTTTATATTATAAAAAAATTAACTTTTTATAAAAAATTCCTATAGGTATTTTTTTATAAAAAATACCTATAGGTATATGTATTATAAAAAAATTAACTTTTTATAAAAAATAACTATAATATTAAAATAACCAAATAAATCAGATATTAATAACAACAAACAATTTCATATTAATATTGTTAATAGGAGAATTTCTACTAACACCACCGCACCGTGTGCAGCCATACTCCTTATTTCTTTAAGTACTTATAAAAAGGTCTTACTTTACAGTTGGACGAAAACTAAGTTTCATTTAGTTCAAAGGTAAGGTAAGGTTTCTTGAGTTGGGTAAATACGGCACTCAGGGAAACTGTTTTTGAATATTTATTATAATCGTTGCATAAGAAATTAATTTTGCCCGAGCGCATGTTTATTATGAATGCAGTGATATTATTACAAACACCGGGAAGTTACTAATCTCTTTCACTGGGACAACTTTTCAGTAACATCTAACAAAAGGGCTATGTTAATATTTAATTTACTTACAGCACGCAGTTTCTTCGTCAGCCCCATCCTCGCAGTCTTTCTTCCCGTCACATAGCTGTACTTTAGCGATGCAGCGGGGGGCGCCGGCCGGACCGCCGCGGGGGCACAGGAACTTATTGTCAGGGCAGGCAATGGCCGTGCAGTTAGCCTCGTCCGACCCGTCAGCACAATCGTGATAGCCGTCGCAGTGGAACGTGGCCGGGATACACAGCGCATTGGCGCAGCGGAACTGCCCGATATGGCATGGCGGGAAATCTGAAACATAATTCAAAATCAGATATATTGGGGATGAAGAAATGTCGACTGATCCATAGATAAATAGCGCACAAGGATGTAATGGCAGAAAGTCATAGATTAAGAATTGTCAATAGATGTAGAACTTGGAGACTCATGATGATCACGGAACCACAGAACATTGTGAAACAACCAGTTTGCATCGCGTTTGGGTCCCACCCAGGCATCGCGTGTTCGATTCCTCAGCTGGATAAGCCCTCCATCACGACACAAGCAACATTTTCCACTTACTGTGGTTAGTAAGAGATTTTCAAATTCGTCAAGTTGTTTAGGTTAACCTGGGAATGTTTGTCTTTCTATTAAAGAAAAAAAATGGGCCATTGACTGGAATGCTTTTGATCAAAAATTGGTGTGGGCTGATTTGGGAATCTCGAGGGATGAAAGTGCTGGCCTACTACAGTGATTCGAAGGGAGCTCGTCGTATCATATAGGATTAGGTTAGATTAGGTTAAGTGTTTTGCATTATGTAAGTTCAGGTAAGGTTTCTTAAAGGATGTAGCTGTGGGGTTTGAAAAAATAAATTTTCCACTTACGGCAGCCAGTCTCATCAGAATTATCCCCGCAGTCGTTCTTGTGGTCGCACTTCTGCGTTGCATCCACGCAGCGTTGACCGCCCTCGCAGCGGAACTGGTCGAGGCGGCACGCAACACCGGGGCAGCCCTCTTCGTCCCGGCCCGAGCGGCAGTCTACGTAGCCGTCGCAGCGCTTGTCGCGGGGCACGCACGAGTCTGCACCCGGAGCGCCGGACCCGCCTGCTGCTGCCGCTGACGTGCCGCAGTGAAAGTCGTCGGGTTGGCACTTGCGGTATGCTGGAAAGAAAAAAGGAAATTACTAATTATTATTAGCTCTATTATTGACATATATAAACATACGCCTCTGAGATTGACTATTAGTCCCTGTTCATGATTCAATTTAAAGAACTGCTTGCAGAACTGCATTCTGCAAATCTGATCACTTGGAAGCAAAACTGCCAGTCGAATTATTATTCCCTTTGTCGGGTCGTAGGAATAATAATAATTCGGATCCCACGTTCGTAATACCCCAAAAATAAATCACTTTAAGAAAATTATTTTGGATATCATTTTCAAAATTGGAACTGATGTGTCAAGAATTCAGACTATCCCATGATTTTTCATGGCTCTGCGCCAGAAGGTAGGTATATAATATTCACAGTGGAGTTACATAACGTGACTAAAATAAATATTTTGTTTAGGTACATCACCTACCCATGAATATAAATTTAAGTATTGTATGAAAACGAATCACTTTGTTTATGTCGGCGGCCGGTCGTAAAATCAGGCAGATCATGATGAGCCTCAAGGGCGAATTTAGGGCACGGGGGCACGTGCCCCCCCCCAGACGGTATTTTTGTGTACTGTGGAGATTCCATCACAGTACAGAAAACTGTCTTTATTAAACATTTAATTTTTCTATTGTTTTGACACTTTCATAAACCAACAGTAATTGTTGATTCCCCCCCCCCCCCCCCCCTCCCTTTACAAAGGTACAAATGTTTACGATTAGTGATTTGTCTTTACGAATAAGGGAACGTACCCATACTACGTGGCCAACTTTTTGCAATTTTTAACCCCCCCCCCCCCACCCCCCGGTGACCAAAATCCTAAGCAACCCGCCGCTCATTTGTATGGAGCGTGACATTTTGAAGACCCCCCCCCCCCCTAAAAGTGTCACGTAGTATGGGTACGTTCCCTAATGTGAAATAGACTAACTTCAAAAAAATTATTTATTCTTTCCCCCCGTCCACCCCCGTCCAAATTTCCATCAAGACATGGTTTAAGGTTTCAGAAATACGAAAATTGCACAAATGGTTTCAGGAAATCTTCAAAAACTAGCTGGGTAACAGCATTTTCTCTAAAGACTTTCAATATACCTACATTAAACAAAAAATAGATTGACATCCCATTTTTTAGAAATTAAAATTCAAACTAGAAAACCGTAGGCTAGTGGCCTCTATTGAAATCAATTTGGATTACCTACAGAGAACTGTAATAATGATAATGCCTAAATCGAAACACATCGCGAGTTTAGGCGAGAGATGTCAGCGCTGGACCAAGAGATTAGGTGAGTCCTAGGTACTCAAAGTTCGACAAAGTAGAATCATTACAAAGGTTAAGGTGAATTAAATAAGTATTATTATTTGAAAAATGCGAATGGGAAAGTAGTAAACGGTAGAAACCAGGGCTAAAGTTCGGTTTAGGGGCGAGAGTCCTAGATAATTTTTTTTTTTTATACTAATTATGGGCCGGAAAATCCGAATCTGAAAGAATTAGGCGTCAGCAAGCAATATTAACTGAATTACACGACTTTAAAATTTTCTATAAACACAAAGGAAAACTAGCCATTTTGAATGCATTGACATTACAAGTCATAGAAAAACAAGAAAGATGTTACACCACATAAAATTAAGTGTTGCCATTAAGCAATAATATCAATAACTAATTTAAGTAATTATTTTTTATAAATTTTACTCACTTTTGTATCACAAACCATGTTACATAAACGTAGCGTAGCCGCTAAACTACTTGAAAACTGGGATGTTTTCTTGCCTTGACGCGAGCAGGCGGTATAAAGGGGCACAAACCATGTTACACAAACCTAGCGTTAGGTTAGGTTAGGTTAGGTTAGGTTACGCATTTTTAAGACTACGAATTTTCATACTTTTGGTCTAAGAATACGGCCGTTGAGATAGTCATAATTCATCAGGTTAATGTGTTATGTGATGAATTATCATGTGAGGAAGTATCGTGTCGGAAAGTTTTACGTTATTGATATTATTGCTTAATGGCAACACTTAATTTTATGTGGTGTAACATCTTTCTTGTTTTTCTATGACTTGTAATGTCAATGCATTCAAAATGGCTAGTTTTCCTTTGTGTTTATAGAAAATTTTAGAGTCGTGTAATTCAGTTAATATTGCTTGCCGACGCCTAATTCTTTCAGATTCGAATTTTCCGGCCCATAATTAGTATAAAAAAATAAAATTATCTAGGACTCTCGCCCCTAAACCGATTTTTTTCCGAAACCAGAGTACCTAACGAAAGCAGTTCACCGCAACCGCGAGTTATAAATTTAAAATAGGTCTAAGTAGGTACACAAACATCTAAGTATTTTAATTCAGAAAGTCGGGGCCAATATCAGATTGAAATAGGTCAAAAGTGAAATACCTTCTTCAAAGAATTATCCAAGTCAATATCGGAAATTGTAATAGATATCGAAAATACTTTGCTCTCGTTCTGTTATGATATTTATACTCGTATGTTTCTTTCCGAGAAGTATCTAATAATCCGTCTGTTCAAATGGAAGTTTTAGACTTTCAGGATCAATATCATTATAAAATGCCAATACAGGGTGTAACAGCATGTAGGTCTACCCGAAGGATTATGACTACAAAAAGTAGATGTCATTTTGCTGTCCGATGATATTTTTTTTAATTAAAAATCAAAAATATTCTTTTCAATTACACGTCGCAATTGATCACACCCCAAAACGTCGCGACGGGATTACGTGATACGCGTGCTGTTTCGTGTGTTACTGTGCTGTCGGAACGAGACGGAGTGCTTATCACGTGACCCGCTACTTGCGACCACTCAGTTGCGACGAGTGATGGAACCATAATATTGTTTTTAATTGAAAAAAAAAATCATCGGACAGCAAAATGACATCGACATTTTTACTCCAAATATGCTGGTTAAAATCCTTCGGGTACGTGCTTTTATTGCATAGGTATTACTACTACAATCTTAGAGATTACCCACAAGCTATTTTGCCTTATCTTCAATTTATAAAGAGAATCCCGGTGATAATTTATACTTAATTAAAAACATTAAAAGCAAATTAATAGTGACGGGAAAAAAAAACATATAAGACGACATATTGATCGACCGTTTTTTTTCAATCCAAATCTCCGAGTGCACGGGTAGTATAAGGTATAAACTAGTTCTAAAAACGGGCACTGCCACTTTACGCGTTGAAGAAAAATGGGTATTGCCAGTTTACGCGTTGAAGAAGATTATATAAGCTAGTTCTAAAAATGGGCACTGCCAGTTTACGCGTTGAAGAAGATTATTTATTAAGCTAGTTCTAAAAATGGGCACTGCCAGTTTACGCGTTGAAGAAGATTATTTATTAAGCTAGTTCTAAAAATGGGCACTGCCAGTTTACGCGTTGAAGAAGATTATTTAATAAGCTAGTTCTAAAAATGGGCACTGCCAGTTTATGCAGTGAAGAAGATTATTTAATTAAGCGTATAAAAATGTATTTGCAACTGAAGAATATTAATAAATAAATACAAATATATTTAAAATGCTTCCAATAATAATAATATTGAGGTGAAGTGGGTTTAAAATGTAGTTCTTATACTAGTACATATTAAAAACCATCATCATCTGTTAGAAATTGCCTAACATTTCTTTCGTAAAGAGTCAATGTTGACAAAACAACTTTATGAAAGTACCTTTTTAGCGGTCAATTTGGGGAATAATTTTAAAAAATATATTTTATGGCAACACTCAATTCAACGTCCGCGCGAAGCCCGCAAGACATTAGGTCGTATATTTATTTTTTCACATGCCTAGTCGCTCTGGGGTTAACATTTGACCACAGGCGGGTAGGTACCCTCGTGCCCACAAAAGGTCGGATAAAAATAAATCTTTTATGAACACCATTTGAGCTTAAGCCACCTTAAGCCTTTCACGTTTTTATTTTATTTGCAAACCGATTGGGAAAAACTTTTCACTTTGACCAAATTGAACGGTAGATAAAAAATATGAAATGTAAATGGAGGGAATTGTTTTTAAGAGGTATTTTAAAACCAACTTTTTTAACCACGGCAACTTTTCTAGAATTTATGTTAAAATGTTCGAAAACAAATTCAAATATAGTAAATTCGAACACTTTAACTTGTGTATAGTTGATTCTTATAGGGTTGATTCGAAGGTTTTTTTTAAATTATAATATATTTTTAAATGAACTACGTTCATGTTACTTTTCCGATTGACTCCCAACCAATTTTGAAGACCAGAACCGACATTAAAGAGATTCTTAGAAAGACAGAGAGAAAATGAAGCAATATCAGGAGAAAGGGATGGATGCGGACTAACTTCCCAACCGATATTTTATATACCGAAGGCCGAGGTTGTTACACATTTACGTTATTCGTGCACAGAACAAATACAAGGAAATAATGCCGAAAATGTTTGTTTTTTGTACTTGACAGGTCAATTTGTTTCAACACTTCAAAACAGTGAAGACAGTATTCGAATTTTGGGATCAAAATGACATCAACATTACAAAAAAGTTTTCCATTGTTTTAGAAACCATAAACTTATTATTTTTGGTTAAATTAATAAAGGCCATGTTGGGATGTTAAGCGGTGTCGAATTTCAAACGTTTTCTATAAACAAATAATAATTGTTGAACAGATTAAAACATCGTTTAATTGGTAACACGATCTTCTACTGGTGAAGGCGTTTTTGTGGTTAGGTTTAGATATCTTTACTCGGGAATATAGGAACGGTTAAAAAATGTGTGAAACACTCTTCAGAAAGATGGTGGTGAAACCTTTATACGATGTATGAAGCGGTTTATTTACGATCAAATTCAGTTTTATTCTAATATATCTTCTTAGAAAATAAATCATTTTAGAAATCTGGATCGAGCAACAAACAAGGCAAGTCCAAAAATCAGAAGATAAACGGGAAAGATACATGGAAAAATAAGTAAAATAATACGAAGCAACACATGAAAGTAGTGTTTGGAATGAATACATATGGTTTAAATTTATTGAAACATCAATTCGTCAATTTTTAAAACAACAAAAAAATCAGGTAAATGTAAAACTGAAATAGTAAACTGGATAAACTTTGAAGCAACACTTTTGGGTAAGAATGTGACTGAAATAGCAAATTTCAAAGCAACAAAATTATATAAGAATGCTAAACTGAAACCGTAAATTTCAATGCAACACTGTTGTATAAAAAGTAACCGAAACAGTACATATATAAATAGTTCGTTTTTTTTAAACCACAAAATTAGGAAAGCGTAGGTATAACGTAATTTATTAAATTATAGAAAGAGGCATTTTAGGCAGGCAGCCATATTTACAGTAAAATAAAAAATAGATTAAGATATAATATATAAAAGATAATATAAAAATAGATTTTCAGGCAGGGAATAATGTTGTATTAAAATTAGGTAAACATGCAATTGAAACAGAATTCAGCAGATAGATTAGATTGGCAAATTTGTATTCAGGAACCTTTAATAAAATATGTATGTATAAATGTAAAACCTGCAATAAGAAAATAGGCGTTTAAATTCTGAAGCAACAAATAGGGTACCTCTGACTTTATTGATCGAAGATACCTCTATTTGATACTAATATTATTCGGGAAGAAGGGAATCTAGTTTGCCTAACTGTTTAGCTGCCGCCTCTGGACGTGAAATACGAGCGATACAAGCGGTACAAGCGATCCCTAAAAGCAAAAGCCATAAAGCATTTCCAACAAATAAAAAGCCTCATTACAATGCCGAACAGATTTAACATTTACCTTACCACAGATTTAGGTACAGTACTCTTCTGTTTAGGGATGGTCAGATTGAAAATTCAGGGATAATGGTTGGTCGATAAAGCTAACGTAGGGTGTAGGGTATTAGTGTAGGAAAGAAATAAAATTGGCCATAAAAAGAAAATAGAAAATATGTTTGCAATGTTGTATTCACATGATCTAAAGTTTGTGTATTTGAGCATAAAACAATGTGATCTAACTCAAGATTTATAAATAAAATAACCAAGAACAAAACTAAGAATGTATTGACTTAATGGTTATCCAATATGTGGGTACAAACCGTAGCAAATAATTGTGAGATACGCGTGGAATTCGTGGTGGAATTCCATAATAATAATATAATAAAACGTATAAAACTTATTTCATTAAAGTTTGGATTACTAAAACAAGTATGGAAAAACCACGGAGGATAGGGAGGGGGTAGTCTACATGAATCTATTCAATTTATATGGTTAATAAAACAAACATGGAAAAACCTTAAAAATTAAATAAAATCCTTGTAGACTACCCCCTCCCTCTCCCCCATATGTTATGCATATAAACTGAAGATTCAGAAAAAATTGTACCAGTCGGAAGATGGCTTTAACTGGCTGAAACCGGTTACGTTCACACATAAAACAAGTGGAAATAAGATTTATATTAATAAAACTTACTAATTATAAATATCTTGTAAAAAAAAATTGCCAACGAATGCTCGAGGGTGTTCACAAATTGGCCAAAATGTGGCCAAAAACGCTCCAGTGGTTAAGGCACCGCAACCGGGCTCAAAAAGAAGAAGATGGAAAGACATGAAATTACGAATGTTAGAGGAGCGCGCTAACATTTAAAGCGACAAAATCGATGCGAAAATTGCAAAAATGTTTAATAAAACACGATTCGTTTAAAATCGAGCAAGAATCTCGTGGAACGTATCAAGTATCATTTAAAGAAACATTGTGAATTTTTTCACAACTATAACTTGTAAAATAACTGAAACAAACGTGTTTATAATAATTTTCGGAGCACGCTTTGCGATTTTTTTCTATCGAGGGAATTATATATAATTTGCGTTTCGGCATGGAACGCAATAAACAAAAATTTTAACAAAACAAAAAAACGACTTCAAAAAATGCACTAAAAAGTAAAAAAATAATTTCGTATTCTTCTACAACTTTATAATCAACTTACCTTTTCTACTCATCAATATGTACGTACGATTGTTATTTTTGGAGTCGGTGTCGGCGGGAGAGGAGCTGTCAAGTGAACACGCCGGGCCGCGGGTACCTTGGTTGACACCGACTCCAAAAATAACAATCGTACCTACATATTGATGAGTAGAAAAGGTAAGTTGATTATAAAGTTGTAGAAGAATACGAAATTATTTTTTTACTTTTTAGTGCATTTTTTGAAGTAGTTTTTTTGTTTTGTTAAAAATTTTGTTTATTTTTTGATTTTTAGTGAATCTGAAGTACACTAACTAATTCGATTAAGATTCGGCCGAGTATCGTAAATTTGTTCTTCAGAATTGGAGAGTTCCGTTACTTTGTCATGGATCCCATTATCAGAACCTGACCAAACTCTCATCAAACTACCCTTGAAGTACATCCTTTCCAATAAAAAAAGAATCATCGAAATCGGTTGGCGTGATATTGAGTTATTCGTCCATTTGTCGCGCACATACTTGATGCAAATTTAAGACTTATATGATTTTATCATGGATGTCATTGTCGTCAGAACTGGACCAAATTAAAATGGGACCACACGGGAAGCACCAGCTTTCAAATAAAAAAAGAATCATCAATATCGGTTCACCCAGTCGAAAGTTCTGAGGTAACAAACATAAAAAAAAAAAAAAAATACAGTCGAATTGAGAACCTCCTCCTTTTCGAAGTCGTTTAAAAATAGCATTTATTTATTTAAGAGCATAAAAACTTCAAATTTTTAAGGGAGATATGTAAGAAATCGGTAGAAATGCAGGTAGCGGCGTCTTAAGAGTATTTAATGGTTAACAATATAGTTTAGACAGGTTATAATCTCATTATATTCCATCGGTTATGAAGAAAACATATTTCATTTACAAGCAATCAAAACAATAATAACACGAATCTGATATTGTTATGATTTATGATTAATGAAACGAACATCTCTGAGGCCCTAACTAAAGTTTGTACATTCCAAGAAAACAATAATACGACTTACAAACTTGGACTACTCGAACTTTCCAAATAACTTATTAATTCTATTATGTATGAGAGAAATGCGCGAGTTATGATTGATTTTTGAACGTCGATGTTTATTTGCGTTTTGAGTTAGTTCGTAACTGCACATATAATATCTGACTCTTAAAAAGTTACTACATAAAATTATCTATAATATAAAAATGAATCGCTGAATGTGTTGCTAAGCGCATACCTTTCGAACGACTGTACCAAATTGGATAATTCTTTTTTTGTGTGTGTTCGTTATTGTCAGGACAAGGTTTTTATAAAACTTCCAGTGAGCTATGACATTATGAATTTTGTATAAAAAAATTGCTATTGGTGGCACGCGAGGAAGCGGCTATTGCTATGGAAAGCGGGAGGGAGGGAGAGATGGGAGAGGGGAACCAGGGAGGGGGGAGGGGGACCTGGGAGAGGGGAGGGGAACTCGGGAGGGGGAGTTCGCGGGACGGGGGAAGGGGAGGGGTGGAGTGGGGAGAGGGCAGGTGGAGGTGACGGAGTGGGAACGCGAGAGAGGAAGAGGACGCAGGAGAAGAAGAGGAGGCGGAAGGGGAATGGGACGAATGGGAAAGGACACTCAGGGAGAAACAATTTCTTTATTAAATGGCAAAGCAACGCATGCCGGGGACCAGCTAGTATTATATACAAAACTATTAAACGGTTTTGCTCGTTTGATATGAATTTAAAACTGAAAAAAGAATTTGGCAGAAATTGATTAATAATTATGTTCGGTGCATTTTTTATATCAAAGTGGAAGATACTTTCAGTATCGCCCTGGTGCACACCCGATGTGTGATGTAAGCACACCCTTGTAACTATATTCCATACTATCAAAATTAGGGGGTCTACGGAGGCGTCATGGTGCGGTGCGTGAGAGAGATGCAAGAAAGTAATGACTTTTATCCTTTGAAGGAAACAGACCTACGTACATTGTGTATCCCATCTTTTGAAAGAGCTGCAGCATTACAGCGATAAGGAACGTATGCTTTATTGCCTTTTTTGCCGTCACGGTACTGTAACCGTGAATGGTCACGCTAATTTGTAGTTGGGTTAATAATTACACGCTAAAAAATGTATTTAAATTATGAAGAAGCAATAAATAACTTTAAAAAAATATTCCAAAAATTTGACAGTTTATTATTTAACTAAAAGCGACGATATTATGTCGTTTTGATAACTTTTACACGCTTTTCAGTGCAGCAGTTTTACATACAGTTTTCACAACATGACGTATGATATTTTTAAAAATATGTCGCATTTTCCGGGTCTGGACATAAAAAAATCCAGGGACGGCCCCGCGCGACCGATGGATGGTAAATTTGTCAACGACAGGGTGCGAATGATGGAGGCCTTTTACCTACGGATAAAATTGGGTTTGATTCGAATGCGGATCCGAACGTCGCCGCAACTCATCAATCCCGGAGTGTGCGAACGTGAAACTGCGGGTGGCGTACGTTATTCACGTGCCTATATGGCAGGGGCGTGCCGTGATCTTTTTATATATCCAGATTTTTCGATTTTAGAATTTTTTTTTTTAAATGTTGAGGTTTTGGATGTGCATACCGGTGAAACTGCGGGAGGCATACATTATACACGCGCCTATATAATGGCAGGGGCGTGCCGTGAATTTTTCAGATATCACATTTTCAGTTTTTTCGATTTTATAAAATTTTTCAAAAAATTGAGGTTTTCTATGTGAATGCCTCACAAGAATTTCAACTGCTTCCATCAGTCCAAAGCCAGTGGGACTACGGCATCCCCAATCGTTGTGAGTCGCGTGAAGAAGTGGGGAAGGGGAGGAGATGAGTAAGAGGAAGGTTGGGGAGTGCCCGGTTTTTCGGTTTGTCACCAAACACGGCTAAAGCCATTTTAAGTAACGTTTCGATTTTTAATGGTGATCTTTCACCATGGCGATACTGAGAGTAACTACTACTCTGGAACGTGTCACAAATAATCAAAATATATTTTTTTATTAATTAAATGTGAAATATGTAACACAACTAATTAAAAATACATATATATATTTGAGCTTTTTATAATACAGAAATTTAACCTTGATATGTTTTAACCAATACCACAATTTGCATACATCTGGTGATATTGCAAATCATGAGCTTTTTTGAAATTCGCATTTTCCCAGAACAGAAATCAGGGGTTGGAATTTTAAATGCGCGATTGTAATAGCAAAAAATTCCACAAAATGATCATCACTTTTGTAGTTTGAGTATCCCGCAGTGTAGGAATTTAAAATTGATGCAAAAATGTAATAAAATATTAGAAAACATGCATTTTTTCACATGCAAAAAGGGAAAACAAATATCGTAGCACGCACCTGGTATATTGGAGATATTTCGAAAATTCGGCTCAAAAATGTATCCCGTATCGAATCAAATATTCCCAATGAAATAATGTTTCATGTGTCGTGTTGTAAAAATAAATAAGTGTCCTATTTTAAAAGGTTGTAAAAATAATAAAATTCTTTATTTGATTGTTGATTGAGTAATTATCTTACACACACTTTATTTATGGTTTCGGTGTGTGGCACCTCTAGTGCTTGCCCATTGACATTTGGGCATTGGTAATATTGCGAGCCCTGCAATATTTTTGAATGCAACAGTTGCTGATCCTGGACAAATTGAAATCAGGAGATTTGAAAAGAGAGCTGATTCATTCTTTGTACTACAGCCCAGAGCATTGGGCGATCCTCTGGACCGAAAGACGACGAATCGACTAAATTATCGCTAAGAGTAAGATCATAGATGTTGGAAGTGACTCTCGCCATCTTGGGAGCTAACTTTAAATCATCCTGGGAGGATGATTGGCCTCTGAAGTCATCAGCCGGTCCTGTTTCTGGATGGTCCTTTTGGCTTATAGCCAATGATCTGCAACCCTGCCATTCTCACGATGTGAGATTCCTTCTACAAAACGAGGAGTTTTCGACAAGCCACGCTTCAGCCACGCTACGACTTATCACGGTATCACCATCAACCTATTATCTAAGCAAGCCCTTAATGCCAAACAGTTTTAGAATTAGGATGTCTTTTTTTAATTCACAATATACTTTATTATTTCGAATACCTGGTTTTCGTACTAGAACCTAATCCTTGTATTTGGCATGTGGAGTCCTCATTGCTCATAATAATCAATATTTCAATAATCTACATTGTTGCCACCTCATCCCAGGTAACAAACCCTTGAAATATTTTGGACTAAGGGGCCATTAATTTATTACGTAAGACGAATTTTGCTAGTTTTCGACCCCCTCTCCCCTATTATAAGAAAAAATAAGAATAGGCTGACCCCCTCCCCCTGTTTAATCTTTATTACGTAAGAATCTAAAGGAAAAAATGAATACACGTTTGGTTTGTTTTAATGTTTATTTTTCAAAGTAACCATTTTTAGAAACTTTTATTTATACTTACAAAGGTACTCTTACGTAAGAACTATCGAGACTCCCTCCCACCCCCTTGTAAGAAAAAATAAGACATGGTCGACCCCCTCCCCCCCCCAAATCGTCTTACGTAATAAATGAATGGCCCCTAATAATAATGTGCACTTATTAACTATTGTTATTATTTACTATTTCTCTGCTTGTGCAATGTGCAATTAGATTTTACTTCTTTAATAATAATATAAAGACGCCATGAAGCATTCTTATCGTATTGTTGTTTTCTTTTTTTAATCATATTTATCTTTGAACAGTATTTTATGATGTAAAAATGTATTATTTTTGATTCTGATGCAGTATTCTCATTACGTTGTTTTCTTTATTTAATTATATTTATCTTTGAACAGTGTCCTATTATGTAAAAATGTATTATTTTTGATTCTGATGAAGTATTCTCACTATGTATGTTGTTTTCTTTTTTTAATCATATTATGTATCTTTGAACAGTATTCTATGATGTAAATTATTTTTTATTCTGATGAAGTATTCTCATTATGTTGTTTTCTTTTTTAATCATATTTATCTTGGAAATGTATCATTTTATTTAAAAATGTATTATTTTTGATTCTGATGAAATATTCTCATTGTGTTGTTTTCTATTTTTTAATCATATTTATCTTTGAACAGTAAGGACCCTATGGTGAAAAAATGTATTATTTTTAAATAGGTAAGTACACCGTTTAATTTGACATTATCTATCCTACGTACTTTAATCTGTGTTTTTTGTTTATTTCTTTTATTTTTCAATTTTCTTTCTGCACTATATTTCACTTAATGTTTTCTTTTCATCTATGTTTTTATGTATATAATACGAATTTTATTATATGCAGAAAAATAACGAAAGTATAAAAAATAATAAAATAAATAACAGTAATATAATAATAAATAAATAAAAAATAATAAAATTTTAACGCTGGTTCATGCAACCATGTAATATATAATTATTTAAATAAAATATGTGCAACTATTTCTCTAATAAACTAAAATAAACGAAACATTATGACAATTTTAAGGCTTTATTTATAGCTGTTTTAATATCGGTTTATATTAGGTGAAAAGGATCCGATGCATTACACGTGAGTCAATTTATTTCAAAGAACGATTTAAATTGAGATAACCTTTTGGTTGTAACAACGCCGCAGGATGGGCTAAGTGTGGTATCATCTGATAAACATAATAACAAAATAATCTCATCTCAACCCAGAAGCATTACCGCATAAAGCCTTTTCAGGGAAACATTTAGAAATTTAAAGCTTAAAGCTTAGAGTTTCCAAGAGGTCAAAATCTATAATGAGATTTTCAACTCTGCTAAAAGCACACTCAAACAACAAACGTGGCCCAGTTCTGACCTAATCCTCAGCTGCCGGGGTCAGCTGCCAATAATAGAGATGCACTTAACTTTAAAAGCTGGTCCATAATGCGGCATGATCTGAGCGATCAAACAAGCTTTTACAGCATCCGAGGAACAGAATATGAGAGAATGCACTGTACACGTACAGGCTTCTTTAAACGATTTACTATCATAATGTACGATGCTGCTATTATAATTTTTATGATAATACATGGCTGGTGTCATTAACTTCCATTACATCGTACTTAATACAAGCATTAAATACATTAGGCTAAAATTAAATTAGTTTAAACCATTGTTCTGTAAAATATAGATTGTGTTAAATAGATTAGATATAATCATCAAATATTGGTTAAACAACGGCTGTAAATTTTGTATTTTGTGGTATTTAGCAAATGGTTAACATAGGTAATTAATTTAATGAATTCTCCATTACCAATTTAACACTAACCACAAACTGCTAAACAGCTAAACCAACGTATTAATGCCATAAATTAACATGTTATTGGTAAGTCGCAATGCCAAAAAGGATTATAAGTTAAAAATAAAACACTCGTAACAAAATCAATTTGTACCTCGTAATTTAGGGGTTCGTTCGCCTCGAGTGCTACACTATGCATTAGCACCTGACTAATTTTTAATGCGAATTTTTGTGAAGTATCACCTCAAAAGCTGGGTCCACACATGTTCTTTTGTCCGTTCCGTTCCTCCGTTCCGTATCAGCGTCGCGATCAAGAACGTTAGTTTGGTGATTTACCAGGTGTGCCCGGGTTCATGGGGTGAGGTTTGTCCGGATATTGGCGGCGAATGCGTCTGCCCACCAGTTGCGTGGCAGGCCGGATCGGGAGAGAATGGTTGAGGGAGTCCCTTTGACTTCTCCAGCCGTACTCTCTCGGAACATCGCCTTGCACCGCAGTGGGAGGGATGGATTTATACGTCTGTCACTCCAGGATGCACTGACCCCCAGATTCCTACTAACCCATTATATTCTTTTCCTTCTAAGAACTTCCTCACCTTCCTTTCCTAAAAAGACCCTCCACACAGCATCCCCAAAGATGACATAGGCCCTGAGGGGAATTATTTTCCTCGGGACCTCCTGTGTGGAGCTAATGTAAAAAATATATATATCAGCTGCTGTAATTGCACGCAATTTGGTTTGGTGTTCAGTATTATGAACCAAAATATTATTTTTGTTATTAGTTTTTGGGATATTATGCCGTGTTGCGATACCTTCTTCTTTAGCCAACGTTTCGGACAGCGTTGCAGTGTCGATCTAAGCTCAATAGTTCCTGGTATCCGGTATTTGACGGTTACATCAAGGCTAAACGCAAAAAAACATGTTGAAGTATATTGTAGCGCCAGCTCGTAGAGCAGTGGAGCTGACGACACGGTATCGCTCCTAAGTAGATAAGTACAAACATCACCCCTAACTATTACACATATGCCCTGATGATGGACACTGCAACGCTGTCCGAAACGTTGGCTAAAGAATGAGGTAGCGCAACACGGCATAATACCCCAAAAACTAATAACAAAAATATTTTTGGCCGTGAAAATCTAAAATTGTATCTCACAATATTATTACTCGTAATTTCGCATGGTACAGGGAGAAGAAAGATAAGGGAACGTACCCATACTACGTGACCAACTTTTTGCAATTTTTAACCCCCCCCCCCCCCGGTGACCAAAATCCTAAGCAACCCGCCGCTCATTTGTATGGAGCGTGACATTTTGAAGACCCCCCCCCCCTAAACGTGTCACGTAGTATGGGTACGTTCCCTAAGTAAGAAACCAAGATAAGATTAAAATATTTTTCTGGCATTTTGGCCAGACTGTATTTTATGGGCATTTTCGCCAAATTTTGTAGACGTTTTTATAATTTTGTGCTTTCAATTTCGTTACTTTTACGTTTTATTTATAATTTTTCACCAATAACAGATTATTAGAAGTTTTTTCAGTGCGGAAATTCTGGAACTATCCACCATAATATTATGTACCTACTCATTTCCCAAAATACTAATGAAGGGTAATAATGTTGAGTCTTCAGTGGACGTCTTCAATTTATCACTAAAAATGCAAAAGATTGTTGTTGGGACAGTTCAGTTATGTAAAAAAAAATATAAAACACAATGGTTTAAAATTTTATAAACTATTCCTGTATGAAAGCCCCTAAAAATGGCCTTAAAAATAAATTTACGGAATGTAATAAAACCAACGGATTCTACACCAGATATATTAGGTCCTTACATATGAAATTGGCGTTTTGTATGAGAGGAACATAAAGTCGATTTTTTTTAATATAATATATTTATTTAATCAAAGTATGTACCATTGCTATCTATACACTTTTGCCATCTCATAGGTAGTTCATCGATCCCTTTACTAAAAATACCATTCGGACGGGAATCAATAAAATCTTTGAAGGCGGTTTGGACTGCCCCATCGGAGTTGAATTTTTTCCCTTGCAAGAAGTTATCCAAATTTCGAAAAAAATGGTAATCTGTTTTTTTTTTTTTTTTTACAATGAATGCCGCACAAGAATCTCAACTGCTCCCGTCTGGAGCCAGTGAGACTATGGCATCCCCAATTGGGGTATGTTGTGAGGCTGAAGGTAGTGGGGAGGGGAAGGAGGTGGGGAAGAGGAAGGTTGGGAAGTACCTGGCTATTCAGATCTGGTCACTAAACACGGCTAAAGCCATTTTCAAGCAACGTTTCAATTCTGAATGGTGGTCTTACACCAGGGCGATACTGATAGTATCTTCCACTCTGGAACATGCCGCAAATATACTATATATTATTTTAAATTAATTAATTGTGAAATAACACAAATTAATCAAATAAAATTTATTTGCGCATGCCGGGTTCGAACCCGCGACCTCCGGATCGTGAGTCAAGAGTCTTACCCACTGGACTACGGAGGTCGTCAATCTGTTGGGGCGCAAGGTCCGGAGAGTACGGTGGATGTCCAATTGAAGCTCCTCTAATTAGCCGTCTGTTGTGCAGTGTGTGATCTAGCGTTGTCATGAAGCAGCAGTGGCCTAGAGCGATTAACCAGCCTCGGTTGTTTAGCAGCTAGCTTTTCCATCATGGTTTGCAGTTGCTGACAATAGACATCTGCCGTAATCGTCTGGCCAGATTTAGGAAAGCTGTAGTGAACGACACAAAAAAAAGACAACCGTATTTTCTTTTGCGGCACCGTCGCCATACACATCATTAATCCTTCGAGCCGTTTCTGCAGCACTGGTGCCACGGTGGAACTCGTACTCGTAAATAACGCGATATTTCAAGTTTTCCATTTTGTAAACTAAGTGACGCAAAGAAAAAAACAGTTAAGGAAAAACAAATGAATTATAATGTTCGAAACACAAATACATGAGTAAATAGCTGTATAAATTTGAATTTAGAGTTCCTAACCAAAGAGAAGATATTTGAGATCAAAGTTGCCAGTACGGCAAAACGCCAATTTCATATATAAGGACCTAATATTATATTAAACGTGATTATTTGCCTAAAAACGGTATATTTTCCAAAAATATATTAATGAAGCCATTTAAGACACCAACAATTAACCTTACACGCTTAAAATTAATTTCTAAATCAAACATTATTTCATTAAATGCATAAAAATAAACAAACTTTTTATGTAAGTAATTAATTAAAATATATGCAGCTTTGACCGTTGTGTTTAACTGACTAAATAAAGTAAATTAATAAATTTGTAGGTTAAAAATATATATAACTTACAAATAATGTAGTTATAAAACATTGTTAAGAAAAAACCAAAAAAAAAACGTGGGACATGTCAAAAACGAAATGTACTAACTGTGGCGAAAATGACCTAATATATTTTGGAGCAGGGTGTAAAAGTGGGGGGAAAATGTGTTAATGGCGCAATAAAAATATACAGTTGGGACTTTTGGTACGTTCATAAAAATAATTACATTTGATAAAATCCCCTCTGCGTCGTGTCATGTGATATTTTTTTCTAAGGGGACGTACATTAATTAAGTAAGCAGTTTATTTTCCAATTTAGACCCCCCTTATTTGGTGAGATTTGGTGGGACCCCCCCCCCCCCCTCCCCTCACGTGAGATCAGTGGTGTATCTGGGGTCCCACCTTATCTCATACCTCCCAATGCTATCCCATTAGGCCCCCCCGTTGGGGTAAATATGATCGCGACAATACGCTGAAAAACTGTTCAAGATTTGGTGAGATTTTACGGAATTTTCAGTCAAAATTAGGTATAATTTTTCGTGCTCTAACTTCGACTTGTTAATTACTTCCTCGATTTGTTTAAATGAATACAAATAAACGCGACAACAGTACAAAGTAATTATAATGAATAAAACCATTACAATAACAATTACAGTTGGAAATAAAGTGATTTTTTCCAGATACAAAAGAAGCGGAGAAACAATAAAAAACGAAGAATTTGTGTGAAAGTGTCATAAAACCCGAACAGTTAGCAAGTTGCAAAATAAAAGTAAAAATATACGCAGGCTGTAGACTTTTACGAGGACCTTAATGGCGATTGAATTGTCAGCCATGAAGATCGAACCATTAATCCGAAATATAAACTCTTTAACACAACCCGGCATCGGCAGCCGATGGATAGCCCCATGAAAAATCACCAGATATTGTAATTATAAGATTTATGAAGCTGAAAGTATTTTTGTTATTTATTTTTGGGGTGTTATGCAGTGTGGCGCTACATCCTTCTTTAGCCAACATTTCGGACAGCGTTACAGTGTCCATCATCAGGGCAGATGCGTGATGACATGGAATGCCCTGATGACGAACACTGCAACGCTGTCCGAAATGTTGGCTAAAGAAGGAGGTAGCGCAACACGGCATAACACCCCAAAAATAAATAACAAAAATACTTTTAGCCGTGAAGATCTAAAATCATTTCTGAAAGTATTTATAAGTAACATATTTGCCTAAAAAAAATGCTTTTCAAAAACAATTATTGTCAATTTTAAAGACGATCTATTGAATGAACACCATTAGCAAACTTGAGAAATTACTACATCTGTCATAAATTTAAACAAAAGAAATACACATTTCAAATAAAAAATATTAATTAATTAATTAAAATAAAATAATGTTGGTTAAAATTAATTAACATTTACATTAACTTCACACAGGAGGCCCTGAGAAAAATAATTTCTCTCAGGGCCAATGTCATCTGAGATACTGTGTGGAGGACCTTTTTGAGGAGAGGAAGGAACGAACATTGGTCTTGAAGAGACCCATGTTGTAGGAAGGAGGAAACACAGAGGCCGACAAATCGTTCCACATCCGAGCTGTTGAACTCAAGAACGAGTCGAAGAAGCGACCTGTTCTCATGTGACAATTGTCAACCGTGTACATATCTAACTTTGACGACCTCCGTAGTCCAGTGGGTAAGACTCTTGACTCACAATCCGGAGGTCGCGGGTTCGAACCCGGCATGCGCAAATAAATTTTATTTGATTAATTTGTGTTTTCACAATTAGTTCATTTAAAATAATATATAGTATATTTGCGGCATGTTCCAGAGTGGAAGATACTATCAGTATCGCCCTGGTGTAAGACCACCATTCAGAATTGAAACGTTGCTTGAAAATGGCTTTAGCCGTGTTTAGTGACCAGATCTGAATAGCCAGGTACTTCCCAACCTTCCTCTTCCCCACCTCCTTCCCCTCCCCACTACCTTCAGCCTCACAAGTCCCAATTGGGGATGCCATAGTCTCACTGGCTCCAGACGGGAGCAGTTGAGATTCTTGTGCGGTATTCACTGTAAAAAAAAAAATATATCTGTTTCTCAATTGTTTCCACAACCACTCACATTTTTAAAAATGACACTTAAATTCAAAGCAAGTCCAAGTTCTAGAATTCATTGAACCGAAGTTACAGGAAATATCACCACTAAAATTAGTACTTTTGAAAAATCAGATGTAACGGTGTTGATAGCAAACGAACAAAATTGCACCAATTAAAATTTTACTTGGTTAAGATTTGACTTGGTAGAAAAGTGAAGATCAAAGAAATCAAGCAAAATAAGTATCGCATCCGGAGTTAAATCGATATAACTACTCACACAGATGCATTTCTTTTATACAGCACATTTCAAACTTGTTATCCGACATCAGAAAAGAAAATTTCAATGAAAATGAAAGAGAGACCATTCAAGAAAAATAACACATGCTAAAAAAGAGAGTAGATATTCACTGGCTGTCCCTTTTTCACTAAAAACAATATGTTGGGAAAGCGAGAAAAAATGCTGTTTCTCAGTGACGTTTGGCAAGGACATCATTATCGAATGCACATTTATAATGACCTACAAGAAAAAACAATTAACTTGAAATTTCTAACTTAGTATAGTGACGTAGTAGTCTGGTTTACATACTCAAAAGACTATTACGGTAGATAATACGCTAGACGTGCTCATTTCTCCTACTCAGAAATGAAGGTAAACAATCGACGAGAGTGCAATATCCGCCGCTAGCTGCAGAGTGGTTCCAATGCGGTCTATGCGCAAACACAACTTAGAGCCAAGTAATTATTAACTCGACGAACAAACTAAAAGTTGCGGATCACCCAAAAAGAGTGGTAGCACAGTCTACTCACTATCCCGGCTATCCCCTTAGTGAAAAACCATCAGTCAGAATTGAAACTTTGCTTTGAAATTATTTAGCTGAGTTTAGTAACCAGATCTAAATAGCCAGGTACTTCCCAACCTTCCTCTACCCCAACTCCATATATTTCAACTCCTTTCAGCCTCACAACATATGCCAAAAGGAGATGCCATAATCCCACTGGCTCAAGACAGCTGGACGCAGTTGGGACTGTTGTATTCATATAAATCTACATTTACCTGTAAAGAAGAGTGTCCCAGTGTTAGTTTCTTTTTAAAACAAGTCTACAGTTTTATTTAAATAGATACAAATTTTCATACTTAACATTCAAAACATGAGGAAGATCTTGAAAACCACTTCACTTTTTCTAACCCAGTAGAATTTGGATAATTCTTGGTGAAATTTTGCATACCTACCTGAATAGGAAAATTATTAACATAACTAGCTGGTTCCCGGCATGCGTTGCAATACCATATTCAAAGAAATACATTGTTTCTCCCTTGAGGGAGCGGGAGACAGAAATGAAAGACGTCGGTCGATGTAGCGAGTCAGTCGTTTATTGGGCTACGTAGCAGATGGTCGGTGAGCGGTAACTTGATGTAATGCGGAGTGCCGTAGATGATGCTGCAGGCGTACGGAGGTGGAGATGATGTGGTGAAGGTCAGCGCGTTGCTCGACACCATGGCGGTGGAGATGACCTATCTTCCAGGCCGTTGCTCGACGCTTTGTGTCGCGGAGATAAACGGTGAGTGGCTCGGTGTGCTGAGCCACCAGCAGGTAGTCCTGGCGAGGCGGAGCGTGTTTCCATGGCAGCGAAGCACGGTGGGGCTTCGGGGTGTCATGAAGTGGTGAGCTGATCCCTGGACTGAAGGTGACGCAAGCCTTGAAAGTCGCGGGATGAAGCTGATCTCTGGAGCTGAAGACACGGTGGGCCTTAGAGCTGAGACGTGGTGATGGACCTCGAGGAAGCTGCCCTGGAGCGTAGCGATACCATGCAGGAGCACTTATTACATGTTGAGATGTTGACCGACGATTAATGTGAGACTGAACTGCAGCGGGCGAGCGATCGGCTGCTTATATAGCCGCGGTAGAGTAACTACCTCGCGGTAGGTAATACGAGCCACTTCGGCAGTTGACGAGAATATTCGGCGCCGTACAGATATTGTACGGTGCTGTCTCGAGACCTTTCTAGGCGGGGCGATATTATTATCGTCGGGCTGGCACGGGAGGCGAGAAAGTACATCGCGGCCAGTATAGGTACGAAGGTACCTAGGCAAGTAGGTTTGCCGATGGGCGCGAATATTAGGAGATGTTTCTCGTATGTTCTTTTGATGGCGAAGATAATAATGATGTGTCGCCACACCCTGAATCACCTTTCCCGTGCATCCCCATTGCCCTCCCGCGCCTCCTTCCTAGCTAGCTTTATAAATTATAGCCTATATGTTATTCTGATGTATGAGCTATATTACTGTAAAGTTTCATTCAGTAGTTTTTGCGTGAAAGATTAACAAACCGTACAAACTTTCGCGTTTATAATAATTAATTAACATAATAATAAAAATAATATAAACATTTATTTATCAACATATTTTTACAATTTTAAACATTTTGTTTAGTTATCATTAATTCTGTTGACAAAAGGGTCACTGCTCGGCTATGGACGTACATTCAGAATTTCTCCCGGAATGCGGCTGGTTTTCAGCAGTGCCTCTAACATAACATTAACATCTATATCTGATTTTGAAAAACTATGCATGTCTAAAACCAGCTGAGCAATTCTATAACTTTTGTGGTATCGTACATCGGATCGAAGATCGATGATCGATTGGATCGTAGATCGAACGTTATCTCCTGTCAGATTTGTGTGATTTTTTACAATATTTACTGTCACATATTTTAATCCGTATCCTCGTATCTCGATCACCGACTAACTCTTAACAGGACTGCCGGGCGATCCGCGTCGCTCCACCTCCGTCTCTGGATACCCGCTACTTCTGATGCTATCTTTATACTCAATTCATGCTTAGTGTTTATATGCACATAAATTTGTCAGAGTAGGCAAACTGCCTACTTTTGTTTTTCTTTATTATTTCCATCACCTATAAGAGGTCAAGGTAAGATTTTCATTATACTATCCTTACATACTAACAATTGTACATAGTAGCACTTGCGTACTGCTGCCTAACAACGTATGCGGGGACATTGGAGGTCTAGTTTCGTTATCAAATGTAGAGTCGTTTTTATCAAAAAATTAGAGTCCTTGCAAGAGCCTTGAAGGGGTAACCATCTGTTACCTATACCAGCCTAGCGATTCCGTATGTTTTGTGAGATCGTTATTGGGTAACGGACGTAATCTCCTGTCAGATTTGTGTGATTTTTATGGCTGTTATTTGCGTTTTCTACGTACAACGTACATTAAATGAGTAAATAATCATGCGTACTTGCAGGAATTCATGTTTAAAAGATAACGTCCGTTATCCAATAACGATCTCACAAAAAATACGGAATCGCTAGGCAGGGCGGGTAAGTGGTGGGTCCTCCAATGTCACATATTTTAGTTTAGATCGTTTTAACCATGAATTCCTGCAAGTATGCATGATTATTTATACATTTAATGTACGTTCTACATAGAAAAAGCAAATAACAGCCATAAAAATCACATAAATCTGACAGGAGATCACGTCCGTTATCTAATAACGATCACACAAAAGATATAGAATCGCTCGGCAGGGCAACGCAAATTACTTTAATTCGATAAAATTCTCGTTTTACGGGATAAATTGGGTCAATTTTTTTGTTAATTTAATTGGATTCGGTTTAGAAGCGAAGAAAAAAATTAAAAATAACGAACAGAAAAATTATCAAGTAATATTTATTCCGTAGTAGCTACCGGCCTAGTAATAAAATTATACAAGAATGAGAAATGGGGGAGTCTTATCTGGTTTAGACGTTGAATAAATATTTGGTCGCCGGCGGCGTGGCATTAGCAATAATAACAACGGTAAACGGTTCCCTTATCGCTAGGGTATTGTTTCCAAGGGAAGAAGGTAGGGTGGATACTATTGACTGTTCAGGGAGGGACATCCGTTCAAACATCGATCCCATCCCACATATTGCTTATTATGGGGTGGAAAACAGTATCATTTAGAGACGAAGGAAATTTTTAGATGCATGGTTGTTTGAAAATGATAAAAATATTTGAATGATTTGTATGAAGCCTTTTTGTGGAAAGTCACCTCAAGGGCGCTGTACAAATTTATAAAATATTTCTACAATGCTCTCTCTTACATCTAGGGTTGCCATCTCTAAAATTTGGCAACCAGGACAAGACGCGTGAAAACCCCGGATTTTAGAGCGCAGAACCCGGACATGTCAACAGGTTTTTTTAATGAGAATATTCACTCCACGTTGGCATTATGAGCCGGAATGCAAAAAAAGTACTGTGCAGTTTTCATCAATTCCGAATATAAATTCGCATTTGTTGTTTTAAAAAATTGTACCCAAAGTTGATTTGAATTTAAAAGGTTACCTTGTTCAGATAGGTTTTGGCAAGAAGCATTTAAATTCACCCACTCGTCAATTAATTTTGCGTCGTCAATATCTATGCTATTGTCATTTAAATAAAGCACAGTGTCTTCAATAAGAGCCCGTTCTCTGTTGTTATTAATTTTCGGCAAAAACATCCAATCAAATTTCTCAAATTGTTTTAACGGTTTCATCCATTCTTCAATGTACGTTTGGATTTCCTTGTAGAAATCATGTGTGCATTTTTTAAACTCTTCTTTCGTGTTTTTTTTTGGCCCAAGACTTTAAATTTTTAAACCCGGACTACAAATGAAACCCCGCCCGGACGCTCCCCGGACGCCTTCTAAACTAGGACAAATCCGGGGAAACCCGGACGGATGGCAACCCTACTTACATCTAACTACAGACTAGACAATCTATTATAACAACCTATGAATAACAGATTTCATCCACAGCATCGGTTACTAGAACAAAACTATATGTACAACGCAATTGACCAATGAACGTGATCCTGCCTAATAATTTACATATTTATATTATTCTTTATTTATATTCTACACAGGCAGAAAATATACAGGACCATTCTTACCTGCGCATTATGGACAAACATTTCAATCCATTAAGTTGTAAGAAAAGTTTGGTTTATTTTGCTTAGCAAATAATTTTCCGATCAGACAGTGGATTGCAGACTATTTCTATGGAAGATGCTCCTTGAAACTTGCATCATTGATCCCTCCAGTACACGATAGGAAATACGACAAACGCACGCCCGTCATTTGTACACTGTTGACAATAGTCGCATGAGAACGGATTGCTTCCACGACTCGTTCATGTTTTCAGCTCGGCTGTGGAATGACTTTTGGGCTCCTGTATTTTTTCCCTCTACAATATGGGTCTTAAGGCTCTGCACCGGGCTCGAAAAGAAGAAGATGGAGAGTTACGAAATTACGAATGTTAGAGGAGAGCTCTAACATTTACAGCGACAAAATCGATGCGAAAATGTTTAATAAAACACGACTCGTTTAAAATAGAGCAAAAATCTCGCGGGCATTGTCTTAAAAAGCATTTAAAGAAACACTGTGAAATTTTTCCTTCAAATAACTTGTAAAATAACTGAAACAAACGTGTTTTTTATAATAATTTTTGGAGCATACTTTGCGATTTTTTTCTATCAAGGGAATTTTATATAATTTGCGTATCGGCGCGGGCAATGTCTAGAAATTATCTTTAAGAATAACATATATTTTTTTAAGAGCTTTAAAACTTGCCGGGTTTAAGGGAGATATGTAAGAAATCGGTAGAAATTCGGGTTGCGGGTCCTTAAAGAGGTGTTCACTCTTTCCATTCCCCAAGAAGACCTCCTCATGCAGCATCCCCAAAGATAACAGAGGCCCTGAAGGGAATTATTTCTGGACACAGCTTAGGTACAATTAGCTTTTTCATGAATTGCAGGTATCTAATAGAAATTAAATAAATTTACATGTTCAAACACAACAAACTCATTTTGTGGTACCATTTTAATTAAAAATGAATGGATTTCTTTGTTTTAACCACATTTTTTTATAAACCAAAAACGTGGCTAAAATTAAGAAATCTATTAATTTTGAATTAAATTAATTTAAAATTTCATCAATTTAAAAAAAATAGATCTGTGGCAGGGTGGCCTGGACTCGATTTGTATAGAATCTATAGTTTTATTCCAAGACTGATGAAATTTTACACGCTTAACCTTCGAAACGAGAGGAAGGTCACTGTCTACTTATAATAAATTTTAATTTCTGTGAAAACTCTTGTGTGAAAACCGGGCAACGCCGGGAACTTCAGTTAGTATTTAATATGATAATTATACTTAAATAATCACTCAATTGCGAATGCGGAAAAGCTTGTAATACACGCTTGTAATAAATAATGTTAAAACATAATTATTTGTAAATTTCAGTTTTAAAACGACTTAATAATTGTCATTAAATAAAGCCAAATAATTTAAACCCATTATAAATTAATATTAAACGTCACAAGAGGTAAGCGATTACGACGCGTCAATCCTCCCGTAACTTAATTAACGATCAATTAAAAAGTTCATAAAATTTATCAAATTAATGGAAATGTGAACCATCAACGAACGTTTTGGGCGTTTTTAATTGCACGGGGAGATGAAATATGTCCAACCGCTGATAGTTCCGTTGTAAACTCCCCTTCTTTACTACAAACAACGTATAGGTACCTATAGAGTCACGTGGGGTAACCGTACGCGGAGTGTAAGTGTTCGCAGTGATGTTTCCGACAAGGTCGTGCCAGTTTTTCGCCCGTGCGTTCCTTAATTCACTAGCGCTTTGGGTCGCATTGAACCAGGACATGTGTACATTGAATCATAATTTGAAAATAAAAATTGGTAGGTAAATTACTTTTTTTCGTACTTTTCTAAAAATTTTCATCTGCTACCGATATGTTTGCTTACCGACGTGTGTGCTATTATGTAACCAACTGTGTCAGAACGATGTGGTCCATGATAATTTTTGGTGAAATATTGTTAGTTACACGGGTGCTAAGTGATAATACTAATCAAGATAACCACAAATCTGATTTTAACACTTACCCTACGGTATGCGAATACTTACCCCGCACATGGGGTAAGTGTACGCAATTGACATGCATGTAAACTTTTTTATATAACTTTTTAATTTATGAACCATATGAGGTTTTTATGTGTGTTTGAGATGCCTTAATGATCAATCATATTAATAAACAACAAAAAAAATTGAATAAATACCTAAAGCTTTTTAATAGAAAAATCCCAATGTAAAAATTGCGTACGGTTACCCCACGTGACTCTACATATTAAATTGCATGTGATATAATAATAATAATTACGTAGTATTTATATAACGCAGTTTTGTGATATTTCACTTTAAGTGCGCTTAATTATAATAAATTTAAAATTAATCCTATAGTGGTCCTTACGAGTCCTTACAAAATTGATTAATTAATGTGAAACAAAGAATATATAGTATATACAAAACAATTCCTAAAGAACAATATTAACAAAAATAATGAGTGCTGTTTTGGCACAGGACAATATATAATGATAAACCATAACGGTGCCATTCAACAAGAATCATTAAAACTAAATTATAATACAGAATAGGAGGCAGTTTATGTTTAGAAATAATACAAATTCGGAGTTCACATAAAACTATAGTGAGGAGGTAATAGAAACCAAACAATTACCAGAAACTTGAGGAAACATGGCTTATTATAGTAGATTGAAAAGGTGTAAAAATAGATACAGGGTGTAACAGGACGTACCCGAGGGATTTTAACCAGCGGTTCCTGAGCATATTTGGAGTAAAAAATGTAGATTTCATTTTGCTCTCCGGTGATATTTTTTTTCTATTAAAAACAAAAATTATGTTTTTAAATCACGCGTCGCCAATGGCATGATCATTGGTCTACTCGGGAGACAACGTCGCAATTTCACACGTGCACACAGTGGAAGGGAGGCGACAACGGCCAGCGCGCTTCAAGGCAGGACCATATTATATGCTCCAATACCAAACAAGTAATATTTAATATTGCGTAAATAATTATTATGCTTATTTTACTCAGATATTATTGCTAGCTTTAAGTAAAGACTTTAAGTACCGAAAATTCCTGATGGAATTCTAATTTAAATAATTTGTGGTTAGAAGACGGGTGGGTTTCTTCATTTACCGAGAATGCTAAATGGAATGCTAATTGTAAAAGTAAACGATCGAAATTTAAAAATGTCTATGCATTTGACCGTTTACTTTTACAATTAGCATTGCATTTAGCATTCTCGGTAAATGAAGAAACCCACCATTAAATAACTTTTAAACAAAAAAAAATGTAGTTCTACGAATTAAACACAAAAACAGTAATTAAATAACTTATTTGTTGACAATAATTGAGAATAATTTCCAATGGTCCTTTTATCATAAATATTAAGAAATAAGATAAGATAAATATTTAACCACCTTTAAAAACACAATCTCCCTTGCACTTGCTTAATTAGGTATCCAGAATCACCAAAACGAAACGCGCATTATCATCGCGAAAAACAATCTCCCTTGCACTTGCTTAAGTAGGTATCCAGAATCACCAAAACGAAACGCGCATTATCATCGCGAAATTATTGTCAATAAAATCAATGCTCATATAAAACGAACTTGTCAACAGCTGCAAATGCGTAACCGTGACCTTGACCCACAGAATTTAAAATACTATGAAATACATACATGTATAGGTAGAATACGATGTTATTTTAAAATTAGAATGCTGCCAGGTGCTGAATTATTTGAATAAGAAAAATATTTAATTTTATAAATGAATTTAAAAATAAATCAATTACATATTGGAACAATTTTAAAACCGTGTGAAATATTTTGTTCAAAAGATTTATTAAACATCACGCGGTAGGTAGAGAGGATGAACTGCCAAACAACTCGGTCTTAGCATACTCCTCGCAATTCCACGTAGTAGGTAATTGTGTATTCTTGGAAGTACCTAGTCATGATTCAAATTCCAATTCAAATTCCCCATTTATTTTTACCTAACTACACAATGTAGGTACTAATATTTTTCAGTTATGTAGGTACTCAGAATAAGGGTTACAATCAATAAACTATTGGTTTTACCGATCTATTAATACGTATTATGAAGAACAGGATACCTAACACAATTCTTAGAAAGTTCTCGACTTATAATGTGGCCTAACCAGTGTTTTGAAACAATAAACTATTGGTTTTACCAACCCATCAATAAGTATGTTGACAAAGTTCTTAGAAAATAAGTTGATCTAGCAATGTTTTGAATGTAATAGCATACATTTGGATTACAAGGAACTATCCAGAATAAGGATTGCAATAATAACCTGTTTTACCGATACAAATAATATTATCATTTTACAGAAGGGAACGTACCCATACTACGTGACCAATTTTTTTTGCAATTTTTAACCCCCCCCCCCCCCCCCCCCCCCCCCCTCCCGGTGACCAAAATCCTAAGCAAATCGCCGCTCATTTGTACCAAGCGTGACATTTTGAAGACCCCCCCCCCCCCGAAGAGGTTACGTAGTATGAGTACGTTCCCTAAGGTAATGGTGCCGATTTAAAGAAAAAAAAATCAAGTCAATAAGTTGACTGTATTCAGCCTTACCAATAAAATACAAACTAACCACAAACAGTCCGATTATGAAGGATTGGAATGTTTCATAATTTTGATACAAAATGTGAGTTCTTATAGAAGTTTCAAATAAATTAATCGTGGTGGTTCGATCATAAGCTTTGAAAACATTTTAGTATCTACTGTTTAAGTGTAATGTTGACTGAACTTACAATACTTAAAAATACTATTTGCGAAAGTTATAATTAAATAATACCTCTAAAAATAATTTAAAAACCCACCTGGCAATGTTTTGTTCGCGTTTGTGTCTGTCATCTGTCACAGATACGAACATAATATTATGAATGACATGTAAGAATAAAAATGCTGACATTTGGTTATAATATTTTTTTTATTATTATTATAAAAGTTGCTCGAAGTGGCCGCCATCGGCTTCAATGCATGCATGCAATCTTAACACATTATGGATGCTTAAATTAGCAGGATTCGCCTTCAGTTCGTCTGCTGCCTCCATGATCAGTTGGATCAATTGCTCTCTCGTCGCTATCGGCTTCGAATATACCTTTTCCTTCAGAGTTCCCCAGAGGTAGTAATCCAACGGTGTTAGGTCGGGTGATCTCGGTGGCCATGCAATGTTAGGACTACCTCGGCCTATCCACCGTCCAGGAAACTCTACATTCAGGTAGTTCCGCACGGCAACGGAATAATGGGGTGGAGCTCCATCGTGCTGGAACCACATCCTTCGCAGTGCTTGTAAGTTTACTTCGTCCAGAATGTCGCCCAGCTGCCCTTGCAGGAACTCCAGATACATCGGTCCATTTAACCTGGGAGGCAACTCGATCGGACCAATTATTTTGTTACCCAAAATACCCGCCCACATATTTACTGAGAATCTCTCTTGGCTCGACGATTCCCGGACAAGCTTAGGATTTTCTTCGGCCCAATGATGCAGGTTGTGGATATTTAATATTCCTGTTTTTGTAAATTGGGCTTCGTCTGTGAATAGAATATTTTTCATGAAATCTCCATTTCTCAACACATTTCGTAGCATCCGTCTACAGTAAATTAGTCTTGAGAAATGGTCGTTCTCCAGTAGACCTTGGCAGCGCCTGTAGTGGAAAGGTTTCAGGCGATGTTTTTTTAGGATTCTCCATACCGTCGTGTGTGTTATGTCTCCAACGATCATGGCGACGCGACGCACGGAAAGCGTCGGGTCTTCTGTCATCATGTTGAGGATCCTCTCTTCAACACGAACTGGAACATCATTATTTCCTCCGCCCTGAACCCGTACGATTCCATGGTCGCGCAGGCGTTGATACATCTGCAAACAAAAATACAATTGCTAACATTATTCTGTTATAAAATATCAGTAAAAATGAATGACGGGTGCGTTTTATATCAGTTTATTTCTGAGAACATAGAAATATTTGATTAACATAGAAAACGTTCCGTAAGTACGAATTAATTTATTTTGTGAGTGAAACTATTTAAAACAAGCTTTCTTGGAACCGATTTTGATTAGCAACTATTTACGTTGGGGGACAAGCACAAAATATGATTATTTAGTTCTTAATTTGGGTTATAAATAAGTGTTAATAACAATTTCAAAATGACGCGACGGCTTGATATTTTTTTCACAAGAATTTCGAACTTTAATTGTAATGAAAATGGAACTTTAAAGCATCTTTTACCAATTAACCTACGTAAATTATTCTTGTTTCTGTTGTATTATTATTCATTTTTTACATCAACTCCACACATTTTCGGGGATGCTGTGAGGAGGATATTAAGTTAAATGAAGTGTTATTTAAATAATTTGAGCTTAAAGAATTAGCCAAGTTGGGAAACATTACCCTATTTTTTTTACTTGGCACGTTTGATAGGTATTATCTTGGATTTCCGAGAGTGAAACATAAAATTTTGGAAAGTTTTGTAAATAAACATACGTAGTGATAACCTTTTTCCGTAACATTACAAGACACAATTAGGCGGATTTTTGGGAGCCTTTACAATGAGATGGCGGCATTAAATGTGTGTCTAGCTCTACGATAATAAATAGGTAGTTAGGTACAAACCTGTACGAAAGTTGTATGGTGTGGTAGACGTCGTTCTGGATATATTCTGCGATACTCTCTTACAGCTTCCACTGAATTTCCTCGGCAAATTCCATAAACAAACACTATATCTGCTTCATGGGCAGGTGGATAATTTTGAGGCATCTTTTAGAATAAACACTAATAATAACAGTAAAACAAAAACAAATTTCAAAGCAACTACGCACGACCCCGTTCACCGTCAAACTCCAAACACAACTGACCGAGCGGTATTCGGAAAGGGGTAGCTTCGCCGCGGTATGGGAGTGAGGGAGCGTGCTGCCGATAACTGTAGGGTTGGCTAGCGGATAGGGGGAGGGGTTATCGCGAGGTTGCCATATCCTTTACTCGAAATATGAGATCAGTGAAGGTGTGTAGAAAAAACAAAAAAAAATGTTTTTAATTGAAAAAAAATGTCACCGTACAGCAAAATGATATACAAATTTTTTTCTCCAAATAAGCTCAGGAATCGCTGGTTAAAATCCCTCGGGTACGTCCTGTTACACTATTTAAAAATACTGTATGCGAAAGTTATGTTAAATATTATCTCCAAAAAAATATCTATTTAAAAAACCACCTGGCAATATGTTTATTCGCGTTACGAGGAGAGAGTGAAAGAGTACGCTGCCAACAACGGGGTTCGGGTTGGCTAGCGGATATGGGGGAGGGGTTTGCGCGGAGTTGCCGTATCCTTTACTCGAAATATGAGATCAGTGACGGCGTGTGGAAAAAAACCAAAAAAATGATTTTATTTGAAATAAAAATTTCACCGGAGACGAAAATTTCATTTACATTTTTTACTCCAAATATGCTCAGGAATCACTGGTTAAAATCCCTCGGGTACGTCCTGTTACACCCTGTATAAATGTGATATACTCCTATTGCAAGATAAATATAATAAAAAAGGCAAAGTGACATTGCGTTATATTTACTAAAAAAAAATTTTAATGTAAATACTGCACCAAAGTCCTAACTGCTCCCAACCGCCTGGAGTCATCCCCAATCTTGGTGTGTTGGGAGGCTGAGGTAAGCGAGGAAAGAAAGAAGATGGGGAAGAGGAAGGTGGAGGAGTACCCGGCTGTTTAGATCTAGTTATCAAACGAGGCTAAAGCCATTTCAAGCAATGTTTCAATTCTCAATGGAGGTCTGGAACCAGGGCGATATTGAGAGTATCTTCCACTCCGAAACGTGCCGCAAATATAACTTATATTATTTGAAATTATCGAATTCTGAAAACACAAAGCAATCGAGTAAAATTTAATTGCGAACGCCGGGATTTGAATCCGCGTGTCCGGATCGCTAGTCGAGATTCTTATCCCTCGATTACAGAGGCGGGTATGCGCAATAAAAAGCTTTTTTGCCTTATTTGGATAATACTCTGAGAAACGCACTGGTGAACCACCATTCAAAAGAGAAACGCTGCATCAAATGGCATTAACCGTCTTTAATGAACAGATCCCAACAGAGCGGTACTGCCCATTGCCTGACCTTCCTCTACCTCATCTCATTCAGCTCCCCGCTCCCTTTTACCACAAAAACATATCCCAACTTCTTGGGATGCTATAGTTCCACTGGATACATGCAATCGGGACTCCTGTGTGGAATCCTCTTTAAAAAGGTACGTAGATTCTTAAATACTACGGTAGTACCGTAACTGTTTTTCTTTAAATAGTTATTTCAAAACCAATAGTAGCGCATTGTTAAACTTGAAACAAGTTTGCGTAAACTTCACCATTGTATGTGAAAACTTTAATTTTGAACGAGAAAACTTAAAGATTGCACTCGAAAATACCAGAAGATACTCGAAAATGCTCGAAAAAGTCATTTGAAATCTGACAACACCCCTAAGTGTTCTGATTGTCTGCTCGGTGCAGCCGAACTTGGCTAACAGGCGTATAAAACTCACAACTCTCGCCAACAAAATAAGAGAAAAAGCTCTCACATAAGAAGTAAGGTTCTATATCAGTAAGCACGCCAATGATCGAATATTTTCGGGAGGGTGTTCTGAATTTATCGTTGGGTAAACAAAGCATTTCACGAAGTTGAAAAATCGTATCATTTTGATTTTAAGATTATTTGACTATTACGGTAAAGAGATTTGAATGTGTGTACCTAATTTGATATACAGATATTTCATGTGATACTGTACGATTTGAGGAATGTTACATAAAGTAAGGAGGGAAAGTGTAGAGGAAGGTTGGGAAGTAGCACAAAGAGGAGGTCGCTAAGCTACGAAGCACCGCACAAAGAGGACATCGATTAGTCTGTCTCATTCTCTCGCAGGCTAAATCCTAGAGATGTATGTGTTCGTCTCTTTTTAGTGTCGCTCGTTTCCGTTCCATCGAGTTTCAAATCACAACGGTGCTAAAAAGTATTTGATTTAAAAAAATCCATTTAGCCCAATAGCCCAGAGCTTAGTGTCACACTTGTCTGACTACGCCCATTAGAATTTCGTGAACACAGCTGTGTATTGGAAATTTAAGCATAATTTAGGCAAATATTTGCCGACGAAAAATGCCCACAAGTCATTTCTTGTGTTATTCTTTATTTTATGGAAGTATGTTATATGTCGGTAGAAACTCAGAATATGGTATGATCGGGTGCCATTATTTTGGTGTCAAAAGTATCGATTCATTCATAATGTAACAATATCCTCCACCGCCCTACTATCCGAGAGCGGCTCTCACCGGAAGCGGGTCGGTTGGGCGGCAAAGGCGAGTAGAAGGGTGTCGGAACCGGAAGCAATCGGACGTACGTGACGGGGAAGCCCCGACTGATGGCCGACCAAAGAAAAGCGCGCCAAACACGTAAACGTCAAGACGATCCCAAGAGCCTTTTTTACTCACGTAGTTTTGGGAGTGGCGTCGAAAGGTGCCCCAGGAAAAATAAACTATTACCGATAGAATTATTTAAATGGTGGATGGATATTTTTTTACGTATTTGGAAGACTAATTATTAATATTGTTTCATACATCAGTTTCACATTAGCGATGTGTCAGTTCAGCTGGAATGGGCTCATGTGATCCGCTCCTTTGCGGGAAGCGGTTCCTACTCCCACTCCTTTTTCAAATCGACTACTCCCAGAGAACCCGGCCCAGTCCCAGTACTCTCTCGGTATTGCAGTAAATGGAGTTCGCAAAGCCGCTCAAAATAAACTGATAATATCTTGCCCTACTAAAGTCCACGCAGAAAAATTGACGGATGAAATAAATAAACTGCTCAAAAAAAATATGGTTGCCGAAGAATTAAAAAAGAAAAACCCTAAAATTTTCGTAAGAAATGTACAGGCAGATCTGTCAGAAGAAGATATAATCGAGGCGTTAAAAACCCAAAATGATGGTGTCAAAGATATTATGGATTATGATACAAAAAACACTATAAAACTAATAAAAATGTTTAAACCTAAATCACAAAATGGACTAACTAACTATATACTGGAAACCAGCGGAGCACTGAGGTCTTACCTCATTGAAAAGGAAAAAATAAATATAGGATTCAGCAGAGTACGAGTGGTAGACGCCAACCCCTTGATGCAGTGCTACCATTGCTTGAAATTTGGACACACTGCACTGAAATGTTTGAGTAAAGATAAAAGCGCAACCTGCTTACATTGTGCTAAGGATCACGAATGGAAGGAATGCCCAAACAAAAACTCGGAAGAAAAATGTAGCAACTGTATATATCAAAACACTACTTTCAAGATGACCCTTAACACTAATCATAAAGCAAACGACACAAACTGCACTTACTTTAAAAAGATGATGTATATCGCGCAAAGTCGCATCGATTATGATTAGGTATGTTTTGTATGTATTTTTATTCTAAAAAACAAAATTCAATGCTTTTAACCAAAACACTATTTAAATACTTAACCTCTTTTACTGTTAAGCTCAACAATATATGTCTTCTACTTACGAAATATGAGTATCTCATATCCTTGCAATTCTTTTCTTCTCTAACTATATTATATTCTGAATTATTGTCCGGTAACCACAGTGTTAACACGCTGGTATTGAAATGTATGTTGATGTTAGTCTATCCTTTGTCTACTTGTACATGCAGAAAAAATATTTATTGTTGTCAATTATTAAACCAAATATGTTCTGATCAAAACCAAAATCTAACTATGAATATATTGTTAATGCTTACTGCTATCAAAACATTGATTTTTATAATTTGCCTTCATAAATCTTCACACATGTTTACATACTATTCCCGCATATTTAAATATTATTCAGTATGGGTGATTTAAACGGAGATTTTGATATATCAGAAATTGATTATGAACGTACTCACAATTTTGAAAATTGGTCAAATAAACATGTATTAGGAATTAATAATATAACTGCCATTAACCTTAACATTCGATCCTTATCAAAACATTTTGATACTTTCCTCCTAACTATTTCTAGTTCCTTGCGAAATATTGACATAATAACGCTATGTGAAACGTCGATAAATGAAAATAATATAAATCTATACAAAATATCGGGTTTCAACTCTTACTATTTTTGTCGTACAAAAAGATCGGGTGGCGGAATTATTGTATACGTGAAGGATCATCTTACATTCGAAAAAATAAATATAGTAACAAGAAATTTTGAATGCGTTTACGGTACTATTTCTATTTACAAACATAAACGTATACATCTATTGGCAATGTATAGACCTCCAAACACAAATAAAAAATTATTTCTCCATGAACTGGAAACTATATTAGGTAATATTGACATTAAAGAATCCATTTTATTACTTGGCGATTCGAACGTTAACATTTTAAGTGAACTTGAACCGATTGTAATCCAATACGAAAACCTAATGGCCAACTTCGGATTGGTCAAAACTATTAACGATGTGACACGAGAAGCAGTATTGTCAAACCATATAACGGCTACTTGTCTAGACCATATCTATATAAGAGAGAGGGAGACCATAGAAATCAGTTCGTGCGTATGTGAAACAATAATAGCTGACCACTACCTAATTGCAACGACGATTTATTTCTCTACCTACGACAAACTCACTTCAAACAAATCGCACGCTGAGTACTATACTGCACTCTCTGAAAAAAAAGTTAATCTATTTATCTCAATCACTGATTGGAATGAAATGCTAAAATTATCTGAACCAAATGTATTGTACGAAGAAATGAAATCGAAATTTAAAAATATTTATGAACTAAGTAACATCACAAAAATTAATAAAAAATATCGCAATTATCAAAAAACTTGGATGAATGATTGCCTCATTGAAAATATACAAACACGAGATACTCTTTGGAGGAAATGGAAAAACTCACCTAACAACAAAACATATGAAATGGATTTCAAAAAATACAGAAATAAATTAAATAAACAAATAATAAACACAAAAAAATTATACTATAACTATAAATTTAATCACTGTTTTAAAGACATTAAAAAAACTTGGAATGAAATTAATAAAACTTTAGGAAGGAAAGATAAATCCGGTTGTGATGAAGTCATATCAAAATATTTCTTAAAATCCAAATCGAAAGATGCAGTGGCAGAAAATTTTGCAGACTTCTTTGATGAGGGGGTAAATAAGTTATTACATGTATGTGATGTCCGAGCGTCAGAATACACGCCGGAATATTTAAATCACACAATGTATCTACCACGAGCAAATAAAAAGCAAATCGAATTAATTATCGGAGGTATGTAAAATTCCAAGACACCAGGCATAGATTTAATTCGTATGTATGATTTGAAAAAACATGTTAAATTACTTAGTCCTATAATCGCACACTTAATTAACAGAATAATTGATACGGGCCATATTCCCGATGAACTAAAATATAGCATTGTAAGGCCTATCTTTAAAAATGGAAATCACTCTTTAATAAACAATTACAGGCCGATTTCCTTACTTCCTGCATTAGAAAAAATCTTAGAAAAATATATATCAATAAATTTAGATAAATACTTAAATAATCTGAGTATCATTGATGAATGCCAGTATGGCTTTCAAAAAAATAAAAGTTGCGATAAATTGCTCGAAAAATTTTCTAATCATATAAATTCACAACTAAACTGTAAACAACATGTATTGGTTCTATTTATTGATTTCTCAAAAGCTTTCGACACACTTAGCCATATACAAATAATTAAAGTACTTGAATCTATAGGTATCCGAGGTAAACTCCTCTTATTCTTTAAAAACTATTTGTCAAATAGAAAAATGAGTGTGAAGATTCTAAATATAATTAGTAAATCAAGATACATCAAATCGGGAGTACCGCAAGGGTCAATTCTAGGTCCAAAATTATATATTATATATGTAATTGCTATGTGTAAGATTTTCAAAAAAGCTCGTCGATTCATTTTTGCTGATGATACTGCTCTTGTTGTATCACATGAAAATCCTGAAATAGCTATACAAGAATTACAAAGAGATTTTAACGAGCTTCTCAAATGGGCTCATGATGTAGGATTAATTATTAATGTGAAAAAAACCAAATGCATGTACATAAAATCACCAAGTTTGAAAATGTGGAATGTTCCTAAAATAACCGCTCATAGCTTTGACTGTATACATAGAGGAATTGTTAATGTTTGTGACTGTGAAAAAATCGATTTTACAAATGAATATACTTATCTGGGAATAATTGTTGATAACAATTTTAAGTGGGATAAACAAGTGGCTAAAATTTGTAACCAGCTCAGATCCTTAGCTAGTATTTTTTACAAATTAAAATTTATTTTGCCTCATTGTACTCTTAAACTCATATATTTTTCTATGGTCGAATCTATCCTTAGATATGGTATTCGAACTTGGGGACATGCAAGCACTACTTACATTAAATATATTGAAAATTTACAAACTGCCATAATTAAAAAAATTGTCACAACAAATATTTACAAACAGAGACATAACTTAAAATTACTGTATGGCTCAGAGAGCCTACTTACAATAAAAGGTCTTCACTGGTTCACTACTATTATGGACAATATGGGGGAAAGCCCTTACAAACACCTACTTGTACACAAACATACCACAAGATTCAGAGAAGGAAAGGGCCTAAAAATTCCTCGAGTATTAAATAAATATGGAAGCCGTACTCTTGAATATCTAATACCAGTGATTTTCAATAAAATTAATAAAAACATAAAATTTGAAAAAAATGAGAGACTATGTCCTAAAATGATAAAACTATGGTTAATGAACGAAAACTCCATGTATCTTTGAATATCTTAATATAGCTGCCTACATATCTTGTTATTAGGCAGGTATATTGAAATATCTTATATATTTATAGCTGTAAGTTAAACTATCTAATATTACTATGTGATCTATTCTAATGTTTCCTTAAAAATATAAATGTATTTACAAATATTTTCTTAGATATTATATTAAGAATGTTTAAATTGTTAGAACCAGCAGACAAGCTGCCATATGACAGCTTTGTGGGTCTACTCAAATTTTTGTACAAAATGTATTCTGAAATTTAATAAATAAAAAAAAAAAAAAAAAAAAAAATCCAAATAAATCCGGCGGTAATCCGGCGGTCCGAGCAACTCAACGCCGAAGCGCGAAAACCGCACTCGAATACAAGTCCCGGGTTCCTTTAAACCCAAGCGCCTTGTTCCAAGCTACGTGAATCGCGACACAATCCATTCATTTCGCCCACTCCCGGACTCGCGCGAACGCCGCGAACTACTACATTCCTGACTCACCCCGTGACCGCCGCGCCGGCTTGCTCCGCGATCCACGGTCCGGCGTCACTCACCATTCCACTCATGAGTCGCGGGTCTCGGTGAGTTCCCGACACTCCCCGCTACCCGCGGCCGGCCAACTATGACACTTCCCCTTGAGTCACGTCACGAGCTGGGCGCTGGGCGTTCATTCGATCGCTGTTCGTTGATCGACACACACGTGCGTGACCCCTTCGGCTAGGCACGGAGTAGTTTTTAATTAGAGCGTCTTATCTGGTATCGTTAATCAACGGGTGACGTGCATTATAAAATAATAGTTTATAGTAAAGCATTACAGCTTATTAATTTACTTATTTAAATTCTCAATAAAAGACCGTGCAGTGTAGATACATTGAATGTACCTACATTGCACGGGTGACGGGTCCTTGTTCTCGTACGGGTCTTGTCCGACTCCGGGGTTCTGAGTTCTCGTGTGGGTTCTACGAGTAGGTCCTGGTTCCGAGTTCTTTGAACCCGTGCGTCCCGTTTCGGTGCGCCGCAACAATACCCAGTGCCCAGTCCGCACCTAAGAACTCGGACCCGGGACCTGCTCCTAGAACTCGTGTACTTTTAAAAGGAAGCAAGTCTCGGAGGCTTCCGGAAAAATGCAGAACTTACCCACCTCTATTTCACATTACTTCATGCTTTAAAAACATTTTATATAATTTTCAAAAGCTTATTATTAGGTATATTCTATTCTTTTACCTAATCTATGTAAAAGTCTCCTGGGCGTAAAACCAAATAAAATGTTAGTTTAGGTACCACGTTAGGTTAGATCAGCGGTCGTCGCACTTTTTCGGTCGAGGGCCACATATGACAATGTAACGTATCACCGCGGGCCGCACACATACGAACCTCCTTCCTTCTTGTACTCATGATATAGTGTCAATTCCTAATAATAATAACTAGCTTTCTTCAACCTCATCACAGCATCCCAGATGACATAGGCCCTGAGGGAAATTATTTTCCTCAGGGCTTCCTGTGTGGAGTATTAACTTAAAAAAAAAAAACCTCGGCACAAAACTATAGATTTGCATATAAATCAAATCCATACCGCCCGCTTGCCAGCCTGCTCGTCCACCTTTATATATTATATATTTCAACCTAAACCTTCCTCGTGAATTATCGTGAAAACCGCATGAAAATCCGTTCAATAGATTTTGAATTTATCACGAACAGACAGACAGACGCGGCGGAGGACTTTAATTTATAATATGCAGAGGTATACGTAAGATGATAATATTATACATATAATAAAAATTAAAATTTTCATATCATCCAATTTATTGTAGATCTGAATGTAGTGGAATATTTCGGTTCAATTTTCATCCACTTCCGAATTACCGATGTTTTTTACCTGCCCACTCCCTCACTGTGCCATCTCAACGCCCCCTAATTTTCTTTGGTTCTTTTACCGCCCCCCTGAAAGTCTCAAACGCCTACTAGCGAGCGTTATCGCCCACGTTGAGAACCTATGACGTATTCACTATGCGCGCGTTCAAAATCGACTTAGGATGTGTTCAAAAACCAACTGGGCGTTTTAAAATCAAATGTTAATCAATCAATATCAACGTTTTAAAATCATAAGGGCATACATAACATACACAAGATGTTTGAAAAAAAGTAAAAGCATGTTAATATAATTGAAAAGATGAAAAAAATAAATAAATTTAAAACGAAAAAAAAGAACTGTCGCGGGCCGCAGTTTGACGACCACGGGGTTAGATTGTGGGCTATTTGTCAATTAATTTTTCATGGCTTTTAATGACTTTTCAAAGAGGTGTTGACTTGATTCTGAATTGTCGTGGAATCCTAAAAATCCCCGCAAGAAGATATTGCAGTTCTGACCTACAGTTCTTTTTTATTTATTTTTTATTTAAACCTACTGGCTGCCGATAACTAGCCTCTTTCCCGTTCAAGAGGAAAAAAACTAATCAAATTATTAGGTAGATACCAACCGACAATTTTTAATATCGTTTAACTGTAGAGAGGTCCGCGAATTTCATCAATATTTATAGCATATTGTGAACTTCATCTTCGATGACATATGATATTTCTATTCGTTTACTACCGATATAATAGAATCGAATGAAATAACAGAAAAATCTGCCTTGACAAAGCGTGTTCAAATATGCCATGAAATTGGTTTGTACATCCAAGAGCAAATGTGTGTTCGAAAATGTAACAGAACTTGACAATCATTTTTACAAATTCAAACTTTCCTATCGCAGTAATCCCGTTATGATTACGAGATCAAATAAAGTATCGCAACAAATATTGATTCGAATAGAAATATTGATTCGAATATAGTGCTCACAAACCTGGCTAGTGTCAATGTTTTCGATCACATAGGATGTTATTTTAATTTACTTTATACGGTTTTACGCCTAGGTGGCATTATTGTTTTATTATTTAACCATTTAATTTACTTTGTTTGCATAGATAATATTTCTCACTTCGACTTCAGCAAAGAAACCACAGACAAATTAAAATAAAATAATCATTTACAACATAGAAGATTGATGATCGTGTATATTAGTTATCCCCTTTTAGATAATAACAATAAGAAGGCGTAAGCATGACTAAAGGCTGTTTTTTTAAGTAAAACTCTTTACGCACGCTTGACTTGGGGAGTAAGCTGGCAAATGCGGTATGAGAGCGTTACGAAAAGCGAGGCGAATGGTAGTTGAGAAGGAGATATAAATTAGTGAAGATAAAAAGAGAGAGTTACGTTTCGTATTTATTACTGTAGGGGCAAGAGAGAGAGGTGCGAGCACACATTTTCTTTCTCTCTTTGGCTATGAAGCCAGTTACGTTTCGTATATCTAAGACACACTGCAGGCCTATTGTCTGCATCACACTGTAGGAGCAACAGAGAGCAGTGCGCGCGCAAATTTTCTTTCTTACTTCTTTTATAAGTTAGTGAAGTTTTACTTCAGTCGTGTGGTCTAAAGCACACTCGTTTTTTAACATTAACTTAACACAGGAGGCCCAAAGAAAATTAATTTCCCTCAGGGCCTATGTCATCTTTGGGGGTGCTGGGTGGAGGGTCTTTTTAAGAAAAGGAAGGAGAGGAAGTTCAAGGAAGGAAAAAAGGAAGAGGGGTGGGTAGGAATCTAGGGTTCGGTGTGTCCATCTACATCCTCGTCCATCCGCCGCCAGATCCAGACAAACCTTACCCCATGAACCCGGGCACCCCTGTTAAGTCACCAATCGTAGCGAATACTTGGAGTGACCCACGGCAGAGGTGTTGCTTATCCAATAAATTGTTCCCGGGACGGCGGTACCCATTCCCGCCTCACAAATTGAAGGTATTAAGGATAAAGGTAAATTAAGGGTATGTTAAAATTAATTACGGGGAGAAGATCGGTACAGTTGATGTTATTATTTAAAATTCTGTTCAAAAATGTTAAATCAGCTATTGCTCGCTCCCCTTTGTTGCAAAATTTGAAATGTGCATTCAAAATTATAGTTGAATTTGAAGGTAAGGTATGTTATAATTTTTTTTTGAATATGTTCTAGGCTATCTATGTTATTTTTATTAATTGTTTTGTTTTATCATTATCGACCTTTATAACAAGGAGATCCTCCACACAGCAACCCCCTAAAAAAACACCTATTTGATAATGTTGTAATCTCGCACACCATAACTCGTGCTGACGTCCAAAGTCAGATTAAAAAAAAACCTCACTGGCTATCTGATCCGCAGCACGATGTTCGATGGAGGTTTCGCTACAAAGGCAAACTGACAAAATTGAATGAATGCCGTTTTAAAAAACGATCCCGGAAAGTAATTATTATTGCCGTTTTTATTACGTGTTCCCGGCGGCCATCGATTTCGCTCGCTATTTTTATTCGCTCAATTCGCCGTTCAGAGTGCTGCAATTAAAGTGACAAAACAGATCTATGGAGGCATATGACTCTCAGTGGCGTACGGTGGCCGATTTTAGAAGTAAGGAATGATATGGAGTCAGAATAACAGAAGAGGAATGTATGAGAGGATACATAATGATTTAAATTGAGCTTTTTTTGTATTTCTTCGGCATTCTATGTAACAATTTCTAGACATTTTATTTGGAAGTTTTATTTCACATGCACATTTGTTACTTAAATTTTATTTATCTGTTACCGGTTTCGACACATCCGTGTCATTTAATTCATTAGCAAATCTTAAAACTTAAGACGAAGATACTATAGAAACTTTAGAAATAAACAAACAAATAAATTAATTAAGTTAAAAAATAGCAGTATCCTGTAAGTCACCTTTATTGACAATGTTTCCTTAGGTTATATGACAACTCAGAATCATGCAATTCAAAACCCCTTGAAAAAGTCGTTAAAAATTATAGAAAAGAATTTGAAAAGAGCCATAATCTAACCTAACGTAAACTATTTAACCATTTTTTATCACTTTTTAATGTGTTGAAAATGCACGATTCCGAGTTGTGCGCTCACCGTTTCCTTGCTATGTTGACTCCCCCCCCAAATAACAGCTCCCCTAATAAAATCTAATCATTTCTGTACTTGTATAATTTTTAAGTTTTAAGATTGCTAGTGAATTACCAGGATGTGTCGAAACCGGAAGTAAATAAAAATAAAGTAATTCAGAGTCACTAAAAATAAAAAAAATAAACAAAAATTTTAACAAAACAAAAAAACGACTTCAAAAAATGCACTAAAAGGTAAAAAAATAATTTCGTATTCTTCCAACTTAATAGTCAACTTACTTTTTCTACTCATCAATATGTAGGTACGATTGTTATTTTTGGAGTCGGTGTCAGCCAAGGTAGGTTTGTAACTACATACATAGTTATAGGTGAGATGTGCTTGCATCGCACGCGCGACTAGACGAGGCGAGATGGGAACTGTCAAGTGAACACGCCGGGCCAGGTACCTTGGCTGATACCGACTCTAAAAATAACAATCGTACCTACATATTGATGAGTAGAAAAAGTAAGTTGATTATAAGCATAATGTTTGGTCTCCCCAGATATTGCAGCGCTTCCCGGATGTTCACGGAGGGGCGAGTTCCTGGCTTTGCAGCCCTTATTAGATCCAGGGTGGCAGGAATGAGAGAAAGGATAACCAGCTCTGGAAACATCCTCGTCATGGAAGCCCGCCTCAGTCCATCATCCAGTATTGATGCACACTGGAGAAAAATACTGGCTCCTTACGTGCTCACAGAATCCTGAAAGCTTAATATTATTATTTCTTTTGTTTTCCTTTTACTACTATTAGCTTATTATCTTTTTTTGTTACGTGTACATTCATATCCACCTTCTTTTTCTTTTCTTCCTTTCAAATACTTTGTACATGTATGTGTATATTATACCCTTATGGAATGTGTGGGATTGCACTCTCCTCCCCACATACTGAAATAAACACTTATTTATTTATTTATTTATTATTAAGTTGTAGAAGAATACGAAAATATTTTTTTACTTTTTAGTGCATTTTTTGAAGTCGTTTTTTTGTTTAGTTAAAATTTTTGTTTATTTTTTGATTTTTAGTGAATCTGAAGTAAACTAACTAATTTGTCTGAATATGGGTAGACCTACTAAACGTGCTGCTTGATACAGAGATTATATGACCCTAACGACGTTACGGTAGGTGACTCAAAAATCCGGATATATAAAAGATTCGGCCGAGTATCGTTAATTTTCTCCTAAGAATTAAAGAGTTCCGTCACTTTGTCATGGATTCCATACTCAGAACCGAACCAAACTCTCATAAAACTACCCTTGAAGTACACCCTTTCCAATAAAAAAAAGAATCATCGAAATCGGTTGGCGTGATATTGAGTTATTCGTCTGTTTGCCGCGCACATACTTATTGCAAATTTAAGACTTAGGTATATGGTTTTCTCATGGATGCCATTGTCAGAACTGGACCAAATTGAAATGGGACCGCACGGGAAGCACCAGCTTTCAAATAAAAAAGAATCATCAACATCGGTTCACCCAGTCGAAAATTCTGAGGTAACAAACATGGAAAAAAAATACCGTCGAATTGAGAACCTCCTCCTTTTTGAAGTCGTTTAAAAAGCGATAAAAGCATATTTATAATGATTAGTATAGATAGAAAAATTTTATTACTGACACTCAGGAATAGGTAAACCATGGGTAAGTCCTTTACTTCCTAATAGTACATTTAATTTAAAATTATCTGCATGCTAACTCTTAGTAATAAATTGTGATCTGTATTAATAAAGAAAGGAATCGACATTTATTTGAGGGAAATAATACATTTCTGTGAAATTAAAACAGAATTATGCACGCCAATGGATGAATTTTCATGTTTTAATGGCGTTTTTCATCACGAATAGTTTAATTTTTTGGTCCATCGTTTCCACTGTGGATATAAAATGGAACGTTGGATGTTTTATGCTGGTATAAATAAGTTGGACCACTCTACTATCAATTACTTATCCATCATGAAGAAAAATGATATCATGAAATACTTATTTGTATCTGACAATATTAATACCCTAGCGACTGTAAGGTTGAAATTTAAGAATCCGACTCCGAGTACAACTCTGACGCCGCGCCATATGGAAACCATTTGTGAATGTGAAGTTTGTCACAGAGCTACACTATCGTAGTAGAACCAAATTAAAAGCAAGTAGCTAACAATGCCAAAAGATGACGCCACTTACGTTAACAGGTGAGGAACGTCGGCTGGCAGACGTAAGTACTTTTGGATTTGCATTTTCATGAATCTCTCCAGTCTGGATATAGAATATATGTACGTGAAATTTGTGACTAAGCTACTGTCGTGTCGCCCGCTATCCGCAGGGCCTAGCAGCAAAAACCCGCTTCTAGTAAATTGATATTACCTCCTGTCGTTTTTAGAGCATATTTCATTACTATCCTATTTCAGCAACTTTATACGCATACAACGATATAAGCAAAAATTTACAGCCCAGACGTCAATCCACAAAAATCCGAGATGGAACCCAGAACTGTTTACCGACGTGCTGGAATGATAAAATCAAATTATAGCTTTGTCAAGCAGAGGCTCAATTCACAACTTGTGGAATAAACCTTAACACCACAAAATATTACACTACCGTGGTAGATATTGACTCCGAGACGCTCAAATGTCAAGGTTGAAAGCGACATCAATATGTACCAAACCCCGAAGAACAACCCCATCCAGCGACTAAAAGAATCAGTCTTGAAATCAGAAATATTTCGGAATGTTTCGTTGCTAGGTAAAACGTGTTGGGATATTTATCATTTTGAATATTTCTTTGTTAGATAGCAAGAAAATATCTTGGAATATTTCTTTACTACGTAGCAAGGATATATAATCAAAACACAGAAACGCACTAAAATTAGAGGAGATTTCTCCACTGAATAACGAATTAGATAAAATAAACTACCTAGTCACATAATGAGTCACACAAAACCTTTTGATCAAGTGTGTTGATATTTAGTGACCAATTAAGTGCCGCCAATTATTGTTATGACACCAAATAGGAAAAGAAAGTTGGTGCATACTTAATATGTTATTCACATTAGCAGATTGATGACTGACAACAGTACAATTTTTGGTAAAGGTCAATTATTGGAGAAGAGAAATTAGAGAAAGCCATTATGTAATTACGAATACTGTTTTAGAGCAAAATAAAGGTTATGGTACCTTGAGAAAGAAATACAGATTAGTGAAATAAATAATAATTAGAAAAATGAAACAATTCAACTTTGTATAAACCACTTACATAATGCGTAATTAAATAATATCGGTATTTTTTTGAGAAATACTAAAGATAAAAATACCATAAATTGACTAATTCTGGAATATATAAACTCAAATGCAATGATTGTCCCTCATTTTATATTGGAAAAACAACTCGTAATTTTGAAATCAGAATCAAAGAACATTTAAGGTGTCTTAATAATAATAATTTTTCTGAGTTCGCTAACCATATCATTGAAAATAACCATATTTGAAAAAAAATACAGGGATAAATATTCTTCATTTAATCATAAAGGAAAACGTTTAGATAACTTAGAAGCCTTGGAAATTAAAAAAATCCCTTAAAAATAATGAATCTATTATCAACAAACAAAAAATATTGTCTTATAGCCCAATCATGGATTTGTTCCCCTACCCACCCACTCTACATTAATACCTACCCACCCAATCTACATTAATAACTAGCAACATTGTTTAAAACTGTCAAATTAGTATAAGCTTTCCCTGAAGAAGGAACGTTTGTTCCGAAACCGGTCGGATTTACGCATTATATAAGTGGTTTATACAAAGTTGAATTGTTTCATTTTTCTATAATGGATAACCACAAAGTTATAGCTACATTCAAAAATATAAATAATAATTATTACTGATAAAACAAAATTAGTAAAATAAGGAATCGTACGTAATTTTTTAAAGTTTAACGTATCTATTTCTGGCTAAAAATGGTGGCGATGATAGATAAAATCCGGAACGAAAAAATTGTACAAATTACCATGACGCCAGAGCTCACTGTTTTAGAGCTGTGTTTGGAGAGATGGAAAGGCTGAAAGAGATATGTAAAGAAAGGTAAATGCAGGAAACCGCATTAATGGAGGACTGGTCGCGGTTGGCGCTAACAAAAAAATGTCCAAAGAAGAGAAGCTAGCAGTTCACAACGGAGTGTTGGTACCTTTACCTGATGTATGGCAGTGAGACAAGGAAGTAGCAGAGGAAGGATGAAATCAGATAGAATGCTGTAGAAATGAGATCCTCTGGGTGTATGTGGGAAAACCATATCATGAGACGTTTTGAAACAAAGACGGCAATCTCCGCCATTAGTTCAAAATGAGTTAAATATGGCGATGGATAGAGAAACTAAAAAACCATCGACAGCTGCAAAGAGTTCGGAGCATAAATGACTGTAACCCATACATATAAAAATAAATGCAGTTAGTTCTGCAACAAAAATGACAATTTCCATTGGGGTATTGCAGAGTACGGAACAAAACGGCAGTATCTCTGTGGACAACCAGAGAGACAGAACAAAAGCGGCAATCTCAATCTATTAATTGCAGATAACTAAATAATTTAAACAGTTAAATAGTAGGGCAAAAAAATTAAAAATACATTTTTTGCGTATGTACTCAAAATGAAATTAATTGGAGATTGTTTCAACACGCCTCACATAATATAATCATATATTAAAAGTGGAGGTTCGCAACGATAGAAAGGCTGTCGTAAGCGAAATGAATAAGATAAAGACATGGGGATGCCTGAGGATGACACTCGATACTCGAGTCGGGCCATTTTAAAAGTCAGAATAACAGAAGAGTATGTATGAGACGATGTATGAATGCGTATGAATCAAGGAGTGTGTGCCAAGACAGAGTTGTTTAGGTCTTCTCTGCCAACCCTGCGGCAAAACGGCATGACGGTTAGTTAGTTAGTTATTTTATCATACACCACGTTTCAGTTACGCCGTATGATACGTCATTGTCATTATGTGAAAAGCGGCGAGTTGAGTCGACGTTCGTTTAGCGTGGAGGGGGGAATGTAGCGGTGCCGACGACCTTTTGTGTGAACACTCAGGGTTCCTGTTAGCGCCTCTGTCACTCTCAAAACGACAACACTTGTTGAAGAATGAAAGAATTTGAACCGTGTCGCAAGAGTGTGGCATTTTATTCTATTCCTCAGCTCAAGACGTTAAAAGGTCTGCTCTTTACAAAAAAATAACAAAACATCTTTTAAAAAGAATTCCCACTAGAAGTTATTGCATAAAACATAATATAAGATAATTGTAAATATTGGTCGTATAATGATGATCTCTTGAAACGAATTTTTATTTATTTAATTTGTGTTATTTCATATTTAAATATTATAAAATAATGTGTTGCACCGATGTATATACAGTATGCGACATGATCCAGAGTCGCAGATATTATCAGTATCGCCTTTTTTACGTTAGATCCACACATGAGGCTGCGAGGAAAAACATTTCCTTCGGGGCCTATGTCATCTTTGGGGATGCAGTGTGGAGGTTTTTTTAAAGAAAGGAAGGAGAAGAAGTTCTGGGAAGGAAAAAGGTATGAGGGATGGGTAGGAATCTGGGGGTCAATGTGTCTAAAATAATGAATTTATCTCCCACCGCAATGCAAGGCGATGTGTCGAGAGAGTCTGGCTGAAGAGATCTATATTAGGTCTTTTTCAACCAAACTCTCCCGATCCGATCCGCCATGCAGTAGTATAGTAAACACATTGGCCGCCAAGACCTAGACAGACCTCACCCCATGAACCCGGGCACCTCTGCCAAGTCACTAAACGTAGCGAACCACTTGGAGTGACCAGTTATCCAATAAATGGTTCCCGGGGCGGCGGTAGGTACCCATACCCACCTCGCAAAAGATCGACCACCATTCAGAATCGAAAGGTTGCTGAAAATGTCTTTAGTCGTATTTGGTTACCACATCTGATTAGCCAGGTAATTCTCATCACTCCCTTAGCCTCACAATGTTGGGGATGCAATAGCCCTACTGGCTCCGAGCATTTGGGACTTGTGCGATTTTCACATTCAAATTAAAATAAAGCATATTTATAATAATGTCAGTTACCCAAGTTTGCCAACATATTACTTGAACACACTGCGGGAATAAATCCATTAGGAAAATTTCCACGATAAGTTAATAATAATATAAGAGTTTTGAATAATTTAACTTATTCATAGAATTTCCATTAAATTTCCCAGGAAAATTCAAAGTGAATAATTAGCAGGAAATTTTCAGTGCAATGCAATTACAATTACCTAACTATTATAATAAGAATTTTCCGACAAGATAGGGAGATTAAAATAATTATTTGAATTTTGTAGACTCAAAATGAAACTCGGAGCTTTAAGTTATTACCGCTAGATGGAGAATGACAGTGAAGAAGACAGTAGTTTCAAGGGAGTAATTATGGCAGAAGTAAATGAACGAAGGTGTCTGGAGAAACCCAGGAAGACGCGGAACGGTGTGGTGAATCAATGACTGGCATAATGAATAACGATCTGCGTAATAAGGCGGTAAGATCATAATTGGTTATTTAGTCAAGAGGTCATAGGCCCAAATACAAACGAGGAAAAGAAACGTATTTAAATTTATATGGGTTTGCGCACAAACAGAATTTAATTAAAATTAAATTGAATGAACTTAGTATGAGATTTTAAATACTGCTTGAATATACGTTTTGTATATGTAGCTTGATTTGAATATCCAAGTATTTACCAACCTTTATCTTCCTCGTCTCCTTCCTTTCACCGCACTTCCTTCCATTAAACTTCCATTGACCCCTGGTTTTGGTTAGTTAAGATTACATATACGCAATTTCATTCATATATTTATGAATGTCAATGAAGCAAGTAGGGTAAGAAGAGTGTCTAACGAGGGCGGCGTTAATTGGATATTTGTTGAAATCGACGGTTTTATTCGGAGTTCGATGAAATTTTGCACGCTTAACCTTCAAAACAAGAGGAAGATCACTGTCTACATGAGATGTCGAAAAACCACTTACATTTCCTTTTCCAACCCCTTAAAGCAGGAATTTTGATACTTATTGATGAAATTTTGCACACTTGACGTTTAAAATAAAGAGGAAAATTACTGTCGACATCTGATTTCGTAAAACTCTGGGTATAGCCAGGGCAACGCTGAAGTCTTTAGCCAGTACATCGATGTTAAGAAAGTCATATACCTACACAGGGTATAACAGCCCGAAATTTAACCAACGATTACTGAGCATATTTGAAGTCTACCTACAAAAAGTGGATGTCATTTTGTTTTCCGACGATATCTTTTTTCTATTAAAAACAAAAATATATATATTTCAATCACACGTCAAAACTGATCACACTCCTACACTTCGCAACTGGATCACGTGATATACGCCCCGTTTCGTGTGTTACGGTGCTGCGGAACGAGGCGGATTGCTAAACACGTAACCGCTGGGTTATACTCGATTTTATAGTTTTTAATTGAAAAAAAAATCATCGGACAGCAAAAAGACAACTTCATTTTTTACTCCAAAAATGCTCAGGAATTACTGGTAAAAAACCTTCGGGTACGCGCTGTCACACCCTGTATATAAACAAAATAAAAGAAAGAATCTCAACATAATGAGAATGCATTAGAAATACATATAACTTAAACATCTATAAAACAGCGGCGGGGAGTAACAAACAGAACTTCTATAAACTAAAAAGCAAAACAATAAATAAGGTAGTAGGTGAATAAATATGTTTTTACACTTACAAAAATATGTTCTTTTTGAGGAGTGGTCCATTAGAAAGGAAGATACAGTTATGATCCTTTTAAGAGTATGTTAATACTAATTTGCAAGTAATTTGATCTCTTGGGGGAAGATTTCAGACCGAGAAAACGCCAAGAATTATTCAAGATTACGTACGTATGAATTATGTAAAAACTTCAGTGTGTTCTCTTTCTTGCGGATAATAAAACCAGATTAAACGTGACTTAAATTCTACATAATTCATATTGTGTTTAAATCATACTGTGCTATCTAACCTGTCTGGAATTTACAAGTCTTAAAGTATTGAAAGTGTTGAAAAGGTAAAGTATTATAGCTTTCAACTTTAACTGTATTGTTTTTATGAGTATGAGCCAATTTTATATTTGCACTATTTAGAGCAGGTATTATAATGTGCGTTTGCATTATTAAACATGACTTCTTTTTAAATAGGTACCTCATTGTTGAGGATTGTAACCCTACTCCAATTTCCATGGTGGACAAAGTTCCTCAACTCCTCGCACGGACATATGAATATATCTGGACCTGCCCTAAGTGATAAAAACGTATTATTTCCCCCTCCCCATGGAGCCGGCTAGAGCTCCTCCTTGGAGCCAGCTGGGCTTACGAAAGCCTCGCTTGAATCAAAAAAAATGTGACGTCATCATTCTTGTCCTGACCAGCGTAGAGCTAACATCCATACATTTTACCAAATAAAACGGCAATATATGAGAGCTTGTGTTATACACCTACCTAGAACATAGCGAATGTGGGCGTTTCTCCAGTGAGCTCGTCACTTGTTACAGGGGTAAGTAAATTATGAAACATTTGTAAAAGTGTCTTAACTAAATACGGCAACAAAATATTGCTATGTGAATAGGGGCGAACCTTTTCGGGGCGAGCATTTGGCCTTCGCAAATATGTTATTAACGTGGCAAGCAATTCGCGCTCCCATGTAAAAAGGTCTATTCATTCAAAGCAGATTTTGCTTTTAAGAACTAAATGGTGATATTATAATGCAAGATGCCTATATACTGTCAGATTGATTTTTTAACGAATCACAGTCATCTTTCCCCTCTTCCCCTCCCATAGTTTGGTTTTACCCCTCATCTGTATCTTCTGGTCTATTGAATTTGGATGTCTATGACTCCTCGCAATTTTGCGCAGCGTGGAGAGCAGCGGATACCTCCGTACGTCACTCCAGCGGAATGGAGAACTTTCTCTGCTTCTTCTGCCTTCCACTTTGCCAGAGACTATGAGTTTCTCCAAATTGGAGTCCTTTTTTTGAAGTGAAAACTTCTTTAGCACAGTTGTGATTTGAAACTCGATGAAACAAAAAAGCGACACTAAAAAGAGACAAACTCGTACATCTTTAGGATTTAACCGTGAGAACTTGTAATTTATTTATTAAATGTGAATACCGCACAAGAGTCTCAATCGGTTATTTTACGACTATGTATGTTGAATGGCTGTGGAAGGGGAGGAGATTGGGAAGATGAAGATTTGAAGTACGTATCTGGTTGTTAGGAACTGGTCACCAAATATGGCTGATGCCATTTCAAACAATGAAAACGTATTCAAATCAACGCCGCAAATCTTTGAGTACAAGGCACCACAAAGTTACGATAGTGAGCTCTGGCATAATGAAATTTGAACAGTTTTTTCCTCTAGGAGTTGCTAGGTAAGTGTAACTGTTTTCAACTCAAATCAGAAATTTCATCGTGCGCTACGGGGCTTTAAATCATTCGCCATGATATGACAAAACTCACCTCATAATTTTAATTAGGTAGGTACCTACCTGCTTTTAAAAAATATTGCCTACACAAAAGTCTCAAAATACTTAGCATGTTCAGACGTAAAATAAATTTTCAACCGACGAGCAGGTCAGAAAGTGGTTCTGAAGTGGGAGAAGGAGCTGGCGGAATTCTTCGAGGAGGGCATAAAGAAACTTGTACCACGGCTCACCACATGCATTGAACGGGACGGCAATTATTTGAAAAAATAGTCAACAAGTGTATCAACAAGAATATCAACAATAACCTGTATTTTATTTTCAAATACACTATTTCAAAAAAAATAAAAAAATCGGTACACTTACTTTCTGAAAATGCCTCGTACATCTGCTGATTACGATATTTTTAGGTATTTGTTGTTAACAAACAATAATACACTGTTGTTAAGTAAATAAAACTATTAATACGATGAAAGTTTAATAGGGTATTACTTTCATTCGAGCAGAACAAAGGCTTTATTGTAAATAATATCTTACGAGAAAAGATAAACACGTTTTAATGGAACACGTCGTCCCATTCTCCGCATTTGTCGTGTCTTGGAAGTAATTAAATAAGGGAGAAAGACAAGCTCGGAAATGTGCCGAGAAGGGATGTCAGTACAACAATATGTCGTCAACATAATATAACAAGGTCCCTGCCTAAACCTATTATGTTATAAGCGACGAGGAAAGAACAAAATAACATACTAGGGCCAGTCAATAAGTAATGCCTCCTACTTTTTTTCTCCTTTAATTGTCAAGTAATAAAAAATGCAATTGCAGGGGTCGAAAACCACACCATTGACGATTAATTTGTTACTTATCAACATAATCTCCGTCCATTTCCACGGCTTCGGTCCATCTTTTAACAAGGGCATGTATCACAGTGTTGTAAAAAGCACTGTCATATCCAGAATACCATCGCCATAACTTTCCCCGCCGATCACACGGTTTTGATTTTTTTTGTCCTTGGTGAGTTTGTGTGATGCCATTCCATTGACTGCCTCTTTGATTCGGGTTAAACAAAATGAACCCATTTTTCGTCTCCGGTCATAATTTTTTCCAGAAAATAAGAGCTGCAAGTGTTGTGAGGCCATTTTTTTCTTGTTTCTTTATTCTGGCCGGTTAAGTTTCTTGGTGCCCACCTTGCAAAACTTTTGTTGAAAAATCAGTTGTCGAATAATCGTCATTTTTTTTTATTTTTTTATTATTTCATACAATTTTTGAAAATACACTTTTATGTTTTTTTCTTGATTACCATACTAGGCTAATGCCCGTGTTAAACACTGTCTTTACTGAGGGAGAGAATGCGACAACCGTAGTTATCTGGGGTCACCACGAATGAGTGCAGTGGCTACAATCGACGGCCTGCGCCACTCCGCTTTTCCTCAGCCAGCGGTATTTGTCCTTCAGCTTCGTTACAGTAAGAACACATCGTGTAGCAGTGCTGATGTCCACTGTTGCATCATGGTACACATTTTTCAGTCTTTCATGGATGTGAATTTTTGCGTTTCACCTTCTGGAGTCAAGAATCAATCACAGAACGCTATCTATTACGAACATCAATTTCGGCCATTCTCAAGCGACTGCAGTGCTGCCACCTGTTGACGCAAAAAATTTCTATTGCAACAGATTGTGGAAAAAGGTTTGAGGAATAGCAAAAAAATCAAAATTTTCACTTAACTAACTTTATTTAAGTAGAAAAAAATAGGAGGCATTACTTATTGACTGACCCTCGTATAAGATACTACAAATAAGATTTTTAAAGCCGGTAAATTGTGAGCGGTTGTTTTCTGGGACGCTTTAGAATTACATGATAATCATACCCTATAAAAAATTGGCGAAATTATACAGCGCATCATCATTACATAGTATAAAATGAAGTCGCTCAAAATGTATGTGCGCATTGCGCATAGATCTTTTAAACTACGCAACGGATTTTCATGCGGTTTTCACCAATGGATAAAGTGATTCAAGAAGGTTTATATGTATAATACATGCTTATTACAGTAGAGAAAAGCCGAGAAATTCAAATATTCAATTCAGGCAGCGGGCAGCGGGCAGCTGGCAAGCGGGTGGTGTGGATTTTATAAAGGTTAAAGGTCTGCTAGTTATTTATAAAATATCATCTCAAGCACGACGTACGAAGCTAGAAAAAAATATAATATTAACTTCTGAGTTCCGGCATCCCCTTAATAAAGAAATGGTTTCTCCCTGCGTGTCCTTTCTCATTTGTACCGTTCCCCTTTCACCTCCCTTTCTCCTCCCATATCCTTTTCCCTTCACGCGTTCCCCCTCCACCTTCCCCGCCTTCCCTCTCCCCTCTCCCACTCCCTCCGTCCCGCCAACCCCCTACCACTTTCCCCTCCCAACCCACGCGTTACACATATTTAGTCCCGGTATATTCAGTTTTCAAACAGCTCGCGTGCCGCCACCTACTGCAATTTTTTTATACAAATTTTGTTTTTTCATATATAACAAATATTATTTTTTTATATTATACTCGTAAGAACAATCAATCAAATTTGGTACCTAAAATAGGTAGATACCTATTTAAAATAAATAGAAGACCGATATATCGATATTTTTTCTGGATATATCGACGTCGATATTGATATATTAATAAATATCGATACATCGATATATCGATATATTTTTTCACTTTCGACATCCCTAGCCTAGTTCATTAATAAACCGTTTTAGAGAGTAGGAAATAATTCATTACAGCAACGATTAACAGGGAACATTAAGATTTCGCTTTACTTGAGATGGAGTATCTTTGATTTTTCTGGGGAAATGGCCTCTTGCAATCATGGAGTAAGTTTTATTAAAGAAATGATAAGCTGTTTGCTAACCCATCACTATCAATAACAAGAAAAGGAAAAAAAATACATCTCTCAAAGGAAAATAATGGAATAGTTTTTGCAAGAAATTTCCGTTCATATCATGAAAAAATATACAAACTTATATATGGTGTTGTAAGAAATGAAGGAGCAGAAAGAAAATAGAAAGATCAACCTTTGGAACGATTTATTTACTAAAAAGAACTTAGTAATTTAAAGCAAAATATAGGTACTTAATTGTGGTCTCTGTTTAGTGTGTGCATTCTGCACCATTCTGAAATGGCATGCAAAACTATTGTGTACTCGTACATTAAAATTAGCGATTAAAAAATTCACACGAATTAGTAACCTCCGTGTTATCCTTATCGTTCAGACATTTAGCATAAAATTATGTGCCGTTTTAAGCAGAGTAGGTACATCTCATTTGGTAACAAATAATGCTGCGTATGCATTTGCGAAACGAAGCAATGAGCTGAATCGCGCTAATTGCGGTTATTTCGTTCCTTTTCCATAATTCGTGGCTCGGCTCGCGTGTGTATTCGTAGTCTAACAAGCTAATTAATTTGGGAGGCGGGAATGGGTACCGCCGCCCCGGGAACTTTTATTGGATAACCAACACCTCTGCCATAGGTCACCCCAAGTGGTTCGCTACGTTTGGTGATTTAGCAGGAGTGCCCGGGTTCATGCGGTGAGGTTTGTCTAGGAGAATGACAAGGACACACTGAACCCCAGATTCTTACCCACCCCTTAAACCCTTTTCCTTCCCAGAACTCTCCTCTCTTTCCCTTCCTTAAAAAACCCTCTACGCAACATCCCGAAAGATGAGATAGGCCCTGAGGGAAACTATTTTTGTCAGGACCTCCTGTGTGGAGCTCATATAAAAAAAAACTAATATGGCAAAATGGTAGATATACAATATGTATAAACATTCTTGAAAGACGTACGTGTGCGTTGTTTCCACACGTGTATCAGAAATTATAGGATGAGTAATTTTGAACCCGTGTATTATGTAATACAGACAATACAGATTACAACACAGAACTATCCAATCAAGAAGACAAAGCATCACCAAGTAATAATCACAAATTTGGTCCATCATTACGTAAATTTTCATGTTGAGACAATGTTCAAATGATTAGGCATCCTTGGTAGATTGTCACGATCATCCAAACTATTAAAACCGTTTTACAGCTTGACACACTTAATTTTGCAGTGAGGTAGACACTCAATATGGAGGCGTCTACTAATATCTACAGGAATTCCTAAAACTGAAAAAATCTAACTAATATACATGAGAATCAAAGTGTTGACGAATATCTACAGCTCAAACTGTTGATTAATATCTATGAGAACCAAAGTGTTGACGAATATCTACAGCACTGGCAGAGGTTGGATTTGCAATTATGTATAGCATATTGGAATAACGTAATATTGCGTATGCAGTTTAAAAAACTTAATTTATGTAAGTATGTATGTAAAAATCCCTAATATCGGACTATTGGACACATTTAGCTGATTAGTCCAACCTACGCTCTGTAGATATTAGTTCAACCTACGCTCTGTAGATATTAGTCAACACTCTGAAGTTCGTAGATATTAGTTCAACATACGAGCTGTAGATATTCGTCCGACATACAGGCTGTAGATATTAGTATCTGGAGTCCTCAATATTACCCTGGTGAAAGATAACCATACCGAACTGAAACAGTGCTAGAAATGGCCTTAGCCATCTTTTTTGACCAGATGAGAATAGCCAGGTACTTCCACAACCTTCATCTTACCCATCTCCTTCCCATTCCCTTCAGCTTCACAACAAACCTAAATTATGGATGCTAATGTCCAACTGGCAATCGGAGGCAGTCGGGGCTCTTGTGCGGTATTCACCCCTTGGGCAGTTTTGGGTGATATTCTTCACAGACAACAAACACCCGTTGTCTTTTTGGGAAACATAACGCCTAGCCTTACACGGTCTCACAAAAATTATGCCATCTCATTCTGTATTATGGTGAGATATATTATTTGAACAGTGTTAGAAAGAGAGAATACCGCACTCTCAGTGTGCATACATAATTTTACCATTGATGCTCCCGAAAAATTTAAAATAATTGTACGAAACAACATTTAGCATTTGAAAATATTTCTGAACGTTTGCAAATTTAAAAAAAACATACACTTTTTATGTAAAATGAAAATAAGTAAAGTGACAATAATTTTTATAATACCTTTGTTTAAATAAATGTTTTTTTTTTATTTCCTGTAAAGTGGCTATTACAGCTTACCCTTACACGATAAAAATCAACGGTAAGCTACATTAACTTTTGTTAACGGTAGAAGAAGTCGGGGACGCCCGAGGAAGACGTGGCACGACCAAGTGAATCAGATACTTGAGTCGAGCCATGCGAAGAGTCGGAATAATAGAGGAGCATGTATGAGACGATGTATGAATGTAAACGAGGCAAGTAGTGTGTGCCAAGATCGAGTTGTTTGGCCGCCCGTCCTCTCTGCCTACCCCTGCGGGGAAATGGCGTGATGGTTAGTTAGTTAGTTTTTAGTTGAGCTACTTTAAAAATTTTATCTATATTTTATTAAATGAAGATAATATAAGCGAAACTCAATCGAAAATCTGGAAACAGAAAAATCAGAAAAAGATATTGACACCTCTGGGACTCGAACCCAGGACCTCTTGCTTTCCGGGAAAACGCGCTCGAGTCCCAGAGGCGTCAATATCTTTTTCTGATTTTTCTGTTTCCAGATTTTCGATTGAGTTTCGCTTATATTATCTTCATTCAATTAAATATAACAATTTGAGGTTTTACTCATAGGGTTAAAATAAAAATTAAAAAAAATTATCTATGTTTGAGTTCAAAATTTAAAATCTTTAATTGCATTTGTGGATTTGCAACATTATTCCTCTGCTTTTCAAAACAGCATTTTATTTTGAAATACTTAAAAAAACCGCGAATTTATCTTGAATCGAATGTGATGCGAAAATATTTTCCACGCAATCTGCATTTTGACAGTTCACTCTAGGGGTAAAAAAATACACATTTTTACGCTAGTTCTTCCTTTGACCGCCTGCAAAGTAATGTATGCCAAGCTGTAATCAGGTCATTCGTCAATTGTTTGGGTTTAAATGTAGGTACTTACTGCAATCGGCCTCGTCAGTGCCGTCCACACAGTCCACCGTCATGTCACAGCGGTAGTGCGGGGGTATACAGTACGTCTTGTTCCAGACATACTGCCCGCAAGACAACTGACCCGGCTCGCATTCAGGAGGAGCTGAAAAGATAAAAAAAAATCATTAAATTATTCGTGTTATTACATTAGGTATATTGTTAAGTCGGGTTATTTACACCATTTATAACTCAAGAACGGTTGGACCGATTTTTATGATCTTTGATTTGCCAATGCCAACTTTACAGTGTGTTTTGACGAGAGGTTTAAAAATGCACGTTTTAATATATTTTTAAAAACTCTGCGTTTAATATTATTAAATAAAACTTATATATTCAGAATCACCATTCATTGGTCTGTATGAACATATTTTTTTAAAGCCATAATATTTTTCACTGGAGTTCCTTATTCCAAAAATTCAAAAACGTCAAATGTCAATGCGCTGATTGTTTTGCTTTTAATCTTAAATATATAATGCTGCCCTTCTTTCTTACACACTAAATGTCAACAGTCGAAAATGAGACAAACGGTGAACGTATGTCTGCACCCCTCCAAAGGAAAAATACAATAATTATAATAAATTTCCCTCACACGTATAAAGAAAATGAAACGCAATTCCCACAAGTAAGTGAAAAGGTAAGAAAATCACAAAAAATATAAATCCGTACACAACGCCATCTCTGATACTGACAAAAACAAAACACGCAGCTGTGCATCGATAATTGCTTCAATGTGTAGTTTTTAACTTAATAAAAAAAACTGAATTTAATTCATCTAATAAGTTAACATAACAGTTATCGATTCTGAGGCGGTACGAAATTCGCAGGGTTAGCAGGTTTGAAATAAAATTGATGTTCAACTAGCAGTTCTGTGAACAGTTAGTTGGGCTGGTTTTATAACCATCCGTTCGTCACGCTTGATACCATTTTTAACTAATATTTGGTCTACCGCTTGATTTTGCCGTTTTATAAACATTCGCAAGGCTACCGGTCGGTTATAGAGCAGTTAATGCTTTACGGATCGAATTTGGCCAGTTAAATGGTGAACGATCCGTTTGCTGACGTTTTTTGATAGTTTTAAGAAAGAAGTTGTTCTCGGCGATCAGTTATTTTTATTATATCGAAATCAGTCAGTAACGCCAGCCCAGCTTTATTTCTTTTAAATATTCAAAAATATTATTATTCAATTTATAAAAACAGTTTATTTATGAACAAGTTCGGCTACTTATGTAATTATCATTACGCGTGACAGCCGTTTCGCCTAGTTTGATAATGCCTTCAGAAGGCGAAATAGCTGTTACGCGTAATAATAATTAATAACTACATAGAAGAACTTTTTTTACAAATAAACTGCTATTTTTTAAAATAATTGAATAATAATATTATTTATAAATAGAATAATAATATTCGAAAAAATATTAAAAAGGGGTTTTACAAATCAAAACTTAAAAACAATAAAAAAGTTATTATTAAAATTACGTTTCTAAGGTCTGGGATCTATGCTATGGCGATTTCACAGGTATCTCCAAGTCGACGCATCCGTATAACAATGCAAGTAGTGCATTGTTATATGGAGAGTGACCCAAGTAATAAAACTTTCGGACTAAATGTAACCGATGACCGCAAGTAATGCACATTTGTTTATAATACGTAAAATAAGATAACGAATGGATAGCGGTCCGTTAACGAAAAACGGTTCATTAAGTAACTGAAATTTGGTTCTTCGTTTATAAAACCGGCCCTAAGGGCCGGTACAAAAAAGGTTAGCGTACAAAAAAGGATGCTTCTATTTTTTTTTTATTAAAAAGGTACCTAAATCAAAACTAAAATTTTCTCTGAAAGCATAAGTTTTTTATGCGTAGATACTTAAATATCGAAATACATTATAAAGCACATTTTATTTTATTTTACCCTTCAAGGGTATTTTAGGTATTTTATCATTTCAAATTATGGAGTAAACGTGCAAATTTCAAAATTATATGGAACATTGGAGTAGAGTTCTGATTTAGAAGAGATGAGATGTTGAATTTAGGGGAGGTAATTTTAGATAAGGCTTGATAAAAGAGGGGATATTTGTTTAGAGAGGGACAGCCAAAAAATTTGTCATCTAAAGTTCCCATTTCTAAACCACAGAAATCTGGGGGGTCGAGCACGTTTACATTTTGTTTATTTCAAACTAGCTGAAATACCCGGCGTTGTCCGGACTTTATTATGGGATTAAGCGGTACAAATTATCCATTTAAAATAATATATAGTATATTTGCGGCACGTTCCAGAGTGGAGGATACTCTCAGTATCGCCCTGCTTTAAGACCACCATTCAGAATTGAAACGTTGCTTGAAATGGCATTAATCGTGTTTGGTGACCAGATCTGAATAGCGAGGTACTTCCCCACCTTCCTCTTCCCTATTTCCTTCCCCTCCCCACTACCTTCAGCCTCACAACATACCTCAATTGGGGATGCCATAATCTCACTGGCTTCAGATGGGAGCAGTTGGGACTCTTGTGCGGTATTCATATATAAAAAAGCGGTGGGAAAAGGAGATGAGATAGACAGTGTGCTTCCTCTTGTTTTAAAGGTCAAAATAAGGAAGAAAATGGATAAGGAATTAGAAACGTTAGCAAAAATAAATGTATAAGCTTGTGCTAAATAAACAAAATAAATAAACAACACTGCCACCATTTTGAACCGGAACCGGAATGCCACAAAACATGTTTACAGACGGATGAAATGTCGAGTTTTTCGGGATTTCGCTACGCTCCACTAGGGATGTCGAAAGTGAAAAAAAATATCGATATATCGATATTTATTAAAATATCAATATCGACGTCGATATATCGAGGAAAAAATATCGATATATCGGTCAAAAATAATAAAATTTTAATTTTAAAATAATAGTGTATTCAGCTTTATATTATCAATAGTAATTTTTACACACAATGAGCTTTTTTTAATGTACAAAAACCTCAATAAAAATGAAGGTATTTTTATCAGTATTCATTTTTATTAGGTAATAATTACAAAAATATCAAAAACTAAAAAGCTGTCTTCTAACTTACATGTAAACTGAGACGCATACAAAGTTTGTATGCATCTCAGTAACATTCTATTGGCGTATTAATCTGTCAAAAAGGACTTCGTGTTTGGAACAAGGTATAATCAATAATCATAGACAATTGGGAACCAACACATAGGAGTGGCGTAGAAAAAATGGCGAAAAATAGCATACATTTCTATGTATGTACCTACACACATGAGATAGTATTGGTGATCACAAATACTAATGCATAGACAATAGATTTGTAAGCTATTAATAGTTAAAATTTCAACCGCCAGATGTCGTGACTCAATACAGTTACTTTTTCCGTTCGTTCCTATACGGTTTTGGATTCGAGTGACTTTAGATACATAAATTTCAAAAAATATCGTTTATGATACAATTTTCGATATTGGATATTTTGTATCGATATATCGGATCAAAATAGCTTTGTACTAGCTTCGTTTCTTGGTGGGTAAAGTAATTAAAGATTTATTTATGGTTTATATTGTTACAAATCATACTTAAATTACCCATCTGGTCACTAATATGATATTTTTATTTCTTACTTTATTATGATATTTTAGTCTTTTAAATGTAGTGTATTTTAGTATTTTGTGTGTAAAATCACTCAAATTTATAAAAGTTAACCTCAAAACAGGCCTAGTCCTAGTGAGGTTAATTTTGTTTTTTATGTAAACATAAAAATAAGAGTGTATGGTGAGAAATTAAATAAATAAATAAATAAATAAAAAATATATCGGCTAAAAATATCGATGTATTGAATTCAAAATATCGATATATCGATACTTTTTCAACAAGCCTACGCTCCACCCCAAAATAATATATGAAAACATATAACCATAGTTTGTATTTTTAAAACACAAAATCCATAAATACATCACCGCAGAAGATTGGATATTGCATCCATCCATTTAATTATTTCGAAATAAAAACCTAAATTTATCTTCGTTGCAAAATATTCCAATTTCCCTGCACCCAGCGTAACTTTGACGCAGCGCATTATATGCACATTGCACATTGTGTTTGCATTGCGTACGGAATACGAGTTAAATATTCAATTCCGCTTTCCGCGAGCGCAGCGCCTCCGCAAAATACGGAAAAATAAAGCAAGACGAAACGCCGTGATGTCATTATAAAAATGGCGGCTGAATAAAGACGAATAATTTAGAATGCACAAAACTTCCAGGCAATGTAAATAACTTCCGCACTTGGAAATACTCGTATTCCCGTCAGACTTGGCAACGAATTTTCAACTCACCGTATGTGAGGAAATAACTTTAACGCCATTGCCATCCTAGTTCTACAAAACAGACACAAAGGAATGCAGAACATCTTTATCTCTGAACGGTGGCGCTTTAAAATAATATTATATCCAAGGCACCGTTATTACGAGTTTATGGTGGCCATTGCTAAACTCCTAATGGGGACGACCGCATCTCCAAAAATTAATTCACGTTTTTGAACCGTGATTATATTTTATTAATATTTTCTAAATTCTGCGAAAAACGGCACATCGGTGTTTATCATTATTTCGGCTCTGCAACCGGGCTCGAAAAGAAGAAGATGGAGAGATACGAAATTACGAATGTTAGAGGAGAGCGCTAACATTTACAGCGACAAAATCGATGCGAAAATTGCGAAAATGTTTAATAAAACAAGACTCGTTTAAAATAGAGCAAAAATCTCGCGGGCATTATCTTAAACAGCATTTGAAGAAACTCTGTGAATTTTTTCATACATATAACGTGTAAAATAACTGAAACAAACGTGTTTATAATCATTTTTGGAGCAAACTTTGCGATTTTTTTTCTATCGAGGGAATTTTATATAATTTGCGTTTCAGCGCGGGCAAAGTCATATATTTTTTTAAGAGCTTTAAAACTTACCGTGTTTAAGGGAAATATATATGTAATAAATCGGTAGAAATTCGGGTTGCGGGCCCGGAATGATTTTTACTAAAACATGAAAATAACAAACTTTAATAAAATGAAAAAAACATTACTTTGTACAACACCACTTTATAATCTTTAGATACTATTGACATGTTTCAAAAACAAAGTTTGAAAAACAAAGAAAACTTTGTTTTTGAAACATGTCGATAATATAGATTATATGGTGGTGTTACACAAAGTAATTTGTTTTCATTTAATTAAAAATGATGCCACAAAGTGTGTTTGCTAAGTTTGAAGAAATAACAAACTTTGTTTACATCACCATTTATTTATTTTGCTGTTATGTTCATGCTTCACAACAAATTGAAAACTTTGCCTGTTTCCTATGCACCACTGACTTCATTGTAACGTATTTGTAGGTAATGTTGCAGCCTGCAGAACATCTTAGAAAAGTATAATCCATGATTTGATTCCATTGCCAGAGGCAATAATGTCAAATTTAGCAAGCAAAGACAACCCTCAAATAAATAAATAAGAAAACTTATGTAATTACTTAATTTTTTTTATAAAATGTCAAATCGGTTCAATGAGGAAATAAGAAATAGGAGATATGATAATACAACTCATGTATTTATTTTATTTTTCCATGTGTACTATTTTGCGAAGTTCTTTAAAACTTGCTTTAGAATAAACTATTCATGATTAAGTTAATAATAAAATCAACATAATAAATACACATTCCTCTATAACTACTTGCAAAGTACCTTAAGCTCTTCTGTTTTACCATTATTAAACTAAACTTATTAACTCCTTTTAATGTTCAGTTTATTATGTTACTAGCAAACCCGGCCACACGTTTCTGTGGCAAACGAAACACAACGCCATTACCCAACCTTTATAAAATCCACACCACCCGCTTGCCAGCTGCCCGCTGCCCGCTGCCTGAATTGAATATTTGAATTTGCCGGCTTTTCTCTACTATAATAAGCATGTATTATAGATATAAACCTTCCTCTTGAATCAAATATATTATTTTTTATTTATATAATAATATAGTTAGCGATCGCCACTAATTATACAATGCTTGCAATGCAACACTGGATATTTGAAAAGGAAAAATCAAATACCTACTTACTCTAGGACATCTATTTTCCAATTTCTTCCGTAGGTAGAACGAATTTCTAAAGTGACTATAGTGCGGCCCGCCAGCCGTTTTAAATCGCACAAAAATATGTTTTCTTTGAATTTCTCGGCTTTTCTCTAATATAATTTACATGTATTATACATATAAACATTCTTCTTCAATCACTCTATCTATTGGTGAAAACCGTATGAAAATCCGTTGTTAGTTTAAAAGATTAACGCGCACATACATTTTGAGTGACTTCATTTTATACTGTGTAATGATATACTACATGCTTATAATTATACTCCTGAATAACTTATGTATCTATAATAATGTGATACTGTAAAAGCCTTCAAGGCGTGAATAAAGAAATAAATATCACAAGGGGGAAATTTATAATTGTTGATGTTTTGAGCGTAAAGTAAAAATATGATGAAATGAAGAGTTGTTTTCCCAAAGATTAATAAACAAATAATAAAATTTCCAAAAGTGATGGATATGGAAAACTACATATTTTTTTAATAACAGACCTAAAATAAAACCATTTCCACGAATTACTTCGTAGTTCACACCCTGTCGATGGCGGGTGTTAGGCTTACGATTAAAATGTTGGTTCACGAACTCGATTTGCTAATGAGTATTTTTTCTACGCAAAGAAGGGACGCATTTCTGTGAAATGTTAATTTAGCAAACGAAGGTAATTAAATTAAATTTCATAAAACCGAAATATAAAGCGGTAAAAGCTGGTAAAAGTTGGTCCGAAGAGTCCAGTGGCGGCGGACTTTCGGGCCCGATGGAAATGTAGAAATGTATAAAATTAATTAAGTGACCCTTGTATAAAAACAGTTCCCACGTGTGCATAAAACTTAACCGGAACAAGGGTACTCCGCGGGGTTCATAAAAAGGCGTTTCATTTTATTTAATTACACTCGTAAAATAATTAAAAGCTTTTGCTGGATGTAAAATAAACACTCGGATTGCTGCGACAGCTGACGACATGTTGTTTTTGTGTTCCAATTAATTGGGGAATATCGCGTGGCCACGCACACGGTTTTAAGTGGGTGAGTGTAATTGTGTTAATCCAGGTAGATAATTATTCATACTACTTTTATAAATATGTACGATGACCACATTGACGTCACTTTACAGTGAATAAAACAAAATTGAAGCCCAAAGACATCTATTTGTTTTAAATCAAACCCGAACGTAATATGAAGTTAGCAACTCGTATTTACCCAACTGACAACTATCACCTAATAAAAAATAACACAAACAAATAAAAATATTTATTTCATTTATTTATTTTGAAAACATTACATATTACATCTTTATAATGATCTTTGGCTGTCCAACTAGGCAATTTGCCCGTTTTAGAACAGTCTAAATGTGCAGATTTTTTACATGTAATTAGTGTGTTCACTATAATATTACCCTTTACAAATATAACACTTGATAAATAATATTAAGGTTTTGATGGTAGACACAAGAAGTTACTCTATAAGTGTAAATTATATATTTAACAATAAAAAAATAAAAAAAATGTAGAGAAGGGAAATAAAAAGAACATTCCAAAATATATAAATATATATATATATATATACTAGCTGATCCGGCGAACTTCGTACCGCCTCAGAATCAAAAACTGTTGTCAACTTATTAGCTGAATTGATCTAAATTGTTTCTCCCTGCGTATACCATACCTTGATCTAAATTGTTTCTCCCTGCGTATCCTTTCCCCTCTCGCGTTCCCTCTCCCTCTCCCCACTCCACTTCTCCCCTTCCCCCGTCCCGCTAACCCCCCTTCCTGATTCCTTTCCCCCCTCCCCCCTCCCCCTTCCCCCCTCCATAGGTTCACAGTTCAATATTATACCCCTTACAATATTGCTGCAGTTCTTTCAAAATAGGAGAATTCGTTCCATACAAAATGTATGGGGAAAATAATTTTCTTCGGAGTGGAACACCCTTTACTTTTAGGGGTATGAAAAATAGATGTTGGTCGATTCTCAGACCTACCAGATAAGCACACAAAATTTCATCAAAATTGGTCCAGCTGTTTCGGAGGAGTATGGTAACAAACACCGTGACACGAGAATTTTATATATTAGATATTTTTTTTTTTAATAAACATATATGCTTTTCAACCATTCTAAGAAATTTTAGTATTGATTTTGATGAATTAATCAACTAGATAATTAAAAAAATGCATAAAAGAAAGTAGAGAAAAGAAAATGCAAAGAAAAATTTAAGCAGTTTTTGAACTTACTTTGTAAAAAAATAATATTAAGGTAATACCAATATAACACCAGTATATATGAAATGTCAATAAAAAGAAAACTTAATGACTGTTGTTTAGCATATTTTCGCTTTCAGCTCTCCCCAAGACAAGAAGCGAATCATTTACCAAAATAAGCAGAATGCTCTCACTTTTTGATTTCCAAGCATCGGGTTTAAGATTAAGCAATTTAGGGCCAAATACGAACATTGTCCTTGAGCTAAGGATGAATACGTGGTGGGAGAAACTACTGGGTTCCTCTTTGCATGTCTGGTGTCGTGATAATTGTCGATGGACAATGGTGTAGTGGCGCCGCTGTTTTTGGGTTTGTATTATGATTTTCCTCGTATATATTTTAAACAATATTTTACAAAAATAAATAACTAAAATACTTTTGGCCGTGAAAATCCAAAATGCGGTATAATATTTTCAATTTTTTAATACTAACTTCTACACTTTATTAAAATATTTTCCTGAGGCCCTCAGGAAGATAATTTCCCTCAGGGTCTATATCATATAGAACAAATATATCGATAACAATTGATAATCTATATAAATAAAAATGAATCGCCGAAATATAACGACTGCACCAAATTGGATAATTATTTTTTTGTTGTGTTCGTTATGGTCAGGACAAGGTTTGTATAAAACTACTGGTGAGCTCCGGCATAACGAAATTTGTATAAAAAAATGCAATAGGTGACACGCGAGCTGTTTGAAAACTGAATGTACAGGGACTGAATGAATGGAATGCGGGAGGGTGGAACTCGGGAGGAGGGTTTGCGGGACGGGGGAAGCAGGCGAGTCGAGTGGGGAGAGGGAAGGCGGTGTGGGAACGCGAGAGGGAAGAGGGAAGGGGACGCAGGAGAGGAGAGGGGAACGGGACTGGGAATGGGAAAGGACACGCAGGGAGAATTTTTTCTTTATTAAATGGCATAGCAACGCATGCCGGGAACCAGCTAGTTATTAGTTATCAATAATGATGAATTCCAACATTGAGTTCTTTGTGAGAACTTTGAACAATTGATTAAAAAGCTTTTGAACAAACAATAAATTTATAACATATTTTGCATAGGATCTATTATTATTTGTACTTGACTTTAATCAAATAAAAGGAAAACCCATCCGCGAGCATTGAACACAATGAACAAGAATCGACTAAACACGAAATAAATTAGATGGAAGCGCCATGCCACAAAGAAAAGCTTCAAAAAGGTTCGCGGGTTAGGAACACATGGCCGCATTCAGACGAGGAGAGAACAGCGGCGGGGGGTGACGGCGAGCAGGGTAGGTGTGGGCAGAAAGACCCGTCCTGTCAATCACGCGGTGTGAAGGGTTGCCGCTTCCGCAAACACAGAGCGTATTATGTACCCATAATACAGGGGTACGGAACTTTTTTTTTAAATCACGAAACCATATTGCACCTGAACAGAAACAGGGTTACAAAATTAAAATAACACAAACATACATACTTTTTAAACATACTTTTTTAGAAAAGGCTATTTACCAGTAAAGCACTCTTGGGGTTGAAAAACTAAACGACGCTCATAAATCTGTATATTTGTCATAATTATTATTTATTAAAAAAATATATATATATATCATAAAACAGTAATAAAAAAGATATAGAGATAAATTTCAAAATTTATTACTTCTATAACTTTATTACTTCACTTTGTGAATTTGTGATTCTTTTAATGAAAATAAATTAGTTTGTACATACCAATATTTAATCAAAATAATATAAATGTTTCGAAACCAATGGTTTCTTCGTCAAGATAAACGATAAACGTAAAGAAATTTTAAAAAAGGGATAGACAATCGAGTAACCTACCTATAGACAAAAAATATTACAACGAAAGGTGAATTTAAAAAATACATTTTAAAAATGTCTTTTTGTGATTTTGGTGCTCTCTATTATCATCAGTGCAATCTTTACGCTGCAGGCTGTAACGAGGTTTTCAAATGGTGAAATTTGTTGTTAATACCTAAGTATACTAGAATATTAAGTATCATATTATGATAACTCAAAATAATATATTATTGCGGTTACATTAGGATACTCTTAAACCTATTCATGTTTCTGACAAATCTTGACAAATGCGATATGTTAAATTCGAAATTGCTATGGTTGAGAAAGATGGACATTGAGAAAAATTCACCGGGCGCAATAACCTGAGAAGAAACCCACCAAAGAGTAAAAAAGGTAACAAACCAGAAAGGTTACAATTTTGAATAAAAATGTGAAAAACATCTCGCTTTCCGTTGGTCTGCTTCGCGTCGCGTTGTATTGTGGACCTATAATCGGATGTGAAAGCAACCAAAAATCGTTAATAATAAAAAAAGTTTAATGTTTTCCTTCCCTGGTATACAGCGTAGCAGGTTATTGGCGGATATTGTGTTAATATTAGCTTAACTTTGAGAGGCAACTGCAATGCGCATACCCAAACTGACTCCACGGTTTACAGAAAATAACTTTGTGGGTGCTCGGTTTATTAATTATTATTAGTATGGGTTCACTCACGAATTAGAGTTATCTTAAAACGTAATAAACATATTGCACATCAGCAAGAAGCTTAGAGAAAAAAAACACGCTTATGGTTTTTAGTCGATGTCGACAACATCAGAACGAGCCTACACGACTGTATTTTAAAAATGTAAAACGACACTCATGCAGATTGAGCAGGGAAATTTTTCAAAAATTAAGAGCCTCTCTGCACTCCCCTGCGAAAGAGTTGTCGGTATTTATATTTTCTTCCTTATTAAATCCGGATCTCATCCAGACCAGCATTAACAAAAAAAACGGAGGCGGTGACGAACATACTTCAAATCACCACAATCACGCCAATAACGTAAATGAATCACTCATATTTTACCTTTACATTATCGAATCGAATCGAATAGTATTAATAGGCTTGCGTCTGCGTGGTAGAATTTCAGAACCCGGCTTTGAGTGCATGTCTGACGCCATACGCGCCGCACCACAAATAACATCTGTGTACATGGAATTTCAAACAAACCTATCGTTGTAATTCGATTTCGAATTCGAGAATTCGTCACAAGATGTCGCCATTTCCGTCAGCGGGTCGGATGGGGATGCGTCCCCCCTAGGTATAACTGCTACGAATTTGTGAATACGGAGTATCTCTCCGTGTACGGTAAGATTGACGGTAATACATAATTGTATCAAGCTGCTATATATATTACATATGACGTCATTGCCTGTCTTGGTTACTTTGTTCCGGTGACTAGCTACACTGGATGACAGTGGATCCGAGGAACGGGCTATTTTTGGAACCAGTTCCTATAAGTTTTATAAAATGGTCACCAACACTAACTGGGCGAAGCCGAACCAAAAGCGGCAGTACTATTATTGTATTATACGGTTTTCATTTGAAAAGTTTGCGCTCAAATGGGTAGGTACTTGAAAATATTCAAATATTGACATCATCTCAAGTACAAACGAGAAATCAAACAAATATATGCGAAGAAAATATACGAAACCAGGACTAAATTGATACATTTCCAATGGGATTATACAAAGAGCAGCGAGCTTTCCAACTACAAATGGGTGGGTACTACAAGGGAAACGTATTCGCTGGGAAAACATTTCCCCGGAGTTTTCCGGCAGGAAGGAAATCGTCTCCTGAGATTGTCAATAGAGGACCTCTCATGTTGAAGGTGTTCAAATATTAATTGTAAATTAGCGTTGAATTTAATTCATCTTGGCAACATACTTGAATTGAATGAAAACACTAAATATTCATCTCCTTATCACAAATGTTTAACGACTTATCTCACGCATGACATATCTTAAGTGCCTGCTTAAGCCGCGGCATTCCAAATTTCTACCGTTTTACAACATATTTCTCTTGAATACTTTAACTTTGTCAGTTTCTAAAAAAAATATGTTATTTTCGAAGATAATATCTATACATTTGCCACGCTGAAACGGTAATTATATAAAATTCCCTCGATAGAAAAATCGCTCCGAAAATTATTATAAACCCATTTTTTTCTGTTGTTTAGCAAGTTATATGCATGAAGCAAGCTAATATTAAAAATTATAATATTTATGCAAAATTTGTTAAAATGCTTAATAAAACATGACTCGTTTAAAATAGAGCAAAAATCTCGCGGGCATTATCTTAAACAGCATTTAAAGAAATACTGCGATTTTTTTCATACATATAACTTGTAAAATATCTGAAACAAACGTGTTTATAATAATTTTTGGAGCATACTTTGCGATTTTTTTCCATCGAGGTTATTTTATATAATTTGCGTTTCGGCGCGGGCAAAGTCTAGATATTATCTTCAAGAATAACATATATTTTTTAAGAACTTTAAAACTTACCGTGTTTAATGGAAATATGTAATAAATCGGTACAAATCCGGGTTGCGGGCCCTTAAGTGCGACATATATGATTTACCTTAAGTAAGGCTTAACTTAATCTAGTAAGGGAACGTACCCATACTACGTGACCAACTTTTTGCAATTTTTAACCCCCCCCCCCCCCCCCCGGTGACCAAAATCCTAAGCAACCCGCCGCTCATTTGTATGGAGCGTGACATTTTGAAGACCCCCCCCCCCTAAACGTGTCACGTAGTATGGGTACGTTCCCTAAGTACGAGCAAGAGAATAAAGCAGAGATCTGTATTATCTGAAGACGCAATAACTCTCTAATAATGAGCTCTAGCGTCACAGCATTTTCACAGCAATTTCTGTATGAAATTTCCAGGTTAAAATAACATTTTTCAGGTCACAGGGTCATTAAGAGCTATGGGACTTTGGAGTACCCATTTAAATGTCTAAAATACAGAGACCAAAAACAAAATCTACTTTTAAATTGGTACGATAAACCATAATGAGATTATCCGGGATATTTTACTCTTTGATCTTTATTGTGTCTCGAAAGATTACAAATAATACAATACAAAATATACAGTTATAAAACGCTCTATGTATAAGTACCTAATGCTGTGTATTTGCGAACGAACTAAAACGCGAACCGAGTTACGAATTATGGGAAAGAACCAAAGTAATTGCGTTTCGCGCCATTTTCTGTACTCGTTCAGCTCGCGTGTGTATACGCAGCACAATAACACGCGAGCACTTACTTCGATGGTCGACTCAAGACTATTGACAATAGAAATATACTTTTTTATTATTTGGTAGAGCACCCTGTTCGGAAAATGGATTGTGTATTGCACAATGTTCAATGTACACAGAAGCGGTTCTGAAACCAATATGTACTCCGTATAGCGTGTAACGTTCCTGGAAATCATTTCATGTTTCCTATCTCCTCTTTGCAACATACAAAAGAAAAACGAACAAGGCGTCCTCTCACAACATAATGCTGCTACTTCAAATATAATACATGATATAGCCACACGATTCTTTGACTTCATTGTGAAATGTTGAGGGAGTTTGTGACGGAATAATTAAGAGAGGTGTGAAAACGATTTCAATTGTTTGGTAACCAAATATGTGGAGCCAGGTACGTACTTTTCAATATTTTTTTCCAGCCACACAACACACCACCGACATGACATAGTCCCACTGGCTCCGGATAGTCAGGAGCAAATCGACTATTTTTTATTAGGTTTGTCAACAGTGATTCATGTCAAAGCTCACAAATACAATTACATTGATAACATAATACGCTTCACAATACTAAGAAAACATTCTGTAGAGTATATTATACCCATACACATGTATATATAGTATATACATGTACTATGAACACATACACACATACACATTTACACATACACACACATACATATATATTACATTCATACACACACACACACACGTACCATACCATAACAATAATAAGTTTTCACAGGAAGTTTTTAGAACAACATAATAAAATTAAAAAAATCAAAAATTAATTGCCGGCAACCCGGGCGTTTATTGAAATAACATTATCGTATACAAACAAGTAAGTAACCCGCCTCACTAGACGCTTTTTATTCTGAGACGGGTAGATATATATGCATGCATATATAGATATGTATATATATACACACAAAGGTTCACATATGTATACGCATGCATGTACATAATCATAAAAATATAAGTATATGCAATCTAGATAAAATTATTGGAAGAATTATTGGTAATTGCCAAAAGGTTATCATGGGATCTACATAGCGTCATAAAACCAAAAATATAAAAAGTATTATTGAAAATTGTTATAAGGTTATCATGGAATGTACATAGTATCATACAAGGGCGGAAGGTATTTTTGTGTACTGAGGAGATTCCATCACAGTACAGAAAACTGTCTTTATTAAACATTTAATTTTTCTATTGTTTTGACACTTTCATAAACCTTACTATACATACTTGAACTTGTAAAAATAAACTTGAAGTATCATACTTGTTGTAACAGTAATAAATTGTTGATTTTTTTGCCCGTCCGCCCCTTAAGCCCCTCCCAGAAAAAAATCCTGGATCCGCCCTTGGTATCATAAAACCAAAAATGTTAATAGAATTAATGTAAATTGTTATAAGTTTATCACGGAATATAAATATGTATATAGTTTCATAAAATCAAGAATTTCGTTAAAACTTTAAAAAAACATAGTAATGCCAACATCTAAATCTAAACATAGTAACATTTCTACAAAACGATATAAATAAACGTAGGAGGTGATAATAAACTGAACATGCGTAAAACATAAGCAGTAGGAAATAATCTAATATATAAAATTCTCGTGTCACGGTGTTTGTTACCATACTCCTCCGAAACGGCTGGACAAATTTTGATGAAATTTTGTGTGCTTATCTGGTAGGTCTGAGAATCGATCAACATCTATTTTTCATACCCCTAAAAGTAAAGGGTGTTCCACTCCGAAGAAAATTATTTTCCCCACACATTTTGTATGAAACGAATTCTCCTATTTTGAAAGAACTGCAGCAATATTGTAAGGGGTATAATATTGAACTGTGAACCGGGGGAGGGGGGAGGGGGGAAAGGAACTCGGGAAGGGGGGTTAGTGGGACGGGGGAAGGGGAGAAATGGAGTGGGGAGAGGGAGAGGGAACGCGAGAGGGGAAAGGATACGCAGGGAGAAACAATTTAGATCAATTCAGCTAATAAGTTGACAACAGTTTTTGATTCTGAGGCGGTACGAAGTTCGCCGGATCAGCTAGTAAATTTCTATAAATGTAAATAACACATATAAGTAAATAGAGAATGAAGATTAGTGACCACTGTGCGGTATTCATATTTAAAAATCAAATCGTACTCTGAATTGTAGAATTGTTAATTTTTTTCAAAATATTGATTTGTGGTAGGTATTTTCGACTTTATGAAATACAAGTTTAGATCCACCTAATGCAGGACTAAAAGTTCAGTAACCCGTTATAGTAGTTTTGCGCAGTTGAAATACGTTAAATTAATGTCGAGTATCAAAACTAAATTGAGGTATTGTAAAATAGGTTTGGATTGATTTGATTTTAATCTGATTTACTAATGACTAATGACTAAACGAGTAATGCATAATTGATCGATCCCCTAAAATAGCTTAATTTTGTAACAAAAATGATTCTAACCAATAATCCAATGGAACGGAACCCAATTCATCACAATACGATAGGTACCCAGGTATTCTAAACCTCTAATTCATCTAATTCCCTCGGTAAAGCTGATCAGACTTGAGGACAAGGAGTTTTGGGATCGATTTAGACACAATATCAACGAATGAGATTACTTACCTAGTCATGGTGAACGAATACACGTATAAATTTTTGTAGAAAAACAAGCACTTTGTTTATAAACCACTTTATTTTTATTATCTTTGTCGACCGGTTTCGGTTGACCTCAACCTTCTTCAGGACAATAAACATATAAAACGAAGTACTTGTTTCATTCTATATGACATTATCACAAAGTTTGCTTTCTACGATAATATAAATTTTCGTTTTACACTTTTTCTAATTTTTTGAACCATTTTTTTTAGGCTGACTGAGTTTAATATGTAATGTCGATATGTATCATCAATATGCCAAAAATACGCTTTCAGTACCTATTATTTGCACCTACGAAAGAAACACCACGAAATCAACAAAAAATAACGGGAAATTTTAGAACTTTTTTAGATGGTTTCACGACAACTCAACAAATTGGAATTTCAACACCCCTTTGAAGTCATTAAAAGTTATGATATAGGTATATATTTTTAAATAATCCATAACCTAACCGAACGTAACCTGTTAACCATTTTTTTAAATTTTCATCTCTTTTAATGAATTTTCAAAGAGGGCAACAACTTGCATGTTGTTGAGTTGTCCGGTCATCCATTTAGATACAGAATAATACACATCTGCTCTGATAATGGACACTGTATCACTGTCTGAAACGTTGGCTAAAGGAGGTAGCGCAACACGGCGTAACACCCCAAAAACAAATAACGAAAATTCTTTTGGCCGAGAAAATTTAAAAAAGTATTCAGAATAATACAGTCAACAGTAACGTTTTATTAAAAAAAACATCAATTTGAAGAAAGCTCACTCATTCAAACTATTCGTTCGTGGATAATTTTTTAAAAATGTTTATTTTTTTAATCATCGATACACGTTTGACTTGATATCGGAAAATACCTGTTATATCAAAAAGAAAAGAACTTATCTAAAATTCTTTTTGTGCCGATTTCTTGAAAACAGCTTGCAATGGGTAACAGTAAGGCACAGTTGTTTCGCAGAAATTCAAATGTAACACTGTCATCAAATGGCCACTTAGCGTCATTTTACGTTTTTAGCAATTTGTAATAAACTGACAAGGTTAACCACATGATAGTTGTCCTCTTCTGCATATCACAATTTGTTCAAAAGCTGAAACAGACTTAGGATCAGCATTTAACGGGAACCTTTCAATTGTCAAAAAAAATGGCGCTGAATAGCTATAATATGATGCCTTTGTCACACTTTGGCGTAAGTTATGAATCGATTTAGAATTGTTTACATTTTCAAGTAAAACACAATTTTCTGATATAACAAACTTCGCACAACCTCTAAACTGCCATATTTCCGACAATTAAGTGTTTTAATTCGGAAATATTTCGGAATCTGCTCACCAGGGGTTAAATCACCCCTCCGGTAGCCAATCAGTCAGCAGGCCCATCAGCCCCTAATTCCACATAATTTTAATGTTTGTTTGACGTGTGTCCGGGCTTAGCGTCACCCATAACCCCGACCCCTAACCCGGACCCACCATCATAGTCCAGTCAGCCTGTGTCGTAGAACACCAGTTGAAGGAACTAAATAGTATAAAGCTAATTTTTTCCCCATAGACTACTACCATTTAGACAAGTGTTTAGAAAAAAGTCCCCGCCCCTACCCCTCTTGCTTCCCCCCCTGTGCCCCCCAAAACATGAAAAGTGTAAGGGTTTCGTAAATCGCTTCTATCTCGATTACTAAACAACATATCGGATTGAATTTTTTTTATTCTCTTTGCTGTAACATTGTCTATAATTAATGTCCAGTTAACTTTCGTCGTAACTTTTACCGTTTGTTTGTAATTCGTATGATAAGGTAAAAATTTGCATATTTTTTGGCAAGTAATTTTACTTTTTGTCACATAACTTTTTACGCCGACATTTTATGAAAAAATATTTTCTACAAAAGTTGTAGTCCCTATTATTACCTTTAAAATGATATATTTTAATGTGACTTTATGTACTAGTAAACGCCAGATATCAACCGTGAATGCTTGGTGCGCACCATCCCTGCGTCGCTCCGCGACACTGATGTCGGAACTTGTTCCCTCACATCCCGACTTATCCTAGCCTGTCCTGTGCCCTTTGTAGTACTAGTGGAAATCGTGAACGTGAAATAATAGTTATTCACTTTGCTGCTAGGCCCTGCGGGCGGCTTTTAGTTCGGCTTCGCCCGGTTTGAGTGTTTGTGACCATTTTGTAAATCCAACAGGAACTGGCTCCTAAAATAGCCAGTTCCTCGGATCTACTGTAATCCTGTGACTCCAAAAACACCTGTGTCGAGTGATGTCCGAGTTCCACGTGTCAAGACATGCGACTTTGAAGGTAAATTCAATGTCCCAGTTTTAATGTATACTAAAATGGAGAAAAGTGGCTTAAAGTCCTTAACAATAGAAAACATTTCTGAAAATATGCCCACTCAATGCTTAGTCTCAGCTCGTAACATGCTTTGGTTATGTAGTTTTGCTTTTGTGCCAATTTCACTACCTGGATGGTCTGGATACATGCGAAACTGTTACGATGATAGACAAAACTTTGAACCATCTTATGTACAGGCTTTGCCTTTTATAAGCATAGATCCAGAAAATCCGACTGCTATTTACTCTGCCCTTAGTTACGCTTCTAAAGAAAGCAAGTTAGCTGGCCAGCCGTGTATTGTGACATTTGACCAACCACTTTTCCTGAAAGCAGTAGACATTATTGCAAGTTCTTTTATAGAAAGTGAAATATCTGAAGTAATCGTCAGACTAGGCGGATTCCATCTTCTAATGAGTTTCCTTGGTTGCTAAGGAAAGTTTATGGAAGGTAGTGGAATCGAAGAAATATGTACCTCTGTTTATGGAAAATCAACGATTCCTCACCTTATGTCATGACATGCTTACGCAAGGTCTTATAGAGCTCATATGATGACCCAGGCAGCTTTGATATTACTGCTATTCGAGGAATGTTCATCTCTTAAAGAAATGATTACAAACGACTTTAAGGATATTAATAACCAAACAATAAACAAAAAAACAACTGTTGAAGACGCCATGAGAGATTGTAAAACAAATGAAATAATGAAAAGACTAGAAGAAGTGTATGAAGATTTGGTTAAAACTAGTAGAACTTCAAAACCGTGGCTACGAGAGTTTAAATTGGTGAATTTGGTTCTAGACTTTATTCTGGCAGAGAGAATCGGCGATTGGAATTTGCACATTAAACAGTCAAGCAAATTTACAGACATTTGCTCTACGCTAAATCCGCACAAATATACTTACAACAAATGTTGAGTGTACAAACGAAAATGTCAAATGAAGATTTCGAAAGGTTCGTCAATAAACGTTTCTTTACAGTTCGGCGTACAGATAGATTTTTTACCGGTATCTGGACGGACATGACCATAGAGCAGACATTAATGCGATCATCAAAATCCATAGGTGGGCTTACTCATGGACGAGAATTCAGCGAGAGGAAGCTAACCAAATTCATTGCTTGTGCTCCTGGATCCCTACAAATTTGTGAGGCTTTCGAGAAGTTCTCTGGCTGCTTGACTCAGTTTAACGATCAGCACACTGAACTAAGATGCAGTAGAAGAGAAAGGGACTTGCAAGATATTAGTAAATTTCTCGGATGGCTGCGTATTCATAATCCTTTCCGACAGAGCAAAGATTTAATGTCTTTATCCTCTGGTCTAGTAGTGATAAGTTCGGGTGTAAACTACGATGAAGCGTATGATGTAGGAATGAACTGCTTGAAAGACATCGAAGGAAATAATTTTGCAGATGTTAAATTGAAAAGAAAAAATAAAGTTAAAACTATAGGCTAGAAAAAGTGCCAATTAATCCTGATCAGCTGTTTAATAGGGTTATTTGTATGTCTCAAGGAACAAATAATCTCAAACAATACTTCAACTATGAACTCAGCCCATACCCTTTGTCTTTATTTGAAAACAATAAAATGATAAGAAAGGGAACTAAATCAAGTCTTATGAAAATATTTGAAAAATGGACAGTTAGCAACGAAGTTTTTGAGAATTTGCCCCCAAAAATATATGTAGTAGATGGAGGGTATCTTTTGTGTTATTTGGCCTGACAAAGTAACATATAGCAGCATCATAGAGAAGTATGTTGACACTGTAATGAAACGGTATGGGAAAGATTGTCATGTTGTGTTCGATGGGTATCCTGACTATCCCACCACAAATGGGGTCGAACATATGCGGAGAAGTAAAAAAACATCTCTAGAAATGAAATTCAACGTTAATATGGAGTGCTCTGTGAAGCAAAACGAATTTTTGGCAAATCCAAAAAACAAAAGCCAGCTTATTGAACAGCTCTCTCAAAAGCTTAATGAAGCAAACATTCCAACCATTGTGGCGGAGGAAGATGCAGATACTGAAGTGGTCGGAAGAGCAATAGATGTTTCCCAGATTCAAAGTGGGAGGCCTGTAGTTGTTGTCGGACAAGATACTGATCTTTTTGTTCTATTGTTAGGGCTACCACAGTGTCAAAATGTGCGACTATTCTTTCACAAACCCTCTGGCACACCATCAACGTATGACATCAGCAAGATTCGTGAAGAGATTGGTGATATGAAGGATGTGATATTATTTTTGCATGCTATCACAGGATGTGATACCACGTCTTATTTATTTGGCAAAGGCAAAATTAACGTGTACAAATTGCTAAGTTCATCAAATGATCTCCGCACAAAAGTTTTACAGTTTTATGAAAAACAGGCAGACAAAAATATTCTCAAAGAGGTAGGAGAGGCTTTTGTCTTGAAACTATATGGATGCACAAGGTCTGCATGTCTGAATGACAGTAGATATTCAATGTACCTTAAAGCTGTTGCAAAAATGTCATTAAAATCCAAATTTAATATGGCGTCCCTCCCTCCAACATCTAGTGCTGCTTCAAAAATGGATCGGAGATAAGGAAATCACCGCTACGGACTGGAGATGGATTTTAACTGACAACATGCTGTACCCAGTGCACTCAAAAAAACCACCGGCAGCTGAATAAGTTATAAACTTAGTTTCCTGCAACTGCAAAAAGGCTTGCAAAAATAATTGTAGCTGCTTTAAAGCTTCACTTGATTGCACAGAAATGTGCGGGAGCTGTGGCGGATCATGCAGCAATTTAACTTTGGTTTAAGTCGAGGAAAATGAAGAACTTCTCATGGAAGTTTAAGATATCATAAAATTAAGATACCGCAATTATTTTCTTCTAAAATAACATCTTTAAAAATATTACATGCATTTTCAAACCAAAAACTATTTAAAATACCTAGTTTCGCTGAATACTTATTATTATTTGAAACAAATTTAAAAAGTGAGGAATTTAGGTTTCACCGAGACTCGATTAGTTTTATTTATAGAAAATGCAATAGTGTACCTTAAAGATAAAAAACACTCTCACTATACAACAATATTTGCATTGCAACGCCGCGCCGGCCGGCCTCACCTCGACCGAACCCGCCATGATAATATCGCTGGATCTCCAACAAAGTAAGTACTATTTTATATCATTTTAAAGGTAATAATAGGGACTACAACTTTTGTGGGAAATATTTTTTCATAAAATGTCGTCGTAAAAAGTTATATGACAAAAAGTAAAATTACTTGCCAAAAAATATACAAATTTTTACCTTATCATACGAATTACAAACAAACGGTAAAAGTTACGACGAAAATTAACTGGACATTAAATGTAGACAATATTACAGCAAAGAGAATAAAAAAAATTTCAATCCGATATGTTGTTTAGTAATCGAGATAGAAGCGATTTACGAAACCCTTACACTTTTCATGTTTGGGGGGGCACAGGGGGGGAAGCAAGAGGGGTAGGGGCGGGGACTTTTTGCTAAACACTTGTCTAAATGTTAGTAGTCGATGGGGAAAAAATTAGCTTTATACTATTTAGTTCCATCTAAAAACACAGGCTGACTGGGCTATCAGCCGGGATTGCCAGTTAGTTCGCCAACCACAATCAGTAGAACAGGTGTAATTAATGGACGTATTATTCATCGGATCATTGATTATTGCAAAATGTATACCAGAACGCGAATTGAGCTAAATGAAATGACATTTTATAACATATATTAACTTTTTACAAGTTTATATCGGTGTCGTTATTTGATTATTGTATACAAAATACAAAGAAGAAATCTATATTTCCAAATTATATATAATGAAAGTGTGTGTAACAGCGTGGCTTCATTTTTTTTATATATAAATCTACGGTTTTATTCCGTGATTGATGATATTGTACATTGTTAGCGGACCTACATGGGGGTCCCTACATTCTGCCGACAGACTAGCTCAGGTTTTAGTCAGCAGAGCGGGAGAGGCCCTCACCACCAGGGTGGTAGGATCTGTGAGGCGTGTGTGTGTGTCTTTCCTGAAATAAAGCTCAAATTTCTACGGGCTGGGGGAAGGCAGTGAAACCAGTAACCAGGGTAAACGACAGTTATATTGGGTAAAACACCTGCGTAAACACAATATCACAATAATGCATACAGAGTAATTCAGGGTAGCAACAACGTTATATCTAAAATGGAGGAATCTGTCCCAATAATCTCTCTGGAAGGGCTATTTATCTCCGCGGTGAATTTACTGTGAACACACGCAAATATGGGGGAATATAACAGCTTGGGTACTCACAGTGAGCGTTTGGACTCTTGTATCTTCCGTATCGGGAAAGAATTCGGCCATTCTTGGTGTCCTAGTGTATCACTTAGCAAAAACACGTTCCATGCTTCCGCGTGGAACTTTCTGGAATGCGCGCGGAACGATTCTCACATTATGCGTGCGCACTAGACCGGGAGTTGCAGGGAAGTGGCGGTTGGCCGCTGGCTATCGACGGTGGCTTGGGTTCCGCCGCCGATAGCGCGCCGGCAAGCTAGCGGAGAGGGAGTGAAACTGTAGTTTGCGCAGTGGCGTGCGCTACAACTTGGGAGGAGGGGCCGAGTAATTTGCAGGGGCGTATTTGTGTATCGTAACAACATATTTTGACGACCTCCGTAGTCCAGTGGCTAAGACTCTTGACTCTCATTCCGGAGGTCGCGGGTTCGAACCCGGCATGCGCAAATAAATTTTATTTGATTAATTTGTGTTATTTCACAATTAATTCATTTAAAATAATATATAGTATATTTGCGGCATGTTCCAGAGTGGAAGATACTATTAGTATCGCTCTGGTGTAAGACCACCATTCAGAATTGAAACGTTGCTTGAAAATGGCTTTAGCCGTGTTTAGTGACCAGATCTGAATAGCCAGGTACTTCCCAACCTTCCTCTTTCCCACCTCCTTCCCCTCCCCACTACCTTCAGCCTCACAACATACCCCAATTGGGGATGCCATAGTCTCACTGGCTCCAGACGGGAGCAGTTGAGATTCTTTTGCGGTATTCACTGTTAAAAAAAAAAAAAAAAAAATATTTCAAAAAACCACAACCATTTTCAGCTCTCACAGCAGAATTTTGATACTTCTTGGTGAAATTTTGCACACTTCACGTTCAAAATAAGAAGAAAATGAAAAACAATTTTGTTTGTTATTTAGACTTCGGCTAGTGTAAATACTTATGTTTTACACACAAACAAAGGGTTAAAAATAAATAAAGGGTTAAAAATTTTACACACAAAGACAACGTGTTTACAATTACATAACTTAGAAATTTTACAAATTAGAAAGAGTGTTAATAGTCGATTAAATATTTTATCTTTATTTTATCTTTTAATCCAAATATATATATTTTTTAAATAGCCATCTCTTAAAATTATTTTCATATTTATACTTAAATTTTTTTTTGTTATTTAGACATCTTGATACTTTTTGTTTATTTTGAAAGTTTTTGGTATATAAATGCAATTTTTAAATATTCTAAAACAATTTTTACATTTCATTTTATATTAAAAAAATTTATGATACCTACTTCTAAGTAATTAATCACAATTCCCTTTAATATTTTTGTCTATAATTCTTATTTGTCTATACTTGTTTGTCTTTTGTTATTTTGATTAAAATTAATCTTACCCTGACAAAGAAACTTTTGGTTTTGAAACATGTAGATAATTCTGATTAAATAGTGATTTATTTTCATTTAATTAAATAATAATCATACATTATTTTTCCAGGATGTGCGGATGTTATCAGGATTGCACGGTTCCTTGACGAAATAGAACAGTGACGAAACAGAACTTTGAAGAAAAATAATAAAATCAAAAAACGCAAATAACCTAATTCTTTAATCACATTCTATTTTGTCACTGTTCTGTTTTACTCGGTAATCTAATAAGATAAATCAAGAATATACACTTATACCGTCCTGATTACAGAAGGCCAAGCAGGAGGCAATACCGGTATTCGGAATTAGGTATGCCTCTAATTTGATATTTACCCTCAGATAAATTTGGTAAACGATACACATACCTATCCTTAACCCGAGTCATGATCCTAGAAGCGACAATATCAATAAGCTATCTTATTATCGAAATACAATAAACCTTTTTTTGGTATTGGAAAGATACACCTCAAAAAGTACCGATAGGAATAATATAATAATAATAATAATTTTGAGCAGACTTTTAGGATTTGTGAAGTTAATAATACGTCTCATGAATAATTTTACGAATTTTGTGTAGGTGGGGTAAAAGGAATTGTTTCGTAAGAAATTTCTTGTCTTTAATAAATAGACGTAGAAAACTTTGTAATGTTTCTCTGAGAGCTACACGATGGTTATATTGTTAATAGTCTTTTTGCAATTTCCCCCCCCCCCCCTCCCCCGCGTCACCGCTCATTTGTACCAAGCGTGGTATTTTGAAGACCCCCCCCCGAACAGGTCACATAGTATGAGTATGTTCCCTAAGTTTTAAAGTTGTTAAAAAAATATATGTTATTCTTGAAAATAATATCTAGACATTGCCCGCGCCGAAACGCAAATTATATAAAATTCCCTTGATAGAAAAAAATCGCAAAGTATGCTCCAAAAATTATTAAAAACACGTTTGTTTCATTTATTTTACAAGTTATATGTATGAAACACACAGTGTTTCTTTAAATGCTGTTTGAGACAATGCCCGCGAGATTTTTGCTCTATTTTAAACGAGTCGTGTTTTATTAAACATTTTCGCAATTTTCGCATCGATTTTGTCGCTGTAAATGTTAGCGCTCTCCTCTAACATTCGTAATTTCGTATCTCTCCATCTTCTTCTTTCAATCCCGGTTGCAGAACCTTAAGGAAAGAAGTGCTCGTAGATCACAACAAATACTCTAAAAGATGAGATATTTGAAAGAGTTGAGGCTGTAACACAATCCTGGAATGGCGCGGGCGTCTCTTTAGAGAACCTAGAAGTCGATTTCCAGCATTTTAATACACATAATACACACCTTATGTCATCTGGAGGGTATTCTTGGGGAAAATGAGGTGTGAACCGGGGTATTAGAGACTTAAAGCCTGTACAGACATCGTATATAACCGAGAGTAGATATCTGTTGACCCGCGAGCGCTTATGTTTCGTACCGTTCACACGACGCTATCAAATATTTCTTCCTATGGTAGGAGAGGGGGTCAGATGAATCTATCAACTTGACATCTGTAATCCACCGATCTAGGCAGCTCCGTAATTAAAATGACCCCCTCTCTTGTTTTCGTCAAAGTGGGGGGCGCTTAACTGTTGGCATATCGCCTCAATAGCGGTTACGGTGTAAGATGTGCATTGTCTATGATTGATGTGCGCACAAAGCGCTTAAGATGAATATTTACGTGAAATCCTATTTAGATACTATTTTGATTAATCTTTACGACGAATCGGCTTACAGTATGAAGATCAAAAAATATGCTACGGATGAATCGAAGCTTTTAGTAACTTTTCTATGTATTGGAATTACAATAAAATTATCATTTACGTAACAAAAAACCATACTTTCTTATGACTTAACTATGAAGTAATACAAGAAACAATTTTTTAAAAATACCTCTTTATGGCTAAGACTATTTTTGAGGTTTTCCATGTTCTAACTTTTTTCGTTCTTGTAAAATTATGCACAAAATAAATAAAAACCACTTTTTCGCTTACTAGCCTCGTGCAAAAAGACGCTCGATTTTAAAATTTTGCAGGCATGAGATTCGAAATATTTCTAGCGTTTATATTCCTCTTAAGTGTGAACGGTCTGATGGGATTGTATGGAGAGCGATATTTGGCGTGCTATGATCTTTTACATTTATGTATATACTCAATCTGACCAGGCCATTATGTTTCAAGAGGCATGCATTACAAAAATTACATCCGAGCACAAGACGAAATGTTGAAATGTGGATATGATTTCATGCGGAAAATGTGAGCTGTTGTTATGTACACCAGGTAATTCCCCACCTTGGTCTTACCACCTTCTTCCCCTCCGCACTAGCTTCAGCCTCACAACATACCCCTATTGGGGATTCCGTAGTCTCCCTAGCTACAGACACATGAAAAATAATACAAAAAAAAAACTTGATCAACGTGCTAGGCTCAGAGTGGTTCAGCTATTTGAAAACAAACACAGAATATTATTTCTTTTCATCTTGTCACAAAACAATACACTGCGGGAGAGGGAAATCAAAATTGAATTGATTTAACGCTGTGTTCACAGTTAAACAAAACATTGAATTTTCATAATATTTATGACAGGTACTCGTATATTGCTTACAAATCTATACATAATTTGACGCAAAGGTAAAAAATATTATGAATTGACAAGAATCTAAGGTAACTAGCAGTTAAAAATCCGCTCCGCAGGTTTATGCTGCTAGGCCCTGCGGGCGGCTTTTGCATCGGCTTCGCCCAGTTTGAGTGTAGGTAACCATTTTATAAGTCCGATAAGAGCTGGTTCCAAAGATAGCCAGCTCCTCGGATCCACTGCGATCCAGTGACAGCTGACAGCTAGTCACCGAGTTTAACTAACCGACAACCGTGACAGGCTATGACGCCGTATGTAATCTCTCCATATCCGGAAAGATACTTAAATTCTATATATATCTTATGGAAGAAACATCCACACGCGAGCTGCTGACGTAAGTGGCGGTATCTTGTTACCAATTCTTGAATTAAAACCCGAATTACAGCGGTAGTTTTGTTAGAAATCCACGTACACAGATGTTATTTGTGGTGCAACGCGTACGGCGTGGCGTCAACATGCACTCGAAACTGGGTTCTGAAATTCAACCACGCAGACGCTGAGATATCAATAACGTTCGATTCGAAATGAAAACATACATTTATTAACTAAAGTGTTTAGTGTCTACTAAATTAGTAATTAGCACGTTATCCCTTTCATCCCATATTGGCGGTTGAAACATTAAGGAAATGAGTTACTCAAGGGACCACAACTGCGTCAAACGATTACCAAATTATTTTGAGAGATATTCGGCGTACATATGTCGTATATTCCACCAGCAAAGTTATTTTCACTTCTTTGAATTGTTTAATAAAAGGGTTTCCTGTTTTCACGAGAATGGATTAGGTACGGTTGATATTGTTACATTTAAACGCAGAACGATTCAACACCCAACATGGAAATCCCTTTAGCATTGTGAACTCCACGTAGAAAGCTTTCGTTCTGATTGAAACGTAATCTCTCACTTCAGGCGAAACGGAATCGAGGTTTATTATTTCGAAGGAGAAGTGAAAATGAAAAGAATATTATTATTTATGGCGTTGGTTATTTGACCGGTTAAACTCTTTACATACCTACATTTAGTGGTACCTAGAAACTCTCAGTGTCTAATGTCCGATTGACAGTTAGATGGACTATAAAACTCGTAACAGACAAAGAGCATTCGATTATGTTTTTATCACTAGGAAACAAGGAAGACGGGATGAACCCTACCTTCATATGTTTGATTATTTTGTTCCTGCATCCACAGAGGCACAGTTACACAGCTGTTTCAGAATCATATAAAAAATCTCATACGAGAGCGATGTTTAAAGCGATTTTGCAAGAGTTTCAATAACTGATGTGATCTCGACAATGACAATATTTCTAACTATCATGCGAGTTCTTTTCACTGGTATGTAATATTTTATAACCGGCAAAGGTAGGTAATGTTTAGTCATTCTATTTACGCTTCTCAGGTAAGGCTTTGAGGAAGGAGAGGAACAATGAGAGGACAACATTGAAAAGGACCAAGGGATATTATAGAGAAGTCCCAAAGCTGTTTCAATAATAAACACTTAAGATGGCTTATTTCAAAAATTTTGATGGATTCATCAAATATTTGAAATTAATTTTCACGTTTTGTGTAAGTTCTATACAAGTTCTGTGATTATATCAGTTTTATGAAGCAACTGGCCTAAAATTATATAATATTAGAACTTGAATAGAACGTACACAGAATGTGAAAATTAACTTCAAATATTTGATGAACACGTCAAATTTTTTCAAACAACCCGTTCTTAGTATCGCTCTGGTGAAAGACCGCCTTTCATAATCAAAACGTATTTTGTGACCAGATATAAATAGCCAGGTTCTTCCCAACTTACTTCTTTAAAATCTCCTTCTCCTCCCCACCCCTTCAGTCTCACAATATAATCTCTTTAGAGAGATACCTTAGCACGAGTGGGTACAAACTCTCGATAATAGTTGGGACTCTTGTGTGGTACTCAATACTCATACAACGTACTACTTTTAAGAAATACGGTCATCAAAAACAGATACAAGAACACGATGAAATTCACAAAAAAGTACGCAGCGTGGGTAGCAAACAGTTTATTTTGCAATCTTACTATTTATTGAAGCGAAAACAGATATACTGAAGAACGTACTTTGGTGCTTCCAGAATAAAAAAATAATATTATGCTTTCAAGAGTTTTTGGTACCTTCTGGGTTGTAAATCAAGTATTTTTGGTGTGCAAAAAATATGCACAATCTATTGTATGATTTTTATAAATTACCCTCTTGGGATGAGTAAGCGAAGAGGGAAGAAGGGGGTTGAAAGAGTGGAGGGAAATCTCTCGCGAAATTAAGGCAGTAAAAGGAGGGACGTACAAATATGAAGAATTTATCATGTTTATTAAATTATTATCCACATTATGGTGTGCTATAAAAGCCAATGTTAGAATATTACCGATGATGTTGACGATAACATTAATAAATTGCCTTCATAAACGCACTCGTACGAGTATAATATGATATTTATAATCATGAATTTTGACTAGATATTGTTTGAACAAAAATAATGGTAGCCAAGCAATGTAGCAGTTTCACTGAAAGCAAATTTGAAAAAATGTTTTTGGTAAACACAATCAGAATGGAGTGATCTACATTATTTGTTTTTTGCATTACTTAGGGCTCAAGAGATAAATATGTTTTCTTCGTAGACAAACTTGAAATAGGAATCTGCACATGAAAAGGCTATTGTTAAACAGGGATACGCAAGTATCCGATATTCGATTATTCAAGTATCTTATCAGTCTTGGCACAAAGGTTTGTACACGGGTAAGCTTTGCTAACATTTTTTTAAAACTCGTCGGCGACACCAGTCGCCCGCGACAAGTAAGAGGTTATTCGAGGAGACTCAAGTCGCGCACGATATAAAAACATGGCGGCACTTATGAAACCTAAAAAACATGACACAGTGGTTTGGCCAGTCTATTGTTCCGAGCCGCTGTAAACAAAGTCCGCATAGCCAACATGATAGCCAATGTCCGTTGAACGGATAGGGCACGAAAAGAAGAGGTCAATTGTGTCAGACATTTCATAACAATTGTAATCTAAAATATTAGATCATTACTAGGAACAATAGAGTCAACAATGAATGATTGACAGAATATAAAAATAATAGCTACAGCGACTGTTTGCTCATGAATGAGGTCTTGTAAGTTCAGTTGCGAGTACGGAAGGATTATTGCGACGTAAGTAAAAGACGTAAGTATCGAATACTTGCGTATCTCCGTGGAAGAAGTGTCTTAGCTGATCAAGGAAACCGATGCATTACATCAGGGTGAAGTGTAACAAGCTTTCTTTGCAGACAAATTTGAAATTAGAATCGAATGCATTACGCCGGAATGATGAGCTTAAAACTTGTACACGAAATTAAAAAAAAAAACACTGATACATTAACCGGGAGAATATTTCTATACACTTACTTTGTACACCTTACATTAAACCTAAAAAAAAGAAGTATACTTCGTAACACTCTTTGTAAATGAACTTTTGCATGCATTATGTATGTGTGATGTATTCAGAATGCCGCATGTCAATATGAATTATAAAACTCTTCCCAAGTTAAATTGGACGTCCAGTGCAGCAATCCCCCGTACAACTGTCACCTGCACACAGCGCCGACCTAAATAGTGCTCGCGAAAATAGATATCGATTTTCCCAAATATGGGACATTGTCGATATTGAGGTAGAATTTATGAACAGATAACTACGGCATCCCAAATAATTATGGTATGTTGTGAGGCTGAAGGGGAAGGAAATAGAGAAAACTGAGAATTTCCTATACACTCAGTTCTAGTCACTAAAATGACTAAAGCCATTGTTTCAGCAAGGTTTCGAATTTGAATTCACCTGTCGGCAGTTTGCATAGACGTTTGTGGCTCTTCCACTTCGCTTCCACTCAATCAGCCTTATCCAGTAGAAAGGGCGTTTCACAGAATTTGAACAATTCATCAATTTTCAAAGTAAATATTCAAGTTCTGTAGGCCCTATTATAGTCATGTTAAGTTGTGTGAAACAATCGACACATGATAAAATAATAATAGAACTCGAATAAAAATTTTATATTTTTCAAATTCTATGAAACAACCCGTCCTTATGGCTCTGCAACCAGGCCCGAAAAGAAGAAGATGGAGAGATACGATATTACGAATGTTAGAGGAGAGCGCTAACATTTACAGCGACAAAATCGATGCGAAAATTGCGAAAATGTTTAATAAAACACGACTCGTTTAAAATAGAGCAAAAATCTCGCGGGCATTATCTTAAACAGCATTTAAAGAAACACTGTGAATTTTTTCATACAAATAACTGAAACGAACGCATTAATAATAATTTTTGGAGCATACTTTGTGATTTTTTTCTATCGAGGAAATTTTATATAATTTACGTTTCGGCGTGGGCAAAGTCTACATTTAAATCTTCAAGAATAACATATATTTTTTTAAGAGCTGTGGCGACACATCATTATGAACTTCGCCACCAAAAGAGGAATCGAGAAACATCTCCTAATATCCGCGCGCATCGGCAAACCTACTTGCCTAGGTACCTTCGTACCTATACTGGCCGCGATGTACTTTCTCGCCTCCCGTGCCGGCCCGACGATAATAATATCGCCCCGCCTAGAAAGGTCTCGAGACAGCACCGTACAATATCTGTACGGCGCCGAATATTCTCGTCAACTGCCGAGGTGGCTCGTATTACCTACCGCGAGGTAGTTACTCTACCGCGGCTATATAAGCAGCCGATCGCTCGCCCGCTGCAGTTCAGTCTCACATTAATCTTCGGTCAACATCTCAACATGTAATAAGTGCTCCTGCATGGTATCGCTACGCATCCAGGGCAGCTTCCTCGAGGTCCATCACCACGTCTCAGCTACAAGGCCCATCGTGTCTTCAGCTCCTGAGATCAGCTCCATCCCGCGACTTATAAGGTTTGACGCACCTTCAGTCCGGGGATCAGCTCACCACTTCATGGCACCCCGAAGCCCACCGTGCTTCGCTGCCATGGAACGCGCTCCGCCTCGCCAGGACTACCTGCTGGTGGCTCAGCTCACCGAGCCACACACCGTTTACCTCCGCGATTCAAAGCGTCGAGCAACGGCCTGGAAGATAGGTCATCTCCACCGCCATGGTGTCGAGCAACGCGCTGACCTTCACCACACCATCTCCACCTCCGTACGCCTGCAGCATCATCTACGGCACTCCGCATTACATCATGTTACCGACCACCGACCATCTGCTACGTAGCCCAATAAACGACTGACTCGCTACATCGACATGACGCCTTTCATTTCTCTCTACCGATCCGGCCCGCTCCCTCAGAGCTTTAAAACTTACCGTGTTTAAGGAAAATATGTAATAAATCGGTACAAATCCGGGTTGCGAGCCCTTAATGTGCCAGCTAAAATGCCAAGCGGTACGCCATGCGACTGACACTATTTTCATAATAACTTACTTGTTTTGTGCAAAACTGTTTTTGTAATAATGCGTAATGTGTTGTTTTTGCCAGATAATATGTTTTTTTTTTTTTTTTAAATTGCATACTGAGGAAAAATGAAAAAAATCTTGATTTTTATTATATTTTCCAGCTTAAATAATCGTTATTCATAGTAAATAAATACAGTATGACCTTTAAAAGTTAAAAATTATGACGTTAGACACGGAATTTGCAACGCTTTTCATGCACACAAATGTTTGCAAGTGTGTCCCTTTTATTTCCTTTATATTCCTATTCTTAAGGTATCAATAATCGTTACTATAGCCTGTAGAAAGACATTTTAAGAATATAGGTACATATAATTCCTTTGGTGTTTCCAGACAATCGCATTTTTTTCTGGAAATAAAAATAATGCACGTACTCATAGCAGTGTGCCGCAAGGAGCTCGGCGGAAAGACGATTTCCCCCAGGACAATAGGCGATCAAACCGAAGATCCTTAGAGATGTATGCGACAAGCACATCGAACTAACCGAGCCTCGGCCAAGGACCCTGTAAATCTCCGATACGAATTATGTGAGTTACTCGTATCAGAGGGGTATATTTATTTCTGAATTTCAGAACCAAATAATACAATGAAAACAAGAATCTTGAGAGCACTTTTGATATAGGTTTATTACTACGAAATATCAGAATATAATATATATTGGGTATAACCTAGGGTATCCGATATACGTTAACCAGCAATTCCTAACTTATTTGATGGGAGCAAATCAGGTAGGTACCTACATACATTGGAAACATTGAAGCTAGAACATTGGAAATATTAAAGCTAGAACATTGGAAACATTGAAGCTAGAACATTGGAAATATTGAAGCTAGAACATTGGAAAGGATAACGCGCAACACAAGGTATATATCATTCCTTTTGTTAAGAGTTCCAAATGCTCCCAACCGTCTGGAGCCAGTGAGACCATGACATCTCCAATATTAGGGTAGGTATTTTATGTGGCTGAAGGTATTGGGGAGGGGAAGACGTTGGGGAGGAGGAAGGTAAGGTACCTGGATATTTAGATCTGGTCACCAAACATGGCTAAAGCCATTTCAAGCAACGTTCGGTTCTGAATGGTGGTCTTGCTTCAGGGCAATAATGAAAGTATCTAACGCTCTGGAACGTGATGCAAATCTATACATTTATGTAGAGTGTCTGAAAAAAGTTTCGAAAAATGCCGGGAATTTAACTAGTATTTTTTCATTAGCTTCACAGGCCTGAGGAAAAAAAATCCCTCGGGGCCTATGTCCTAGGGGTCAGTGGATCCAGGATCCAGGACGGGCGGAAGTGTGAATTCATCCCCTCCAATACGGTGCAAGTGCGACGGGTCCAACAGCAAATGGAGAGTAAAAATGTCTCCCTCAACCAGTCTCTCCAAACCCGGCCCGCCACACAGTAGGTGGGGAGACATATCCGCCGCCAAGACCTAAATAATTCTCACTCCATGAACCCAAGAACCAAGCGTAGCGAACCATCTGCGGTGACTTTTGGCAGGGATGTTGGTTATCCAAGGAATGGTTCCGGGGGCGGCAGTACCCATACCCGCCTTGTAAATAGATAATTAAAATAAATAAAATGTGAAATAACACAGATTAATCAAATAAAATTTACTTTCGCATGTCGGTATTCGAACCTGCGACTCCGGATTGGTAGCCGAGAATCGTAACCAATCAACCACGGAGACCGTTATCCGTTAGGTACTGTCTAACGCTGTGAGAATAGGTAAGATATCATAATTGAGAGGAAATACCACTAAAATGTTCTATGCAAATAAGTTGTCAGATAACTATTAAGATCATTGTAAATCCGTCAAGAGAATAATTGTAACAATGACAGAATAGCCAACAGTGATTAATGAGTAACTTCCAAACCCAATAACAATCCTCGTTATAAACTGAAAGCCAACGAATCGGCTTATTCGTCCATCAAAACACTTGGTAGCCGAACGAACAGAAAACGAGTAACGGGCAACGGGCAACGGGCAACGGGCAACGGGCAACGGGTAACGGGCAACGGCAACGGATAACGGGCAACGAGCGACGTGCAAAGGCGCAATACATCAGTAGGATTAAGTCGGGGTGGGTTTAATAGCGCGTGAAGTGTGAACGGACCCTTATAGGAAAGTGGGAATGTTTCGGAAAACGTGAAAGATTGCTTTGATGTTTTTAAAATATTATGTCAAATTTTATTTCTGTGAAGTTATAAACTAGGTAAAATATCTAAGATTCGTGAGAAAACTGATAATAATAGTTTTGCCGTTGAGAACTCCATTGTAACCTTCTTATTTGAGACGTTGTTGGTACGTTATCGATATGCCTACAATAAACATGCTTCTAATCTACATCTTTGGAAAAAATATTTGGTGACTTTTCTTATATGAATATACATTATATTAAGTGGCTACAAAGGTCTATTCAGAATTATTGACGTTACGAACTAAACAATAAAGTTGCGTTTGTCAATATATCTCAAAGTAAAAAATCTGTGCAAATTTCATGACGCCAAAGCTCTCTGTTTGAAGAATTTTCTGCTTCTGAATATACATTTTGTGCATTTAGTAGTGATTTTTGTTATTTTTAATTTAGAAACAGATAATAATGGAAATAAAGTTGTTATAAAGACTTTTTACCAAAACTCCTTTTTTACATTAGTTCCACACAGGAGGCCCTGAGAAAACTAATCCCACCCCCCTCCGCCAGGCATGTTTTTGGGGATGCTGTGTGGAGAGTCTTTTTTAGGAAAGGGCAGGAAGTTCTCCATCCCTCTCACTGCGGCGCAAGGCGATGTTCCTAGAGATCAAAGGGGCTCCCTCAACCATTCTCTCCCGATCCGGTTTACCACGCAGCTGGTGGGCAGACGCATCCGCCGCCAAGACCCGGACAAACCTCACCCCATGAACCGGGCACCCTTGCTAATTAAGCTTGCCATTTTGTACTACGCTTGCCATATACCTGTGAACCGTGTTGAAATTTATGTAGAAAATTTGTCAGTCTTTGTATCAAGATAAATTCGGAGAGCTTTTTAATACAACGGAAGCTGGCTCTCAGTGTGAAAAGCTCCCAACTGCCGGAAGTAGTTATCGTGTTTGCGGCACCTTTTTTCCGAAGGCTTTCCGCAACTAAGTTTCCTCTTAACAGTAGTTAAACTCTGTCAAAAACACGTGTTCATGCTAGTCCCTGCTCCTACACAGAAACTAAACTTGAACAAAACTAGTCTACGGAACATCGCAACTCTCCTCGCGCCGGACTGACGGATTATTGAATTTCTTTTATTTCTTCTCGGAAGGAATTCAAGCGGAAATATTTGCGAAGGAAGGACGGAGAGAACCGCACGGTACACAAGGAGCTGGGAGGCGATTTTATTATTTAATATTATATTCAATTTTTTATCAAAGGAAGCAAACACTTGGTGGTGTGACGTTATACATTATTTGTAGTGTCCGACCGAAACAGGACTTTCCACCGAAACCGAATCTTCGGTGTCTGTCTCAGTTTCGGCCGAAACCGAAACTTTTTTAGACATGTTAAAAATCGATTGTTTACTGTTATTTGGCTTATTTTTTACATTTATTCAGACAGTTAACGTGTGTTCAATTAAATAAAAAAAAATAAAAAAAAAACAATAATTGAAGTACGAGTATGTGAAATATTTTTTTTTTTATATTACTTCTATAAAACAAACAAAATTAACAAACATGTTAACTACTTCTTGGAACGAAAATTTGTCAATAATCAATACTTAAAGGAAGGACCTCATTAATTGAGTATTTTATTGAGTAAAACTATGTACGATCGTGTGGAGAGATCCGCGAAGAATGCAAGGCTGATGTAAGCGTAATGAGTAAGATTAAGAAAGGGACGCTCAGATGGTTTGGGCATGTAGAGCGAATGAACGAGGAAAGGAGTGTAAGGAGAATATACGACGCAAATGTGAATGGAAGAAGAAGTCGGGGACGCCCGAGGAAGACATGGCACGACCAAGTGAATCAGATACTTGAGTCGGGCCATGTGTAGAGTCGGAATAATAGAAGAGCATATATGAGACGATGTATGAATGTGAACGAGGCAAGGAGTGTGTGCCAAGATCGAGTTGTTTGGCGGTCCGTCCTCTCTGCCTACCCCTGCGGGGAAACGGCGTGTTGGTTAGTTAGTTTTAGTTTTAAATTTTATACAATTGATAAATCACTGTGATTATTAAAACCCTTTTAATTAACTGAAATTGTCTAACATCACCCATAAAAATTTATACACATTGTTTATACAGCGGAAGATCGAAACTTGAAATTTCTGTTGGAATTTCGGGACATTTCCAAGGTATTTTAAGTGTACTATATTATATTTCTTTTTTTTTAAGATGTCGAAAAACGAATACCATTTTCAGAAACTAGATAAAATTAACTTTTAGATTTTGTATTTTAAATATACTTTATTATTTATAAATTGGAAAATTTTTCAAACATGAAAAAGGTCGGAAAAAAACACAAATATTTTTACTCCAGTCTTCAAAAAATTGTTGAGAATGCAAAATTTGAAAACACATTCCTTTTATTAACACCTTAATCTTACTCATTACTTTTGAAATAACGAAAACTATACTACAAGTAATTCAACACTCGGCACATTCCAACACTACACTATATTACAATTGCGACGTACACCAACACAACACAAGAAATCACAACAAACTTCATATACCAAAAATCAAATCAACAAAATATGGACTAAGATCCCTAGAATACATAGCTCACACAAAATATAATCAACTACCCAACGAGATCAAATGTGCAAGTGAATGTAAAAAGACCCAAACTAACATGCTCAAACTTCATCTTATTAATGACTTTCTGAAATAATAATGTTGTGTATGTCCCCATCATATGTCCATTTAATACATACAGCTATATGTTTCATGTAATGCGTATCATTCCCGCAATGAGTTTATTAACTCCTGGGAGTACAATGCTTTATATAATATGCTATATTCTGTATTGTATACTTTTGATAAAAAAAAAAAATAATAATAAAATTTAGGGAATCTGCAAGGATACTGTCACCTCACCTTTTATCTCGTTTATACATAAAAAAAAAATTATTATCAAAATTACCAAAGATTAAAAAAAAAAAAAAACATTTTGGATTCATTGTTAACGCAATATAAACGTTGATTGCCATGATTTATATTTACCACACATGCGTAAAATATTTATGTTTTTTTTATCAATAAAAAACAATATGTTCGAAATAACCTCACTCTTTCAAAACTGGAATTTTGCTTGTCAGTTTGCTGAAAGGCAACTTTGCCAGCGCTTTCGGATCCCAGTATTAGTATAGGTATATGTATTAGTACAAAATCGAATTTGAACTTTTACAGTATTTATTCAAAGTGTAACTAAAACATTGTTTAACTGGATGGTAAGGCTGCAAACCAATAAAACGATATTTCACGAAGTATGTTTTTCATTTCATATCTAAAAAGAATCTTTAGATACTCTTGTAGTTTTAATATCATCTTAACTAAATGACGTCTTGTCTTTTTTTATGGAAATGAAGCCGTTCCATACAGAATAAATTTTGCGAATCCCAGGTCGCCAAAACTCACAATATTCTCTTTTATAGTTCAGAATATTTCTTTAACGATGTGTAATTATTTCTACCAAATAACATGTTTCTGTTCAGAGGATGACTTACAAATATTACAAATAATATTTAAAAATTTATATTGTAAGAAAAGTTTATGACTAAATCACTAAGAATAAGGATTATGGCAAATAACATACTCTGAAAAAAAAATTGTGAAAATGGACATGTTCTCTTATTTCAGCGGCGGAAGGTTGAATACGATAAAAAAGAATAACAAAAGTTTTAATACATTTCAATGTTTCCTATGTACAAGAATTTACATATCCAAATGTAGAGGAAGGGTCAAAATTTTGTTTGCCGTTACATGAACACCCAAAACGAAGCCTGAAAGTGAGAAGTTGTAATAATATGAATTGAAGTATGGCAAAAAGGGTCAAAATCACCCCCAGCTATATCTACTGTAACTATATGTAGGTGCTTTCCCGACTTACACCTCTAAGGGGGCTTTAGGAGTTAGAAGAATGCAGACTGAAAATCCGTTGGGTCAAGTCAGGGTTGAATATTCACCAACTTTCTGTAAAAGGGTGGATCTCTTGAACGGTAAGACGCTAACTGAAAATTGTCGAGAAATCTTTTCAATTATTTCTATAACGATTACTTCCGACGTTTAAATCATTGAATCGAAATTCAAATGATTGGATTTTAATGAATTGTGGAAAGAGAAATAGAAGCGGCTCTGTTAAAACATTGGATTTATTAATTGAAAATATTATTATAGAGGGGAATTATTTTCCTCAGGGCCTCCTGTGTGGAGCTAATGAAAAATAAGTCAACGACATCGTTAGAGAATCCATCATCAGGGCAGACACTGTAACTCTTTCCAAAAAGTTGAATTTAGAAGGACGAAGGATAACATAACGTAATACCATAAAAAGCTTAATTTGTCTAATTTCTTAAAATACAAGATGTCACAACCAGTGGTGCAAACTGAAATTCCATGAAAATGTTTTTTTAAAAAGCGATTTTCGAAAAAAAAAGTTTCAGGCTACAACAACCTCAATAATGAACCTAATCAATGCAATAAGCTAGAAGTTTAAGCAAAATTATGAAAAAAATTCATCAGAAAATAATAAATGCCAGCTCTAGACCAAAAAAAAATTCATTAACTTTTTGGAAACGACATAATGTAGTTATCATAAATAGATCTTAGACCATCGATAAAACAATAATAAGATTATACATATAAACTTTACCAAGTAATGGTTATTGAAAATCTTTAAAAAAATGTTGGGACAGCTTCAATACATTAAAAATTTAATACTATGTACTGAAATAAAACAATTTATTTATCTATATAAGGTATGTTTACATTACATTATTCGATGCCTGTCTCACTAGAGTATACCTGTGTTGAGACAGGCTATGTTACCACGTTACTATGTTACCACGCTCACACAATGTATTTATTGATCAGTTTAATTTTATATACTAAAGATGCTTGTGTTAAGTGAAACCGGTCGATATTAATAAATTTAATAAATAAATCGTGGTTACAAACAAAATTATTGTTTTATTTCAGTTAATATGTCAAATCACAAAGTGACTGCTTTCTACCAGAATATTAATACTATATAGCAGGGATGGCGAACCTTTACGTATCAACGTGCCATTTTCTAAAGAAAGGTTTAATGAGGTCATAGACGTGCCATCAAATAATTTTGACTTTGTGATTATTGGGAAAATAACAATAATAAATACTTAGTATCAATTAAAAATTCTTTATTAACTACTAGTAAATAGGAACATTTTGCATTATACGCGTAATTTAAATGAAAATAAAATTAGTGTAACTTCTGTTATTGCAGGTTAGATGACAAATAAAATAAGTTAGGGTTGTAAGATGTTACTTTTAGCAGAATGCATGCTGAACCGGACTCATCTGTCAAACGGATTCTAACCGACTCTTTAATGTTATTCATCTCTGAAAATAATGACTCGCAGGCACAGGTTGATGAAAATATTGTTAAAATAGCATGAGCCAGCTTCTTCAAACAATTAAATGTGTCTGGTAACGCATTCCATGTCTCCAAAATTATGTTATTAGCATTTTCACTTCTATTACCCGTCAATCTTTCTGTTTCAATTAATTTTAACTCTCTCCTTTTTTCAACAACTTTTTTGTATCGATATTGAACAAAACTGGAAATCAATCAGCTGCATTTCAAATTCATCAATTTCGAACCAATCGAATGGGGACAAATTCAGTTTGTCAAATGACGTCACATCAGGGTAAATAAAAACTTGAGTATTTCCGATAATTCTTTGAACTGAGAAAATCTGAGAACTCGGGTTCGCTCGTTCACTTACTATACACTTGACACTTTTTTTCGTAGTGCATAATGAATTTTGTGATCACTGATCAGTGACGTGCCCAAAATATTGTGTCGCGTGCCATTAATAGCACGCGTGCCATTGGTTCGCCATCCCTGCTATATAGCATTAATAATAACGTTGATATGCGGTAGAACATGCAAGCACAAAGAAAAAAAAATCTTGGGAAAACTTTTCTAATATTAAGAAAAGTACGTAACTTAATAGAGTTAAAATGCAGCGTATGAAGTTTAAAACGTCGCGTCGTGCGCCCCGAGCCAAATCGTTTCGGCTATCACATAAACAGGACAAACTACGTTCGCTTATCTCCCTTGAAAATTTTCAGGGCGAAATTGGCTTGATGTGCCCATTTATCTCGACAATTTTTTCGTAAAAAAAGTTCAGAACTGAATCTCGGGATTTCGCGTCACGCTGTCCATGCCTGACGTTCTCTATTAATCTTAGAGGTTCATACACAGACTATTTTATATATCTACTATTGTAATAATATGGTATTGCCACGGATATTAAATAAATAAACTGCATAATTTAATAAAGAATATGACGTAAACTAGTAATTTTGTGAACGCTAAATCCGTGGACGAGTTTGTTTATTTGGAAAGTATGTTTACGAGAGATGAGAAGGCTGATAGAGACATTGGAAGAAGGGTGAATGCAGGTAACTCTATTAATGGAGGACTGAATGCCGTTGGCATCAACAAAAAACTGTCCAAAGAAGCAAAGCTAGCCGTCCATAATGGAGTACTGGTACCTACTCTGATGTATGGCAGTGAGGCATGGAACTGGTAGAGGAAGAATGAAAGTAGACTGAATGCTGTAGAAATGAGATTCCTGAGGCGTATGTGTGGTAAAACCATGCATGATCGTGTAAGAAATGTGGAGATCCGCAAAGAATGCAAGGCTGAAGTAAGTGTAATGAGTAAGATTAAAAAAGGAATGCTCTGATGGTTTGGGAATGTGGAGCGAATAAAGGAGTGTAAGGAGAATATATGACGCAAATGTGAATGGTAGAAGAAGTCGGGGACGCCCGAGAAAGACATGGCACGACCACGTGAATCAGACACTTGAGTCAGGCCATGTCAAGAGTCAGAATAATAGAAGAGCATGTATGAGACGATGTATGAATGTGAACGAGGCAAGGAGTGTGTGCCAAGAACGAGTTGTTTGGCGGTCCGTCCTCTCTGCCTACCCTTGCGGAGAAACGGCGTAATGGTTAGTTTTTTTTAAATTTTCTCTGCTTTAAGAGGAGCTACGGGGCTTTTCACGTTTTATTTTTATTTATTTATACAAAAATAAATAAATAAATATTATAGTACTTACTTAATTTTGGATTTGAGGCCAAAATATCCACCTAAACTGAATGATTATATTTTTAATCAAAAGACTTTGCAAATCTCTAGTACGAATATACCTATGCTATTTTATTATGCTATTGAAATATAAAACTTTATTCAATAAAGAAATCAATTGTACATGATTTTAGAGCCAACATTAGCATTTTTGTGAAACAAGATAATGGAGGTGGTTTTCTCATGTATACAGTGACCCTTCTCTTATTTTGAAGATCCAGTGTGCAAAATTTCATCGATCATGGAATTAAACCGTAGATTTGTAAAAAATCAAAGCCACGCCGCCCGCCCACCACAGACATATAAATAGATAAGAATTAAACAAATTGTCCAAAAAATACTTCACTATTTAAATTTTCTCGAGGCAAGTAATCGTAGGTGCCATAATATTGAAAAATGCGGTAAGAAAGTCCAAATAAACACAACGATTTCACATGTGAAAAAAAATATTTACTGAACCATTAAAACGACCACCATCTTCTTTAAAACAGAACCCACAAATAAATCTACACACAGACGAAATGTAAAACGGTCGAGTTAAAACGGACATCGCTACGCTCAATCAAAAGAAATAGTTATTTATTAATTTTAATAAAATTACATAACAATTATTTTAATAAAATTACATAACAATTATTTTAATAAAATTACATAACAATTATTTTGTTACGAAATTTTTTAGTTAGTTAAATCTCTTCATATCCAAATTTAACATTTTTAGTTTTTCCGAAAACATTTTTCTAAAGCAGCAAAAATTCTCAAATGGTGAGTTCTGACGCCGTGAAATTTTTACTGCATTTCGGCTGAGTAGTCAAAAACATCTGGTTAATACCCAGGCGTCGTAGGTTCAATCCTCTGCCAGTTAAGTCCTTCATCATTGCACAAGCAATATTTTCGGCTTATAATGATGATTGGCATTTAAATATTGTCCCGTTATCTATTATCTGGGAATGTTTGTCTTTCAATCAAAATAAATTTTAAGAAAAGTGATATCATTAAAGTTTTAATTATTAGAAATCAATTATTGTTCAACGACAGCGTCTTTATTATGAGTTAAAAAAAATTGAGATTTCATCCAAAAAAAATTAGGGGTTTAAGTCCTAAAATTAATTTTTGCAATATTTTTAAGAAGAGTTGTTCAGACCTTACAATGAGTAAGCAAAATCCTAATTGACACGTCAAATAACTCGTAATCAAACGTAACGTTTCTCCTTCCAATTTAACAACCCTAACACAATATCCTCATCCATTGAGAAATGAATATCGTTGGATTCAAAGCATCGTGGAGCTATGTTACACGTGTTTGAGCCGTGTGATGGCTTATAAATTATAATACTGAATATATATCGACGGGTTCCGGGCTATTTGTATTAACCGACATTTTTTAAACTTTACACAAGAGCAGTTTAAAGTTTCGATTTTTAGAAAAAAAAAAATAACTTTAGCAAATCGCATTATTTTTTTGAAAATAAGGATATTACTGTTTTTATAACATATTCCCCATATTCGGATTCTTTTTTTTTCTAATATTCCTATTTTTAACGAAGATAAATGTCGCTTAATACAAAATGACCTATATTTTACTTTTTTTTGTTCCAGGCTAAATGACTTAACCGCCTATGATTATTGTTTCTTATTCTAGGCTAAATGACTAAACCGCCTAGGTTTATTATTTCTTGTTCCAAGCTAAATGACTTAACCGCCTAGGCATGCAAATAATGGCTCTAAGCTAAGTGCTTTAATCAAAAAATTGGTCATATTTCAAACTTAAGCTAATTGATTTAAATACCATATCTTAAACTTATTAATGTATGGCTAATTAGTTTATGCGACTGATATTTTTTTTAATAAATTCTTGTATATTTATAAGGTAACGCTAATTGTATTAAGCGACACTGGATAAGAATTTAATAAAGAGGCTAATTGTATGAAGCGACATTTCTATATATTTATAAGGTCAGGCTAAATGCTTTAACGTACGTTGCCTGTAAATTGTTGCTCCAGGAAAAAAAGTTTAAACGATTGTCTGGTATTTGGTAGTGAGCTTAAGTACACAGTTCCTAAATGTGTCAATATTTTGTGTCGCTTCATACATTGCAGTCCAAAATGGGCCCAAAAATGTGGTTGTATTAAGCGACAAAAAAGTGCTCCGATTGTCACCAAACACAGCTCAAACGACGCAGAAAAATTCGCTGATTCCAAATATATATAAAAGTCTATATCGCCCAGAGTGTCGCTTAATACAATTAGTCCGGAACCCGTCGATATGAATATATAATATCTGAATTTCACATAAAACGATATTACTTGAATACGTCCGCAATACGCGATTCATACAAAACCAATAACTGATACTACCAATGTATATTTACATAAAAAGTATCCAACGAACCCTCGAAAGTGCTATTACATTCAACAAGTTGTCATATGATTTGAAAAGATGTCGTGCAAATGTTAAAGGCAGTTGCTATTTTTAAACTGCTAAGTTTGGGGTGTTTTCAACTCTCGGCATATTGACGACCTTAAAATCGACAATCAGCGCCATTTTGACAGTTTAACGGGCCCCGTTATACGCCAATTCTCAGTTCGTTTCAGCTTTTAATCAATATGTGATCAGCTATCGTCAGTTTGTTGTTTAATATATTAAGCTTTTAATTTTTTTTATTGTTTAAGGTATTTTTTTTCCCATTTTGCCATTTTTTAAATAAATTTATTACATTAACTCCACTCAGGAGGCCCGGAGGAAAAAAAATCCTCAGGGCCTATGTCATCTTAGGGGATGCTGTGTGGGGGTCTTTTTAGGGAAAGAAAGGAGAAGTTCTGGTAAGAAAAAAGGTATTTGGGGTGGGTAGGAATCTGGGGGTGTCTGTGTCTAGAAGTGACGGACGTATGAATCCTTCCCTCCACCACCACGGTGCAAGATGATGGATCGAGAGAATCCTGCTTGAGAGGAATAGATTAGGACTCCCACAACCAATCTCTCCCGATCCGGGGTGCAAATGCATTAGCCGCCAAGATCTAGACAACCTCACCCCAAGAACCCGGGCACCTCTGCTAAGTCACCAAACGTAGGGAACCACTTGGGGTGACCTATGGCAGTTGGTTATCCAATAAATGGTTCCAGGGGCGGCGTTACCCATACCCGCATACCAAACTGTTTCGAACTACAAGTTACAAACACCTATTTCGTTGGAGGCAGGAATCTTTGCATTTGTCAAGTCTGTTAGATATAAAAAATGCCCTTGCCACCGAATTATTTTAACTGTCGAACTAACTTAACCTAACTTTTCTTGAGATATGTATTTGACGGATTTTATTTCCCCCCTATCAAAATTCACCCGGCGATCCCGACAAAGCGAATAAGAACATACGAATTCAAAACACCAAAAATAACAAATTATTATGTCATATTCTCCTATATTGTTTGGAGCTGTCACACTCTTTACATAAATACGTGGGTTAGGGTAGGTACCCAGTAGAACCACCCTCCCCCGTCCTACTGAGCCCTAACCACGTGTCTCGGGGGTGAAATCGACACATTATGGAGATACTGGAATGAAAGGGAGCATTAGAGAGGATTTGATGGCGGCCTAAAAAATACACGCCATTCAAAAAATATAGAAAAAAAGAATGCAATGAGAGAAATTAAGATTTTTGGAAACACTGAGGTTCTATTTGATAGTTAAGGGTTGTTACGGTTTTGAAAGATTTCTATAATTGCCTTACAATTTGTTTAAAGGCACTTTGATGATGCTGTAGGTAATTATTACAACAAAGCTCAAGACTGGCAATACCTATTTGATCTAAATTGATAAACAATATAAATTTTCGTTATTTGTTTTTGGGGTGTTATGCCGTGTTGCGCTACCTCCTTCTTTAGCCAACGTTTCGGACATCGTTGCAATGTCCATCATCAGGGCAGATCCGGCAGATCTGGTAGATGTGTTGTGACTGCAACGAAGTCCGAACCGTTGGCTAAAGAAGGAGGTAGCGCAACACGGCATAACACCCCAAAAACAAATAACGAAAATAATTTTGGCCGTGAAAATCTTAAAACGTATCTAACAATGTAAATGTTCATATTTACCTAATTTGTGGCTCGTTTTTTTGGCTATTGGCATTTTTTCACGAAGTTGATATAAGTAATAAAAATGATGTAAGACAGGGAGTAGTGCGACGCTTGTGGTAGTATGTAGGTGAATGAATGAAGAGCTATATTGACGTGCGAGCCATAGGTCCAGCTCGTCAGCGCTACGTCGCGGCGTCGTCGATCGACCGAAGGTGCGCGTGGCACTATTTCCGGCCTAGAAGTGTGTTGGTATAACAGGAGCAGATTACTCTGTTTACGTAAGTAAGTATATTGACGTAAGTATACTCGCAATATAAAACGCAAGTAAGCATACTTGCGTTTTATATTATCCACCTTTTCCTGTCTCTTATACCAGTCTAATAAATCACTTTGTAATGTCATAAACGTTCTCATTATTTTTACCACACAATAATATAACAAAATTTTACCATTTCATTTTATTTTTCAATTGTATAATAATAATTGCTTGTGAAAATTAAAAAAAAATAAAAAAAATACTAATTTCCAGTGTTTTGAAGACAGTGACCCTAAAAGTATTCCTATATGTTCTCTGTGACTGATCTAACGCTAAAATATTATTTATGAAAATGTTATCAAGCTTAATTTGTATAGCCCCATTTTAATTTTAAGTTTTTCTTGTATATATTCAATAATATTAATATTTAATTTGTTAAAACAATAATATTAATATTTAATTTATTAAAAAAAAAACACTTTATTTATAATTAATTTTTCCTCGGTAAATATTATTACGCATGATAGCTATTTTGCCTTCCTTGAGTATTATTACGGTGCAGTCACTAACAGATGATATATTTATATTAGTTCCATAATAAAAGTTAATAATGAAAACCATTATGCTAAAAGATAATTACACAGCAGAACTTGTTTACATATAACTTTTTTTTCTAAATAAATTGTTTAATAACACTTTTGAATGTATAAACGAAAAACTTAAAATTAAAATGGATTTATACAAATACAGTCGACTCTCGTTAATTCAAACCTGCGATAATTCGAACCTCTCTATAATTCCAAGTTATCACGAGTTCCCTACGAAATCTCTTTATATTTCGAACTAAATCCATACATTTTTGTACACTTGGTAATTCAAACGAAAAAATCATTGCTATATAACAAAACGACGCGTTAATTCGAATTCATCGGCGTTCAACATTCGACAATTCAAAGTTGCAGAGAGAAAGAGGCGGAAAGATTGTTACACACACGTTAGTACCTACAAATACAATTTTGCGACAAGTTCAAACGTGTATTGTTTTTGTTATGATTAGTTTGTGACACACACTCTAACGAATTGGTTTGTGTTATCATTCAGTTACTGTTACTCTTTCGTTGTGTATACAGATTAAAATTTTCTGTTAGTCATGACCCCTAGAAAGTATAAATGTTTGACGATTGCTGAAAAGAAGAAGTTAATCGAAAAAGTAGAGTTAATAAATAATAATTGATCAACACTTAAGAATTCGAAGTTTTATTTATTTACTCTCACAAATTTCGAACCATTTGATATTTCAAACACTCGATAATTCGTAATATTTTAAGAGTCCCTCGAGTTTCGAATTATCGAGAGTCGACGGTAAAAAAAAAACTTCAAACTAAAATCTTTCTATTCAGTCCTGTTTCAACTCGACCGTTTTACATTTCGTCTGTCTATAGATTTGTTTGTACATTCTGTTTCATTTCAAGATGATGGCCGTTGTAATAATAGTTTAGTAAAGATTTATTTGAAAGCGATGTATTTATTTGGACTTTTATATTCTCATTTTCAATATAATGGACCTACCTGCCTGAAGAAAGTTTAAAAAAAACTGTTCATTAAAATTTTCAGATTGTTTGCAAGTTTGCACATATGTAAGGAACTTACGAATATAACAAAAATTATTTTAAAAAAACAGTGGCTCAGTGTTTGTCGTGAGTTATTCGAACAAAACTGAAGAAAACATCAACAAAAAATAAAATAAACAAACAAATATAAAAAAAGAACTTACGACACGACTGGAACTCGTCCTCTCCTCTGTCGCAGTCCTTCTGATAGTTGCACACCCACAGGGACGGGATGCACTTTCCCTCGGGGCATTTGAACATGCCCACCGGACACACGATGTCTCCTGGAACAAGGGAATACATAGGTCAGCGTCGGGTCAGAACTACTTTATACACGATTCACGGTAAACACATCCACGGGTCATTTTTGTACACGGATGACGGAAGTGTCAACCCACGATGACAACAGCTTTACACAATAAATTTGGAAAAAGTAGTCATGTGATAATGTTTTATTTTTATCAAACCTAACCTAACCCTACCCAATCCACAATGACAAATGGTTTACCAATAAATAAGGAAAAAACAATGTGATAATTTATTTATTTTTTAACGCCTAGAGGGCTTTTACATGATGGTAGAACAATTTTAACAAGACAGATAATTTTGAACTTAAGAAAGAAATAATAAAAATAAAGTTACCATAGATAAAAATTACACACAATTCATAAAAATACAAGAAATAAAAAATGAAAAATATAGCGATTAGATAGGTTTGCAAAAATACAAGATAGGAATAGTGTTGGAATAAATATTTCACATGATCCACAAAACTAGTCAAGTTGATATTAAATATGTTAACATCATAAAGTATTGATTTCTCATAGTGTAAAATCGTTGTATCGTAGAGTGTGCAATGTAGTTACGTTTGTGAGTGCTGCAGTAGAATAGTTTTTTTTCGCGTTGTTACTGTGGGTATTTGAAAGTTTATGAGTTGCAGGAGTTCGCAACAGTCGAATTTAGAGTTAAGTATTTTGAATAAAAAGGTTAAATAATTGATTTGTGTTTATCAAACATTATCTAACCTAACCAAACCGAATGAAATATGACAACTGGTTTACATAGTAACGAATGGTTCCATGTCAACTCATAATGAAACCAACTCAGAAACACCTCAAAAAGGTCATTAAAAGCTATGAATTTTTTTTTTTTAAATAGCCGGTAACCCTAACCTAACTTAACCTATTTGACCAATTTTTTAAATTTTTTTTAACATCACTCCTAATGACCTTTCTGAGGTGCTTCTGAGTTGGTTTCATTATGAGTTGTCTGGTCACCGTAACGAATAAATATGGTTGGTAAACATCCCATCAGGAAAACATACCCCCAGATCAGCTTTGTACACGGATGGCGGAAAATACATCCCACGATGACATTTGGACACGTTTAGATCATAAGGTTGTATAAAAGAATCTTGTCGTTATGTTTTATTTGATTGGTAAACATCTCATCATAAAAACACACCCACGGATCAGCTTTGTACATGGATGACGGAAAAAAACCCACGGAAACAACGTTTGATGACACCTTAATATCTTACGTTTGTTTTACTTGTTTGGTAAAAGAAGTTCACCTTGAAAAGTGATTGATTGTTTTGATTTTGAATTTATTGCGAGTTCTACCGCTGTGAGGAGCTCTGTTATAACATTTTCTCCTGTTGCATGCGTTGTATATAATAGAGAGGTGTTACAACGGTGTTACCTGCGGTAGTTTGACATTACTGGAATAAAACCCGTCAAAAAATCTTTTCTAAATGTTATCTCCCTTACTAATAAAAGAGTTTTAATTTTTACTACTAGTAAAGTCATTTATTTATCCTATATTAATTAATGACTGCTTCTTAGATGTATGAAATTTAAAACACAGTTTATTAGTAAGGCTTAAGGATTAGTATGTATTTAAGTGAGTGCTCAAAAAATTCATGTTAAGTTGGGTTTTTTTGACATGTGCCATTCGAGAAGGTGTAATTTAAGTAGACACAATTCTCTCCCATGTGTTATTTCATCCAAGCGTAATACTAGCAGTGTAATTTTGTGAGTGAAAATTTCCCCCTTGCAATTTCGTCATAAAAGCCTCATTTTAACTATCCTGATTTTTTTATCTGACAGGAGCATGCTAAGAATCTGCGGGAGGCTAAGAACATTTCTGTCATATTCTATTCTCAAATTGTGTGGCGAAAATTGCCTCGTGCTAAAACTACTGTTAGTCTGCTTGTGTTATGAGGTTTAAGAATGAGTTTTTTTACACACAAGCAATATATTATAACATGTAAATATATGTATGAAAATAATTTGAATATTTTTTCCTGTGTGATAAACAAACATGACAAATGGGCTTGTTCTAAATTCTGTAGAAGACCTAAAGTAATAAAAAAAGAAAATAAACATTTTTAGACAAGAGAGAAGGGTGGAAAAGAAAGGCGGACCAACTAGGGAGTTAACACGCCACAACTTTATCGTGAAGGTACGGACATTTTTAGCAAAAAAAGGAATGTATCTGTACCACAGTGGCGGGCCGTGGTAACGAATACATCATGTGTTAGACTCAATGTCAACTTCATTTCAATTAACTTTAAAAAACTTAATACTCGTCTTTAGATTTGAAAAATATTTTTTATTTTATTTACGTGTGCTCAGATGACAGGAAAAATAATTACAAAAATATCAATCACTACCATTTTACATTTTTCAAAAAATCATTATTTTCCAGGAAAATAAAATAATGAAATAAATATATATTTTTTACATAAGTCCCACACAGGAGGCTGTGAGGAAAATAATTTCCCCTAGGGCCTATTTCATCTTAGGGGATGCTGTGTGGGGGTAAGGAAGGAAAGAAAGAATAGGAAGTTCTGGGAAGGAAATAGGTATGAGTGGTGGATAGGAATCTAGGGGTCAGTATGTCCAGGAGTGACGGATGTATGAATCCGTTCCTTCAATTGCAGTGCAAGGCGATTGTTCGAGCGATTCTCACTGGAAAGGTCAAAAGACCTCCTCAACAAGTCTCTCTCGATCCTGCCCACCACACATCAGGTGGGCAGAAGCATCGGCCGCCAAGACCTTGAAAAAACCTCACCCCATGAACCCGGGCACCCCTACTAAACGTAGCGAACCACTTGGGGTGACCTATGGCAGAGGTTTTGGTTATACAATAAATGGTTCCCGGTAAAAAATAAATATATATAAAACAATTTTTTTCAAGAAGAGTTATAAAATATATAATTCCTTTGAATTATTTGTTTTCATAAAAGGAAAGATTTGCACTACATAGTATTCCACCATGATCAGAACACTCGCTGACACAAAAAGATAAAATCTTTCGGCAAATAATTATGAAACAATTAAAAAAATCTGTTCTACTACAAGATGCATAAGAGTTAAACAAAAATGAGTACCTCAGTATTACCCTGCCTATACAATCCGTATTACATTGAACACAATATTTTTAAAAACCTCGTCTAACTTAACCTAACCTAACCTTGCCGAATCAATTTTATTCCACTAGCGCCATTCCCTACTTGGAGCGGCGATATTTTTCAAGGTTACCTATCTTTTATCAAACAATAGTGAGTTCTGGACGTATTTTTCTTACATACTCGGCAGACTCCTTCAACTTAAGATCAAAATCACGGAATTTATAAAATTAATAAGTCGATTTTTGCTAACGCCATACCTTATTGTCTCTACTAATAAAATTATCTATGCATTACAGTGTCTACCTACTTGGAGGTAAATACTAAATATGTATATAGAATTCATATACATATAAGAATGCCTAAAAATAAATTTAATCGCACGCCACTGGTGTATCTTACACGTGTATACAAATAATATTAGAATGGATTATTTATAAGAAAAGGGCTCTGCGTAAGCCCTTAGAGTGGTTAAAACATTTTCGAAGTCGGTCGGCTAAATCTTATTCAAAAAGGAAAGCCGCGTTTTCTTTATATTTTGAGTTTACCAATATATAATGTAAGTAACAATTCCCAGGTTATTTTTTATCTTGGTGTGGGAGAGAGGGCGGTAGTTCGAGCCATTTAACTTATTTAACGCTTTCTTAACAATTCCTTTTATTTGTACATTATTTATGTATGAATCTTTTCGCCTTAGCTTGAGTGCCAACACCGAGGATTTATTTAAAACATTTCTCGAAGGCCGGATCAAGTACAAAAGGATAAGTTGAAAGATCACTAAATCTTTTATGGTACCTAGTTGACGTGAATTATTCACTTGAGAAAACCATAGATATTCGATTTGAATAACTCTGCGAACGCGTTCTAAAAATATATTTAAATTTGTTTTGAGCTTTGGTTTGGCGAAGGTTCAAAAGGAATGAACTGAAATTTCTTTCAAGGATTAAATGAATTCGATCTCGGTGAAAATAGCTTTCATATCGACAAACTTATCTGTGCAATTGGAAGCGTTGTCACTGAAGATATTACGAGAAAACCCGGTCGTCAAGAAATTTGAATGATAGGTATTTTACAAAACTATTGCTGTCACTGTCGCTCTTACTGAATAATAGGTAATCTTATGAATAAGAAATTTGAATGATAGGTATTTTACAAAACTAATAATAGGTAATCTTATGAATAAGAAATTTGAATGATAGGTATTTTACAAAACTATTGCTGTCACTGTCGCTCTTTCGAATACTGAGCGAAATGGAGAACTGCACCTCCGGCTGATAATCTATCTATTCTATTCTATATAAATAAAAATGAATCGCTGAAATGTGTGTACGCGCATAACTTCCGAACGACTGCACCAAATTGGATAATTCTTTTTTTGTTGTGTTCGTTATTATCAGGACAAGGTTTGTATAAAACTACTGGTGAGCTCTGGCATTATGAAATTTGTATAAAAAAATGCAATAAGTGGCACGCGAGCTGTTTGAAAACTGAATTCACTGGGACTGAATATATGGAAAGCGGGAGGGGGAGGAGAACCTGGGAGGGGGGAAACACCAAATTGGATAATTCTTTTTTTGTTGTGTTCGTTATTATCAGGACAAGGTTTGTATAAAACTACTGGTGAGCTCTGGCATTATGAAATTTGTATAAAAAAATGCAATAAGTGGCACGCGAGCTGTTTGAAAACTGAATTCACTGGGACTGAATATATGGAAAGCGGGAGGGGGAGGGGAACCTGGGAGGGGGGAGGGAAACTCGGAAGGGGGGTTCGCGGGACGGAGGAAGGGGAGGAGTGGAGTGGGGTGAGGGAAGGTGGAAGAGGCGGTGTAGGAACGCGAGAGGGGAAAGGGAATGCGGGAGAGGAAAGGGAGGCGAAAGGGGAACGGGACAAATGGGAAAGGACACGCAGGGAGAAACAATTTTACCAGCTAGTACATAAATAAAGTCATCGAAATCGAAGTTTTGTATTTCCCTCCAAAACTCTCAGATTTTAAAGATATTTTTCTAACTGTATAAGAAGAAACTACTCTACGTCTTAACGTTTTGCTTTTTAAAAGAATACATTTTCTAATTTTCCAATTGAATGGCGTTCAAATCTGGCAATTTTAACGATTTTTGGAGTGTCCTTAAAACTTATCAAAAAAGCAAAACGTACCGACACGCTATATCAAAAAAATATTTGTAATAGTGTCAAAATCCAGAGAAGAAATTGGGGAATACGTTTGTCCCATCCGGTTTATTTTTAAAGATACAAAAAAATCATGGATTTAAAAAAGATTTCGTTTGTTTGCTAGTTGGTTAATTTTTTGACCGCATGCGTCCTTGTAGAATTGTACAGTTTGGCATTAATAACTTAGTAATCGCCAGCATAGTTATTGTAAGGCTACCTACATACATAGGTTTTTTTTTAAAATGTTTATTCTATGAATATTGTAATTTTTATTTTAAGTTATGATTTAAAAATAAAACTATAGTGAAAAAATCGAAAGTTTCACATTTATTCTTTGCACAGCATCAGTACAACAGTTATCATTCAAAAATAATAAAACGTAAAGCTGACAACACAACATGAATTGCCAGCAGCTTGTCCAAATAAAAAGTTAATATGAGGAACGGCTGTGCGCCCTTTTTCATATAAAACTTAATTTTGGATATGAGGCCAAAATACCCAAACTAAACTGAATAACTTTAAATGTTCATGTTCTATTTTATTTAATTAATAATATAATTTGATTGTTGTCTCAACTCTTTTATTTATTAACTATAAATATTCTGTTTTATTCATTCTTTTATGTAGTATTATCTCTGTTAATTAACAACCATTACATTGGCATACATATTTATGAATAACTTTATTTTAAATCAAAAGTTTTAGTAAATATCCAGTACGACATGTACGACTTTAGTTTGTGTTTCAAAATTATAAAATATAGGCCATTAAAGAATTCGATTTTTCATGATTTTAGAGGCAACTATGAAATTTTTTTGTGAGTTGATATTTGGTGAGCATTGTAATATGTATTTTATTTTGGTCTCGAAATAATTGTTAAATAAATACATATTATTTATACATATATTTTTAAAATTAATAAAAATTAATCAATTTTAAATACATGTAGGATAACAAAAGAATTTTTAAATATTTATATAGAGGGATCAGTAGGTTTTATCGGTCCAGCTGGGAGTTCTACCGAGCCGAACCCTCTGATATGAAAATAACTAGAGTCGGTGAATTATTTTCCCATTTGGTCTCTGGTAGGTTGATATGCTGTTCTTGTATTGTTTTGTATTTATTATACTTGGGGGGCATACATTAATTACGTGAGCTCAAAAGGGGGGGGGGGGTCCAGCAAAATCTCATGTTACTTAAAAAGAATATACGAAGTGGGCCAAATTTATCTCACCAAGGGAGGGGTCTAGATTGGAAGAAAAACTGCTCACATAATTAATGTATGCCCCCTTATATAGTACTTGCATAATGTGGATTGACTAGATGATCATTTGTGGAAAAGTGATTGAAAGGGTTTAGTTTTTCCTGTGGGGAAGATTTAACCCGGACATAAAGTCATAAAAATAATAATCATCAACAATGGTTGTTTGGCGGTCTCTATGTATTGTCAAAGACATTAACATGTATTGTGGTCGTTGGAACTGCGGATGGACCATAGAGGCAAGTGTCCGTTTGAAACCATAAATTGAATTTTTCAAATAATGTGTGACTACAAAGAACTCACCTGTTAATTTTGCTCCTATCGGATCAGCTTCGTATCCTGACTTGTTTCTGTCACGAAATGGTATATTACAACTGTACGTGGTGATATTTTATCGTGCGGAGACCACTGAAGAGCCGCCTATGCAGGAGACTTTCGCTTTACAAGGTTGTTATCGTTGTTATAAATTTAGACCAGTGCTGATTACCATTTTTTCATGTATTTTTTGTCTACGAAGTATATTCATAAACCAATCATTTTGAGGGTATGCCCATCATGCCCATTATGTTTTGAGGTTATTTACACATAGCAGGCTTACATTATATTATTACGACACAATAGTAATATATAAAAAAAAGGTTGTCCAACCCACTATGTTCTTCTTCTTCCTTGCGCTGTCCCAACTCATTGCCTAGGTAGGCTGCTGGGGTCGGCTCTTCTCGTTCTCAGGTTGTAATTTCTCCTGTTCTGAGTATCGCCTTCATCCAGGTCGTTTCTCTGAAGAATTTTGGAGCATTGAGTCATCCAGGATTTCTTCGGTCTTCCTCTGGATGACTGTCGATGAAGCTCCATAGACATTGCCTGCCTCACTGTGTGGTCTGATGGTCTCCGTCTTATGTGCCCATACCATCTCAACTGTCGTTCCTCCAGCTTACTATTTATGTCTGTGACACCCAGGCTACCACGAATGCGTGAACTTTTGATCTATGTCCAACCCACTATGTTAATACAATGAATTTAAAAAAGTTAAAAGGCGTAGGTATTTACGATGTTTTATTTTGTGTCTAAAATTAAGAAACTTTTCCGTGGTTTACAAACCCCAACGCTTCCGAATTATGTAGCCAAAGTTTTAACGTGATTACAGCTTCAATAAACTCATTCGCGTTCGCCTAATTTAATAATTTTATAAACTAAATTCAACTTCCCACATCGTGGGCAGCTAGCGGCAGTAATTTTTATAAGCAATTACGATGCATTCGGGATAATATAATTTCCTTGCACTCCCCACAATTCAGTAGATTAGATTTCGGTACTGCAGTTCCTAGCGCGCATAGCTCTGGATGCAATTGTGTACTTTGTGTTTATGAAATAAGCCATATTGTACCTCTTCCCTGTTAATTAACAGTTATCGTACATAATATAATCTAGGTAAGTATATTGGGAGGCGTCTACTAATATCTACAGTAATTCCAAAAACTGAAAAAATCGAACTAATATCAATGAGAACCAAAGTGTTGATGAATATCTACAGCACTGGCAGGGGTTGGATTTGCAATTCGGCCCCTTAGAGTCAAAGAAACGTATCTCAATTTTTATCGATTTTGAGTTACGGATGGTACTAGACACAAAATAACACATTACGTTAAGTGACAAAGACACGTATCGATAGGTTCAACGGTTACAAATTTACATCGTTGCGTATCTACAGAAAACCATTTATTGTTAATGTCAGAAGAGTGTATCGTTACTTGCGTTTTTTAAACATGAATAAAAATATATTTGCTTGCGAGTCAAAGAAACGCATCTTTAGTTACGTTCGATTCACCCGCATAGATTATGCAACTGTTTTACTGAAATGTCACTTACGCGTCATTCATTTACGATTTGGCAGTTGTGTTTGCGGCATTTTTTACTTTAACGAGTGGTTTGAATATTAGTTTGGTTATTTTTTTGTGTGTTTTGATTCAATATAAATCGAATATAGAAAGGAAAACACACAAAACACGGATTCAGTGAATAATGGAAGTGGCATTGTTGAATAATAAGGAAGATTCTTCAAGTGCCACAAATATCTTATTTCAGAGGTACCACCGCCCCGGGAATCATTTATTGGATAACGTTTGGTGACTTAGCAGGGGTACCCGGGTTTATGGGGTCAGGTTTGACCGGATCTTGGCGGCAGATGTGTCTGCCATCAACAGCGTGGCAGGCCGGGTCGGGAGAGACTGAGGGAGATCTTTTGACCTCTCCAGCAGGACTCTCTCGGAACATTCTCTTGCATCGCAGTGGAGAGGATGGATTCATTCGTCCATCACACTGGCCCCCACATTCCTAACCACCCCTTATTCCTTATTCCTTCTAAGAATTTCTTATCCTTCCTTCCCCTAAAAAGACTCTACATAGCATCCCCAAAAACAAAATTGATGTTACTACAACTGCTACCAAAATAAAAATAGCAGAAAATCAGGAGTCACGATGCCAAAAGTCAAGAGTTCTTCTTCTTTAACAGCTATTTGAGAATATAAGAATGCCAAGATTTTTTTTTACTACATTGGATATTACTGAAACCTTTTTTAGAATTATAATTAATAATAGCTTGGAAAATGAAAAAGTTCTCCAAAACAAAAGGGGAAAACATTTACCTGGAGATAAAAGACCAGAAGAATCTAAAAAAATCATTAAGGACCACATTATATCTTTTCCAACAGTACCGTCACATTACTGTAGGGCGAACACTTCATTTAAATATTTAGCCGCCGATTTGACATTACACATACGTAATGTACACTATGTATGTTGACTTGTTTAAGGATACAAATTATATTCCTGAAAAAACATGGTTAAACCGAAACATATTTAACACCTGTAACCTATAGTTCCAACAACCACGCGAAGATATGTGCGACTCGTGTGTTAAACACGAAAATGCTAATACGGAAGAAAAATATCTCTTTTGGATGAGTATGATCGCCACAGACAATGCAAAATTGCTGTACAGAATTGTAAAATCCAATCTAAAACCCTTGCTTCTGAATCCACTGTTAATTTCATCGAGTTTAATTTAGAATACGTTCGAAGATAATTTTTTATAGACGACACCTGGCAGTTTATAATTAAACTTTTTTTAATGTTCGGAGCAATGAAGCTAGAAATTACATGTGACATGAATGAGTGGCTGGTCGTGGCTCAGATGAAATCGCTTCATGTATGTATAAGTATTTGGTAGCTAATGCTAATGGAAAGAAGTTCATTCTGATGAGTGATACCTGTTGATATATCAAAACTTTTACAAAGAAAATAAATATATTTGATCCTTCATGGTGGTACCCAGTAGTTAGATAAGCTTCCAGAAAATCCAAGTATGATGTCATTGAGATGGAACAAGAGTATTTGTTCAGTTTCATCAACTTGAGGAAACAATTAATTAAAAACATAAAGACAGAAAAATGGCATGGATGTAAACTAGTTAAAAATCACATTCAAAAGAAGATCCTGACCATATTTATTAAGTTCCTAAAACAAGGCAATGAGTTGATTTTTTACATGCGCTCCACACAGGAGGCCCTGAGGAAAATAATTTACCTCAGGTCCTATTTCATCTTTGGGGATGCTGTGAGGAGGGTTTTTTTTAGGAAATAAAGGAGAGGAGAATTCTGGGAAGGAAAAGGGTTTTAGGGGTGGGTAGGAATCTGGGGTTCAGTGTCTCCTGGTCATCCGCCTCCTTAGGTCAATATAGGTCTCCTATAGGTCAAGACCTAGAAAAACCTCACCCCATGAACCAGGGCACACCCTCTAAATCACCAAACGTAGCGAACTCCTTGGAGTGACCTATGGAAGAGGTATTGGTTGAAGTAAAGTGAGTGAAGCAAAGAGTGTGTGTTAAGACTGAGTTGTTTGGCGGTCCGTCCTCTCTGCCTACCCCTGCGGAGAAACGGCGTGATGGTTAGTTAGGTAGTTAGTAAGTTAGTCAGGTACAAGATTCCAGTTTTTTAAGCAAGTTACAATATTATGTAGCATATTAAGTTTTTTTGACAATAGTATCAGTTGGAAAATAGTAACCTAAATATTTTATATGTTTTTCTGTTTTAAATAAGTTTTTCAATAAAAATTTCTAGACTTGAAATATTTTTATTGCTGTTCCACCACTATCCTAATTCCTAAAAATCATTTTTACAAATTTTCGGGTGAAAAAAAAGTCAAATATCGAAGGACGTTTTTCGTAACTTGAGTTCAGTGATTGCAATTTTCACTTTGGTTAGGATCAAAGAAACGTAACTGAGATATAGCTGCACTTAAATTAAAAAAAATATATGAAAATGAATTACTATTTTATATTTAAAAGATGATTTAGAAGCACAAAATACCACCCTTTAACTAAACGAGAAGAAATTATTAATATGTTCCATTTGTTTAAAAGTAGACAACATTGATTGACTGAGAACTATGTTTTTTTGCTCTCCTGTAAAGTAGAGAAAAATGAGATACGTTTTTTTGACCCTAAGGGGCCGAATTATGTATAGCATATTGGAATAACGTAATATTGCGTATGCAGTTTAAAAAACTTAATTTATGTATGTATGTAAAAATCCCTAATATCGGACTATTGGACACATTTAGCTGATAAAAGCTGTTTTACAAATTACTAATCAAAAGTTCAATTACTAAATGACTTGACTTATTTCCGTTTTGGACAATGCACCATATTGGTGTATTTATTGTTTACGGTTTCATGACAGTTTCATATCCGTCGACAGTTGACCCCCCGGCATACTTATATACAATGCCGGTATATACCAAAAACATCCTTTGGACAAAAAAAGTTTTTCATATAAAGCTCCGTTGCTTTATAATATGCTCAATGAAAAAATAAAAACTATTGGTACATTACATTTATTCAAGAAAATGGTCAAAATATGTGATGGTTTCAACTGAGAGTGATGGTTTTGGATTACCCATGTTGTCGCTTATATCATAAATCACTCTGGAATTAAGCTATATTTCATACAATCCATATTTAATAACTGTGTATGTACTTTACTTATATATTATTATGTACTTTTTAATTTACTTATTGTTATAAGTATTTACTTATTATTATCTACTTCTTTCGTATCATAATTTACCTACTGTACTATATAATTGTTTATCAGTATTTACTCATAATTATTATGTACTTAATTTACTTATGTTTATTTACTTATTATTAATAAATTGTTTATTATTGTTTACTTATAATTATATTATATATTATCTACTTAATTTATTTATATTTATTTACTTAATATATTATATTTATTACATAAACTATATAAATTAATTAATTAATTATTATTATTTTCAATATACATAATTGTTTATTATTATTTACCTGATATTAATTAGCTGTTGTTATTTACCAATCTTTATTTTTTGTTAAGAGGAATATAAACGCTAGAAATATTTCGAATCTCATGCCTGCAAAATTTTAAAATCGAGCGTCTTTTTGCACGAGGCTAGTAAGCGAAAAAGTGGTTTTTATTTATTTTGTGTATAATTTTATAAGAACGAAAAAAAGTTAGAACATAGATAAAGTCAAAAGTAGTCTTAGCCGTAAAGGGGTATTTTTTAAAAATTGTTACTTACATTACTTCATAGTTAAGTCATGAGAAAACATTTTTTTTAGTGGTTTACGCTTATATTTTTTGTTACGTAAATAATAATTTTATTGTAATTCCGATACATAGATAAAGTAGTTAAAGCTTCAATTTATCCGTAGCATATTTTTTGATGTTCATACTGTAAGCCGATTCGTCGTAAAGATTAATCAAAATAGTATCTAAATAGGATTTCACGTATATATTCATCTTAATAATTAAATGCTACCGTGGTATGGTCACCCTATGAATGCATCTGGTAAGCCACAACTAACAGGTACCTTGTATTTTTAGTTTACAGTATAATGTTATTGTTGCCAATGATGAGCTGCCCAGCTATCATTAAATTATTAATAATCCATGTCTGAATAATTGTTCTCAGTGCTTCTTTTGTAGGTTTATAATTATATTTTTATTAAGTTTATATGTATGTTTTTTTAAAAATTACATTGTAAAACTGCATATCTGGATACAGGAATGTCCTAGTGAGATATGCAGCTTATGTTTTTCATGTATTTCTTATTTTTCAATAAATAAATGTACAGTCGGTTTAGGGAAAATATCTACTTAAACAAAATATAACTAAGTTACCCGACGGGGTGTGCAGAGAGAATATACAGCTGAATAACAAAAGTATGAGACATATTTTTATTCAAATGCTTCAAGTTTAATACTACTTCTCTGTATACTGTATATACCAGCGTGTAAGTACAAAAATCGACTCTGTACATAAATTCGTTTGATATTCATACCAACTTTTGTTAGAGGTATTTTTGAAGTCGATTTTACGTTTGAAATTGGTAAATAATGCGCAAAAATTTATAATTTTATAGGAAATATCTTTTTATTTCCTTTATTTTTTTCCCATTATATCTTGTTACATTTTAAAAGTAATTTTTAACACAAGATAAAAATAATGTAAATAATTTTAAAAAATATATAAGACAAAAGTAGATAATGGGAACCCACTAAGGCACTGCCTGTGCGTGGGTAATATTAACTAAAGTGCTAAATTACACCAATAAGTTGGCGGTATAAATAAAAAATGTAATTTTCAAGGTGAAAGTTTAAAAATATAGGTAATGTATCTTTGAAAATATAGTAGTTACAAAGTAGTAGGATTGCAAAAGTGAAACACGAAGGTTTACATAGAGTTTATAAAAAAAGTGTTTCAACATCTGCATCATTTAGCCATAATTTTAATTCTTTTATGTAGAGTGATATTTTATCTGTCATTTGAATGTATTTTGGTAGGCCTATTGTCGGCGGATCAATTGTCGGGTCACCATTGTTTATATGTGCGAATTTGTATGTATATATAAATGTATGTATGTATGTATGTGAGTGATTGTTTATATATGCATGTGTACCTATATAAATATGTACGCATGCATGCACACATATAAAACTAGAAAAAAATTATGTATATGTATGTGATCTAATCCTTATGCATGTCTTCCTCTTTTTTTAAATTTCTACTTTCTTTCTACTTTCTTTTATAATTTTTCCAATTTTCAACGTGTTTATAAATTTAATCCATATGTTTACACTAGTAAAGTAGGAAACAGTAAGTAAGTATATTCCAGCCGCCTAGTATGATGATTTAAGGTATCCCTGTGTTTTAAATTTTTTAATGCATTACCATGTATTTTATAAATAGAAAAAAAAAAATTTCCTTTACGTCCAACACACTTCATAATATCAAAACAGCGGCTTGTAAACGTGTGTCCGAAATATGCAAAAGCCACCCAAAGGGTAAAATATGCAACAACCTCCCCGAAAATCATTTGATATTCTTCATAGAAAGGCCTGTGCTTTCGGGAGTAATGTTCGAAACTCTGTCGCGGGCAACCGTCAGTGTTTTCTTTGGCACATTCATTTTCCATTATAGTGGGCAATTGAATTATTCATGGCCCGCGGTGGGGTACAGAACCACCCCACACCAACAGTGCGGAGCACAGAGCCACCCCGCGCCGACTGGGCGGGGTGCTTCCCGCCCCATCCCTTTGGGTATAATATACGCGCACAGAAAGGTCCCCGACAGCCACCCTGGCTAAGTGTAGCCTGCATACATTTATGTCAACTGGAACAGGTGAACTTTGCTCCACGCACGGGAACACGGTTAAATTCGATTGTTTGTACAAAGTTAATGAATTTATTACTGTTTGCAAATTTGTCACAAACATTAATTGAGTAAGTAATGCCCTATTCCGTAAATACACCGAGTATTCGAGTTTTAAAAATCCACTACCTTTATAAAATGATAGTTTTTGTAGCTAAATGCAGATCTGTAAATATAATATATCAGTGGTTCGAAGTCATGCTTTTAACTTTTTTTACTTAATTAGTGTACAAGGTTTCCAACTGCCCGGAGCTAGTGAGATTAAGGCATTTCCAATTTTAGTAATAGAGGTATGTTGGGGGTTGCATGGAGCAGGCAAGTTAAGAGACTTATGAACCTGTCTTACTTTAAACAATAATTCCTGACATTATTTATTTAAAAAATATTAATAAATTTTTGGTATCCGTGACATTTTTCGATGTTTTTTTTAACAAACAAACAAAATTCTTTCACTTATCGTCACTGGTCACTCAGCTGAGTAACCGCCCGACTCCCCATTGAGATCCTGACTGACCAATACTTATTGATTTTTTATGTTTTTAACTCAAAAAAAAAATCACCGGCGACTTAAATGTCATCTACGTTTTTTTAATACAAATAACCGCCAGCGCCCGTTTTTTAAGGAAAAGAGGAAGAGGAAGTTTCGGGAAGGAAATAGGTATTAGGAGTATATAGAAATCTGGGGGCAGTGCGTCCAGGAGTGACGGACGTATGAATTCATCAATCCAACCTCGGTGCTAGGCAGTGGGTCGAGAGATTCTGGGTGGAGAGCCAGTCTCCCTCGATTCTCCCCACCAATCAGCAGACATTGAATAACCAACACCTCTGCCTTAATACCCCAAGTGGTTCGCTACATTTGGTGACTTAACAGGGGTACCCGGGTTCATGGGGTGAGGATTGTCCAGGTGTTGGCGGCCAATGTGTCTGCCCACCTGCTGCGTGGCGGGGAGGATCGAGAGAGACTGATTGATGGAGGTCTTTTATCCTCTCCAGCCAGAATCTCTTTTCCCACTGCTTAGCACAACAGTTGGAGGAATGGAATCATACGTCTGTCACTCCTGGACACACTGACCCTCAGATTCTTACCCATTGCATCTTTAAGATGACATAGGCCCCGAGAGAAATTATTTTCATCAGGACCTCCTGTGTGGAACTAATTTAAAAAAAAAATCCAGGACTGTTGGTTAAGGCTCTGCAACCGGGCCCGAAAAGAAGAAGATGGAGAGATACGAAATTACGAATGTTAGAGGAGAGCGCTAACATTTACAGCGACAAAATCGATGCGAAAATTGCGAAAATGTTTAATAAAACACGACTCGTAAAAATAATAGGGCGAAAATCGCGGGCATTATCTTAAACAGCATTTAAAGAAACACTGTGAATTTTTCATACATATAACTTGTAAAATAACTGAAACAAACGTGTTAATAATAATTTTTGGAGCATACTTTGCATTTTTTTTCTATCGAGGGAATTTTATATAATTTGCGTTTCGGCGCGGGCAAAGTCTAGACATTCTCTTCAAGAATAACTTATATTTTTTAAGAGCTTTAAAACTTACCGTGTTTAAGGGAAATATATAATAAATCGGTACAAATCCGGGTTGCGGGCCCTTAAGCAAGTCAGTTACGTATTTAACATCTTGCAAAATATTCTTTCTGCTAGAAGCAGAAACCTTTAACCAACGCAAAGCATTTAAGGAAATGCGACTTTATTAATTGGATGTCAAGGGAGTCCATTAAAAAGAGGAATATGTAATGTTTACAAGTTGAGATAAGGAATTGCAAATTGTTTTAATAACGTCTTATTGCCTCATTGTAGACAGGAAATTAGAGAATCTCTCATAATGACGTCACGCACGGGAAGAGACATCACCTACGTAGAGATATATAGCCTCAGGCATTAAGTCTGCTTAAAATATGATAATACGTTCATTGTTCCGAGAGGCTTCGACGCAGATCTCACTGGAACAATTTCTATTTAATGGAGTGCGTAATTACTTAATTTAATTAATTTGATAGAACTTAAAGCTGGATCGCGTTTTGGTTATATTATTTACTTTCGTATATTCAAGATCTATATTTACATTCGGAAATCATTTTCAGGGAAGCTCTTTTTACATCGAATTCGCACAATTCGGAACCACAGCTTACGAATTCATTTTTTAGAATACTCAGGCAAAGTTATTCAAATCGAATACCTCAACAAGTTGCTTGCTTTATGTAGAGCTTGATCACAATATCTTGGCAGGCGTCGGAAGAGGAACCATAGACAGGTCTCTTTCTTGCTTACAAAATGTTTTGTTTTTGAATACATTTACACAAAACAAATTGTACGTTGGCCACAGAGATCCGTCTTTAAGACAACGTTTTTTTGTTGTTATTCGGCTATCAACATATTTAACTGTGTTAATATTTATTGTTATCAAGTTTAATTTGTAGAACTCCATTTTAATTTATAATTCTTTTATATATTAATTAATATTATTGTTTAATTTATAAAAATAGTGTTTTTATAATCAAGTTCTGTTAAGTAACCATTATTACGAGTCAGCCAATTAAGCCAATTTCAAATACTTAATTATGCTGGAAAATAAACCCAGGAGTCATCATTTTGGAATAACTCACCTAATGACTAGACGTAGGTAATAAAATAAAAGCGTAAATAATAAAAAAACAAAGTTTTTCATCATAAGTACCTATCAAGAAATGATATAAATGTATCGACTGTAAGTAGTATGACCACAGTTTGATAATGCATTCAGAGGGCGAAATAGCAGAAATTCTTTATAAATAAACTGTTTTTATAAATTAGATAATAATATTATTTACATATTTATTTATTTACGCCCATTTAGGCTTTTACATACATATATATGTATAACAATATTTACAAAATTACACTAGCAAATAGTGCAGGAAATGACTGATGAATATATAAAAGAAATAAAAATTTATTATTGAATATATAAAAGAAATAAAAATTGATTGTATTGGTTTTTTATCACGTAATGTGATAAGTACCTGGGAAAAACCATGAAAAGTGTTTGTTTGATATAAAAAATCTTTAAAAATGCAATCTCTTACGATCTAATTGATTAATTTATTAATTTTGATACTGTAGGCTTTGTTTTAAATCTTTGCTAAAACGCCATTAAAACATAATTTCTTAGTTTCTATTCTGTATATATAATCAAAATACAATTTTTGCTATTATTCAGTATGCAACCTGCTTCTCACATTCTTTTTTTAGAGTGATCAGGGCAAGGCTAATCGGTTTTAATACTTCAATGGTCACCTCAGTTATTATTAGATACGTTACTCCGGTTAGTGCATGCAAGCCTTCTACGTTTAACAGTGTACCCTGAACCTTATACATAGTTAAGCAGTACACCCATGTTACAGTAACCACGTACTTTTGCTGGGAGAACGTCACACGGGACCAAATATAAATTGTTAGTAATATAACCCTTATAATCAATCAATATTACAAGCGAGCAAAATGCAGGTCAATCATCAATGAAAAATCTAGTGCCATGACCAGGTCGGACGCACCATATTTTACACTCAGAACTTGTTAGTATCCGATACTGCGTTAGTTAGCATAAATTTGCAATATTCAATGTTGCGTTCTCACAAACAGAGATCTCCGACACTTCGTGGAAGAGAGGATTTAACTTGAAGAATACAGTTCATTTAAACAATTTGAGTTTTATTAATATTACACGGATTTATAAAAGTGGTAACTACGGTACAGTCGAACTAACTAAGAGCTTGCTATAATTGATCTGGTGGCCACTGTCTTTCGCGGGCTCAGCTGGCCTCGGCCCTCTGGTGACCTTGATGGGAACCCAATCCTGCTGACATCTTACGGACTTTACGGAAAGCTTTTATACCTGACATCTAGGTGCCAAGACAGGAAGCTTTTACAAACACTACATTCAATTAGTCATCAATTACAAGAAATAACATATTAAGTGTCATAAGTACTTGGTTAAGTTATGTTATTTAGACTTTTGTGTGTAGACGTGTGATGTGATCTTGCAGATCTTAATAATAATCGACGCGTAAACGAGATGAACATTTATTTGCACAATATAAGTCTTTAAGCTACGTGCTAGCTAACGGAGCTGTCTGTAGGTAAGGAGAGCGTGCAGGAACATTCATCACCTTTTATACTCTAGTTTTGCCGTCTCGCTCTTGCATATTTGAAAAGGCAGGCGTGCCACTAAAACCATTCTCACAAGTTAATTCGTCATAAGTTTTTAGTACGTTAATATATTTACTACTAATTTACTAATGTTAGTTATTTTACTAATATTAGTTATTTTAATAAGTATACAACTTTTAATAAAATAAGAGAAAATCCAGCCAAAAACTCGAGAGCTTAATGTAACATTATTAATGCCTGACTTAACGTATACCAATCAAGTAGATAGGCACTCGTAATAATATCAATTCCAATCTTATTATTCCACCTAGATTACTACGAAGCTTTTAAAAATATTCTCTATCCAAAACACTACCGTGTAGGCAACCTAAATATAATATTTTGTATAAAAATAAAACTCTAATAAATGCTTCGGGGATAGGATAACATATAAAATCATATTTTATTAAAATAAATACCAGTATTTGTTGTGAAAACGCTTTGCTCCGACTCGAGACTACGACTTTTTTTCAATGTAGCCTAAGTAAAACGTTCACTGAATGCCATACCATTTACTTTAGTGATGGTAGCTTTACAAAAATCATCTTAAATCTCGACCAAAAAATGTAATTTTTTTTATTCGCTTCACACAGGAGGCCGTCAGGAAAATAATTTCCCTTAGGGTCTATTTCATCTTTGCGGATGCTGTGTGGAGGGTCATTTCAAGAAAAGGAAGGAGGGGAAGTTCTGGGAAGGAAAATGTATGAGGGGTGGGTGGGAATCTGAGGTTCAGGTCATCCGCCGCCAAGACCGAGACAAATATCACACCATGAACCCGGGCATCCGTGCTAATTCACAAAACGTGGCGAACCACCTGGTTTGACTTGAGAAGTGTTTGTTATCCCATATGACAACCGGCGTAGTGCAGCGGTAAGGCGCTTGATTAGCATTCCGAAAGTCGCGGGATCGAATCCCGGCGTGGCAAATAAATTTTATTTGATTAATTTGTGTATTTCACAATTTATTCATTTAAAATAATATATAGTATATTTGCGGCACGTTCCAGAGTGGAAGATACTCTCAGTATCGCCCTGGTGTAAGACCGACATTCAGAATTGAAACGTTGCTTGAAATGGCTTCTGCCGGGTTTGGTGACCAGATCTGAATAGCCAGGTACTTCCCTACCTTCCTCTTCCCTGTCTCCTTCCCCTCCCCACTACCTCCAGCCTCACAACATACCCCAAATGGGGATGCCATAGTCCCACTGGCTCCAGACGGGAGCAGTTGGGACTCTTGTGCGGTATTCATGTAAAAAAAAAAATGATTCCCGGGGAGGCGGTATTCTATTCTCTACTGCTACTTAGCAAGAAATAAAATAATATATTTTTTTTTTTTAATTGTACAACAGATTTTTTATCCAATTACTGTACAATTTTCTCATTTTGACAGTCTTAACACCTAGGAAGATGATTATTATACAAAAAAATCTTAAGGCTATCTAAAGAAGAGTTATATATATATCTAGTGTTTCCGATATTTCGTTCAACAGCACCATTCCTCTTGTCATGCTATGCTGTGCTAGAACATCTGTTCTGCCGTATGGTATTTTGAACAAGTCGTGTCGACGACTACGGCTGAAATTTTCAGGCACGTATAAGCCATAACATTCCAAGAGGAATGGGCTGTCAATACGATTATGGATTATGTTAAAACTAAGAATTACAAGATTTGCATAACGTCTAGTTTCCAAGCTAAATCTATCTGTTGCCTCAAGTAATTCCATATGGTGCATGAATCTCGGGTACGTTCCATTCATCCGCATATAGACATACCTAAGGAACTTTTTCTGAATTTGTTCTAGCATATTAATTTATTTAGCTTGGTGCGGAGTCCACACACCACTAGCATACTCCAGCTTACTTCTTATGACTCCATCGAACATGGCTATCATTGCATCTGGGTCATCAAATTGCTTACATATTCTGATGATGAAACCCAGGAGTTTGTAGCACGCTGGAGTGAGCCGTGATATATGATCCGAGAATGTCAGTTTGGGATCAAAGACGATACCGAGATATTTAAAGCTATTGACTCGGCATAATGCTTTCCCTTTAATGTTGTATTCAAAAACTATGGGCTTCTGGGAGCGGGTATATGTCATAGTTACACATTTTTTTACATTGAATTCTAATTTGTTTTTTACTGACCATTATGCAATAGCATCAAGGTCAGATTGCATTTTTAAGCAGTCATAGTAACAGATTATTTCCATCAAAAGTTTGAGGTCATCTGCAAATAGAAGACATTTGCAATATTTTACACAAACCTGGATGTCATCTATAAGTATAAGGAACAGCAAAGGACCAAGGTTTGAACCTTGGGGAATACCTGATAACTCTGGGAATTGTTTAGATTCATGTCCATTTATAATTACATATTGACTTCTGGCTTTTAAATAGGACGCGAAGAATATAAGTGTTTGTTGATCGAAACCAAGTAATAAATAAAAAAAATACCAATGCAATTAACTGGGATAAAAGTAAACGTACAGATTCGGCATTTTAAAGTAAGACACTGTTGCATAGCATCAAATAAACACTGACTTTCAGATTAAGTTACATTAATGCTGTCACCGATCACAGCCTAAGAGTATGATAATTATAGTCCCATGATCACAGCAGTGTTTTCCTTGATTATTTTCAGCATTTGAAAATTGGCAGAAAGTAAAGTAACTGTCTGTCTAAACAATTATTTTAATACAACAACTATCCAATTTTTATTAAATTAAATTAAATTAATTGGCAAATTAATTCAATGATTCAGAAACATCCCAATTAGGCTATAATTTTTTTCTCAATTTGATAAGGCGTGAATTGGCTTTTATAGAAAACAGAATCGTAACTCAGTTAATCTAAGACCGTAAACGTAACTCGACTTCCTTATTAAAAATAAATTGATCCAGTTTCTTTTACGCTTTATACTTTATACGAAGCTTTCGGAAGAAATAAATTTTCAGTCGGCACAAATTAACTGGAACCCAAATGTAAAAAAAGGAAGCAATATGATAGAGCCTTTTTAGCGTTTAACGTTTTTCAATGCTTTTCTAAAGGACTTTGTCCCGGAAAAAGAACCCTATATTGTTTCAATGGTCGTTCAAAAATGTTTCGATTCGATAAATTTATTTTGGCAAAGTTAAAAGGCTTCATTCAACCCTTCGGATTTACGGCTGTAGAAAATATATATATCGACCCGTATTATGTGGGAAAATGTTGAAAGTAATGACAATATTTTTGTCGAGAGCCTGAAAATAGAGCATTAAAACAGGGAAATCCAAAACAAAGTTTAAAATAATCATAATGGAATTAAAGATCTAAGTCAAAACAACAAATCGTTTTTGATTGAAATGATAAAACTTTGATCTACAAATGAGGTGGCCGATAGCCCTGATAAAAGGATGCTCGATTAGCAGATGGGCGGGTAGAGTTCGGTACTCACAGCGTACCTCCTTTTCAAATGAAGTTATGATTATTGAGAAAGTATGGGTATGGTCTGTACTATAAATCTTAGGGTTTTATGCTTATTTTTGTACAAAACAAACTGTACCAATTTGCAGAAGGTAGCAGATATTTTTATTAGCACCGAACTAACTTACAAAAAAGTATTACACACATTTTTTAAAAAACAGTTAGGATGGGTTGTGTCAAAAAATTTGACAGAATCATCAAGTATTTGATGTTAATTTTCAAGTTCTGTGTAAGTTCTATTCAAGATCTGTTATTATATCATTATAAGCCAGTTGCTTCATAAAACTGATATAATCACAAAACTTGAATAGAACTTACACAAAACGTGAAAATTAATTTCAAATATTTGATGAATCCATAAAATTTTTCGAAACAATCCGTCCTTAAAGTTTACATTTTGTTTCCTATTTTTTTTTTTTTTACATGAGCTCCACACTGGAGGCATTGAGGAAAATAATTTCCCTCAGGGCCTATGTCATCTTTGGGGATGCTGTGTGGATGGTTTTTTTAAGGAAAGGAAGGAGAGGAGAGTTCTGGGAAGAAAAGGGGTTTAAGGGGTGGGTAGGAATCTGGGGTTCAGTGTGTCCTGGTCTTCCGCCTCCAAGACCTAGACAAACCTCACCCCATGAACCCGGGCACCCCTGCTAAGTCACCAAACGCAGCGAACCACTTGGGGTTCCTATAGCCTGATAGGTAGATATTTTAGTTAATTTAAATGATATTAGTATATTTACATTACATCAATGTTAAAAAAATATTTTATTCTATATTTAAAGGTACTTGTACCGTAAGGTGTGTACATACTGAAAAGGTAACAAAATTTACTTTATAATCAAAATTCGTCCATGTATTCAATGGAGTTCGGAATAAAACCATAAGGGTTTCTTTCTTCAACAAAAGAAATAAAATAATATATTTTCGCTATAAAAATTGCGATATACTCAGAAATCATGAAATGCCCATGTAATTTAAGCGAGTTTTTAATATAATAAAAAGCGATTTATTTACTCTCGTCAGTGTTCTAGACTCTAGACTATTCTGGAGGATTGCAAGTTGCAACCATAATTAGATCTCTGGAGAGGAGGATGAGACTATAAACTCGGTCCAGAAGACAATTACTTACCTCTAATGGGAATAGCAAAATGCACCGGTTGCTCTCTACTCCTCGCGTAGTTGGGATTGCAAAAACTTATAATTGAGTGATTAGAGTAGTTTTTGAATCTCACTTCAAACGATCTAATTTTTGTAAGACGTCGTTCAACATTACTGATGCGACCATTTTACGAAGAATCTCTAAAAGATTCTCGATATAAATAACATAAAATCTAATCGTTATTAGATTCATCTGCCGAGCGATTCTCGATGTTTTGTGAGATCGAGATCTCCCGTCAGATTTATGTGATTTTCTTTGGCTGTTATTTACTCTTTCTATGGGCCGATGTCGGAAATTGAGCTGTGCGCTGTCACGTAATTTAGTTTAGGTCGTTTTAAACACAAATTCATACAAGTATTCATGATTATTTATTCATTTAACAGCCTTAGAATTTATATCCGTTTCGATCGAGATAGATATCGGACGAGATCTCTTGTCAGATTTGTGTGATTTTCTAAGACTGTGAAATGAATAAATAATCAAGCATACTTGCATGAATTTGTGTTTAAAACGACCTAAACTAAAATACGTGACAGCTCACAGCTGAAATTCTGATATCGGCCCATAGAAAAAGCAAATAACAGCCAAAGAAAATCACATAAATCTGACAGGGATATCAGGAATGATTTTTTAGTCAGGGGTTAAAATTAGTTTATAAGTAGAAACAAAAAATGAGTCGCAGCGTTTGCAAAGTGGTGTTTATGATACTTGTTAGTTTCACATCAACACAACCTAGACAACCTTGCAACCAATATAACGTTAACGTTAACAACAACTGAAAGATACCCCGATAATGCGTCATTAAAGTCGAATGACAGCCTGCTTTTGTATATCCATCCAGCTACACCATTTAAAACACAGGTTCACTCTATTAATTCCGTTAACAGACACGTATATAACTCTACATTCCCAGTTTATGCATAGCGTACTAAATATACATAATGCATTTTACCAAAAAATAATTAATCCATTCCCTTCAAGGGATAACGAATTTCATTATCCAAAACAATTTTAATGAACGTAAAAAGATCAAAGCCTTCAGATTGGAATAACTTCGACACCCCAAATGACGGAAACAATACATGATTGATACGAAGGCTTTGAGCGAGCCACGAGTTCCGGCAGGTACCTTAATTACGGCACAAATCCTTGATAACCTACAGCCTCCAGCCTACAGCCTTACCCGCCCTTCCCCCGCCCTGGGCCCCCGCCCTTAGGACCAGGCCCAAGGGCTGGACCGGATAATGAGTTTACAACAACGACATCTCGGCCAACTTCAAATAGAATATAAATTAAAAGTTTGGGCGCGAACCCCGTTTGTTCTAATAAATTATATTTTTGGTAATAATTTCTAACAGGAGAGAGAATTGGCCAATGAAGAGAAGTTATGACAGTGAAGCAGTATGTAGTGTCTTCTGCGTAAAATTTACTCATTTGACTTTAAGTCAGGAGGTTATGAGACATCAGCGAACAAAATAAATTTACGTGAATTTTTCATCATTTCTTATTTAAACGAGTAAAGTTCGAGCTTCAACTGTTAAAATAGTTTACATTGTCAAAAGATGAATATATATAAAGTGTTCGGAAAATCATATTCGGATTTAATTTCGTGGTAAAACTTTTTTTAGTTTGAGCTTTCGTTTTCGGGTAAACCAGTCCAAATTTGAAATTTGTTTGGTAAATTAAAAAAAAAATCCGTCGTTAGAGGGTTAATATCAACTGTTGTCCGGATCCACACGTTTTTTTAGCCCTGTGTGATTTGTTATATTGGAGGATTTATTTAGTGTATTTAGACTATTCACAGGCTACTAGTACTAATGAGTAGTAATGAGGTTAAAAATTTAAATGTAAACAATAATATCATGTGTCTCGAGGTGGACAAGTTTATACATGAGTTGTGATAATGGAATGTCAGCTAAATTTATCATAGTTTGTAAAAATGATTTTTTTTCGATGTATGTAGGTACAAGATCTGATTCGTCAGGTATTTCCTGACCTTCCGCTTCTTCATCTACTACCACTCCCTACTCTCTTCAGCTTTACAAAATACCCCAATTAGAGATGCCATAGTCCCACTGGCTCCGGACAGGGGATATTGGGATACTCAAGCGGGATTCCATGATGGTTGATCCCCCGGTAGTTGGCCCGTCAGCATACTTATAAACAATATACAGTCGGTTTAGCGAAAATAATTTTTTATTATTTTATTATTATTAAGTTAAAAGAAACATAATATTTCGCTTTCTTAACTTAAATACAGAGCTTATATAGTACAGTAGTAAGAAGTAATATTTTTAATTTTGTTCCAACATTTTGAGTTTAAATAGTTTTTTTTTAAATGTTTTTATATTATTTTCCGTTTTTAGGTTATCTGGAAGGAGATTATATATATGAACTCCCTCGTGACCAATACTTCTCTTGCCACTTTCAGTCTTGACAGTATTTGTGTACAATTTATTGTGTTGTCTAGTATAATGTTCGTGTACTTGTGATGTTTTTATAAATGTTGTGTTTGTGTGTATAAGTCCATTTTGTATTTTGTAGATTAAAAGACATATGTTATATTCGTACAATGTTCTTATTTTCAAAAGGTTCATTTCCTGGTATAGTTTTTTTGTGGGAGCGTCTGGGTTATAGTTGAAGAGTTTTTTAATAACTTTGTTCTGTATTATTTATTTTATTTATTTATTATTTATTACTTGCATAAAATATAACTAAGTGTCCCCGAAGGGGGTGTGCATAGAGCGTGTACCGCCGAATAACAAAAACATAAAACATTTCTCCCTGAATCACCTTTCCCGTGCATCCTCGTTCCCCTCCCGCATCCCCTTTCTAGCTAGCTTTTTAAATTATAGGCTATATGTTATTCTGATGTATGAGCTATATTATTGTAAAGTTTCATTAAAATCCATTCAGTAGTTTTTGCGTGAAAGAGTAACAAACACTCATACATCCGTACAAACTTTCGCGTTTATAATATTAGTAAGATTGAATTTTTATTTTTTCTTTGGAGGAGTGCAGACATACGTTCACCGTTTGTCTCATTTTCGACTATTGAGATTTAGTGTGGAAGAAAGAGGGGTAGCATTATATGTTTAAGAACAAAAGCAAAACAATCAGCGCAATGACATTTGACGTTTTTGGAATTTTTGGAATTCACTCACTATTAAATATTATACTTATCACAAAACTGCTGCTCTTTCAAAAGATGAAAATTCGTTCTATACAGAATGTATGAGGAAATGAATTTTCTTCATAACTTTCTTTTTCGTAAATTTTTGCGATGTTTTAATAGTTATTCTGTTATCCGGGGCGGAGACAAATCCAACAAAACAAAGATCATCAAAATCGGTCCAGCCGTTCTCGAGTTACAAATAGTGCAACTAACCCGTCTTTATTTTATATATTAAGATGTGTATATACCAGCAAATGTGTACAAAAATATACATCGTAAATAAATTCGTCTGTTATCCAAACCAACTTTTTATTAAAGATGTTTTTGAAGTCGATTTTAGTTTTAAAATTGCTAAATAATGCACAAAAAATTCTAATTTTATAATTATTATAATTTCGTAGGCCAACTATCGGGGGATCAACTATCGGGTCACCCTCAAACAGTAACCATTTGAAAAAGGTATAAAGACAAACACAATAATAAGAAGTAGTCAAAACTAAGTACTGCTAACCGTTTCAGGCATTTCTTCAAGAATTTAGACATTCTTATTGTTTATTGAAATGGAGCCAGGCTTGGTAATTATTATTTGATTCGAGCCGAGTCAAAAAAGTTGAATTTAATAATGAAAGTTTACGCTCGATTGCTTGATTGAAAATTGATGGAATTTTTGACATCAAAGGTTTGAGCAGTACAAAGAAGCTCTTTTGAATTTAGTTAATTTTTAATTCAAAAGCGGTGAAAAAGCTGGCCCGGTTTGGTAGCATAAACGTTATTTTTTAGATACTCGTAAGTACTAGTGAGTTTTTAATTAACAAAAATAATAGGAGGGAAAGAATGTATTAAAAACAAAAATAAAACTCAACAGTGACCTTTATCAATGCATGAAAAAGGCAAATTTAACAATTTTAATTGAGGCTTCTTGGGTAATTAAACCTTAAAATCTTATAAAAAGATGATTTGAGAATTAGAACGAAATGAATAATTACATAATATAATAATTTATATTTGTTTTTAACCAATTTTTTATATATTTTTTTCTTCACTTAATAACAAAGGAGGTGTTGAGTTTGTATGATTCTGAGTTGTTCGGTTACCGTATAAATCATATCAGACGTAAGTGGTAACCGACAAGTTCATCGAAAATCAATTCATCGAAAGCAAATTCATCAAAAACGAGTTCTTCGAAAATCAATTCATCGAAAACAAATTCATCGAAAACGAGTTCATCGAAAATCAATTCATTGAAAGCAAATTCATCGAAAGAAAATCAATTCATCGAAAATCAATTCATCGAAAGCAAATTCATCGAAAATCAATGCATCAAATGATCAATTCATCGAATCGCCAATTCATTGAAAAACATTTTTTTGTAGATATTAGAGCTGTCAAAATTAAATACCCAAAAAGGTCTGTTTAACTGAGTTAAATGTGTTTAGCAACTGTCAGTTTCGTAGTGACAATGTAAAATTTATAGGTTATCTCTTCGATTTCCGATTGTCTGATACTGCAAAAAAGGGATATCTAAGGAAAGGTGACCAGACAACTCATAAACAACTCAGAAAGGTCATTAAGAGTGATGATAAAAAAAATATTTAAAAATTGGTTAAATAGGTTCAGTTAGGTTAGGTTAGGTTAGTTTAAGTTGACCAATGCTTTTTTAACTTCTCGGTCCGCTCGGCATTTCTCTCAAATATCAACAAAATATTTTTTCGACGAATTAGCGAGTTGATGAATTGATCATTCGATGAATTGGTTTTCGATGAATTGATTTTCGATGAATTGGTTTTCGATGAACTCGTTTTCGATGAATTTGTTTGCGATGAATTGATTTTTGATGAATTGATTTTCGATGAATTCGTTTTCGATGAACTCGTCGTGAACCGACGTAAGTACCATCAATATCATTTTTTAGATTATAGTTAAATTCTTTGTTTGAAAACATGTATTTCTTCTTTTAAAGGTTTGTAAATCTGTATCAATTATTTTTAAAGTTTCTAACGGTGTTCATTCGAAACGTAATTCTGATCGTCTCTAAATATTTGTCAACAAAAAAATATATTATAAAGAAAATAGAAAATATTTGCATTTGATAGGCAATATCGACAATCAATTATCGACCACACGGGCATGTACCTAGCATGGTGGTCGAAAAATTCACAATTTATGTAACCATCTACAATGAATAAATAAAAATTAAAAAATAAATACAATAATATTCTAACCCCGATCAAAGTGATCCAGAAGCTAATCATTAAAGTAATCCTAAAGAAACCCTCCACTTATCCAACAGAAACGCTTTTCGCAGATTTCACGGTGCCCCGAGTAGAGAATATCTTTAAGAAAAATGCAATTATCCAAATTTAAAAAGAAAAATTTGAAACTCGCCAATCAAAAAGATATCAAGACAACATCAAAATACCAAAAGTTAATACAAAATTAATGCGAAACAATTATATCTATTTAGGAATAAAGTTTTTCAACAACCTTACTATTGAAATAAAAAAAAAACCAAAGACATCAATAAACTGAAACTCAAACTGGAGCTACACTTCATCAGGAATAATTAACTAAATAATTACTTGTTTTTCTCTTTCTTTCTATTTATTATTAATCTATATTCATCTCTATTTTATTTAGAATTTTCGAATTTCTCCTAAGTGCACAATATTTTAGTATGTAACCGTATCCTATAAATGTACACCTACACATATAGATGATCCAGAAATCTCAATTGATCCCATTATATACTTACCTATTACATAATGTTATTCTATTTCAGTTATAATTAGTGTAACTCGCTCATCAAGCACAAGAACTAGCATCTTCTTTGGTGAGATTGCAATTTTTAAATAATTTCTGTACCGATATGTAATTTAAATAACTCCATTGTACATTTATGTATCTATATTAAATAAAAAATAAATAAATAAAAAAATTAAAAAAATCCTGAGGCGAAAATTTTATGAATACTTTCAGGTTCACAATCCTACAATTATAACATCTTCTGATAATTTTGCAGGTTTTGCGCAATTTTTTTTTTATATTTTCGAAATGGCTAATTCGTTGTGGAGTGATATCTTTAATAACTTCCAGTCAGATGTCCATAGCAAATTGAAACGTATTTGTCAAAATAAACAAGTAAAAATTATTATATTATGTAATTATTCATTTTTTTCTAATTCTCAAATCATCTTTAGGTTAGGTTATGGGCTATTTTTCTTTTTTTTATAACTTTTAAAAAGTGTGTTGAAGTTGCATGAATTTGTGTTGTCATGGTTTAAACGTATCGTTTCAAAATTTTAAAATTAAAAGTTCATTGAGCATTATTAACTAATAGAATAATGAGTATTACGCAGAAAGCAATTTCAAATTACACATGCACCGACAACCGATATTAGTACGTTTAATAATCAAATTTTTGTCAAAAAGGACACCAAACAAAAAGCTTTAAAAAATTCATAAAAATATGTATTCCAATACTTCCAATATTTGAATGAATAAGTTCTGTTAAACTTGAATATTGAAAATAATATGAACCCTTTTCTTGCACGGAAAATATTCAAATGGATTTTTCATAGCAATACGTGTACAAGACTGCTTATAAATCACAAGAGGGATATCGAGAAAAGGAAAGCTTTTGTTCATTTATGATATGTATATTCATTAAATTACAATACAGACCCTCTTTTGTACGTATTTTTTCATTCAAAAAAGAAATGCATTGGATTCAGGGTCCGCCACCCTTTTTTCATAAATCTTCCCGACAAAAAATACTTTCATACGGAACTATCCAACTCGTCGTTTCGCGAAATGGACAGACTCGCAGTTCGATTTAACTGTTTCGATATGGTATAGATCAGCGGTCATCAAAGTAGCCGATATTGCCCCCCAGGGGCGCTGGAAACATTCAGGGGGCGGTGGTGACCAAATGGGAAACAGAGGGGCAAAGGCAATAAAGGGTTGGTGCGAGCAATAAGAATTCCGTAAAAATTGGTCTAGTAAAATAATGTAATAACATTTTTCCCCTTGACCGTGTGTACATATGTTTTTTTACATGAATGCCGCAGAGTCCGAACTGTCTGGAGTCAGTGGGACTATGGCATCCAAAATTAGGGGATTTTGTGAGGCTGAAAGAAGTGGGGAATTTTTTTTACATTAGCTCCGCGCAGGAACAATTCCCCTCTGGGAACCTATGTCATCTTTGGGGATGCTGTGTGGAGAGTCTTTTTTAGGAAAGGAAGGAGAGGAAGTTCTGGGAAGGAAAAGGATATTAGGGTGGATAAGAATCTGGGGGTCAGTGTGCCCAGGAGAGACGGACGTATGAATCCATCTCTTCCACTGCGGTGCAAGGCTATGTTCCGAGAGAGTACGGCTGGAGAAGTCAAAGGGAATCCCTCAACCATTCTCTCCCGATCTGGCCTGCCATGTAGCTGCAGCCAAGTACCCGGGCACCTCTGCTAAGTCACAAAACGTAGCGAAACACTTGGGGTGCCACCCAGTGGCGGCTCGTGACTTTTGGGTGTGCTAGAGTGCTGATATTACAAAACATGGGATGATTAATTTTGTAGCTGAAAAAAAAATTTTTTTTTTTTTGAAAATTAGTTTTTTATTTGAAAAATTTCAGGAAGTTTCAGATTGGCCGTGCGCCGCATGGATTTCCTGAAAAATCTTCATACAAAAACCGATTTTTGAAAAAAAAAAAAAAATTTTTTTTCGCCTACGACAACATCCGTAATGCCATTTTTTTAGTAATAACACCCTAGCACACGAAAAAGTCAACAGTCGCCACTGGCTGCCACCTATGCAAGAGGGGTAGGTTATCCAATAAATGGTTCCCGGGGTGGCGGTACCCATACTCGCCTCCCAAATTGAGGAATGGAATGTAATGTAATGGGAAAACTATTGGACCAATATACCATTCATTGTCACAAAAGTCATTCAAGTTTGCATGTAGTGTAACGTCATTGCATATAAATTTATAATATGAGCTGTTTATTTTTCAGTATGCGTTTTTTGGTAGGCTGAAGAAAAATATAGCTTTGAAAAGGGGGCGGTGAACTAAAGTAGTTTGAGAAACTCCAGTTTAGATCGTATATGTAAAAACTAACCGTTCGGAGGGTCAAATGACGTCAGCTCAAAAAAATACACGGAATCTAAAGCATTCAGCATTCAAGGATGAGAACCATTATAATTTAACGGTTTCACTGTTCAGTTTTTAAAACAGATTCGCAAAACATGAGATAACAACTGACTTTTATTATATTGAAAATTAACACTTTAAACCTTGACATTTACACGCGGGTAGACGAGGCTAAAATGATTCATACAACGACCTTCGAAACGCGTACGTATCAGATCTGAATGTTGTGACGTTGTTTGCCAAATTAGATTATCCTAATAAGAATGGAAATACTGCTTTTTAAATGTAAACACCACATAAAAGTCTCAAATACCCAAATTGAGTAGAGCGTAAAGCTTAAAGGAGTTTGGAGGGGAAGGAGATGGCAGAGGAAGGTTGGGAAGTACCTTACTATTAAGATCTGGTCACCGAACTTGGGTAATGCCATTTTAGAAAACGTAAAGATTTTGAATGGTAATCTAAAAGGATGATACTGAAGTTATCTACCACTCCGAAATCGTCACGTAACATTCTAAAATTTTAAAAAGTATATATTTCTTATAATTTTCGGAATATACATGAATATATACAAGGTACACATGAACAAGGTACACATGTTTGCACAACACTACTACACGTACAATGGAGTGGTGTGGTTTAATCAACTAGCAATAGAGCTGAGATTAGAACCTGACTACAATAAATTCCAAAATAAATTAAACAATAATATCTTAAATAATTTTGCCACTTAGAACCGCATTAACCTTAAATTAACAATACTTTTTCAAAAATTTATTTTATATAATTATTTTTTATATTATTTTTTTTTTTTACACATTTGATTTGTGTGATTACGTAAATATAATGTATGTGTTATAATTTTTAATTTTAATTAATTTAATTTTTTTAATTAAAAAATATATATATATTTTCTCTTCCCTTTACACACGAGTAGTTACACTCTTGTAAAGGTTATATATTATATACATATATATGTTTATACTGTTTCTAATCAATGTTGCATGTTAGTATTTAATGATTTGAGTTTAATCCGATTGTAGCCTGAAAATGCAATTACTCATGATTATATTACATGTATATGTATATAAAAACTAATAATAAAAAAAAAATTAAAAAAATATATATGACGCCGTTCCTACAATAGTTGGTGGTATAAAAAATATTCAACACTTCAAATTTACAAAGAAATACAGTTAAATACTAGTAACTTACAATTCAATACATCAGCAAGATACCAGAAAACTATTAAAATCCCAAAATTTAATACTAAGCACATTCAAAATTCCTATCTTTATCTAGGCATAATCTATTATAACAACCTCCCATTAAAATTAAAAACTATCGAAAATATGTAGGAATTTAAGCGCAAATTAAAAAAAAATACCTTAAACTGTTATAAGAGTCCCAAATATATTTACTTTTTATATCTAAAGTCTGATATTATATAAATCGTTCATTCCTTCATTCTCCACCATTTCTTAGTTTCTATATCTTTCAGTCTACTATTGTATAAATCTTGCGTTCTTTCTTACATATCCTTTACTTACTAATTATTTTAATTTTGTTACTAACTTACATGATTCATTAATTTATAATGATTTTTTAAACTTATCATGATTTTTATTTTTAAATTAATACATGATTTTCTAAATAGCAGTTATTACTAACTTACACGATCTTTTAATTTACTAATTGAGCTAGAACTCCCTCACCAAACACAAGAGCATTGTCTCTTTATGGTGAGGAAAGGCAATTTTTTGTTATGTAACCGATGTAACTTTATATGTATTTTTAATCAGTATTGCCAAATAAATATTATTAAAAAAAAATTATTTAAAAATGCCTTCCAAGTATTGCCAAATAAATATTATTAAAAAAAAATTATTTAAAAATGCCTTCCAAGTAGTTGACCGGGGTTTGATTTCTCGGCCGTCTAATTTTTTTTTGTATCAAAAGATATATTTTTCAGTTCAACGGCTCAGCTGTGAAATGATTATCCGGCCTCTGTTTTTCCCCACTCCTACAACACGTTCATTACTACACATAACATCCATCCCCGGCAACCGGCGTAGTCCAGCGGTAAGGCTCTTGACTAGCACTCCGAAGGTTGCGGGATCGAGTCCCGGCGTGGCAAATAAATTTTATTTGATTAATTTGTGTTACTTCACAATTTATTCATTTAAAATAATATATAGTATATTTGCGGTACGTTCCAGAGTGGAAGATACTCTCAGTATCGCCCTGGTGTAAGACCACCATTCAGAATTGAAACGTTGCTTGAAATGGCTTCTGCCGTGTTTGGTGACCAGATCTGAATAGCCAGGTACTTCCCCACCTTCCTCTTCCCTATCTCCTTCCCCTCACCACTACCTTCAGCCACAACATACCCCAACTGGGGATGCCATAGTCCCACTGGCTCCAGACGGGAGTAGTTGGGACTCTTGTGCGGTACTCATGTAAAAAAAAATTTCCCAAAGGTGACATAGGCCCTGAGGGAAATTATTCTCGTCAGAATCTACTGTGTGGAGTTAATGTAAAAAAAGAACGCGCGTACATTCTCCAAATATCATCCGTGAATTATTTTCACGAAAGTATTCGTATAAGTATTTTTGTGCTTATAAATAAGAAACGATTACAGTAAAAGTTTCCAAACTGCGATAAAAACTCTCAAATCCCCATGCAAGTCGGACGATCTTCCATATCTGAAGAGAAAAAACTTCATTCGCAGAAATCAAACTTCCAGTGGTGGAATTCAGATTTATATCTGCAATAAATCCAGCCAAAATACGGTGCCTTTCTTACGCTAGACAACCAAGAAATAATTTGAGATTGTGGCAAGGCGGAGGTCAACCTCGACAGACAGTACAGACAACCATTGAATACTATGATCATAAACTGAAAATAATATACTTTCGATCGTAGAAACAAGGTTTCGCATTGAAAGCAAATTTCAAAGTAGCTATACCAAATACTTGCCAGAATTAAGCCAAATTGCTAGCGAAATTAAACTGATAATCATTTTTGAAATTTGATAATTGCATTTTTCTTCTTGAATTTAAGGACATTTTTTATTTCATTTTAATTTCTTTTACAATAGCTTCGTTACAATCGACTAAAACCTGTTCAGTCCACAGAGTGCTGCATAAAAAGATGACATACTCATAGATGGTGATACTTAAAAGACTTTTTCAAACTTCGCAAAATAACTTTGTGGCATCATTATTAATATAATGAAAATCAAATGACTTCGTTTAAACCAATATATAAAAAAATATAAAAACCCCTATATAAAATTTTGAAGTTTAAACCACTATATAAAAATCAAATAACTTCGTTTAAACCACTACACAAACATAGTGGTTTAAACGAAGTTATTTGAAAAAAAAAACAATTGTTTGCACCCGGACTTACTAAACTTATATCTAAGGAATGTGAATAAATAGTGTTGCGGACGTCTTTATCGGGGAAATAGAAGACGAGGAGTGTTGGCTCAACTTCTTCGTTTTCTTTTTTCCCGTGGCTCTGCGGGCACCCTCCCCTGCAGTTGGCATTGTTTGTGTGATAGCGGTAGCCGCTGAGGCTACCTATTTACGCTGGACTGACGTACCGTTTCACCCTCCGCTCCCCGCCGACGAGCCTACCCGCACCATGCCGCGGGTGGGTGCCCTGCCGACCAATAAGAACACGGATAACCATTTGGTCGGTAGTTGGTATTTTTGAAATTATAATATGTTATGTTTAATGTTGATTCACAGGAGTTCGGCCTATAAGTTGGTTTAATAAATGATATTGAAAAGTAGGCCGAACTCCACTTTACACAATTAGATAATAAGTTATATCGTAAATATTAGTTTTAAGTCACAGATTTGAATTCCCCTGAAAATTGTTGGGCCGGGGACCCACGGATATTTTTTGTATTTTTAATTATCGAAATAATAAACATGCTAGAGAAAGATGGTTTTAGTCGGCAGAGAGAACACAGATAAAAGGGTAGCCCAAAAGGTCAAAACGCCCGCCACACGAATCGTGGCGGAGGTTATGACCTACGAAACATAACCGATCGAATGAATAGGGTCGCACCGAATCCTCCACACGGTCAAGGAGGATTTTAGAATAAATAGCGGTGCGGCCCCGGTAACCAAGCACTCTAGTACAGGATCTCGACAGCTACACTTCTCTCTCTGCCACCGGACCGTTTCTCGACGGAAATTTACCTACAATCTGGACTTTAATTTCGACTTACCGGCCCCCTATGTTACAGTCTATGTGAGTGGCGGACACGTCCCTTACAAATAGCTTTGTCCATTAACAATCTCAAATCTTTTAAGAATATTGTATCGATGATTCAATCCAATGTTGAATTTGTAAAGATTTGATTTTGTTTACGGACAAAACTACTTCTTCATATTTATATTGAGGATGTTCGGGCGCAAACAATTATTTTTTTTTTATGTTTCTTTATTCATTGAAAAAATTCTTTTTACAAAAGTTGGGGATTTTTCGACCACCATGCTAGGCACATGCCCGTGTTATGGTGGTCGATTTTTTATACAGTAAATTAATATATGCAATATAAAGAATGTCTGAGAGTATTAAGAAAATATATACATAAAATAATATAATATTAAAGAATATTATAGAATACAAAATAGTATAATAGAATTTAATTTAAAAGAGTTACTAGTATAAAATCAAAGTGAGTACTATATGGTAAGTTTATTGCTGGGAAGTACATATGGGACTTCGTCGGATTCAATACACAGTGGTGCCAAACAGTTTTAAGTAAATAGTTTAAAAGTATTGTAAACTTTCAGCTAATTATATTATATTTAGTAGTAATTCATCGTAGTATTTTTAATCATAGCATGCAAAAGTGTTTTTTCCTGAAATAATTAAACTCGGGCCATCTATGAAAGAGTAGGTTATAAATTCTTTTAAAAATATAACATGCTAAACTAATAATAGTTCACTTAGAGCTTTAAGGAATATAGAAGAGGTCTTATTGTTATTGTTTAAGAAAGACTTTTCCCGGTTACGAATATTTGAAAATATTTGAAAAATTCATACTATCATCGTTGAAAGCAGAAGATGTTGCTCGTGCAATGATGGTGGACTTAGCTACCGAAGAATATTTAACCCACGACTCGACGTCTGGGTAGGAACCTGACGAATTTGTCAACTCAGTCACTAACCTAAAGTTAACGATTTTAAAAACAAATAAATATAATTATTATTATATGACTTCTGGTTTTATCTTACGTTTAAATACAATAGTAAAGAGAGCATAATTTAATGGTCGACGAATGCACACGTATTCCAGTTGCATTTATTTTTCCATGGGAGATAAGCACGTGCAGAAAACCCATGAAGTTTATTCAAAGCATTAAATGGAACAAAATCGTAAAGACCTGTAAACTCCGGAAGCTTGGGAAAACTTCCGCTCGTTTCTCAGTTAGTCGCTGCATTCAATTTATCACTTCCCTACAATCTTCCTTTGGCCAACCTGCTTTTCACAGAGCATACTTACAGTAGTTAAAGCAAGCTTCCCTTTTCTACAGAATTGTATAAACCGAGTTAATTGTACAAATTATTCATCCATGTCCATTACGTTACCACATTTTACAAAATTTCGTGAGTGGTAGATACTGAGGTCATCATTTAAAAAGGAACTATTTCTTGAAATGGCTTTAATTTATCTATATATTTTAGGGGCTTTTGCAAATGGATAGTAAATAATATACAGAATTTATCGTACATAACTGAACTTCCTCAGTAACAACACTTTGTATTTAATTAAATGAAGACAATATTAGCGAAACTCAATCGAAATCTGGAGACAAAAAAATCAGAAAAGATATTGGCTCTGCTGGGACTCGAACCCAGAACCCTTTTCTTACATGGAAACAGCTCTACCGATTAAGCTACGGAACCCATATTAATTCGGTCACTTTTAACTGTATCATACTTCGACTAAGAACTACCAACATTATCTTCATTTACTTAACGCACATATTATTTGTATTTATTTAGTGACACATTAAAGATGTCGACCATTGGTATAATTATGTCCCGCCGTTATCACTCTAGGCAAAGAGGAATTCACTATAGAATTATCAACTACATCATTTAATATTTTATATAGAAATACCAAGTCAGTAAAAATTCTGTCTGACAACTTAAGCACATTCATATCATTTAAAAGAGTGTTGTGGTTCAACATAATTGCTGGAAACATTTTAAAATTTAGAAAACGTAATAATTTATTTTGAATTCTTTCCATAGCTAAACTAACTAACTAACTAACCATCACGCCGTTTCCCCGCAGGGGTAAGCAGAGAGGACGGACCGCCAAACAACTCGGTCTTGGCACACACTCTTTGCCTCACTCACATGCATACATCGTCTCATACATTCTCTTCTATTATTCTGGCTTTTGACATGACCCGACTCAAGTATCTGATTCACTTGATCGTGCCATGCCTTCCTCGGGCGTGTCTCCTCGGGCATGTCTTCCATAGCTTGTACATGAATATGTGGGTTCCAGGCGGAAGAATTGTATTCAAGTTGACTTCTAACATAGGTAAAATATAATTAATGCACTTAATATTGTTGAAATTTCTAGTTATTTAATCAAAGACCAGATCGTAATAGGCAGGTACCAAAGATATTCTAATACAGAAGAGATATGCTATGGTGTCCGCGCAACTGTCGCCGGACTACGCGCTAATTAGCGTAGTTTTCATACAAAAAGAATTTGTTCATTTCGTTGATTTTTTGAAAATGTGCATTAATATTGGTTAACAATATATTTTGAATAAGGAAAGAATTCATTCATTTAGTTTAACGTTCGTTTGGTTTATTCGTTAATTATTTGTTCTTTTAGTTTATTTGTTAATTGGTAAACAGTATCGGCGACACCCGGGAACGCAGTCCCACATAGTAAAAACAGCAGATAGCACATCTACTTATATTCCAATATCTTTGGCAGGTACCACCCAACTTTCCTGTTTCCATATCGTTCCTCTTCACACCTGCTTTCGCCCCACAACATTTCACAAATTTGAGGATGACATAATCCCACTGTATCCGGGAAATTAGGAGTCTTATGAGGTAATCTCACTTAAAAAAGACAACATAGCATCTTAATGAATGAGAAAAGAAATTTGCGTATTAATTTCACGCCATAAATATATTCATATAACACTACACGCGAAATCTTAAAAGGGACATTGGCGAAATTGTCTTTGCCAGAAACAATTTTGTCAAAATCCAAAGTATATAGGACAAAAAAAATCCGAAACTGTTCGAGTAATATATTGAAGAACCATTAGACTCCCCCTATCATCGTTAATATAATTTGACGGAAACAACCCCCGAGTAAAATAAGGCAGTCAGTCCAAAGGAAAAATAAAATCAAGACGGCCTGGGGCCAAGGAGGTCTTTATTATTCCTCATCTAAGTTTATTCCAGGACGATCGATAGGAGTCGGCATGCGATCGTATTTGCTCGGGGCGAGGAGACGCTTGTTTCATGTTTAATTCATTTTTGTAAGTAAATATTGACAGCGGCAGCGTACTCATTATAAGGGGGACAAATGTGAGCACGAACAATAATAATTAAGTGACGGTATTGCCGGAAAAAAAAAAGTTCCTTTGTTTGCGACTAAAATTGACAACAATTCGAATGGATTTTTAATAATGCCTTCTAACACAAAACAATTATAATTCTTACAAGAACCGCGTAAAGATTCATTAAATAGGTACGTGTAGAGAATTCTTTAAATTTTTTTACAACACGCTTAAGTGATAAGATTGAAAAATACGACATTATTGATGCTGTTGTAGATGAATTACATATTGTAGCGCGCGGTTCCGAATACTTTCTCCCTCACGCTTCGGCTCACCACCCGGACAAGAAGACAACCCCATTGGCCGAGCTACCCCTACCCCTCCGTCATCGGCCGGCACTACCCCGCCCAAAGGGTATATAACACCGTGCAGGCCTATATGGAGCCGGAGTATCCAGTCTCCCCTCCCCAGTACCAAGTCGAGAGAGCCCTCTGGGTCCTCCTAGGGAATTCAAGAAACAGCGCCCTCGGTGACATTACTTGTCGGGAAAACCTTAGCGTTTAGCGAGAACGTTAGTGAACATTGTTGAAACTCTAAGTGATTTTACTTTGTGCTACAACTTTCCTGTACTCTGTTTTTTACTACAAGCTGTGAACCCTGTATATAAGAGAAATAAACTGACCAACGCTGAAAGACTAACACTGCCACAATATACATTTTTGAAAATTTCAAATTTTGATTTTGAATATTATTTTATTCTTTAAAATTAAGTTTTGAAAATAAAAATATGTCTATATACATTTTCAGTTGCAACGACATCAAAAATGTCTTATTTTTCAAACTTACAATTCTAGCTTACGAATAGTATAACACCGCCTATGGATCATTCAATTCAGCACAAGAGAAAATATCTGTTGGTCTGTGGCAGCAAAAAAGCACGACCTCCGTAGTCCAGTGGCTAAGACTCTTGACTCACATTCCGGAGGTCGCGGGTTCGAACCCGGCATGTGCAAATAAATTTTATTTAATTAATTTGTGTTATTTCACAATTAATTCATTTAAAATAATATATAGTATATTTGCGGCATGTTCCAGAGTGGAAGATACTATCAGTATCGCCCTGGTGTAAGACCACCATTCAGAATTGAAACGTTGCTTGAAAATGGCTTTAGCCGTGTTTAGTGACCAGATCTGAATAGCCAGGTACTTCCCAACCTTCCTCTTCCCCACCTCCTTCCCCTCCCCGCTACCTTCAGCCTCACAACATACCCCAATTGGGGATGCCATAGTCTCACTGGCTCCAGACGGGAGCAGTTGAGATTCTTGTGCGGTATTCACTGTAAAAAAAAAAACAACAACAAAAAAAGGAATAGTGTGCTCTAGCTTCATGAAATTTACACGTTTTTTTTTCTAGTATTTTACCTTTTTTTTACGAAAAAAAAAACTTAAGATTTACACGTATTTTATCCAACAAAGACATATCGCAAGTTCCAGCACTCTCTTCCACCTTTGGTCAATTGGTCAACGTAGCTTTAGATACTTTGCCACAAAAATATTCAACATTCTCCCAGAAAACATCAAACTGAGTCAAACACAGAGAGAATTAAAAAATATGTTAAAATATGGATACATTCTAATGATCGAGCCTATACTGGTGCCCTCGCCCAAACGCCCAGTCATTGACAGTTGTTATTGTAGTAATAACCTTGCAGTTTATGAATTGTGTAGGTATATGCAAACAATAATGTTAACTAAAATAAAGTTTTTGCTGTACGGAAACCTACTCTACACATTTATAAAAAACCATAGATAAAATTGCGAGAAACAATTAACAAAAATTCTGCCTCAATACAGGTTCACCTAGTGAGGCAGGCTATGCACAACTAAAAATACTGTATAACTATACTACTCCTGTGTAACCTTTCTTACGTTACTTCCTGTTTGTTAATTTTTCTGTACTGATTGATGTAATCTATTTGTAAACTACTTTGAGCATGTAATTTTTTTTAGTTATATTGTTGTTATTTCATTGAATAAAGATTATTATTATTATTATTATTATCCGCAATAAACTTTCGATCACTAGCTATAAATATTTGAAGCACCTGTAAAAAATAGGACAAGATTGCCGTATTTTTTTTTTCAATTATTAATGTAGAATAAGAAAAACAATGTTTAATAGCAATTGCTTTTCACAGTAGGTATCAGACTTTAATATAATGTTGCATTTTCAATGTAAATTCCATTATCATATTAACGATCCCAACGTAATTCACATCCCGAAGTAGGCGAAAACTTAATATTTCAAAGCTCCGTAGTGTACCTTTTAGGATCCATTAATATGATGAAAACTTTAAGAAGGAATAACGTTTTCATGAAGCGTAAAACAGGGTTATTATTATTCATATCGGACTGAAATTTACAAATTACTTTGCAGTAAATTTTGAGATTACAAATGGACCATAATTTTAAATTACTAGTCGAGAGCAAGGTTCTCAAGAGTTTATTACAGATTCTTGAATCTTAACCGAAGAGAAAATTATTTAAAAAAATACTGAAATTGTAATTGCGAGGCAGGTCTTCAAATGAACCAAATTTCGATTTTGTTAGATAAGGCACCCAAGGGTGACTTTCAATAAAAAGGGGGTATAATATCTAGCTACTGAAACTTAATTATAACAATAACTCTTTGTATTCGCGTAGCAATTGTATTTCTTGTTAATCAAATATATATTTTTGGACGTTAGAAGTTGTGCATTATATTTATGTTGCATAATCTGTCTTTTTTGTATATTTTTTTTTATGTGAATACCGCACAAGAGTCCCAACTGCTCCCGTCTGAAGCCAGTGAGACTATGGCATCCCCAATTGGGGTATGTTGTGAGGCTGAAGGTAGTGGGGAGGGGAAAGAGATAGGGAAGGAAGTGTCTATATCCTTATGTGTAACCCTAAGTGACCAGCTCAGGTATGGGGGCTCCAACGAAGCCAGAGTAAAGTTAGCCTCTCAAAAACTGTGCGTACTGTACAGGGCCCACAGATACTTTAATAGTACACAACTGTTAACCCTGTACAAATCACAAGAGCGCCCCATGGTTGAATTTGGCAGCCACCTCTGGTCTGGAGCTCCAAAATACCTGAAAAATACCCTCGACTCCATGCAGAAACGGGCGGTCCGTTTAATAGATTCTCCCATCTTAAGAGGGCATTACCAGAGAAAGCCGGAAATACGTTTTCAAAAAAGTTTTTTAGACGTATTGACTCTTTTCCACAAAAAATTATAAATGGATTTCGAAAGATTGTTCTTTTATCTAGCATAGTTATGTAATAAATTTTTAGATTTTTTTTTAATTTTTAGTATAATAAGGTTATTCCATAGGTCGTTGGCAGATTTGTTAAATTTTCAAAAAAGTTTTTGTATTGTACCACACCCATTTCAAATAATGTAATCATGCAGTAAAATAAATCAATACATTATCTAGCAGAGTTATGTATTAGAATTTTAATTTTAGTTTCAATAAAATCATTAAAAAATATGTACATACATGTGTTTCTTGACGAAAATTGGTCCATTTGTGTATTTATTTGCGCACTTACAAACTAATATATTTGAGATTTTTTTTACATTCTTATTAAATTTAGACATTATTGAAAAATGATAAATACTTATAATCAAAAAATAACTACAAAAAGTACACTATTTTAATAGTTTTATCATCACGCCTTTCAGCATTTTTGGATGAAGGTATAAATTAAAGCTAATTTGGATTGAAATAAATTCCACGTTGAGTTATAATTTAAAAAAGCTGGTACGGAGAATAATTAATCTTTCTCATTGTAACCGCCCTGCACGATCGAAAGAACAACTTTCGACGAAATGTGGATTTTCGTCCGCTGGCTGGTTAAACGCTCTTAACAGACGGAATGCAATCTTTAGAGCATAGGCGTCGGGTTGGAATGCTTTCCTTGTTCTACCGGTATTACAATGAAAGATGCTCCGAGGAACTAGCGTCATTGATCCCTTCGGCACCGGTGCATAGTCGGGAAACACGCTAAACGCCTGCCCAAGTACACGGTTGACATTTGTCACATGAGAACGGGTCGTTTCTTCGACTCGTTCTTGTGTTCAACAGCTCGGCTGTGGAATGATTTGCCGGCCTCTGTGTTTCCTCCTTCCTGCAATATGGGTCTCTTCAAGACCAATGTTCATTTCTTCCACTCCTCAAAAAGACCCTCCACACAGCATCCTAGATGACACACAGGAGTGTGGAGTTAATACAAAAAAAAGTATATATATATATATATATTACACTTGAGGTTCGAAATAAAATCAAAATAAAAAAGAAAAAAGAAAATCACTGCCTACGTCTGATTTCGAAAAACTCTGTGGAAAGCCGGGGCAACGCCGTGGACTTCAGCTAGTACTTTGATATATACAAATCAATTGTGGAAATAGTTAAATTATTTTGAGTACTGAATGAATTGAATCACAAATAAGTTGTCAAAGAAAACTAGGCTATCAAACCACATAAAACGGAAAAATCATAACATCCCTGATGTATAGTAGTGGAGTATGAAACTGACAGATTTCGCTCCATTAAAGTCAAGTGATAGAGTTACAATAGGAACCGTGGAGAGTAGGTATGTGTGAAAATACCATATTTGACCTATGCCTAATTAATAACAAAAAGAAAGGGATAATTCTATTACATACGTACAGGATAATTTGATTGTCAAAAAATTGTGTTATCGTATATATACAAAACAATCCTACTAATATTATGAAGGTGAAAGTTCGTATGGATGTATGCATGTTTGTTACTCTTTCACGCAAAGCCTACATAATGAATTTTAATGAAACTTTACAATAATATAGCTCACACATCAGAATAGCATATGGGCTATATATATTGGTAAGTTGTATAAATGTGTATAAATGAAAATGTGTGTATTTCATATATTTTATCGGCAGGAAGGGAAGGCGGGGAAAGTGGAAGGGATATGCAGGGAGAATCAAGTTATTTCTTTGAATGGTAGTGCAACGCATGCCGAGAACCAGCTATTAACCCATATTTTTTTTAAGCAACGTTGTTTTGTTTAAACAAATGTCACCATTCTCAATGACAATTTTTCAAACTTTCTTCGTAGATACCATAATATTGATTATTCCGATCTGACAGCTCGTGGTAGGTACTCCGACCATGCGAACTCTGGCGGGACAAAATTGTAGTATCTAAAACGGCAACCATCTTGAACCGGAACCGGAACGCAAGAAACGAATTTACAGAGAGATAAAACGCTAAATGGTCAATTTATATACAGGACTTCGCTATTGCTCAGGCAACCAGTATTTTTTGTTTAACTAATTTTAATTACTTAAGATGTGCAATTTTCGGAATCCTGAAAATCGACCTCAGCATAATTTATGGTTCTGCTTCAATACTAAACCGGGTCGAACCGCAGTCAGACAGCCCTAGATTAGGGAACCGAGTGCAACCTAACATGAAGTAAGCCAGGCGCATTATCAGCATACATATTTCACCCTAATAGAATTAGAAGCATCAAAACACTAAGATATCGCCTGTGGGGTCTAACCAAAAGGTCTAACACAGATGGATTAACTCGTATTTAGTTATTTTTAAGGTAGATAGAACTCTCAGTAAACTTCTTTGATTTATTTTTGTTTTGTTTTATGAGGAAAGGCTACGCGACATGGATATATGAATATATCTGGACCTGCCCTAAGTGATAAAAGCGTATTATTTCCCCCTCCCCATAACGGTTCCATGGAGCCGGCTCGGCTTACGAGAGCCTCGCTTGAATCTAAAAAATGTGACGTCATCATTCTTGTCCTGACCAGCGCCGAGCACGCATCATACATTTTACGAACAAAAATCAGAGCTTGTGCTATACATCACACCCTAATATATGTGGATATAGCGAATGTGGGCGTTTCTCCAGTGAGCTCGTCGCTGGTTACAGGGGTAAGTAAATTATGAAACATTTGTAAAAGTGTCTTAACTAAATACGGCTATATTTAGTTAAGACAGAGGAATATTTTGTGGCAAATAAGTGAAAAAGGGCGAACTTTCCTTTGCCGCATTTGGACTACGCAAATATGTTAATAACGTGGCGGGCAATTCGCGCTCCCATGTAAAAAGGTCTATTCATTCAAAAGCACATTTTGCTTTTAAGAACTAAATGGTGATATTATAAAGCGAGATGCCTATATACTGTCAGATTGATTTTTTAACGAATCACAGTCATCTTTCCCCTCTTCGCCCTCCATAGTTTGGTTTTACCTCTCATCTGTATTTTCTTGTCTATCCATTTGGATGTCTTAATGTCTTTCGACCTTTTTCATGCAAAATTTAAATTTAAATTTGAGGCCAAAATACCCAAACACACCAAATAATTATTTTTTTTTTAACATAAAAGATAAAGCATATATTTATCTAGTACAGATGCGTGCAATTTTTTTTTATTAATTTAGTTTTAAATTATGAAATACAGGCCAGAATTCAATTTTGCATGATTTTAGACACCACTTTGCCATTTATTGTGAAAAATTGAAATGAAAATAATAATTGTAAAAAATGTGTTTCTTTGGTGGTAATTTTAATTTGTATACGACAAATTTGTATTTCAACGAAAATCGATCGTTTGTAATTTAAATGTAATGCCCATCGGAATGCCTTTTTAACGATTTTTATTTTTAAAATTTTAGTGTCATCATATTCGCACAGTAATTACTGCAAAATATTTTTTTTATATCGTTAACTCAAATAATTGTCACATTTTAATTCTTTACCGACCTGCATTTTATAGTCTAAAACACAAATAAATAAAGTAGAACAAATCCGTATCAGCCAAAATTTTTTATTAAAAAAATGTTATTCAGTTTGGTTGAGTATTTTGGCCAATTTTTTAAAAAGGCCGCCCAGCCGTTCCCCTTAGTGTTAAAATGTAGCTTGTCTGAAATTAGTAATGTTAATCGAGAGGGTTTTTAATAATTTAGTTTTTGGAGTTTAATTTCTAAAACTCAATTAAATAAAATAAATTTATTTTAACACAATTACCACAATGACAGTATATTATATAAAATCTGGGCAGCTTTTTTAATTAATTATCATAAGCGTAGCACACGGCTTTCTATAAAAATAATATAGTAATATTTTATTTTATAAACTGTGTTATGTTTGGTAAGCTATTTGGTGAAAGTCCCTTTTACCTCGACTGTTAGCAATTAAACTTCTTCTGGATGGCGATATTTTTTATTAACCCGTCAGGCTAATTTGATCCATTTTCGGAACAACTCATATAGGTGTAATAGAAATCGTAGTTTCTGCCTTGCTGAAAGAAATGCAGATCTTGCAGTGAGAAATATGATATAACGGTGTTAGAATGACAAAAAAGTGAGGTGCCAAAAACGGTTGTTAATACATTTGTCTAATAAAATGTGTATAAATATGTTTTAATTTATTTAGTTAGAAAAAACGTATTTAAAATAATTTTGTATATGTTTATTCGATTTATAAAATTTTAAGGCGTATTTTATCAAAAAGTTTTTTTTTTCAGAAATATTACATTTATTTGGATTTATTTTAATTTGACCCTCTGACAAAATATGGAGGCTTGTGGGGTTAAAGTTAAGTTCTAAAAACTTATATATTTAGGGAGGGTTTTCTTTAATGTGGATAAAGTTAGGTTTTCCCTTTTACACAGTCAAAAAGTTTTAAAAAATGTAAAACAATCATTCCAATCACACGAGCTTTGCATCGAGAGAGCAATCTATAAATACCTCATTCCATCGAAAGTAGATTTATTAATGAAACCGGAAAAGCAACTTCAATAGAAAACAGAAGAGCCTTTTTATTCATTAAAAGGCTATTCGTCACACTTCAATAACCGCGTTATACAAGTCGTATAATCGATAAAGGGGAGCTTTATAAATGTAAAATGTATATCGATATACTCGATACTCGAACCGCAAGAGAAAAGCCCATACAGGGTTGGCAAGAAGGCTGCCTGTCTACGTGAGATTGACGTTACGCGGCATTCTGAAATTTTTGTTGCAACTTTCTGAGCATTTTCACTTCGAATTATGTATTAATGAATCTCAATAGATTATCATGCGTTTTCGTATATTTTTTTTGAAAATTATAATGATTAATTATTTGATCAAATTAATTTAATAGGGAGTCACGTAGTAGGTATCTGATTTTTACAAACAAATAAAAAATACTTCTTCAAATTTTGCAAATTCACTTTGTGGCACCATTTTATTAATGAAATAATTAAAAACACTTTGTTTTTACCAAGATAATCTTTATTTAAAAAGTCAACATGTTTCAAGAACGATGTTGTCTTCATCAGGATATTATATGTACTAAAACTAAATGATCAAATATAGAAAGACAGGCGTGGGTAGAAATGGAAGTAGTGGTGGAGGGGAGTGGTGTAAAGGAGAGGTGCTTAGAAGATCAACAAGGGGGAGGGGGGGGGAGAGGTGGAAAGGCGGGTGCTTAGAAGAACAAAAAAATAACGCGTTATTAATAAAGTTTACAAATCTTTACTTATTGCAAAAGTTAAGACCTAAAAACCGATTAGATATGTATATTTTTTTATGTGAATACCGCAGAACGTACATTACAACTGCCTCCAACCGCCTAGAGTCAGTGAAACTATGGTAGGTATCCCCAATTGGGTTATGTTGTGGGTTGGAAAATGGAGATGATGTAGAAGGTGGGGATTCATATTCTGACTATTCAGATCTAGTCATCAAACATGGCTAAAGCCATTTCAAGCATCGTTCCAATTCTGAATTGTGGTCTTACACCAGGGCGATACTGAGCTGCAAATGAGCCTCACTTTATTTTTTAAATTATTAAGTTGTGAAGTAACACAAATCAATAATATAAAATTTACTTGCGACCTCCAGATCGCTAGTCGACAGCCTTACCACTCAGCTACGAAGGCTGTTAAATATTACTCGTGCAACGCAAATATTTATAACTATAATCATTCTAAAGCTCCGTTTTCATGAAAAAATTGTTAAATGAACAGATGGATGTAATATATGTACAATCAACTTTGTATTGTAATAACAACAACAACAAAATCAAACATCATCATCATCATCATCATCATCGGAGGCAGATACAACCCTTAAAGAGAATGTCCAGTTCTAGAAAACGTCTCCACCCTTACAGATTTCCCACGTCCAGATGCTTTTTTTACATAAGTTCCACACAGGAGGCTTTAAAGAAAATAATTTCCCTCAGCGCCAAATCATTATAATCTAATTATATATACATTATATACGAGTATACAACGTAAAAGTTTGGATCAAAAGAATTACTAGCGCCTTTACCGGTGCAGTCACTCAAATTATTATTATTTTTTTAACATGAGCTCCACACAGGCCCCGAGGAAAATAATTTCCCTCAGGGCCTATGGATGGGGATGCTGTGTGAAGGTTCTGTTTTAAGGAAAGGAAGGAGAGGAGAGTTATGGGAAGGAAAAGGGTTTAAGAGGTGGGTAGGAATCTGGGGTTCAGTGTGTCCTGGTCATCCACCTCCAAGACCTAGACAAACCTCACCCCATGAACCCGGGCACCCCTACTAAATCACCAAACGTAGCGAACTACTTGGGGTGACCTATGGCAGAGGTGTTGGTTATCCAATAAAGGTTCCCGGGGCGGCGGTACCCATTCCCGCCTCCCAAATCGAATGTTATTGACTTAACCAAATCATTCAATGTATATATTTTAATATTAACATTAAGTGTAAATTAAACTGAAAACTTACTGCCTCAACACTGGCTAGCCTGGTGAGGCTGTTTACGAGAAACCTCAACTTATAACTAAGCATTTCTAATCTCACATATTACGTACTGTTTTGTGTACTTATCTAAATATTCATTATATACACTTAACACCTATTTTCAGTTGTGGTTGGTTTCATACAATAAAGATATATTATTATTATAAGCCTGACTAGGCACCATCTCCAATAATCATTGGTTGTAAATAATATTAATTTTGTGCGTCGCATAATTCGAATTCGCTTAATTTTTTGCCATCCCTAATCTTTCCCAGTACTCAGTCTCTCCCCTTTCTGGAAACTACTCGATCTGTTGTACGGAAATATAACAAACTACGATGGTGACATTGTTGCCTCGTCAGCTTACAGCCTCGTGTGCGGTTATTGTGCAATAAATCCGTCTAAATAGCGTCACAGACACTTCGTTCTGATTGAAAATGATTGCTCTTTTTGTCACATGTCTAAGGACTTCGTCTACCACAGTCCTGAAGGATGTTGTGAAAATATTAGTTCATTTGAAGCTTAGCTTCAGAGAAACCGTCTTTCATATAGATAATAAATCTATATATACCTAGATATAAAAAAAAATATATGCTTGCTTGGGTATACCCGTATATGTTTATATGAGTATGTATACGAGATGTTTATGTATTGCTATAATAAGCATAGGAAATGTTTGAAACTTTCAAAATACCTTCTTTAAACCCCCAGCGAGAGATCGTACGTGACGTCACCGTTCTAGTATCTTTTGTCATTTTCGTTTTCAAATAAGACGCATGGGAAGGAAGAGGATGAAGTCGACCACGTCCGTACGAGCTCTCGCTGGGAATAGTTTATCATACTCGCTGTATTGCTTTATTGTGTACATTGTATACATAATAATTTGGGAGGCGGAAATAGGTACCGCCGCCCCGGGAACCTTTATTGGATAAGCAACACGTCTGCCACAGGTCACCCCAAGTGGTTCGCTACGTTTGGTGATTTAGCAGGGGTGCCCGGGTTCATGGGGTGAGGTTTGTCTAGGTCTTGGAGGCGGATGTCCAGGACACACTAAACCCCAGATTCCTACCCACCCCTTAAACCCTTTTCCTTCCCAGAACTCTCCCCTCCTTCCTTTCTCTAAAAACATCCTCCACACAGCATCCCCAAAGATAACATAGGCCCCGAGGGAAATTATTTCAGGTCCTCCTGTGTGGAGCTAATGTAAAAAAAAAAAATTATTATTTATTCTAATTATTTTTTTTACCACTGGAGCGCTTTTTGCCAAAATATGGCACTATTTAAAATACCTCGGATTGCTTTGCTGCCAATTTTGGCAAATTTTCCCTTATTTGTAAGTAATAAAGTAGAAGTTTACAATTTTATAATATTTTTTGTATAAATCCTACGAATATGTGAAAATCGACAAAAGATGGATGAATTCATTGGCTATATATAACTATAATCAGTTTGTATGTCTCCATACTAAAATTCGAAGGTATGATTTTTTTTTAATGTGGACGGAAAATATTAAAAATGACTACCAAAAAATTTCAAGCAATCGGAGAAAAAATTTTTGAATTGCACTGTCGCTCCAGTGATTAATACAGAACAATAAAAAATCAATCTTGTGCGCACATTTTCATAACGCTAGGAATATTTTGAACATAACAGACTGGGGTGCTTATAGCATCCTCAAAGGTGACAAACATAATATATTCTTATCTTGGTTAACTTTTAAGAGATGGGTTTTATAATATTCAAAATGAAGCGAAAAACTCGTCATTTTATTATTACGATGCTAATTTTTTGCTGTCAGTATTGTCATTGAAATGTTAGGGGATCATTTAGAGGGCGCTTTTTACAAAAATCGGCGTTATTTAAATTTTCACTTAAAATTTATTACAACTTTAATGAGGGTTTAAACGAATTTAAATAAAAAACATATTTTAAATTATTCGTCGTGTCCCCTTTATGTGTGAGTCTGCCTCACTCGCAAATACAATTTGTCAGTGTATATTCCCTTTTATCCATTATGGACCGGATAAATAAATATTTTATGCAAAAGGAAAGGCCACCGTAGATTCGATAATGTATTCTGGGCCTGAATCCACAAACAATGCCATTAAAAACGTGTCACAGAAGAATGACAAAATACGTTTAAAAATAAACATTACAAAAGTGAAGGAGCTTAAAATATATATTGAACGTTTTAAATTGAACGACGAATATTTCATTTGTCAAAGAGTTTGTCCTAATCTTGCCAAATAAATTAATTTATAAATTAATTTTTTTTTTTACTTAGTAGAAGATTACACATTTACATACATAATTTTTGAAATGTTTTGACTGCCCAACTAGGAGAATTCCCGTTTTAGGACAGTCAAATTGTTATAAGTATGAACATATATGGAACATGTTTTTTAAAAAAAGAAAGAAAATTGAAGAACTAAAAAGAAGAGAAAAAATACAAAATATAAGAAAAAAGTTTAAAACATAGTAACTGTTATTTGTTAAGCTTGTTCTTGTTATTTATTAAATTAATATTGATTTAAAAAAGAAAAGGTACTTAATAATATATAAGGTAACTTAAGAGGAATTAAGAGTAACTTCTGTATGCATGGCACATTATAGTCTGCGTTGCAGAAAAAAAAAGAAAAAAAGAGAAGAGAAGGAATAAAATAAAAATGAAATAACCAATTAAAACATAAAATAGCCGTGATTGGTTTAGTATAGTTATTGAAATGATAATAGTAATAAATAAAAGGATATGTACTTAAAAGCAAATGATTAAAACATAAAAGGTGGTAACTGGTGTTATACTATAGTCCTACGTACGCATTTTGTATAAATGAGAACTAGAATGAGAAAAGAAATAATAAAATAAAATAAACAATTAAAACCTTATTATTACTAATAATTAATATCTATTGATCGAACAAAAAACTTAGTGCCCAAAAAACTTTCACCAGTATGGCTTTTACATTTAATTCAAACACGAATACAGCAAAGGGGGCATACATTAATTAGGTGAGCTCAAAAGGGGGGGGGTCCAATAAAATCTCACGTTACTTGAAAATAATATACGAAGTGGCCCAAATTTATCTCAACAAGGGGGGGGGGGTAGATTCGATAAATATATGCCCCCTAAATTTAATACCAGTGATAACATTGGAGATTTCAAAAGTTATAACCGGAACGTAATGAGTTTGACATAAAATCTTTTAATGTGCTGATTCGATAAATTCGATATGATATATTTATATATTCACGGCAAGTTCCAGAGTGGAATTTACTCTCTGTAACGTCCTGGTGAGAGACCATCATTCGGTTGACCACCACGTTGCTAAAAATGGCATTAGCCATGTAACCAGATTTGAATAGCCAGGTACTTCTCCACTTTCTTTTCATCATCTCCTTCCCTTTCCAACTTCCTTCAGCATCTAAACATGCCAATGGTGACTGGACAACTCAACAACAGTGTAACTTCATCACTCCTTTGAAAAGTCCTTAAAAGTGATGAAAACTCTCCCGAACTTCTTTCGTTAATATGTTTTCATGGACCGATCAGATCAGTTCGTCACAAATTACCTTACCATTGCAACAACACGGGATCAAATGCTGAATTATATTCCATAATAAATCGCCTGCATATACTTGGTAATAAGTATGTTATGGATATTTACCAATTAAGATTAAATCGGAATTCAAGAGAATATTGCCACCGAAAAATAAATCCTCTCTATACTCGTTACCTCTCAGATTTTAGATTAACCACAGAAGGAAAATATTCCATACCGTATTCCGATCTGCATAAAAAAATCTGCATAAAAGGGAAAATTCTAGAAGCTCACTGCTTTTAAGTTGGTAGGTATCTACCCCTGCCTGTCGATGGCGATAGCCTATCAATTATAAAATCCCATTAAATCTGACGTCACGAAGAGTGCACCGGATTTAAAATGGCCGATCTATCTACATATTTCACGTAAGTGAGAACACAACATACTACGTACATTATACGAGTATATTATGTAGGTTTTGCTGGGTATACATACTCCTCTCAGTGTTGCAATGGGTTTACGAAACTGGGTGTAGTTGGCACCGATCAGGGGCGAGACGTGTCTATTTTTATGATCTCATCCTATTTCGTGTTATAAAATGGTTAAAAACAGCTTTCATCAAACTGAACCATTTAGCCGAATTTACATTACGCAACTAATTACATGACACCACAAAGTTGGTGTAAACTGCGCAACCTTCGTGCAACCTTCAGTACCATACAAAAAATGGCACCTTCAACATTTATCAATTTTTCTGCAATACACAATGTTATTATACACATGGCGATGTACAAAATTGAGAAAAGACTGTCACGAAAGATCATCAGATCATAGTTAGATTGGATCAAGTGATTGGTTTCGATGGTGGTTATCTAGAAAGCATCTGCATTTAATGCAGTTATTCTCATAATAAAGAAAAATACGTTATTAAAACAATAAAAATCCTCAAATTTCAATATCTAGGACGTGTGATGAGACATCCAGAGACGTACGAAATCTTGCATCTCATAATGCAGGGAAAAATTGCCGGAAGACGGGGCCCTGGAAGAAGGAGAGCATCATGGCTGAAAAAAGCACCACAGACAGTGGTTTGACCAGTCTGCTGTAGAGTTGTTCCGGGCCGCAGTAAACAAAGTCCGCATAGCCAAGATGACAGCCAACGTCCGTTGAACGGACAGGGAACGAGAAGAAGAAGAAGACCTCTTAATTAGAAGATGAAGATTCTAATAGCTAAGAAAACTATCTTCGAAAGAGTGAACATCTTTTTAGTATTTCAGCGTTGATTTGCGATTTTCGACTTTAAACTCTCACGCAGTTACAAGGAACAAAGGTCCGTTCAACTGAAATACATCACGTATTTACACTACCCAATTGGTTGCATACCACTGTTTCTATTTTTGTGACTTTAAACTAATGCATGCATGATGAAATTAAAGATTTACGAAAATTAAAGATTTACGCGAAACTAATGCCATGATACAACTTGTGCGCAACTATTTGCTTAACGTAAATATTTGTTCAAAATGAACGTTATTTCCGCCCAGCTAATAATTTAACTTTCTAAAATTCTATCGAACTGCACACTAATACACCAATCTGACTGACAAAATGCCCGTTAGATTTTAGAAAAAAGCAAAAGAAAGTTATAAAGGTGTGTTAATCCATAAAAAAGTCATCAATATTTAATTCCATCATAAATTAAGGGTTTAAATTTTTTAAATAACACACTTACACTTTTGTATTTAAGATATCTAAGTACATCTCTTACGAGATATGTGAAATGTTGCTTTTAAGATCCTTCAAATTTGACTTTCAAAATATTAGCATTTAAATCAACAATACACATTAGAAATTCACAAACATTTTTAAAACGAGGAATAGAAATGCTCGGTTTCATATTAAGAATAAATGCCAGACTATTGTAAATTGTAATACATGTATTTACTTTGAAAAATTGGTTACTTCATTAGTTCGGAGCCAAATTGAGTATAACTCCACTGTTTGATCACCACATTATAAGGTTCACACGCAAAAATACGGCGCAATTTTTGAAACTTAAATTTTAGAAAGTTAGTTTTTTGGCGGGTTGGCACGTTGGCAGCACTGACAAGTGAAGTAAAAACAATGCTTTTTGTGATTAAACAAAGCTACACATATTGAATCAGCAGGAATATCAAGCCAAAGCTAATTTCAAGGGAATTTGGAATTAGTAGTAATGTTCTAAGGACTAAGCGTTCTTTTTTAATAACTTTTTATTACGGGGCCCTCTTATAGCTATATAGACGAAGGTAAGATATAATAAGGGCACTTAAACGTCCATGCTAAATTCAGAAACAGCCTGCGGAAATGCACTCGTACCAGCAAGTAGAAGTAAATTTCAATTAGATTTCAGAGTCATGAAATGCGGCATATTTTGATCGATCAGATTCAAACAATCTTCATTTTAAGTAATATTTTTTAGTTCATAATGAGTTCTAAGATCCGAACAGCTTGGTTTCGAAAAATCGCAAAATTTGATAAAGAAATCAAGGCCCGCCCCTGGAAAGTGGACATATGCGATAGAACCATTTACACCGGAGAGGGAAATGTGTTTTAGTGAGACCGTGCCACCAGTGTTCCCTCTATCTGTCCGTGAATACGTAATGCTTCCGGAATTAGGCGGAATTAGCCGGACATTGCCGATTGATATTGGTATTTGGAAAGCCTGCAATGAAATGCCGGAACGGTAAACAAAGCCGTATTCACTCGCCACGAAAAACGTAAACACGAATTCTTTGTATATTTTATTTCTATCATGCCCAAAAACAAATTTTCAAAGGGACGTCATCCACTACTTATATATTTAAGGGAGTTAAAATTGTATTTAAATAAACGTGCTCTCATATTAAATTGGTTCGAACCAAGTGAGACTGTTTTACATTATGCTTTTTTTTACATCCAAATGGGAGGCGGGAATGGTTACCGCCGCCCCGGGAACCATTTATTGGATAACCAACACCTCTGCCAAAGGTCACCCCAAGTGATTCGCTACGTTTGGTGATATAGCAAGGGTGCCCGGGATCACGGGGTGAGGTTTGTCTAGGTCTTGGCAGCATATGAACAGGACACACTGAACCCCAGATTCCTACCCACCCTCAAACCGTTTTCCTTCCCAGAACTCTCCTCTCCTTCCTGTGTGGAACTCGTGTAAAAAAAAGGTCGCCTTTTCAGGTGGATTCGGGGTGATAGTCCAGTCACTTAAGCTAAAAATAGGGTATATCCGCTAAATGAAACGGAATAAGCTGCAAAATTTGTGTAAACTTTTATTTTGGTATTCTACATGTTGTCTCAAAAGTCTCATACGGTAACGTGTAAGCGTCTATGGATGTTCAAGGTCAAAGGTCACGAAAATCAGTTTTTTTGGAAATATCTCGCTTCCTTTGCCTCGATTCGTATTTGCATTCTACGTAAAAGTTGTAGAGTATAAAATTCTCTACAAATTTTGTCTGAAATAATTTTTTATATGCTTAACCGTTTTTAAGATTGAGCGCGAAGAGTGCGGAGCACTCAGCCGTACATGCCATGGCGCAAGGTCAATGGCGAATTCCTGTTCATAGGACGATTGAAATCCTTATATGACTGGACTATGAAAGACGCTCTATTTTGGTACCGATTTTCATACAATTAAAGATGGCGGACATTGTTTGATGTCATATGTCGCCTTTTATTGTTTTACGTGATTATATTATGTGTAAATTTTGCAGGTTTATTTCGTTTTACATATTTGAATAGTTCGTAGATTCTCTTGCGAGTGGAAAACTGATTTTTGACACCGTCTTTCCAACCACCGCGCGGTGTGTGTACGTTAAACCGGGGTCGGGATCCTAGTAGGTAGGTACTAAAAGCTGGTTAAGTGGTAACATTAATAGAACATAACTAACTACTCACTAGTGCAGAGGGGGGCAAGCTTTATTTCGCACCGTGAGTAGGTACTTTCGTGTATAAAATCAAAAGTTATCGTTTTTAATTAATAATACAGTTTTATGCAGCATTTTTTATTTTTATTTATTGCTTCATGGTAACTCAAATAACATTTTAAATGCTTTGAAATACAGTTATTTCACTAAGCATTTTCAAAATATTTTAAGTAGACTGGTTTAGTATATTATTATGATGCAATATGGTGATGCATTAATTGTATATTTTTGGTGCTTTAGATTTTAATTTATTTTATTTGATATACTAAAGCACTAAACTCATACGAAGTTGTTACACTCACCGCTAGTATAAAATGTAATATTTTTAATAGATCCATTTTCATCTAAAATCATTATTGTAGCATCCCGAAATTTTAAAAAAATAATGGAGTGTTGGATTAAGTCCAAAATAAGAAGTAATGCAAAAATGATTTATTTAATATTTTTCAAAAAAACTGTGATATACAAAAAAATATTTAAAAATTAATTGAAAATCAATTTGATAAAGACATTTGTAATTTCAAACGCTGATATCTCAAAACTATACTTTTGACTTATTACACTAAAGTAGGTACTCGTGGTGCGATTAATGGTCGGTATTTATGAAATTATAAGTGTTGACCTCCGGGTTCAATATTTCCTTTCTATGGCACGTTTTTTTCGGAAACGAAAAAATTAGAAATCAAAAAAGTAACTTTTTTTTACAGGCCCTGAGGTAAATAATTTCCCTCGGGGCCTATGTCATCTTTGAGGATGCTGTGTGGAGGGTTTTTTTTACGGAAAGGAGGGAGAGGAGAGTTCTGGAAAGGAAAAGGGTTTAAGGGGTGGGTAGGAATCTGGGGTTCAGTGTGTCCTGGTCATCCGCCTCCAAGACCTAGACAGACTTCACCCCATGAACCCGGGCACCCTGCTAAATCACCAAACGTAACGAACCACTTGGGGTGACCTATGGCAGAGGTGTTGGTTATCGAATAAATGTTCCCGGGGCGGCGGTACCCATTCCCGCCCCCCAAATTGAAATTGAATTGACATTATAACACAAAAAAGGAATTGCACAGACAAGTCGTTCGGAAGTCAGTTCGACGTTCGAATCAACAAGCAAATCACGACACTAAGAGATATTATAGAAGAACCAAGAGAGCTTGAGAATGTCTTAAAAGTCGCTGGATTGACTATATAAACAAGATAAACACAGTCACAGGTAACAGAAACAGTGGAAGCGCTTTATGAGGCTCTCATCCACATAGTAAAGCTGGTGATTGTGCACAGAAAACTGAATGCATTACTTATTGAGACAACGTGCATGGTTTCACTATTTCCTGTTTAGCGGGCCGTTCACATATATTTCATTCGCACAAACAATCATTTTTAGAAGCCGTTCTACATTTTTTGTTCGATTAGGACTGAATATAACGTATCTTGTATTTATTATAATGTCGTTGCTATTAACTGCCAAAAGAAAAGTTTTTTGAAATGTTAAAAAATGTTGTTCCATAAAATCAGTAAAACGTCACTGCGCGCCACTGCTATCTACAAACTGGTATTTAGCATCTAAACGAGATCATTATGAACGACGATCATCACCTGTGTTCGCAGGGTGTACTCCCACCCCCTACTTCTATGAAGATAGGAGTAGAGGATGGGAGTAGGGGAACGAGAAGTCGTTTACTTCTCTCCTAAGTTCTTCTCTAGTACCATAATCCATTGAAAAGTACAACGATAAATCACCAGTAATAAACCTATCATTGTAATGTATGAAATGAAACACCGACATCAAAGAAAATAAATAAAGAAAAACGACCTATTATATTTCAACATTAAATCAGACTAACCCTCCAGAAATCTGATAAATTCCCGATATACACGACGAAAAAAATATATTAACGCAGGTTGTTGTTGACTTGAGAAAAATAATAAGTGAATTGGTTAGGCTTTCTTTCTTTCTAAAATAAAACCTGTGAATATTTTACTTGTGCAATGAGAAAAATAAAGGTAAAGGATAAAGGATTGAAAATTGGATTTTATTGCTGGTAAAGGATTGAACCCGCAACGCTTCGGTGGAACCATGACGCTTTAGACCAGTCGACCAACTACCTGATATAAAATATTGGTAGCTTTTGAAGGGCGAAGTCTAACAAACATTAACGTAGTGGAACAAAATAATTACAAAAACAAACTTAGTTTAGTAGTAATTTGAGGTTGATGCTCGTTATTTTTATATCTCGTTTATTTTACTTCTCACCGAACACGTTGTATTCTGTTTGCTGCCAAAAGTTGAGCCTTCACAACATATGAACAGATGTGAACGCTTCGATAAATAATTATAAGCTTAAAGTTAGCAAGTTTCAATATCCATTTCACAACTGAAAACATAATTAAATTAACTGAAAATCTCTCAGAGTTAGTCAGGAGCGTTCGACGAATAATTTCTCAACCTTCGACAAATAATTTCCTAGCCTTCGACAAATTATTTCCAACCGTTAACACTTTTTATCTCGGGGAAATATCTGAGAATTTCCCCGCAGGACTTATCGAGAAAGTTTCGCAAGATGACGGAGGAAAAACGATATTCCGGTTTGGGAATCTATTAAGATACAAATATCGCTTGGGTGAGCAGAAATAAGAGGCGGTTATTAAGGGCCAGGCGAGGTGAACCTTCGAGATAAAATAAACTTTACACTAACTTATTGAATATAAGGATCATTGGTCTGGGATTGAGATTCCGTTATGTAGCTGTGTTTATGTTTGTAGGTTCGATCGGGTTCGGGTGTTTGAAATGAGAAAAGCTGGAACGACCCAGGAACGTGTGCGATGTAATCATATGAAAGAGTGAAATTCAGGGCCAAGGCAAGTCCTAATGACCTATATCACAGAACCCTTTACCCTTTTACTTTTAAGAAACCTACCCCGAAGGTATTCATTATTTATATAAGCTTGGGTGAGCTTTGGAAGGCTAATAAGAAGGAAGAAAGAATTATCAATTGTGTGGAGTGAATTCGTTAAAATTGTATTAGTTTTTGTTATTTAAACACTGTTTGAGTTACGTCTTTGGGAAAGACATTATTGATAATATTATAAGCGTACCGGAGGTGGTCAGTATAAATTATTTTCAACCTTCAGTAAAAAAATCACATCATTTGCCGTCAATGAGAATTCTCGAATAGAAATCGGATAAAAGAAGAAAAATACCGGTCAGTTATTGAGTGAGCATAGCGCTTGGGTCCCAACTGGGCGTCGCGTGTTCGATTCCTCGGCTGGCTAAGTCCTTCCTCACAACACAAGCAACATTTTCGGCTTTCTGTGGTGGTAGTAGGAGATTTTCAAACATTGTTGGGTTATTCGTAACCCGTTTGACTTTCTTTAAAAAAAAAATAATATATTAACCAGCAGTTCGCTAAAATCAGCATATTTCAAATTGCCACTTTATTTTTGTATTTATCAAATAAAGACATTAATTTTCGACGGGCTCCGTGATCCAGTGGTAAGGCTCTCCACTAGCAATCCGACGGTCGCGGGTTCAAATCCCAGCGTGCTTAAGTAAATTTAATTTGGTTGATTGATTTGTGTTATTTCACAATTAAATTAAATCACTTAAAATAATATAAGTGATATAATTTAATACCATAATTATTATAATAATATAATTAAGGTATATTTGCGGCAAGTTCCAGAGTAGAAGATATGTAGTCTCATTACCGCCCTGGTGTAAGACCGCCATTTAGAATTGAAACATTGCTTGAAATTGCTTTATTCGTGTTTAGTGATTAGATCTGAATAGCCAGGTACTTTCTTTCCCTATCTCCTTTCCCTCCCCACTTCCTTAAGGGCCCGCAACCCGGATTTGTACCGATTTATTACATATTTCCCTTAAACACGGTAAGTTTTAAAGCTCTTAAAAAATATATGTTATTCTTGAAGATAATATCCAGACTTTGACCGCGCCGAAACGCAAATTACATAAAATTCCATGGATAGAAAAAAATCGCAAAGATGCTCTAAAAATTATTATTAACACGTTTGTTTCAGTTATTTTACAAGTTATATATATGAAAAATTCACAGTGTTTCTTTAAATGCTGTTTGAGATAATCCCCGCGAGATTTTTGCTCTATTTTAAACGAGTCGTGTTTTATTAAACATTTTCGCTATTTTCGCATTGATTTTGTCGCTGTAAATGTTAGCGCTCTTCTCTAACATTCGTAATTTCGTATCTCTCCATCTTCTTCTTTTTTCGGGCCCGGTTGCAGAGCCTTAAGTGTCACAACATATCCCAATTTGAGATGCCATAGTATCATTGGCTTCAGGCGGTTGGGGGCAGTTGGGATTCTTGTGCAGTATTGACATTAAAGAAGGTATATTAAAAAAGCCTTTTTTTACCGAAAAACTTGAAAAAAATTACTGTTTATGTTTGCACATCTAATGTTAATTTATTAATTTGTCAATCTCATCGTTTTGCTGTTTAGAAATAGCATTAAAAAATTAATAAATATTTATTCACACTCGTACAACAAAATCTATATTGAGATATTCCACCAATGAAATTATTAATACGTCCACAATATTTTCTCTACGAGTGACAAACTGGTAAGCATTAAATGATTGGAAACCAAAGAGCGTCAGTGGCCCGAGGGTGGCCCCAAACTTGGTAACATCTGCCCTCCTAAATGGGACGATAAGCTATAAGCTTATATGCGGGAAGTTTTTCAATCCCCGTCGTGGCCCAACTTTCCGTCACAGATCGATGGTTGGGGGAGGGGAAGAAGTGAAGACGATCACTGATTTTATAATGAAGATAAGGCGCAATCCGGGCAGATACACCCCTTGGTTTTAATTGATGCCGAAATAATTAAAACGAACCGAATTGGTTTTGGAAGAAATTAAGGAATGTCGACATTAACAGGATTCAAGGGTTTTATTATTTATAAAATTGGTACACCGCGTTTCAAAGATCAATTTGCAAAAAAAATAGGCGATTTTAATATAAACATAATTTGAATTGAAAATTATTTAAATTTGTTCGTTTTTTTTGTTATTTACTTCGGTGTACTCTAAATAATCTCTACATATCCGCGTCTGTCTGTCTGTCTGTTCGCGATAAACTCAAAAAATACTGAACAGATTTTCACGCGGTTTTCACCAATAGAGTGATTCATGAGAAAGGTTAGGTTTTTTCTTTACATTAGCTCCACACAAGAGGCACCGAGGAAAACAATTTCCCTAGGGGCCTAAATTATCTTTGAGGATGCTGTGTGGAGCGTTTTTTAAGGGAAAGTAAGGAGAAGAAGATATGGGAAGGAAAAAGGTATAAGGGGTAGGTAGAAATCTGGGGGTCAGTGTGGTCAGGAGTGACGGCCGTATAATCTATTCCTCACACTGCGGTGCAATACGAGGGGTCGGGAGAATCCGGCTGGAGAGGTCAAAAGGCCTCCCTCAATAAGTCTCGTCCGATCCAGCCCGCCACGCAATGGTTGGGCAAAGTATTCGCCACCAAGACCTAGACAAACCTCATCCAATGAATCCGGGCACCCCTGCTAAGTCACCAAACATAGCGAACCACTTTGGTATATAATTTGTCAAGGTTTTGTGTAAATTGATTGAAATATATAAAATATAAAGGAGCATGTCTGTATGTGGCGGACGAGCGGGCTAGCAAGCGGGAGGTGTGGATTTGATTTGTATGCAAAGGAAGGTCACTGTCTACATTTGATTTCGAATCGAAAACTCAGTGTAAAGCTCGGGCATCGCCGGGGACTTCAGCTAGTTGAACATAAATTGATAAAAAAATAGAGGAAAGTAACCAAATCTGGAATACCGTTTTGTTTTTTTACACATAAAAAAAAAACAAATGGTTACCAACACTTAAACTGGGCGAACCAAAAGCCGCCCGCAGGACCTAGCACCAAAAACCGGCGGAGTGGCTTTTTAACTGCTAGTATATTATAACATATCTACATCCTACATTTAAACAACAATACACTTTCGCTTATGATTTCATAAGAATCACTTTAGCGTGAAGGAGGTTAAAGGAAAACACGCCAACTGTTTATTAACGTAGAATTTTACTCCAAGCTTGTCTTGTCAGTAAATTTTAAATCTTGTCATATCATAATGATGTGTAGTACTTCACTGAGAATGTTGGGTTTCGTCCTACGCATTGCGAGAAACTTCAGAGACACCCGGGTTCTCACAGTACTATACAATGCTTTGGTTAGGAGAAGGCTTGAGAGCGGGTCGGTGGTTTGGAGCCCACACCAAGTGAAGTATTCCTTCATGTTGGAGAGAGTTCAGAAGAAATTTCTGAGATTTCTTTACCTGAGGAAATATGACTACTATCCGTGGCTCTACCCTACCAACTTTCTCTTGGGCATGCTCGGTCAGAAGGGATGTGCTCATTGTAACACATTTCTTCAGACTGATTCGTGGAAGGTTCGAAAACTCGGCTATCATGGAGAGCATTAGTTTCTATGTTCCCGATGGTTATCTTCGTCATCGACAGCATAGACTGTTTTATCTCCCGGCTTGCAGAACTAACTCGCCAATGGTTATGCCAGTCGGGAGAGCAATCTTGCTGTTGAACAGAATTGATTCGGATATCGATATGTTTAGCGTCAGTGAAGCTGCCTTTAAAAGGCAATCTCAATTAATGCTTATATAGCTTTTTTTTTGCCTACCATTTATATTTATGTTTAATGTAAGACTGTTACAAATATATTTTAAAAACGCATTAAAATTTTAAATTTTGTAATGTTTTTAAAGAATAAATAAATTGAATTGAATTGAATTGAATTGAATTGAATTGTCAAAGTTCCGCGCGCCAAGTACCTACATTATAAACTTCACAATATGAAATTTAAACTTCACAACATCCCCCGCATTTTCAACATGTCCCGAAGTAATTGCATGCATTTTCTCAAATTTGTACGACTGACACGTACTGAACGAAGCTAATATTGTATTTTTATTCAAAACAGGGAAGGTGGAACCTCCACCTAATTTCGCAAATGAATACACCGGGCAAATTTAATATAGAATTGTGACCTTGCATACCCGAGCTTGGTACTTTGCCAATGCACCTGCACTCATAAAACGCGGAATACTCTTGAATAAATATTAACACAGCTATAAGTTAGGTTGTTTATATTATGTGAACACCGCTGTGGAAGTTGTTTTAAGTAAAAAATATTGCATCACTGAATATATTATATATATAAGTAAATATACTTGCTGGTTCATACCACACGACACTTGGGGTGAAATGCAAGTAAATCTGGTTGTACAAAATGTAATGTTATTTAAGCTGATGGTATTTTTGCTTGTACGTGTACAAATATAGCTATCTTCCACGTGCACCAGCACTAATTGAGAGCTATGACCGAATATTGTGGTTTCGTAATGAATTTCTACATTCAAACCTTCTATGGAGGTACACAATTTCAAAATACAGCGTTATTCTTCTTTACAGAAACAATTAACATAGTGTAACGTAATTTTCGTAAATAATAAATTCAAATATTTTATAGGAATAGAACAAACAACTTTTTTAAAAAATAGTATCGACAAATAAATGAAAAATACAGGTAAGCACTAATATAATTTAAGATATCGTACGAATTGATTAAGATAACGGCGTTTAAGGCTCTGCAACCGGGTCGAAAAGAAGAAGATTTAGAGGTACGAAATTACGAATGTTAGAGGAGAGCGCTAACATTTACAGCGACAAAATCGATGCGAAAATTGCGAAAATGTTTAATAAAACACGCTCGTTTAAAATAGAGCAAAAATATTAAACAGCATTTAAAGAAACACTGTGAATTTTTTCATACATATAACTTGTAAAATAACTGAAACAAACGTATTAATAATAATTTTTGGAGCATACTTTGCGATTTTTTTCTATCGAAGGAATGTTATATAATTTGCGTTTCGGCGCGGGCAAAGTCTAGATATTATCTTCAAGAATAACATATATTTTTAAGAGCTTTAAAACTTACCGTGTTTAAGGGAAATATGTAATAAATCGGTACAAATCCGGGTTGCGGGCCCTTAAATCCTGGTTACGGCAACTTCTGTTATCTACTTTTACAATAAGTTTCAAAATTGAATAAAGTAAAATAATTAAATAACGTTTATTTGTCGATCACCTCAGTATGTCTGGACATGACGCGGGAATCTTTTGCGAACTAGAAAAATGGTCTATAAAATGAGAAGGAAAGCCATTGTGTTGTCATTGTCTTGAAATTCAATATAAATCATGAACTAGAATTGTCAAAGTCAAAACATCAGTTAATATATTGTCTGCCTTCCATGCGAAAGAAAAACAAAATGTTTATATGAATGTAATCTTTTCAAATATATCACTCGAATACGACATTATTATACCACAGTTTAATACACTCAAAGCCGAAAAACAAATGAAACGTTAGTTTATCGAAATGTACAACAAAAAAATGGCATAAATTGCTTGTGTTTTCACAATCAAAAATCAAATGATATGTTTTATTGAAACTTGGTAGGTAAGTACTAGGTAGTATAAAAAATAATTTTAGATTTCCATTGTATTATATTTTTTTTTTATTTTTTTTATATCAAACGTTTATTGATTATAGCATATAAAATATAATGTACATTTAGATGATGTGTTAATTTGCTTACATGTTCATATTCAAATATGTTAATACCACTCTTCCATGGAAGCGTTAGCTTGTGTCTGGAAGAGTAGTGTACATTTTTTAATGCTATATTTAAGTTCTTAAATTACAATGTGAATGTAAAAAACAATAAGTTGTAAGTTCGGTGGCGGCGTTAAAAGCTGGCTGACATCGTACTTGGGTAACCGTATACAAGCCGTAAAGGTAGGGAAAAACCAATCAAAATATGCAACCCTTTCATCTGGAGTACCCCAGGGGTCTGTTCTGGGCCCACTTCTTTTCATCCTCTTCACAAATGATGTCGCTAAAATAATCGAATCATTTGGCCTTCTATCTCACTGCTACGCTGATGACCAACAACTTTACTTTTACTGCTTACCAGAGGAAGTAGACAGTCTAAAAACTCGCATAATTGAGTGTCTAGAAGCAATTACCCGCTGGATGACCTCAAATAGATTAAAACTAAATCCGTCAAAGACTGAGTTTCTTTGGACCGCCACAAGCAGACGTCAGCATAACATTGATAACTCCCCAATAACTATTTCAGGAAGCGACATCACTCCAAAGACTTGTATAAAACTACTGGGTGTCAATCTGGACGCTGATTTTTCCCTTAAAACCCAAGTGAACAGAACCGTAAGCACGGGATTTTTTCAATTAAGGCAAATTAAAGCAGTAAGGAGAAACCTGCCAACAGAGGCGACTAAATTACTAGTCAATTCGTATGTGGTTTCACGTTTAGATTATTGCAACGGAATATATGCAAGTCTTCCAAAATATCAAATTAACAAATTACAATCCGTTTTCAACGCTGCGGCAAGACTTATCACCGGCGTATCAAAATATTCCCATATTTCAGAGCATCTCAAAAATCTACACTGGCTTAAATGTCCTGAAAGGATCCAGTTTAAGCTCTGCTGGATGGTATTTAAGTCCCTTAACGGAATGGCTCCGGCTTATTTATCGGAATTGTGTATTCCAGAAATTTCCAATCATCGACAGTCAACCCTGAGGTCAGCAGCGTCATCAGCTATCGGAAGGTTAAAGGAACCAAAGCGCACACCAGATACTAAGTTTGGTGAGCGCGCTTTCGGAGTGTCAGGACCTAAAGCCTGGAACGGACTGCCACATGACTTAAGAATGATCACAGACGCGGCGGAATTTAGAGCTAGACTTAAAACTCACCTTTTCAGACAGTCGTATCCATAAACTCAAAATCTTTCACCTTCACTTTCAATGCCCGCGACACCGTAAATAACTAACCTGTAAAAACGTAGAAAAAAAAAAAAAAATAATAATAATAAAAAAAAATAAATAAATAAATAAAAAAATAAAAAAAAATAAAAATAAAATGTAAGCGTTTGTGAAGGTCATTTCATGAACATTCTCCAGCCCTAAAGATTCCGAAATTCTCCAGTATTTTAAAATAAATATCAACTATACTTTTGCCACTAATCTCCAATAGTCCTAAATTCTCCAGTATTTTAAAATAAATACCTCTACTTTTGCCACTAATCTATTCACAAATGTAATAGGTACTAACAGCGATGAGGGTAGCAAATAATGTAAAATCACGCAATGTCCAATGTGTTAACTGTAATGTCCTCCGCGTGCAAAGCCGTATCTTCTCCAAGCATAAACTTATAATTAAAGTGTGTTTATCGGAAGTGACCTGCCAGGTAAGTATGTTTCTGTATCCATTTGTAAATAGTAAAATCAGTTAGAACCTAAGCATTCATAATAAATTGTACAGCGCCCTTGAGGTGATTTTTCACAAAAACGGCGCTTTATAAATTATCCAATTATTATTATTATTATTATTATTCGGTGATATGTAATTATAAGTATTTATCTACTATCAAAACAATTTTACTATTTGGATAATGTGTCCAGAATTATTGTAATTAGTTGCTAAAAACAATACAAAATTTAACTTATTTGAAGAATGGAGTATCACTTGGAAACTGAGTTATAAGTAGATTAGATTAGTCGGAAACTGTTTTTTTTTTTTTGAGATTATCTTTAAAATATTTTTTTACAGTGTTTATTAATTGGATTTTATCATTAATTTTTCTAATTTCATCCGGTAATCGGTTGAAAATAAGTCTTCCTTGATAAGTATAATAATTTTGTGCAAAGGAAGTGTTTAATTTTGGGCATGAAAAAATATATTTATGTCTAGTACGGTTTTCAGTTATAAATTGATATTTTTCTTTTTCTTTTATAATTTGAATCAATGCATTTCTATTGTATAGATCTTTGAAAGATGGTACTTGAAATTCCTTAAATAATTGATCCGTTGGGTAGTCAGAAGGTTTTTTTAATATGATTTTAATTATTAGCCTCTGCACAACTTCAATTGGGGAAAGATTAGTTTTGTATGCTGATCCCCAGCTAATGATAGCATATTGTAAAGTTGATTGAACCAAAGCGTAATATATTAGATATAAGTTTTTTACAGATAAAAAATTTCTGATTCTTAAAAATATATAAATCAATTTTCTAATTTTTTTTACAACTTGACAAATTTGTTCCTTCCATTTCAAATTTTTATCGATAATGACTCCTAAATATTTGATTGTGTTTGTTGTTTTTAATATTGTGCAGTTTTGGATACAATAATTTTTTTTTTTTTTTTTTTTTTACAGTGATTACCACACAAGAATCTCAACTGCTCCCGTCTGGAGCCAGTGAGACTATGGCATCCCCAATTGGGGTATGTTGTGAGGCTGAAGGTAGTGGGGAGGGGAAGGAGGTGGGGAAGAGGAAGGTTGGGAAGTACCTGGCTATTCAGATCTGGTCACTAAACACGGCTAAAGCCATTTTCAAGCAACGTTTCAATTCTGAATGGTGGTCTTACACCAGGGCGATACTAATAGTATCTTCCACTCTGGAACATGCCGCAAATATATATAACATGAACATGACACAATAATTTTTACTATGTGTTTTGGAATTATCATGGATGATGATGTCAATGTTTTTAGGGGTATCATTTTTGTGTATTGCAAATGGAATTACAAATGTTTTATCACCATTTAGTGATAGTAAATTTACGTCGAAGAAATTCTTTAAAATATTTATGTCTTCGGTGGCTTTAAATGTTACTTTTTCCCAAGTTTTATCGCTAATTATTAGTACCGTATCATCGGCGTATGAAGTAATTTGGCCATGTAGTGGTTGAAAAAAAATGTCATTAACATATATGGTGAAAAGGATTGGTCCGATTACTGTACCTTGAGGGATTCCAAAGTCTGATATTTCTTTATCGCTATTAATCTGATTTATTTTTACGACTTGCGGTCGATTTTTTAGGTAGTTCGAAATCCATTTAATTGCATTGTCTTTTATACCTATATTGTTTAGTTTTTTTAGTAGAATCTCATGGGATATACTATCAAAAGCTTTTCTGAGATCAATAAATATACCGGCACATTTTTCACCTTTATCCAATGATTCATTGATGTATGAGGTTACATTAGCAATAGCATCTTGTGTGCTGAGTGACTTTATAAAACCAAATTGGTTTTGGTGAAGAATTTTATTACTTTCTAGGAAACCGACCAATTGGTTTTTCACAATTTTTTCAAAAATCTTTCCAATGTTTGAGATTAGACAAATTGGGCGGTAGTTAGTTACTTGTTGAGGATCTCCAGATTTATAAATAGGTGAAATAATTGTGTTTTTATAGTTTGTCGGAAATATTCCCTCTGTTAAACTTAAGTTTATCAAATGAGTAATTGGTTTTACCAAATGAATTTTCATGGATTTTAGAAAATGTACTGTAATAAGGTCAAATCCGGGAGACGAACCTCCTTTCATGCCTTCTATTATTTTTAAAACTTCACTTTCTGAGGTTGTTTCAAATTTTGATAAATTATTTTGATTTTGTACATTTTCAATCGTTTGTTTTTTCGGGTTAAAAGATTTATTGATATTTTTCGCAAGATTTTTTCCTACATTAGCAAAAAAAGAATTAAAGATGTTTGCACATTGTTTAGGTTGAATATTAGCATCTATTATTTTATTTTCATGTTCAATGTATTTTATTTTTTGTGTTTTTTTAGTGTTATCCATGGCTAAGTTGACTGTTTTCCATATTTGTTTATTGTTATTGTCTGTAGAAAGTATTTTATTTTTGAAATAGTCTTCTTTATTTTTTTTGATACAGTTTGTTAATTTATTTTTAAATTTTTTGTAAAAAGTGTATGCTTTTTCATTTAGAGGATTTTTCAATGCTGTTTTATAAAGTTTTTCTTTGTTTCTAATTGATATTATAAGTCCTTGTGTTATCCAAGGCTTTAAAATTCTTAGTTTAGATTTAATGCGGACTGTAGTTTCAGTAGTTGAATTTTTTATGTGTTGAGACAATATATTTTCAAAGTTTTTTGAGCAAGTCTCGGTATCATAACTATTTAACACGTTGTTCCATTGTTCATTTCTTAGTTTTTTGGATAAAATAGTCATATTTGTGTAGGATTTTGTCTTTGTTAGATTAAATTTTTTATGTTTAATTTTGTTATCATAGAGAAGAATGCATGCATGGTGGTCAGTTATATTCGTTTTCCAAACAATTGATTTGATTTTGTCGATATCTTTAATATTTATGTTAGTCCATATATGGTCTAAACAAGATGGAGTGTGATTTTTTATCTCTCTCGTATTTTTATTAATGCACGATATGAAGTTAAATTCAGTCATACAATTAATATATTCATTTTTGAAATTATTTTCTACGTTTTCATTAATGTTTAAATTGAAGTCTCCTGCAATAAAGCAAAGTTTATTACTAAATTTTAACAGTATTTGTTTAAATTCATTTATAAATGACGAGATATTCGAACCGTGTGTTCTGTAAACAGCTATTATGTGGTAGTTTGTTTTGTCGAGTTTTAATTGTATTTCAATACAGTTTACTAGGTGTATAGGATGTTCAGTTATTTTGACAATACTAAATTTATCGTGAATGAATATGACGAGACCACTATTTTTATTGATGTTTATTTTGGTTGTAACATAATTATATTCTGGTAAATGATAGGTGGGTGATTCGTCATTAGTAAAAGTTTCTGATAATATTATGATGTCAGGTTTTTTATTTAGATTGTTTAATTTTAGAATTAATTCATCCCAATTTCGTTCCATACTTCGTATATTACTATGAAAAATGAAAATATTATTGAGATTCTTTGAGATTATGTCATTACATGAATCGGTGTATACACACTCATATTCTTGTATTTTAAAATTATTTTCTAATTCATTAGCTATGAAGTCATCCATTTAGTAAAAATATTAATGTGATATTGATTTCTTTTAAATATGTAGAGTATTTTCAAAGTAGAGTGTGACATAGAGTTAGTAATACAAATACGGATTTTATAATGTGTAGAGATTGTTGAAGAATGTTCCGGTTTTTTATTGATCATATATTGATTGATCACATCTTTATCATTACTAGCATAATCATTTACAATATTTAAATGCATATCTCGTAAAATAATATTATTTATATTTCTAAAATTCAATAAAGCGTTTTTTGATTCTACTATAAATTGTTGTACTGTAGACTTATGTGTAGGATAAATAGCAATATAATGCGATAATTTATTTACGTCTTTAAATTTTATATTTAAAATATTAACATCATAATCATTAATTACTTCATTAATATTGAGAACATTATACTGGTTGGAAATAGATATTCCAATATCAGAGTTTTTGTTTATTCTTATTATTGTTACCTGGTACCCTGGAATGGAGTAATTAGTTTCGCCAGTAGAGTAGGTCTTTGTAAACCCAATCAAGCCCGGGAAAAAAAATATTTCTTTTAAAAATATTATTAATTTTTCAAAAAAAATTTTTACGCTTTTAATATTTTTATGAAATTGAGTAAATCTTTTTTGAGTGCAAATAAAATAGAAATCTCTTATAGAGTGATATAAGTTTTCTTCAATACATATTTTTTTATCTAATGCGTTACATAAAAAATCATTCATTGTTAATTTATAGATAAGAGTTTGAGGAAATGAAAATTTACAATATTTATTCGTAGTCAATGCGTTCTTTGGCAATTCGAAGCATTTTTTGCCGGTAAAGGCATTTTATGCTATCGACTCTATGATCGGTGGAATAGTTCATATCAAACCTTTTGTTTTGGACACAGCAGTTGTTGCAGATTGGAGTTTGTTCTTTGTTTTCACATTTGGATAGTATATGTTCCTTAGTGCAATGAGGGCAAATGGGAGGCTGCGTCCTGGCGAGACATCTTTGAGCTGTGTGGCCGAACTTGAGGCAATGGTAACATTGTGTGAGCGGGCTGCAGTCGCTGACGTACACTCTTTGGAATTTGATGTTTAATTTTTTTTTATCAATTAGTTTTTTCCTTAATTGTCCAGTTGTTTCGATAATGTAGTTAGTGGTGTCGTTTTCTTTTCCTTCATTGTACTTATTTTTTAATTCCTTGATAAGCTTAATGTCTTTTTTGTCTTCTAGGGTTAATCCTTCATTTTGTTGTACAATCCCGTCTATATTTTCTTCTTCAGTCAATTGGCATTGCAGGCTTTTCAACATTAAGCACGGTTTCCTTTTTTTTATTTCTTCGGCCGATACTTCTTTTCCAATTACTTTATTTATCTCTTCGGTTAATTTTTCTGCATCTTCTTTTTTTTGGCAAGAAATCACTAATTTTTGTTCTCCGATCTTTTTTACTCCATTTACTCCAACTTTTATTTTTGTTAAATTAATATTTTTTTGAATTTTTATTTTTATGTCCTCGGCCTTCAAGGTGTTTTTTGAGGTAATTAAAATGGCGTATTTCTGTTCTGCATTATATGAAGTTTCTGCGAAGTTTTTATTGTTACTTAGTGCACTCGCGTATGATTTTTTGTTATTTTGATGGATTTCTTCGAGTTTCTGTGTGTAGTGATGATTATTTTTAATATTAATTTCTTGTAATTCTATGATCTTCTTTTGTAGACTAATTAGTTCGTGATGAATTTTTTCTTCCAGTGATACAATATTTTGTTCCAGTGTTATTTTTATTTTTGAGTCTTTCACTGAAGTGATCTTATTAACTAAGTCTTTAATATTTTTAAAAATTTCTTCGGTTTCCATATTAAATTAATGGAATCGCCCAGGTGGGCGAGTTATTAATGTAAGTAATTATATTTATTGTTTTACTTCTTACAAAATAACGCGACTGTACTCGTTCGGTGCTGAGCGAGATATCATAATAATATCGAGATATCATATCATAATAATATTATAATAATATTTACAGTAACGCCCACCACTTTTGTGCTTCCAAAACAATATTTAATTTTCAATTTCATTACGAAAATACCATTAATTTACAAAAAGAGCTTTAGCAACATCCCGAAATTTGAAAGCTCAAACATTTTTTTTGTGAATTTCTTAAAGAACGCGAGAGACAATAATTTATTAAAATACATTTTATCAAGATAACAAATGAACCATTATATTATATATTTTTTAAACACGATGCTTTCAAGTTATGTAATAAGTTCAAAGCACATTTTAGTCGGTAAATATTTTTGAACGACAAAAATATTTCTTCAAACACAGCAAACTTATTTTATGGCACCGTTTTAATTAAAAATTAATAGATTATTTAATTTTAACCATTAATTTGTTTAGATCAAACTATGAATTTAAATATTTTGAATGACCCATAATTAAAATTGTTCCCTTTGTAAATTATGCCGCTCTCCCACCTTTCCATTGACACCTTTAAGTCTATGTATGTCTATTGTTGTAATTATCCTGCTGATGTACGCATTGTTTAGAAAACATGTCGTTTTTTTTTAAATAAACGTGGTTAACACTAAGTAATGTACTACTTTTGGATAAAAAATATTAGTTTAAATAATATTAAGTCGAATTTACTAGTTGCGCACAATTTGTTTCATGACGTTAGTTGCATTGCTAGTTTCACGTGTAGTTTTTTTATGTAGTTTCATAATGCATCCATTAGTTGCATGCCACAAAATAAGAATCGCGCTATCGCGAAATTTCACCACCGCCAGTTGTACGCATCTAATTGTGTAGTGTAAAAACGTGATGCAACTAGTGACGCGAAACCATTTTAGTTGAACTAACGGGTGAGTTCCTCGTAACTGCGAGAGAGTTGTATACAACAACATCGTGCATAACAGAAAAAAGCTTTATTGTTGATGGTGCCATGATTGCTGTGATATTGAAAGTTGCACGACATTAAATTTGTGCAATTTACACCAACAATTTATGTAACTTTTTGGCGTCGTGCAATTATTTGGAACCATGCATGAAACCAGTTGCACAATGTAAATTCGGCTTTATGAAAATATAGAACGCGTAAACCATGGATTATCTCAACAAGCAAAAATCAGATAAATTCTAATTTCTGTTATTAAGCTTAACAAGCCATCCAAGACACTTAAATGTTTACGTTTCAGTAACTACTATCGGATTTAGTTAGCGTTAATGTCTCTAATTGTAAGTACGGGATGTAATACAGCGAATTAGGCCGTACTTCGACAATACAGAAGTGTTTCCTCTCGAGTATCAAATCGGACGACTCGAGTTAATTCCTAAAGCCTCTTTAAGTCAGAGAATGAATAGTCACTGAGAGAATATTCTACTTGAAGGAAAACTAGAGACGTCCGCATCTTAACATTATTAATGACGAAGTAAATTACTAAGGCTGCCAAAAAAGAAATAATATATGTTTTTTGCTTATTTCTTTGAGAATAATACAAAAAAATATTTTTGTTCTAAAGAACCAATTTACTTACATTGTGACGAAATGTGATGGATTATCAAGCAATTATTTACGTTTTCATTTCAGGAGGCCCTCAGGAAAAAATTCTCTCAGGGCCTATGTCATCTTTGGGGAAGCTGTGCGGGGGGGGCGGTCTTTTTAAAAGAGGGAGAGGAAGTTTTGGGAAGAAACCTTAGCGAATCACTTGGGGTGACCTATGTTATCCAATAAATGGTTCCCGGAGCGGCGGTACCCATACCCGCTTCCCAAATTGTGAACTTATGGAAATACTTGGAACGAAAAACGTATCCCGGGAGAGTTCAGACAGTTTAATTCTGGGCTGAAAATACATTTCCATTAAATGTTTTTATTTTTAATATTTTATCGTTATTTCTATGTTTAAAACACGAGGTCTTTCGTAATGAACGAATATCTGGGCTGAAAATACATTTCCATTAAATGTTTTTTCATTTTTAACATTTTGTCGTTATTCCTAGTATCAAAATGCCGAGATCTTTCGTAATGAACGAACTTCTGGACTAAAAATACATTTCCATTAAACGTTTTTATTTTTAATATTTTGTCGGCTATCCAGTCTAATCAATCATGGATATGTTCCCTTACCCACCCACTCTTTATTAATACCTAGCAATGGCTCCCCTACCATAATAATACATTGTTCCCGTCCACTAATTTGTAACTGTCAAATCAGTATACGTTTGCCCTGAAGATGAAACGGTCGTTCTGAAACCGGTCGGCTTTACTCAAATATATAAGTGGTTCAAACAAAGTAACATTGTTTCATTTATTTATAATGGATAACCCCAAAGTTATAGCTACATTCAAAAGTATATATATTAATACTAACTGACGTCCACGGTAGTGCCCTTTCTCTTGTTTTGAAAGTAAAATGTGCAAAATTTCATCAAAATCTGAATAAAATCGTAGATTTGTATAAAAATCAAATTCACGCCAGCTACAGATACTGTTCTTTGATTAAGAAATAATATGACGATTATAGGTACTAATAAGTACAATGTTATAGATGTTTTTCCCCATCCCATGAATCCTTCTACAAATTATTATTAACAATAAAGAACTTCGAGAACTCCTTATTTTATTATCGAATATTTTACTTCTGGTTCTTAACAAGTTCAATGAGTTTTAATAAAATTAGGCAAATTTATTCAAAAGTAACTAGGTAGGTACTATTCTTGCTAAGAATACAGACATAAACGTATTGGCAAAGAGCGAACCTCTCGGGAAAGTTTGAATTGATAATTAAAAGAACACAAATCACTTTAGGCTGAGATTTTAATATGGCGGGAAGACGGGGTCGGTAAATTATCTGTTCGGGTTTACCCAATAAGGATTAAACAGAAACCTTGCGTAAATTATACATCTTCAATCTTCGCATAGGTTAGTAACCTTGGGAAATTGGAAAAGTATTGTTGATAGCATCGAAAACCGTATTGTTTAAACAATATGTAATATATCTTTCTTTGTGTTGCAATGCTTTGTAATAGAACATTATTGAACATTACAAACTTTAATGCTTTGTAATAGAACGTTATTGGACATTACATGCTCTAATGCCTCAGAATAGGTCAATGCTTGGAATAGAACATTAAATGCTTTAATTCTTTGTAATAGAACATTACAAGCTTTAATGCTCGGTAATACAACATTATTAAACATTACATTCCAAATTATTGAACACTAGCTGATTCCCGGCAAGCGTTGCTATGCCATATAATATAGAAACTGTTTCTCCCTGCGTGTCCTATCCCAATCGTCCCGTTCCCCTTCCGCCTCCCCTCCCTCTCCCGCGTCCCCTTCTACTCCGATTCCTCCACTTTCCCTCTCCTTATTCCACTCCCCTCTCTTCCCCCGTCCAGCGAACCCCCTACCCGAGTTCCCTTCCCCCCTCCCGTTTTCCATATATTCAGTCCCGATACATTCGGTTTTAAAACAGCTCGCGTGCCACCTGCTGCAAATTTTGTATACAAATTTCATAATGCCAGCGCTCACCAATAGTTTTATTCAAACCTTGTCCTGGTAATAACAAACACACAACAAAAATAACTATCCAATTTGGTGCAGTCGATGGGAAGTTATGCGCGTACATACATTTCGGCGATTCATGTTTATTTATATAGATAGAAGATAGATAGATAGATTACATGGTTTAATGCTTTGCAATAAAACATTAGACATTAAACATTACATTTAAAGCCTTGTAATAGAACATTAATGAACATTTCAACATTTAATGATTTGTACCTACTCGTAATAGGACATTAATGAACAATTAATGCTTTGTAACAGAACATTACATGGTCTAATGCTTTGTAATAGAACATTATAAAAAAATCAAATACATCTTTAGTGTTCAGTCACTTAGTTCTGGACACACCTTACAAAATAAATTGGTGTTAGTGTAAGATACAAATTTAAAACATACAATATGTTAAAGATATTCTACAGAATCTTTAAAAGGTTTTTGAAAGATAGACTTCAAAATAATATTTATAAAACACAGGGTTTTACTAACAGCAAAATCGTCTAGCTTCGCACAAGGCAAGGTATTTTAAGTGCTTTTTCGTAGTTTTACCTTGAAAATTTAAAATATAATACTCCAAGAATAATAATTTACGAAAAACCAACTTCAATTTTGGCTCCCGCAAAGGAATAGATTATTATACTTAGGGGCGTTGAAATATAAAAAAATGATTTGTTTTTCAGACAACACCGAAAAGAAACAATCCATATGAACAAAACTACGCTTTTAAGAAACAAAGTTGGAAGGTAAGTTGGTAGAATAACATGTCACCTTTGAAAATCGTTAATATTTTATTGTCTGATTAATACATAAGTTCAATTAAGATACAGCAATCAGTTCGTTAAAAATATTAGTTTTTAACGTGGTTTATTAATAAATTTGAACGTTAAAAGATTCCCAGCATCTGTCCCACTCTATGGCGTATATTGGCGAAGCCAGATTAAGCCGTAAATTCTACAGTCGGCGTTAACACCTCCACTGCTCGCTGCCTCGGTGGCTCGTGCCGTGGGGGATAAACCACCATAGACACGACCCACAGATGCAAAAATCACTAGATTGGGACTCCGCTGAATCCAGGACATTGTTATGATGCAGTACAAATCCGTATTCCTTTAAATATAATTATTAACATCTTTATCATTTGTACTGCATCCTAACAACTCTACCCGTCGAAATCGTCATTAGGTAGGAACTTGTTTATTAATTATTAGAGTGCCAGCTCTGATTTTATCTACGGCCAGAGGCGACACCTGGAGCGGTTCCGCGGCAATACCTCACTTCTTGCGTAGGTAGGTTTCGGAGAGTTGGGCCCGGACAGTCAACGGAGTTTTTGTGAGATTTGAGTTTTGAACGGGAAAAAAATTCCTTTTTACTTTAGATAATGCAGGGCGGTAAAAGTGATAACGAGTACGTATTGTGTGATCGATAGTTTGAATATAACATCTCCACAAGTAGAGTCATTATTTATTTATCTACTTATCATGTATTTACGTACCTATTTTATTTAGCAAAACAGCAGCCTACAATAAGAATAGTTTATTTTTATGTTTATTATTATATAAATCTACCTTATTGAAACCACTTAAAGGAGTCGTTGTTATATAAAAACATTGTACCTAACTAAACTATATATTAATTAACCAATAACAATTCTTACATTTATATAATTATATATTAATAATTCGACTACCATAATACGGGCATGTGCCTAGCATGGTAGTCGAACCACCTGTAAAAACTGTATAAAAAGTTATATAATGAATAAAGAAAAGAAAAAAAAAAAAAAAAAAAAAAATACCCCTTGGTGGGATTTGCTGTGATTCCTACAACCGTAAGGAAACTTGTACGGCGGCCAGGCGCTGTCGGAGCCTGAAAGATTTAATCCATGATAAATACGTCCGATCACACTTGGGACAGAGCCCCGTTTTGATGGATGATAGGTGTACCGTTAGCCCGCGATGTTATTCGCTGTTCTTTGTGGCGGGAATGTAATTTTACGCCGAACTTGACTCTCGTCTGGACCGAGGGCGGCCTCCCTACATGCCAAACCTTCTTCAACGGAAAACACCCCCTTTGGCGGCGGGGTTACTTGCTAATTTTGGAAGCGGCGAAAGGCCGCTTGATGTTCCCCCTTTGGCGGCGGGGTTACTTGCTAATTTTGAACGCGGCGAAAGGCCGCTTGATGATCTCCCTTTGGCGGCGGAACTGACTCCAGATCTCGGCTTCGGTGAGGGCTTTCCGGATCCTGCACGAGGAAATGCTGCCTGTGCCTTGCAGCTACTAGATGGACATTTTATTAGTTAGCTAGTGATAGAATTAATAGTAAAAAGAGTCGGTTCCATGGGGGGTAAGTGAAATGCAATATTTAAAACCTTTGTCGAGTGAGGCCTCGACCCATGATTGCTATTTGATTTAAAATTATATGTTTGATCTCACAATTCCGCCTTTAAATTATGTACCTTGCAATACCATCCCTTTGGAGAACGACACATATCGTGGTTTACGATCCACCCCTGAGCATATTTGGGATCCATAGATATTCTTGACGGGATCCATAACCCATCCAGAATTGGCGCTTCCTTTGGGATAAAATCTGTGAGTACCTGGTCAGCATTACAATACTAAAGTTGTTTACGAAAGGTATACTTGGTTTTGCCACTTGGCGAGAAAAACCCACGTAGCAACATTACTTTACAATATCGCAATAATTTTTAATTTTTTTTTAGTTCCTCCTTCCCTCTTATCTCTCTATCTCACGTTTCTACCCTTAAACTTTTTCAATTGAGTTCATGAATATGAGTAGTGCGTAATTAAAACCGAATATCTTTTCAACGTACTGAAAATCACAGATTACATATGTAATACGTACATGTTCAATTTATTGACGAAGGAAAACAGATTTTTTGTAATCCGTGAACAACCTTTATAATACATAACAACATTCAGCTATCCTTTTTAGTGGGTGATATTATTATTATTTTTTACATGAGCTCCACACAGGCCCTGAGGAAAATAATTTCCCTCAGGGCCTATGTCATCTTTGGGGATGCTGTGTGGAGGGTTTTTTTGGGGAAAAGAAGGAGTGGAGAGTTCTGGGAAGGAAAAGGGTTATTGTCGGTTAAGTGCGAAAAGTGGCAAGCTTAAGCTTAAGTTTTAAAGCTGTTAAAAAGTATATGTTATTCCTAAAGATAATATATAGATATTCGTCGCGCCGAAACGCAAATTATATAAAATTCCCTCAATAGAAAAAAATCGCAAAGTATGCTCCAAAAATTATTATAAACACGTTTGTTTCAGTTATTTTACTAGTTATATGTATGAAAAAATTCACAGTGTTTCTTTAAATGCTGTTTTAAGACAGATTTTTGCTCTATTCTAAACGAGTCGCGTTTTATTAAACATTTTCACAATTTTCGCATCGATTTTGTCGCTGTAAATGTTAGCGCTCTCCTCTGACACTCGTAATTTCGTATCTCTCCATCTTCTTCTTTTCGGGCCCGGTTGCGGAGCCTTAAACCTAAAATATAATATAGAACAGGAGGCAGCATACCGGTGAACATTGGATGGCTCATCTGTGTTTCCTATATCAATGATGTGGTAAAATAAAGTGCGGAAAATAGAACAAAACAAAGGTCCCAGGAAGGGTTCATAAAGAAAGAAAGCATAAATCTAGAATCGGGAACCCCCGTTTAATTAGTTATCAGACAGTTTGCCTTGTTGGATTTTTTGCCGAATAATTAAAAGGCGTATTGGATCGTGTTCAATTCTGGAAGATTAAATGTGTAATCAGTTTATTCCGACCATTTGGAATTTTTAAGGTAGAGAAAACAATCAATTGTGTGAACTTGTTTTGGTTGGTTTTCGGTTTGGTTGACTTGTTTTCTAATAAATTTATTTCAGATTTCTAATCGAATAGGTGTCATTGGTGCCTTATTTCTATTTACCAAAGGTTTAGCTTAACGAGTAATTAGATTTGAACTTAACTAACCAATAAATCTTTATCTCGACTCTGTGTAGAAACGTGCAGAAAAGATTCTCCTAACTTAACAAATGGATTGCAATCTTTAGAGCACAGGCGTCGGGTGGGAATGCTATCCATGTTCTACTGGTATTTTCATGGAAGATGCTCCGAGGAACTAGCATCATTGATCCCTTCGGCACCGGTGCATATTTGGGATACACGCCAAACGCATATATATGTACACGGTTGACATTTGTCACATGAGAACGGGTCGCTTCTGTGACTCATTCTCGTGTTCAACAGCTCGGCTGTAGAACGATTTGCCGGCTTTATGTTTCCTCCTTCCTAGAACATGGGTCTCTTCAAGACCAAGGAAAATTATTTTCCTCCGTGTGGAGTTAATATTTAAAAAAAACTCCAACTAAAGAGAGATTCAATTTTTTATAAGAACAACTGTCTTTTTATAACTTTTGTAGATTATTCCCATCAATGTACGAGTAATACCTATATCATTGAAGAAGAAGAAAACACTAATAATATAATCTAAACGAACACGTGAAAGAGAACAAGACACTGAAAAATGAAAAAAAATAACGGTCGCAATTGGGACACGGACTCAGAACCTCTCAACATGTTGTGACCATTATCTTTTTAATTTTTTCGTATCTTATTCTGTTTCATATGTTCGTTTAGATTATTAGTGTTATATTCTTCAATGATAAAGAGAGATTGATTGTGGCGAAATCAGAACTACAAATATTTTTTTTGTTATTAGTTTTTGGGGTATTACGCCGTGTTGCGCTACCTCCTTCTTTAGCCAACGTTTCGGACAGCGTTGCTCCTAAGTAGATAAGTACAAACATCACCCATAACTATTACACATCTGCCCTGATGATGGACACTGCAACGCTGTCCGAAATGTTGGCTAAAGAAGGCGGTATTGCAACACGGCATAATACCCCAAAAACTAATAACATTAATATTTTTGGCCGTGAAAATCTAAAATCGTACCTCCAAATAATTTGATAGTAAACAATATTTGATAAGATCAACCTCTTTTTTTCTTATTATTCTACGGCCATTTTATAGGAATGCAAATCAAAAGCTTTTGAGAACAAGACATATTTTGCAACGTTGAAATTTTTAATTCCACGAGGAAATGAATGTTAAACAATCAGCTTCCAGAAAATATCACGAAAGTGGGATAATAAAACAAACAGAAATTAGCGAGTGCTTAAACACGTTGTAAAGCGCTGCCGCTTCGTTAGATCAGTCACTGCAGGGAGGAATCATGTCCGTGGATAGATCAGGGGCCAGTGGAAATAAGTGCTAGGGAACTTTTCTCTCTTCCACGGAAAGTTTAAATGGGATAAAAAAAACGGATGGCAGAATTAGACGGGGGCAATTTATCGAGGCGGTGTAATCCCGGGGGAGGAAAAAGTGGATGATTAGCAATTTCAAAGTTTGTCCGAGTAAGCCACCTCATTCGCGATTATATTCATTTACGAGGGGCGAAGGGCAGAGTGTCAGAACGGAGACAGGACGGAGGCAACGAGATGTGCCTATCCGGAATACAAATTGTCCCGGGCAAAGAAGTTCGTCATCTTGGAAAGAGCCTCCTTTCCGCTGGGAAGGAATTTAAAATTCACGTTTGAGATGTAGGCGTAAATAAAGCATTTTAATGCGTTCAATAATTTCACGTAATATTAATTTATATGTACCTAGTCAGTGTAATAATTGGAGGTTTTTTTTAAACATTACTTTGCAATAACTTCATTTTGTTCACATTCGTTTCTATCGGTGAGATAGTTTGTGTTATATAATTAGTCTGTGTTTAACTTATCATGATTTTTATTTTTAAATTTATACATGATTTTCTAAGGTAACGTACCCATACTACGTGACCTGTTCAGGGGGGGTCTTTAAAATACCACGCTTGGTGCAAATGAGCGGCGGGTTGCTTAGGTTTTTGGTCACCGGGGGGGGGTTAAAATTGCAAAAATTTGGTCACGTAGTATGGGTACGTTCCCTAACCTTACTTATTATTTACAATAACCGTTATTACTAACGTACACGATCTTTTAATTTACTAATTGAGCTAGAATTCCCTCACCAAACACAAGAGCATTGTCTCTTTATGGTGAGGAAAGACAATTTTTTGTTTATTTCTTAAAACCTTATGTAACTATGTAACTGATGTAACTGTAGTGTTGATTATATGAGTATCTGTCGGGTAGGTTCGGGAGTACCGAACCTAGCCGAAGCGGCCGGACATCGGCACAATATAATAGCGAGCACAGAGCTCGTGCGGGTCTTTCTCGTTAGGCGGCTTACAGCCAACACTGTAATTATTATATTCCAATAAACAGTCTCCGTGTATCAAAGATACTACGTGTTTTTAATAAATAACCTTAAAGACATCCAAGAGCGATACTGGAGATAAAGGGCCCAGTATTACCTGCAGTACAGGACATTACAGTAACTTTATACGTATTTTTTTATCAGCATTGCCAAAAAAAAAATAATAATAATAAAAATAATAATTTAGGCATATTAGATTTGTCAAAGAATTTATATATAAAAATGCAAAAATTTTAAATACATATGTAGGATTACAAAAGATTTAAAAAAAATTTATATTGAGGGATCAGTAGGATTTATAGGATCAATTAGGAGTTCCACAGAGCCGAACCCTCTGATATGAAAATATCTGGAGTCGGTGATTTTTTTTTTCCCATTTGGTCTCTGGTAGGTTCAAGTTGGCATGTTGTTAATATTGCACTACATAATACTTATATAGTGCAATTGCATAGCGTGGATTGACTAGATGATCATTTGGGGAAGTGTGTGAAAGGGTTTAGTTTTTCCTTTAACCCGGACATTTAAATCTGGTATAAAAGAGCTAATTTTCGTAAATTTAATTTTTTAAATTGATCTACTTACCATATATTTTGTTGAATTACTTTTAATTTTGTTAGTTTTACTTACAATTTCTTTATTGCGAAAAGGGTATATTTGGAAGCCTAAGTAAGCAGTGTTCTACTGTTTATTTCTTACTTTCTGTATATTTTGTAATTTACATATACCTTTTATTTCCTATAAGTGTGATCTTTGTCTTTTTTATTTAATTTATTGTAAGATAGATTGATCTAACATTTACTATTTATTTTTATTTATTAACGGGCTTACGTCCAATTCATAAAATTAATAACACGAAATTAGTAAAAATGTAAATTATAAGTGTTTTGTGTGGATGCGGATGTCGAAGGACCTATTATGTATTTTTAGATGTATGATAGACCACTGCACAAGGAAAAATGTATGCACATAAAGGAATAAGAAGGGACTTACTGCGGAATCTTGTGGTACTTCTCTTCTCTCATGGGTGAGTTTTGTTCATACACTTGTAAAATTATTAATCGCGGTATTTACTGTGATATGCGGGATTAAGTTAGATAATGCGGGGAACGGAATATTATAAGCTTATACGGCGAGTTTCGATAGTCGACACTGATTGTTATGGTAACGAAATAACAGGTTCATAGGGATGGGACAGGATGGGTAAAAGGAACATGATAGGGATGGAATATGTGACAATCAAGCTACAAGCACAGAGTCCATGATAAATGTAAATGTATGTAGGAAAGTGTAGCTATCAATTGTGTAAACGCCCAACCAATAAGAGTAGATATAAAATATAAACACCTCGCTAGAAGTGAAAATATTTATAATATTGCTTCCCTTGTAATCATTTATGCCATTATTTACATTATTATTTTTAAAAAGTTTTAAGATTATTTAAAAAGTAGTTAAGAGCGTTTAACCAGCCAGCGCCGAAAATCCACATTTCGTCGAAAGTTGTTCTTCCGATCGTGCAGGGCGGTTACAATGAGAAAGATTAATTATTCTCCGTACCAGCTTTTTTAAATTATAACTCAATATCGAATTTATTTCAATCCAAATTAGCTTTAATTTATACCTTCATCCAAAAATGCTGAAAGGCGTGATGATAAAACTATTAAAAAAGTGTACTTTTGGTAGTTATTTTTTGATTATAAGTATTTATCATTTTTCAATAATGTCTAAATTTAATAAGAATGTAAAAAAAAATTGAAATATATTAGTTTGTAAGTGCGCAAATAAATACACAAATGGACCAATTTTCGTCAAGAAACACATGTACGTACATATTTTTTAATGATTTTATTGAAACTAAAATTAAAATTCTAATACATAACTCTGCTAGATAATGTATTGATTTATTTTACTGCATGATTACATTATTTGAAATGGGTGTGGTATAATACAAAAACTTTTTTGAAAATTTAACAAATCTGCCCACGACCTATGGAATAAACCTTATTATACTAAAAATTAAAAAAAAATCTAAAAATTTATTACATACGAATGCTAGATAAAAGAACAATATTTCGAAATCCATTTATAATTTTTTGTGGAAAAGAGTCAATACGTCTAAAAACTTTTTTGAAAATGACGTATTTCCGGTTTTCTCTGGTAATGCCCTCTTAATAGAAAATTCATTCAATAGCACAATTTATCTTGTCAGGCTATGCTGTGCTAGTGCGTCGGTTCTGCCGTGTGGTATCTTAAACAAGTTGTGGTGACGATTAATGCTTTCAATTTTTCTTAAGTTTTCAGGTACATGCGCCGATTCGAAAAAAATAAACCAAAAAGAAATTCGAAAGAAAAGTACGACCATTCAATTCTTAAGGCTTCACACAGGCTAGTTAAATTGCTCATCTCATCAAAAAAGAAATTCAATATTTGAAAACGCTTGATCAATTTCACCGAAAGTATGAACAATTGGAGCTTACTTCGGGCACGTGTGGAAACACGCGAAAAGGTAACCAGTGGACGGTTTTTCACCAAAATTCAAACATAACAACACAATAGAGTTTCGAAAAGTATAATATACTTTTAGAAAAGGGTTATTTTTCAACAATAACAATGATTAAAGATAATGCTGTTTCAGCATGTTCAAAAAGCACAATGACGCGTAAAGCATTTATCCAGACCCAGACAGATTTTAAACAAAACCATCCCATTTGTCAAGTGTCCCGTACATCGCGCTCGCACTTGATGTAACTGCAATGTGACTTAACACTATCAAGCGGGTAGTTAAATATACAGAAAGCCCCCAGACTCCCACGAGTATGCAGTGATTTATGTCTTCCCGCCGAGGGTTTGACAGAGGTTAACCGCTTGAAGGAGGTTGATTTTCTTTGTTTGGGGTAGGCACCGGCCAAGTTATGTGCGATCGTGCAAAGGCTTCGATTTATAGGGTCTAATGAAAACTTTGTCTCAGATATTAGATTCTACACATCGTCACAGTAAGTAATACTGCTGTATTAGACATACTTCGTGTACACCCACGAACAAACCTGGGTGTAATTAACAAGTAATTACTACCCAGCTTTGCAAGGGTTTCAACAGTCACTTTTAAAAATCTTTTTGCTTATCGAACAAATGAAAATAAAGGATCACACTATTATAATCTCTTGTTATATTCAAAGACCCGTAATTTATGATAGAATTTCGTTCAAGAGTAAATAAATTTCCGCTAAGTTGAGATTTAAATTATAATATTTTTTTAACATTAGAATAATCCCCCTCAGGACCTCTGTCATTTTTGGGATGCTGTGTGGAATGTCTTTTTAGGAAAGTTCTTGAAGGAAAAAGGGTATAAAGGGTAGGTAGGAATCTGGGGATTAGTGTGTCCAGGAGTGATGGAAATATGAATCCATCCCTCCCACTGCGGTGCAACGCGATGTTCCGAGAGAGTACGGCTAGAAAAGTCAAAGGGACTCCCTCAACCATTCTCTCCCGATTCGGCCTGCCATGCAGCTGGTAGGCAGACATATCGGCCACCAAGACCTTGACAAATCTCACCCCATAAATTCGGGCACCCCTGCTAAGTCACCAAGCGTAGCGAACCAAACGTAGCGAATATATGGATTCCATTTATCTAAGAGTATAAATACGTCATTTGTATGAATTCACACCACTCTCTCATGTAGATAAAACTTAAAATTTTGCTTTTACAATGTTCTTTCCTATGACGGTGTGTATAACTTTTAGTTTCTTATAGAAACGCCTATGTATAAATTAGATTGTATATTTTAAATTTAATACAAATAAGATCAAAAGATGTAATATTTTAATGCCAGCTTGCGTGCATAATAAAGTAGATACTCTTCAACCACTGTGGAATGACTTCCCTTCTTTCAAAAAGCAGAGAATTCTTGGCAAGATCTCAAATTCTTGGACAAAACTGACACAAAATTACAAAATACCTCTAACCATACTACCCTTATTCCTACCCTAACCCCTATAATAGTGTACAGTGCCTCTGGTTTGAGGCTTTACAAAAATAGGTTAAGTTATTGTTAGTTCAAGGGGCAGGGGATAATAACTAGTGTGAATGAGATTTGTGTGATATTTTACCTCTCCTCGCACACTCAACGACCGAAGCGAAGTCGGTGAGGCAGTCATCTTTCTTTTTACCTGGAAAAAATAAAAACACATTCTTTAATAATTGACAAAAAATATATATATTAAATCAATTTGTGGTTCAAGAAGTACACACATAAAAGTTCTATTTATAAATCAATGTTCTTCAGGATATCTGTGTTATATTTGTGTGATTCATTACCACATATTATTAAAAATTATTTATAAGTAAGAGGAGGCTATTGGCGCTCAGAGGGCAATTTCAATTTTGGAGTGGGTATGGGTACCGCCGCCCCAGGAAACATTTATTGAATAAGCAACAACTCTGCCACAAGTTCACCCCAAGTGTGACAAACCACATTTGGGGTGAACTGGTTTCTGATCTTACCCCAGGTTCTCTACGTTTGGGGATTTAGCAGGGGTGCCCGCGTTCATGGGGTGAGGTTTGTTACTACGTGGCAGGCCGGAGACCGGTTGAGGGAGACCTTTTAATCTATCCAGCAGGACTCCCTCGGAACATTACCTTGCACCGTAGTGGGAGGGTTGGATTCATAAGTCCGTTAATCCTGGACTCACTAACCCCCAGATTTCTCCCTTTTTTAGATACCTTTTTTCCTTCCCAGAATTTCCTCTCCTTCCTTTTCTAAAAAGATCCTCCACACAGCATCCACAAAGATGACATAGACCCTGAGGGGAATTCTTTTCCTCAGGGCTTCCTGTGCCTGTATTTTTTTTATGTTTTTTTTATTATTTCATAAATGATTAAATGTTACATTTTTGGCCATTTTTGACTACCATACTAGGCTATTGCCCGTGTTGTGGTAGTCATACATGTAATATAATTTTATATAAACAGATAATAAAATATAAGAAGAGAAAAGAAAAAAATAACATATTTAGGGATAAATAAAACTAAAAACAGATAAAAATATCAGAATTGCAAGTTATCTAAGAAATAAAGAAAATTTAAAGAAGATGAAATAAACATTGGTGAGCATTATTCTTCTTGAAATAAAAATAGAAAATTTGGTAAGTAATCTTCTGCACGAGAGTACATGTTTGTAGTCATTTTTGATATTCGTTCTATGAAAGAAATTGGAAAGAGTGTTAGAGAAAGTAATTTTTTGTTTGATTTTTTTAAAATGCAATATTAAGTTAAAGTAATTGATTAATTAAATTTGTAATTTTTTTTTATTAATATTAAAAACATGTATAAACACTTATTATCTGTTTTTGTATAAATACTTATTATTTATTACAACACAATATGTTATGAATACCAAACAGCAGCTAAATGACGATTTTCCTATAATTAGTATTTCGTTTGTAAGAAAACAATAGTCACGAAGTGTAAATGTACATATTCAATGAAAATTATGAATAATATTCACTAATACTTTAACTAATCTAGGGTCTATCGGGAAATCGGCTTTTTGGATTTTGGTTTCCCGGGAAGTTAAGTCTTTCGGGATTACGTCCCAAACCCCGAGGTTTTATTATTTAATCCTATTTTTCAAATCGGTAAATGTCAATGCCTTCATGATAAAATACGTCCAAATAGAAATACATACACCCTCCATAATTCCCGCCGAGCTAAATTAATAATTAACCTAAATGTTTAGTTTCCTTGGAAAACTAGAACAACTGTATTTACATGACACTTGTGGTTATGATTGAACATTGTTTCTAAAATTCTGAAGAAATTCACGGATCTTATGACTTTGTATGAATATTATTCTAGAAAACACTCGCAGAGATTCTAAACACAATCATATCTTGGTAGCTGTATCATCTGTGCTTTACGAAAAAAAAAATAAACTTAAGATTTACACGTAACTCCAACAAAGACATATTGCAAGTTCCAGCACTCTCTTCCACCTTTGGTCAACGTAGCTTTAGATACTTTGCCACAAAAATATTCAACATTCTCCCAGAAAACATCAAACTGAGTAAAACACAGAGAGAGTTTAAAAAATATGTTAAAATATGGATACATTCTAATGATCGAGCCTATACTGGTGCCCTCACTCAAAAGCCCAGTCATTGACAGTTGTGATTGTAGTAATAACCTTGCAGTTTATGAATTGTGTAGGTATATGCAAACAATAATGTTAACTAAAATAAAGTTTTTGCTGTATGGAAACCTACTTTACACATTTATAAAAAAACCATAGATAAAATTGCGAGAAACAATTAACAAAAATTCTGCCTCAATACAGGTTCACCTAGTGAGGCAGGCTATGCACAACTAAAAATACTGTATAACTATACTACTCCTGTGTAACCTTTCTTACGTTACTTCCTATTTGTTAATTTTTCTGTACTGATTGATGTAATCTATTTGTAAACTACTTTGAGCATGTAATTTTTTTAGTTATATTGTTGTTATTTCATTGAATAAAGATTATTATTATTATTATCTAGTAAACAAATGGATCATTCTTGCTTACGGCCAAATTGATTAGATGCATTAGAGAAGTGTTGACGTAGAATTAAATAAATCGGCGGCTTAAAATAAGAGAGAGCTTCTCTTCGCGAGAAGATTTGAATATTCATCCCCGAGCTTACCACCCAAATTCCACTCAGCTATGCTAATCTTATACGACTAATTTCTTTAATTGCAAGGAAAATTTCTCCAGGAAGTTGGGGCTGGTTGTGTTATTAAAATATAACTTCCACGGTCGAATTTAGGTGAAGCAGAAATTCTTTCTTTCATTCGGGAAGTCATAATTCTCGAGATTACGATAATAGGCTTGGAAATCTTTAAAGAATTCGATTGCCGGGGATTTATTTTGAAAATAATTTAGATTGTAACTTTGTAACATTTTATTTAATTTATTCGAGCTTTTAGTACGAACCGAACACTGGTTTTGAAAACACGTCTATTATCCCACAAAGATTCTAAATATTTCATTGAAGTCTAGTATTTTATAGAGTTTCTATGAAAAACGTTTATATTAAAACCAGTCGTAAAACATATTTATGAAAGATGTTTAGTTTAATTTTTCGGTCGTTTTCAGCGCTCAACTCTTCAAAGCAAGAAAGATGTGATTTTAAGATCTTAGGTTTAAAATATTACTGAATTTAATGACTACCGTATGAAGTATTAATTACATTCATTGTTAGGATATTTGATTGGAGCCAACTGTTATTTTTTTCTAGGTCTCATTGTGCATTTTTCAGTAAGATGTCTAGATCTTTACCCCAGCAGAAAATTGCAGTATCATCTGCATACAAAAAATTTCAACGATTACATCTAATTGAGGAATATCATTGATGTAAATTTGGAACAGTAGTGGTCCTAGTATGGATCCCTGCGGAACTCCACAGTTTACTGAACATGGTTGGTATTTTGATTGTCAATCTTAATTTTCATAAATAATTCCGAGCAGGTATTTTTATTAACTACCCTTAAAAATTTCGTTATTTAATAATTGAAGAAGGAAATAATTCTAATTAATCTAAGCGAAACGTGTAACAGAACAAGGAAAAGAAAATAAAAAGATAAAAGTCACAATTTTATCGTTATTGATTAACTCAAAGTTTGAATAATGTTTTGAAAGTAGTATCTATAATCTATGAATCTTTATGTAATCTAGTCTATGAGAAGAGGATAGTCTTGAATAAAAGCGGTTTAATACTTTCAAGACGAAAACTTATTTAAGCTTCTCGTGCGTCGCAGCTCCCGTGAAACTTGGTGCAAAAACTTCAAACGATGATAATACATCACGACAAAGTCATGTCGATAGCAATTTTGGAGGGAAGAAATAAAATGACGTCACCATTTTGACGTTGGCGGGATTTATCCAGGAAAAACGTCAAATAGTTTATGATGGAAATGAAAATTGATTGATCAAATTTAATAGGAGAGTCAACCTAAAAACGAAGATTAAACGCGCGATAAAACATGCAAAGGTATTGAGTGAATATTTACATGACAACATTGAAGTAGATTTATATTGTTATTGCTCTTATTAGTAAACAACTATATTATTACACACTTTCTTATTATCAAACAACTATGCTTTTCATATGTAGGAAGCCATCCAGAGATTATGTCAACTGTGTGGTTTCCATTTTATATAGTTATTACATGAAAACAAAATTGAATAGATTAAATAGATTCAGAAAAAAATCATAAAATATATTTCTTACAAATTGCATAGTCGATTTAATAATTATATATATTTTTTAATTGATAGATACATTGAGTGAACGTAGACAATGCTCAGATGCGATGTTGATAATATATAAAATCGTCAACAACATTAATGACTGTCCTGAATTATTAAACAGAATTGATTTGAAAGTACCTACACGGTACATATTCGAATAATCTTTTTAAAGAAAAACACAGTTAAATAAATTGAAATAAAAATGCTTGTCTAATAAAACTATGTTCAACATACAGGGTGTCCGGGGTTAAGTGCATTAACTTCGGGAGGTGATTCTACATGATATTATAAGTAAAAAAGATAAATAACTTTTTTCTAAATTCCAACTTTTAGGGGTTGTTTTATGGTAAAAAGTTAAAAATAGACCGGCGTGTGCCGCCAGCTTTATTATTTTCTGCTGTTACGATACGGGTCAGTCACAACAATGCAATGTTGCTACAATCGTGCCCGGCAGGCGCTCAGCAAGTAAAATCGTACCTCATACTAAGGAATTTTAGTAGGTACGTCTTTTTGTATGGGAAAAAAAATGTTGGAATTTCGGAAAAAAAATGTTAATCTTTTTTATTCCTACCATCATGTAGAATCACCTCCCGAAGTTAATGCACTTTACCCCCGTTTACACTGTTAAAAACATTTTCTCTGATGTACGAGAAGATATCTTCAATTGTAACGAAAATAAATATAAAAACTCTATTAAAAATGTATTAGTGTACTGTATAATTTTTAGATACTTAATGCATTAGTATAATGAGGAAATCTATAATTTTTCTTTACGTTTCTTAGTTGGGTGAATTACATGTATTTACATATTCTTTATACCCGGTGTTCGAAAACTCGTAGTACAAGCGGGAAACTGGTGAACATAAATTACATTTGGAGTCGATTTTGTGGTGTACCTTTTAAAATTGAGCTTTCTTAGGTCTAATTTGAAAAGCGATCGCTAGGGTGTTAATACCAGCTAGTTAATGTTTTTTGTCGTTCCGGGAACCATTTATTGGATAACCAACACCTCTGCCATAGGTCACCCTAAGTGTTTCGCTACATTTGGTGACTTAACAGGGTTTTCCAGGTTCATGAGGTTAGGTTTGTTCGGATCTTGGCAGCGGATGCGTCTGCCCACCAACTGGGTGGAAGGCCGGATCGGGAGAGAATGATTGAGGGAGATCTTTTGACCTCTTCAGCAAGACTCTCTCAAGACATTGCCTTGACATTAACTCAGTGGGAGGGATAGATACATACGTCTGTCACCCCTGGTTACACTGACTACCAGATTCCTACCCACCCTTCATAACTTTTTCCTTCCCAGAACTTCCTCTCCTTACTTTCCTTAAAAAGACCCTTCCACAGCATCCTCAAAGATGACATAGGCCCTGAGGGGAATTATTTTCCTGTGTGGAGCTTAAATGTAAAAAAAAATAATAATAAAATTATTTGCGCACGCCGGGATTTGAAGCCACGACCTTTGGATTGCTAGTCGAGAAGAGGAAGACGGAGGCTCTACGTGATGTAGATTCACCGGTATCCCGCTTGCACTACGAGTTTCCGGGGACACCGTGTATATTATCATAACATTGTATTCAGTCATTCGGAAGGTCGGTCTTCCAGAATTTTGGTTTTCGAGAAGACGAGAAGTAGGTCAGTCGGGAAGTTGTCCCTATGTCCGACACCCGTTTCAACCACGTTAATAAGTAACGCGCCGAGCCTGCGTCCAGAGTACGTGTATAACCAACCTTATTAAGTTAATAGCCTGTAGTTTAGTTGTTATGAATTGACCTCGTAAAACATTTTGAAATTAATTGAGGACTACAGAAATCATTGTTGGTAAACAACATAATTGCGTTAAATGAAACGTTTCCATTAGTAGATATTAGTTGATGTAACAAACTTTTATTTGTTATTGGTATATATCCAGTAGGTTCAATTAGTATCTAAATGTTGCGTGATTTGTTATCTAATCATTCTTCTTCTTTGTGTGCCGTATCAAGTCCCCCCGACGTTGGCGATCACTCTTGAAAATGTCTCTCTGTCTTGCGCTGCCCGGAATAGCTTATCCACACTTCTAATGCCGGTCCACTCTCGTATATTACGCAGCCAAGACATTTGTCTCCTACCAGGCCCTCGGCGACCCTCTATCTTGCCTTTGAGCCAGATATGAAATTTTCCTGATTTTTATTAATGTAAGCAGTTCTCTATCTGCTCTAGCCCGCCTGAGAATTTCTGTGTTGGTGATCATGTCGATCCATGGGACCTTGAGCATTCTCCGGTGGAGCCACATTTCAAAAGCCTCTAACCTGTTCATGGTATTTACTTTCAAGGTCCATGTTTCACATCCATAGAGCAAGACCGACCACACATAACATTTTAGCATTCTCTGCTAGTTAGTTTTAAGCTGATATTGTCATTGCAGAAGAGGGATTTCATTTTAAAGAACGCAGTTCTTGCTGCTTCAATTCTGCATCTAACCTCTACATCTTGGTCAAGAGTCTCCGTGAGAATACTGCCGAGGTATCTAAATCTTTCCACCTTTTCGACATTGAACAACCATTTAACTGTATCACTGATTCAGAGTCATAATCATTAATCTTTTGAAATCCGGCATCGGCATCATAAAAAACCGACATAGTACACAGTTGACATTTGTCACATGAGAACGGGTCGTTTCTACTTTCTTTTTTGACCTCTCCATCCGGACTCTTTCGACCCATCACCTTGCACGTTGGAGAGATAAATACTCTTACACCCTTCGTAACTTTTCCTTCATTAAGAACCTACATCCTTCATTTCCTTAAAAAAAACATCCACACAGCATCCCCTAAATGTCATGGCCCTGATGAAAATTATCCTTCTCATGGTCTTAGGGTGTGGAGCTAACGTAAAAAAAAATCACAATTATTTGATTAAATAAGTTATTTCCGATCAACCCCAATTTCGTTTAATATTGGAATTTCACTAGACACCGCCGAGCCGTCGGCGACTGTTTAAAAAACATTTTAATTGTTATATTTGCTTTGATAATTGCAATCAACATTATAATGCTATCTTTGTATAGACAAATGATAAATAGTATAAAAACATGAATAATATAAGCGGAAAAACAATTTCCAACCTCCTGAAAGCATTTTTTATTTCTTCTGAAGTAATAGTAATATAAGTATGCATAGCCTTCCACCACCCCGGGGTTGAGAATTACCATAAAAATTGCTGAAAAGTGAAAAGTTATTTGTTTCCTTAACGAAGAGGTCTCTAATAATTCCAAAGGCCTAAAATCCGAATTTGCATTTCCATTTTAATACACATAAAGATCACGAGGAAAAGTTTAATTAACTTAACGACTGGGGTAAATAATTGGGGTGAACTAGAACAATCTATACCTTCAATCTAAAATCGATCATTTCCCGTGGAATATTACTTACTTCCAACAATGTTGGAGTCCTGTTAGAAACTTTATGTGTAGGAAAAAAGGAAGCAGAAACACACTGAAAGCAGGATAATAGTGTCTCTGGTTCATTCATTTTCCACTTTGCACCGATTATCAACGGTTATAATTTTGAAGGATTTTACGAAACTCACAATTTATCAAGAAGTCAAGATACTGAGCATAGAACACTGATTTCACTTTGATAATTGTCAATGCACTGATCTTGTGAATTGACAAATGTAGATAGCGGACCAGGGGTCCTAGCAAGGTCGATCGATATAGGTTTTTATCTAAATGTCGGTAACTTGCCATCGCTCCCGAGCACGACTGCAGACCGCTAACGAACAAACAATAGTTCACAATGACTTAGGGTTCCTAATATATTTGACGTAAACTATTGTTTATTCGTTAGCGGCCTGCAGTCGTGCTCGGGAGCGATCGCAAGTTACCGACATTTTCGATAAAACCTATATCGATCGACCATGCTAGGGGGCCAGGTGTGGGTAGGAATCAAGGAAATGACAGGAATAATTCCTAACAAGTCCCATAATGAATTTCCAATCACACTGTTATCTGTACCTTCTCTTCAAATATCATGCTAATGACAAAGTATGGCATAAGTTAAAATAAATTGAATTGTTTCAATCGCGCTAGTGTTTCATAAGTTTTAAATTTTACACAACTGATAAACAACTGTTTACCATATATAAATGCTTTTATATCAGTTGCGTAAAATTTGAAACACGTTTATTAATTAGAAAGTAAGTTAAAATATTGATTTCAATACATCAATAAATTTGTAATATAAGAAAAATTACCTTCTATCCGGCTTTACGCAAAAAACATTTTGTTCTCGTAAATACATTAATGGTTGTTTATCAGTGGTGTAAATTTAAAATGCGTTTATTAGTAAGGCCCTAAATAGATAAAACAAGTACAATTTGGGCGGGTTTGGGTACCGCAGCCCCGGGAATCAATTATTGGATTATCAACATCTACGCCATAGGTCGTCCTAAGAAAAATTACCTTCTATCCGGCTTTACGCAAAAAACATATTGTTCTCGTAAATACATTAATGGTTGTTTATCAGTGGTGTAAATTTAAAATGCGTTTATTAGTAAGGCCCTAAATAGATAATACAAGTACAATTTGGGCGGGTATGGGTACCGCAGCCCCGGGAATCAATTATTGGATTATCAACATCTACGCCATAGGTCGTCCTAAGTGGATCACTACCTTTGATAAACAGAAGGATAGATTCCTACCCACCCCACATTCCTTTTTTATTCCCACAACTTCCTCTCCTCCCTTTCCACAAAAAGGACCTCCACGCAGCATCCTCTAAGATCACAAAGGCCCTGAGGGATTTTTTTCCTCAGGGCCTTCTCTGTGGAGCCAATGTAAAAAAAAACATCTTCGAATATAAATGCCTTACATGGTAGATAGATGTCGCCACTGACATAGTACTAGATCGATACATTTGATCACTCTACCTCTCTTATACTACCTGGCATTGTTTTCGCCATTTCGTTTAATTTAGATTTTGTACTTTTGTTGTTTAAGAAACTGAATTTTAAATTTAAGCGAAGAATGGTCAGACTTTTGGATCGCACTTATTATATTCTTCTTTTATCTATAAGCGAGTGCGAATCAGTTATAAAAGAGTACCTACCTAATGGTACAAAGGGAATTTAATTGGAATCATTGTTTGTAATAAATATTCAATGATAACGAACGAGGTAATGCGAAAATAATTCCTAGTCGAGGGGATTAAATATATCGCTTCAATTATAAATATATTTTCAATGGTATTATCGACATAAAAACTATTGTTCGCATCTAGAAACGTTAATTTGTTTGAAAAAGCAACACAGTAAAATAAAAGCTTTTAATTTTGGTAAACCTGGAAATGGAACGAAATTGAATATAATTTCATTGAGTAAGTACCTATTATACCTAATAGGCCACTTGCATGGATTTCATAACGACATGGAAAAAATCATGTGGATAGATCTTTTTACTAAGATTAAGAAATTGTTTAGAAATGTACAGTTTATTTTTATTTTTAAATAAATAAATCCATTATTTTGGCTCGTGACGTCACTACATGAAAATGTCCCGTCTCCGAAAATGTTCCAATTAATTTTGTAAAATTCCACACTGATTTATTTTTTTTATATGGCATCACTTTGATTTCAGGCGAATTTTTGAATTCGTTCACTAGATTTATTGTTTGTTCTCTGCGAACTTATCATTTGGTTTCACTTTTTGACAGATGTTCTGAAGAGAACCCCGTACATTTAACGATGTACGGGGTTCTCTTCAGAACGTGAAGATGATGATGTCGGTACGTGTTTTAGAGGTATAATGATTATAGTGCTGATTTTAACAAAATTTAATTTTATAATATTCTTATTATAATTATAATTTACAAGTACAAGTATATTACATTGAATTTAGTAATATAGACGCTGTACATTATAATGATTTATGATCAATAAGATGGATCAAGGAAAAAAATATTTATGAGATGTAATATTTTTGGTATGCCTCGTTATTCTCCTATGCCATTCGTGTGGAAAGCGTTCTTTTTTTTAAATGATTTTTGGCTATGTAATTATCGTTTTTTCACACCTATAAAATAATGTCCCGTCTTTCCGGTTTATAAAAAATGGTCTGATTTTTCGGATTGAAATTTTCAAAAAATCCCCAGGGTTTCAAAAATACGATTAGAAAAAAATAAAAAATACAGAATGTCTTATAATATTTGCCTAAACCGGAAAAAAATTTAAAAAAATGTGATGCAAGTGGCCTATTGTTTACATTGCGAACATACGAGAATAAATTAATGTTAACTTTCAATTCGATGGATTAAATAATGTGTATCGGTTTTTAAAAATAAAATGAATGAAAACACAATGAATCTTTTAAAAACAATTTCGTTAAAAGAAAGCATCAAATATAATATGAATATATTAAAAACCATGCTAAAATAACTATTCGAAAAAAATGCTAATAATAATATGATGTGTACCTACATTATGTCAATTCATTTTCGGTCAATTTTTTTTTAGATTAGCTCCCTTTATTTAAAAATAATTCCCATCATAGCCAAAGTCATCTTTGCGGATGCTTTGGAAGGGTATTTTTAGGAAAGAAAGGAGAGGAAGTTCTGGAAAGGTAAAAGGTATGAGAAGTGGATAGGAATCTGGGGATCAATGTGTCCTGCAGTGACGGACGTATGAATCCATCCCTTCCTCTGCGGTGCAATGCGATGTTCCGAGAGAGTCCGGCTGGAGAAGTCAAAGGAACTCGCTTAACCATTCTCTTCCGATCCGACCTGCTATGCAGCTGCTGGGACAAATCCACCGCCAAGACCCGGACTAACCTCACCCTGTGAACCCGAGCACCCCCGCTAAGTCACTAAACGTAGCGAAAAACTTGGGGTGTCCTGCTGGGTGTTGGTTGTCTAATAAATGGCTCATCTGCTGTAGTTTATGTGTAGGTAAAATTGTGTAGGATGAACAAAAAAAGTTTTTTGATAATGAAAATATAATTGTCGACATTGCTTTTCCACGTAGATAATAAAAAAAACGTAGACAGAACGTCGAACTAAATAGATTTTTCTCGAACAACCGATGTGCTACTTATAAAACGTTCGAATAAAATAATAAAAAAAATTTTCGCAAAGCATTCTCTTTTTATTAACAAAGCGTTCACACACCAGCGACTATCGAATTCCGAACTCTATTCGTCAAGAAGTAATGAGCAAAAACTATCAGATGTCGCACGAAAACGGGTCGTGAAAAAAAGATCTAGGAGCGGGGCCATTAATAATGCAACGGTGAGAATAACAGACGTAGTTTTGACATCTGTTTTCCTTTGTCGCCATGTTTTCCCGCGCTCTTGGCTAGTTTACACAAGCCGACGGGGACAAATGTGAAACGTGTGTGCGGGTTTTATTCCGCCATCTTGTTTGTACTCAGAAAGGGCTCCAAAACCCGCAGTCCGCCCGCCATTTGTTATTTGTTCACGGGGCTGATGACGAATTGATTGGGATACTCGCCCGCCATGTTTTCCCAGTGTTTTCATCGTGTTTTCAGGGGTAAAGCGGCGTTTTGACACATATTAAACTGACTAGGCGAATTTTATCATGTTGAGAGAAACGGGATTCGGCTTCGAAAACAATATCATCTCCATTATTATATTACGGAGGGTTTTGCCAGCTCTGAGTACGGTTTAAAGATTGTTTTACAGAACACATAAATTAACAAACAAATGCCCTGAAACACACCGAAATTTTCAACAAAAGTTGAATGCTACTATAAAGAAATACGAAACAAGTTTTTACATCTAATTTTTTTATTTATATTCACGAGGCACAGGTTTCCACAACATTTTTGAAGTGAAAACTTCTTTAGTACCGTTGTTTTTTGAAACATGATGAAACGAAATATAGCGACACTAAAAAGAGACAAACACATACATCTACAGGATTTAGCCTGCGAGAGAATGAGAGTATAATCGGTCTCCTCTTTGTGCGGTGCTTCGTAGTCTCCTCACTCTTGCCCATTTTAGTTTTCACTTCTACCCCGTGTGAATGGCACACTCTGATTTTGTTTGTATTCACAAATTCACAAGGCTAGCATAAGATAACTGTTTGGTGAAAAGCACTATGACTGCTCGACAGGCGTCCTTTCCACTGGGCTATCGCTTTTAGACCGAGTGAAGAATGAAGATACCTTATTTTGAGAATTAAACACAAATCTAATACTTCATGGTTATAAAAATAGATTCTAGAAATAAAAAAAGATTTAATTATAACTTTATTTTCGTTTACTTTCAATCTTGCTCACTCCCAGTTAGGTCGGCTAGCTTGTAGCCTTATTATTATAAATACGTCAATATGAATAAACCAGATTGTTATTATTAAGAATCTACTGATCATTGATTAAACCTCCACAAGTTAAGTGTTATGGAGCATCTAAAAAGTACCGAACACTACATCTAGCTTTGGATTTAGGATAGGATTGCCTCTAAAGCTCATAGTTTCAAATCCTGGTCACTGAAATAACCAATTATATCGTCGGATGTTTGGTTTGGATAATAATGTCATCATCATCATCACTATTGGCTCTACAACCCCTGGTGGGTCTTGGCCTCCTCAAGAATCTTCCTCCACTCATCTCGGTTTTGTGCCAGCTCTCTCCAGTTTAGAAGCTCCAAGATAAATATGTCTTTGAGGACGTTGTCGCTCCATCTTAGTCTTGGTCTTCCCAGGCTCCGTCGCCCTATTGGTCTTGAGTTCAGCAGGGACTTTGGTGCTTGATGCTCGGTCATTCTCTCCACATGACCCAGCCACCGAAGTCTTCCCAGTTTTATAAATTTTGCGACGTTTAGCTCCTTAAACAAAGTATAGAGCTCATTGTTATGACGTCTGCGCCAAAATCCATTTTCTAGAACCGGTCCGAAGATGCGCCTCAAATTTTTTCTTTCAAAAACGTCCAGCTGCTCGCTCATTCCTCTTAGTTAGTACCCAAGTCTCAGCTGCGTACGTAAGTACTGGTCTGATAAGTGTTTTGTACACTGATATCTTCGTGTTTCTGGACAGCAGTCTGGACTTTAATTGGTTTTGTAGGCGGAAATAACAGCATGTAAATAATGTAAACCAATTAAAATTAAATAAGTAAGCATGTAACCAAAACTAAAACGCCAACTAAACATTTGTAAAGAAAATAATTCAACGCGTAGTGCGTACAGCTAAAGAGCGTCGTCATCATATCCAACCATTCAACGTTTTATGAATCGGCCATTGTGAAAGATCTCCAACAATAATTGACAGGAAAGCAGGAGTGGACGAGGGTACAATGAACTGTTAGCGGCGAGGATAATATACCTCCTCTCAGTGTTGTCACCCTGCCCCCTGGTCCCTGATGGAAGGAAGTGGATATATTAGTCCATTAGTCAAGAAGTGGACGACGCTGACACATTGTGTGACCCGCGATCGCTCATCGGAGGTAACAATAAAGTAAGATACAAAAGGAGGCATGTGATGTGGGCTGTGGTAAAACACGAGAAAGGTGTTATAAATATAAGTCTACAAGCATAACGAAATCTTCAGAGAAACAAAAAGCACTTTACGTGAAGTCACATACTCACGGCTCCGTGACAGTTGATCCACCGACAATGGCTCCGCGGTATACATATATACAATATGCAGTCGGTTTAGGGAAAATACGCTTTACCTAATTACACAAAATATAACTAAGATATAACCAAAGGGATGTGCAGAGAGGATATACCGCCGAATAACAAAGTATAAAAGATAATTCATTCAAACACATCAAGGAAAAATCTAATTTAATCTAATTATTGTTCTAGTGTTTTATTCCTATGTAACGAAGCCCAAAATAATAAACTACAGGTTATACAAAATAGGGGGATGAGGATGATTTTAAAAGGCAACATTTTTACTAGAGTTAAAATTATGTTACAAAATTTAAATATGTTGACAACAAAACAACATATAATATATAATACATTAACAATGATATACAAACTTAAAAATAATATGCTCCAAAATTATCTGCAGAGTTTCTATTATATATTCTGCATGTTTCAGGAAAATGTTCACAATTATCCTACGACAAGACGCGAAGACTTTAGGCTTCCCAAAACTAAACTTTCGTGCACACAAAATAGCGCGTTTTATAAAGGGTGAAAACTATATAACAGTCTGCCAAATGCCGTAAAGGAAGCCTCAAGTCTCAGCACTTTTCGTAGGGTATGTGCATTACATATAAAAGATACTTTTTGATTACATACCAATGTTATTCTTATATCTTTTTCTTATATAATGTATTTTTATCTAGTTATTTTGTACTCTTTTTTTAAATGTATTTGTAAATGTTACTGTCCCTACTTTGTAAATTGAATTATTTTATATTTTCCTACTAGATGTATGAAAATATTTACGTCCATCTAAATAAAAAATTCAAAAACAAAAAAACAAACAAAAACTTAACTATATACCTGCTGTACACATTTACCAGAGCATAAGTACAAAAAATCGACCTTGTATATAAATTCGTTTGATATTCATACCAACTTATTATTAAGGGTATTTTTGAATTCGATTTTACGTTTTAGATTGGTAAATAATGCACCAAAAATATACTTTTATTGTAAAAACCTTTTCCCTGGGGCCAATTGTCCGCGGATCAACTGTCGGTTCACTAGGGATGCAACGATATATCGGAAAACCGATAAATATCGATATATCGACCCCTAAAAATATCGATATTTATCGATATTTATCGATATCGACGATACGCCGATATCGATATATCAATATCGAAAAACTCAATATATCGTATCGAAATCTTTTTTCAAAGGCAGAAGCCACTATAACTCAAAGCAGAAACCGGCTACGGCTACAAGGAGGCAGACTGTCTAGGTTACTATTTAATACATAATTAATTAATAAATAGTTACGATGGCTAGTACAAAGTACTGGAATTAATATTTTTTAAATAAATTTATAAAAATAAACCGCATTTTATATACCTAACGAAATTTTGTGATTATTCACATGGGTTAGTATTAAATATTATATCCATACATAATAATCGATAAAAGTTTGATAGAACTAAAACTACATCGGATTTCTATAAGCTTTTAAAAAAAGAAGAAATATCGATATATCGGCCTAATAGACCGATATATTGATATATCAATATCGACCTAATTCGATGTATATCGATATCGATATTTTTAAAAACCTTACATCCCTACGGTTCACCCATACTCACACACCTGCATTATTTAACTATAATTTAAGTCTATTTAATTCGTTTGTAAGAAATCCCCTAGAACAATTGACAGTTTTACGTAAAATTTTTGACGCATTTATTTAACACTAGCAGACACGGCCACACGTTGCTGTGGCTAACGAAACACAACGCCATTACCCAATCTTTATAAAATCCGCACCACCCGCTTGCCAGCTGCCCGCTGCCCGCTGCCTGAATTGAATATTTGAATTTCTCCACTTTTTTCTACTTTAATAAGCATGTTTTTATACATATAAACCTTCCTTTTCAATCACTCTATCTATTGGTGAAAACCGCATGAATATCCGTTGCGTAGTTTAAAAGATCTATGCGCACATACATTTTGAGCGACTTCATCAAATAAAATAATTCAAATCAAATACCTACTTACTCTAGGACATCTATTTTCCAATTTCTTCCGTAGAACGAATTTCAAAAGTGACTATAGTACGGCCCGCAAGCCGTTTTAAATCACACAAAAATATGTTTTCTTTAAATTTCTCGGCTTTTCTCTAATATAATTTACATGTATTATACATATAAACATTCCTCTTTAATCACTCTATCTATTGGTGAAAACCGTATGAAAATCCGTTGCGTAGTTTAAAAGATTAACGCGCACATCCATTTTGAGCGACTTCATTTTATACTATGTAATAAAATAATAATAATAATGATGATGATAATGATAATGGTATAGTGTTATAGCATTGGTAGTAATAATAATGAAAATATAATCAATGATTTATTAGATTTATTAAAACAAAAATTAGGTGTAAAAGCTAGTAGATTAAAAAGATATAATTATACGTATAATAAAAGAAATAATAATAGATTATTTCAGAAAAATGAGAAAATATTTTATTCCAAACTTGACGATAAACAGAATATTATTTCGAATAATAATATTCCGTTGCCATCTGAATCAGATATGCGCGATTTTTGGACAAACATTTGGAGTAAAGATATAAAACATAATGAGGCAGGTAACTGGATAGAAAATGAAGAACTCAATTGTTCAGACATTGAACAAATGAGTTTTTCTGATATATCGGTTGAATTGTTAGCCAAAATTATAAAAAATACTCATAATTGGAAAGCCACGGGTTGCGATTGGATACATAATTTTTGGTACAAACGTCTAACTACTTTACATCCTCTTTTTGCAAAAAATCTTTCAAAACTTGTCAGAGAACCTCAAAATTTTCCTAATTTTCTAACTAAGGGCATTACTTATATGTTGCCTAAAAGCGAACATATTAATAATCCCTCTCAATATAGACCCATTACATGTCTACCGACAATATACAAAATTGTAACCTCTTGCTTGACAGATTTAATATATACTCATTTGGATGAAAAAAATATTTTATCTGAACAACAAAAAGGTTGTCGCAGAAAACATATGGGATGTAAAGAACAGTTAGTTATTGATTCTGTAATTTTAAAACAAATTCAAAATCAAAAGCGTAATTTACATACTTGTTATATAGATTATCAAAAAGCTTTTGATAGTGTCCCGCACTCGTGGCTAATCAAAATATTAAAAATATATAAAGTTAACCCAATTATAATTAGCTTTTTGAAAAATATTATGTCCTTTTGGAATACAGATTTGCTAGTTAATTTAAAAGGTAAGAAAATAGTAGTACCGGGCATTTCAATAAAAAGAGGGATTTTTCAAGGAGACTCATTGAGCCCTCTTTGGTTTTGCTTAGCATTGAATCCCCTTTCTAAAATGTTAATTAAAAGCAAGTTTGGAATAAAAATTAAGGGTAATACAAGAGAGAGTAGTATAGTTTCACATCTATTATATATGGATGATATAAAATTATTTTCAAATTCTGAATCAAATTTAGAGAAAATGATTAAGGTAGTTAAAATTTTTTCAGATGATATTAAAATGACTTTTGGTTTAGATAAATGTAAAACTATCCATATAGAGAAAGGCAAAATTGTAGATGGAGACGAGGGTATATTTAGAAATTTCAAAATTCAAAGTATGAAAGGGGATGAGGTTTATAAATATTTAGGATACCCGCAATCGAATAGATTAGATCACACTAGTATTAAAAATGATATTAGGATTAAATTTCAAACTAGGATCAGAAAAATTTTAAAATGCAATCTATCTGCTAAAAATTTAGTAAAAGCAATAAATACTTGGGCAATACCTCTACTAACGTACTCATTTGGCATAATTAAATGGTCCAATACAGATTTAGATAGTTTAGAACGATTAATTAGAACTACGTTAACAAAATTTAATTGCCATCATCCAAATTCAGCTATAGAACGAATTAATTTACCTAGAAATTTAGGAGGTAGAGGTGTAGTCAAAATAACATCTTTGAAACACAATCAGGTAGAAATGCTTAGAAATTTTTTCCATAGGAAAGCTAATAGCTCAGAAATGCACAAAATAATTTGCAAGGCAGATAGAAATATTACACCTTTAAATTTATATGACGAGAATGCCAACATTCTTATAAATACTAACCAGGAATTATTAGATTCCTGGTCAAATAAAATTATTCACGCAAAACACTTCAATTATCTCAACCAAACGTATGTTGACAAACTTTCGTCAAACAAATGGTTGAGTATTGGAGAGTTGAGCGCAGAAATAGAAGGATTTATGCTTGCAATTCAAGATAGAGTCATTAATACTAAAAATTATAGAAAGCATATAATCAAAGATATAAATCAAATTGATGATTTATGTAGAAAATGTTTGGCTTTTCCCGAAACTATAGAACATATTATATCGGGATGTTCTATATTAGCGCCTTCCGAGTATACATTTAGGCACAATCAGGTTTTAAAAATAATTAACCAAAGTTTGGTAATTAAACATAACTTGATTGATTGCCGTAATGTAGTACCTTATTATGAATATGAACCAAATTCATTTATAGAAAATGAATTTTATAAAATATATTATGATAAAACTATACTAACAGACAGAACAATTAGTCATAATAGACCTGATATAGTTTTACATGACAAAATTAAAAAAATAACTTATATCATTGATGTAGCTATTCCAAATTCCTGTAATATTCAAAAAACTGTTTCTGAAAAAATTAGAAAATACACAGATTTAGGAAATGAGATTAAAAGAATTTGGCATTCTCGGACTATAAAAATATTACCATTTGTTATTTCGGCCACTGGCATAATACCTAGGAATCTGATTCAAAATTTAAGCATATTAGATTTGTCAAAGAATTTGTATATAAAAATGCAAAAAGCAGTAATTTTAAATACATGTAGGATTACAAAAGATTTTTTAAATATTTATATTGAGGGATCAGTAGGATTTATAGGTTCAATTAGAAATGCCACAGAGCCGAACCCTCTGATATGAAAATATCTGGAGTCGGTGAATTATATTCCCATTTGGTCTCTAGTAGGTTGACATGTTGTTCTTGTATTGTTTTGTATTAATAATACTTATATAGTGCAATTGCATAACGTGGATTCACTAGATGATCATTTGGGGAAGTGTATGAAAGGGTTTAGTTTTTCCTTCTTTTTTTTTTTTTTTTTTGCGGGAAAATTTAACCCGGACATTTAAATCTGGTGCGTAAATATAAATTGTCAAAGAATTTGTATATAAAAATGCAAAAAGCAGTAATTTTAAATACATGTAGGATTACAAAAGATTTTTTAAATATTTATATTGAGGGATCAGTAGGATTTATAGGTTCAATTAGAAATGCCACAGAGCCGAACCCTCTGATATGAAAATATCTGGAGTCGGTGAATTATATTCCCATTTGGTCTCTAGTAGGTTGACATGTTGTTCTTGTATTGTTTTGTATTTATAATACTTATATAGTGCAATTGCATAACGTGGATTCACTAGATGATCATTTGGGGAAGTGTATGAAAGGGTTTAGTTTTTCCTTCTTTTTTTTTTTTTTTTTTTTGGGGGGGAAAATTTAACCCGGACATTTAAATCTGGTGCGTAAAAATGATGATGATGAAAATGATATACTATGTAATGATGATGATGATGTAACTACCACGCCATGTTTGTAATCAAGCAAATGAAACAGTTTTGGTATGTCAGTTTTCCGCCAATTTTTAATACGGGAAGTTTTTCTGTGAGTTAGCCTCAACACTCTCAAACGAGGTTAATGTCTCGTTCTGTACAAATTTAATATTGTCTGTTATAACAATTATGTGAACATATTATTATACATACCCGTTTACTAAGTATACGTTGCATTAAAAATCGTGAATTATTTGTACGATATCAAAAGTGCTTCTCATACTTAATGTTAGCGTTTAAAATTGCATCCATTTTAAAATAACATTATCTGTTGTTTCTCTAAGAAAACTTCGCATTCGCTTCCCGCAAATATCTTTTATAGAAACTGACAGGAAGAAGACTGTAATAAAGTAAACAGAGAACATATCCATCTGTAGACGGGAAGTTACTTTCCTAAGTAATGGGAAAGTCGGGTAGTGGAATGATATTCAACCACTATTCTTGGAACCGAGTATAATACGAGTACGTCCTCGTATATTATTATAAAGTTATTGTAAAAAATATAAAAAGACATGAAACATCAAGATCAAAGTTTAGCAAAGAAATATCGTTTTTAAAGTATATTCATTCAGACGGCCGGCATAGTCCAGCGGTAAGACTCTTGACTAGCATTCCAAAGGTCGCGGGATCAAATCCCGGCGTGGCAAATAAATTTTATTTGATTAATTTGTGTTATTTCACAAATTATTCATTTAAAATAATATATAGTATATTTGCGGCACGTTCCAGAGTGGAAAATACTCTCAGTATCGCCCTGGTGTAAGACCACCATTCAGAATTGAAATGTTGCTTGAAATGGCTTTAGCCGTGTTTGGTGACCAGATCTGAATAGCCAGGTACTTCCCCACCTTACTCTTCCCTATCTCCTTCCCCTCCCCACTACTTTCAGCCTCACAATATACCCCAATTGGGGATGCCATAGTCCCGCTGGCTCAAGAAGGGAGCAGTTGGGACTCTTGTGCGGTATTCATGTAAAAAAAAAAAATCATTCTCTGCGTGGTTAAAAACTATGAGGGGTGAAATTTTGGTTCCATGACAACTCAGAATCATGCAATTTCCACACCCCTTTCACAAGTCATTAAAAGTTATAAAAAAAGTGTGTAATTCACACGCGGTAGAAGTGAAATTTTCAGAAAACTAAAGTAGACAAGAATGGGGAGACTACAAATCACCGCACAAAGAGGAGACCGAAAGGCTACGAAACACCGCATAAAGAGGAGAATGATTATATGTCATTCTCTCGCAGTTTAAATCCCATGTTTTTGTCTCTTTTTAGTGTAGCTATTTTTCGTTTCATTAAGTTTGAAATCACAACGGTGCTAAACAAGTTTTCACTTCAATAAAATTGAAAAATAGCCCTTTAACCTAACTAACTTATTTAACCTTTTTTCATCACTTTCAATGACGAAGGAGGTGATGAGTTAAATTCATTCTGAGTTGTGAGGTCACCGAGAAATAGTTAGAGGAGTTGAACTGATTGTAAGTTCTCATGGAACCCTATTTCTCACGAATTAACATCAGAAAATGGTAAAACTAAAAAGAGAAAAATTTTATTTTGATTACATCCGCATTTTTCTAGTATTTCTTTATCATTTCGGTTCGGTTACGGTTTAAACTTAAAAACTAAAATTCTTGTTATATTCTTGCGAATGAAAATAACTGAGTCTGGTTTCCATTTATAAATAAATAAGATTGATCTTTACAATGTTTTCGTTGAATAATGTTTGATCTCGTTGATCGTTGAATAATGGTAAACTTATATCTTTTGCTGACGACACTGCAATAATTATCGAAAAAAAGACGTGGAACGATATTACCAATGCAGCCAATCAAGACATGAAGGTTATAAAAAAATGGTTCGATAACAATTTATTATCACTCAACACAGAAAAAACTTATTATATTCCATTCTCTCTACAAGAAGATGTGCCAAATAATTTAATTAACATAACAATTCATTCCAAAAATTGTGCAAATAACGGTACATGTAATACGGACTGCGCTAAGCTAAATCATAAATCTAAAATAAAATATCTTGGAATCTTAATAGATAAAAATGTTAAATGGAAAGATCATATCAATCTCACTGTGGAAAGAATAAGAAAACTTATCTATGTTTTCTATAACATACGAAATATTTTACACAAAAATACTATAAAAATTATATATTATGCATTAATTCAGTCCATATTACAGTACGGCATTATTGGGTGGGGAGGGGCCTTTAAGGCTTCCTTACAGCCCATAATTATAATCCAAAGAATAATTATTAAAGTCATCCTCAGGAAACCTTACGACTACCCTACTCTAGAAATATTTCGGGAATTTAACGTACCAACGATAACAGAATTATATAAGAGAAACGCCTTATATCAAATCTATAAAGAATACTTTATTAAAAAAATTCACCCCCCCCCTTAGTATAAGCAATAGATTTAAAACTAATGGCTTAATAGCCATACCTATACTTAGGACGACAACAGCTCAGCATCACTATATGTATTTAGGTGTAAGATGGTACAATATATTATTATCCAAAAACAAACTTAATTTAACCGAAACATATATGAACAATTCAAAAAGCAAATAAAGTCCCTGAAATTGGATAATGATATATTGTACCCAGGGCTGGGCAAAATACATGCTTTGCTGTAATTGAAATACAAATTACAAAATACTTTCTCGCATGTATTTAAAATACGAAATACAAAATACTTTCAAGTCATGTATTTGAAATACAAAATACAAAATACAGTATTTTAACCATTTTTTATTTTCAAATACAAAATACAAATTACAAAATACAAAATACATTTGGTTTTGGTAGAACCTTTGGTTGCAATAAATTATCGTAAGTGCCCATATCTAAGGGTGCATTTCCATAGAAGCAAAGCTGAGCAGAATGAAACAGAGACGTGCTAAAATTGACTAATCATATTGCTCAGGAGACACATCTCGTCTCCGCCCCACTTGTAAAGTTTTGTGGTATAGGACTTAGGTGTTGGATTATAATAATAATTATTATAATAACACTAGCTGGTTCCCGGCATGCGTTGTAATGCCATATTCAAAGAAATAAATTGTTTCTCTCTGCATGTCCTTTCCCGTGCGTCCCCGTTCCCCTACCCCATCCCCTTCCCCTCTTGCATTTCCCTTCCACCTTCCCTGCCTACCCTCTTCCCTCTCCCGCTCCCCCATCCCGCCAACCCCCCTCCCGCGGTCCATTTATTTAGTCCCAGTATATTCTGTTTTCAAATAACTCGCGTGCCAGCTATTATAATTTTTTATTCAAATTTTCATTTTTCACATATTACAAATATTAATTTTTCTATATTACAAGAACCATCAATCAAATCTGGTACCTCACATAGGTACCTATTTAAAATATCTATGATTTAAAAAATCCATAGATAATTCTTTTGTTACAAAAAAAACAGCTGCCTGCTAAATTCAAATTTCATCAAACGCGCGAACTGTCAAACGTGCGAAGTTAAAATAGTCGTTAAGTTTTCTGAAATTATCCAATTTTCTGCGTAATTTTCTTAATATTTCTTTCCGTAAGAACCTTCTACAAAGTATTAGAAAACTTTAAAAAAAATTAATGAAATGGGTAAAGTCATTCTGAAGTTATGGCGTGATCAAGGGAAACAAGGATTCATATTTATATATAAATGGATGACATTTGTATAGCGCAGTTTTGTGTTATTTCATTTCAAGTGCGCTCTACAGTAATTAACTTAAAAATAATCTAGTAATCAGTCAAATTATTCCTATAGTGCTTGATCTAATACTATGTTAGAAAAATGTACAATACAAAGCAATGACAAGTATAATATAATATGATAAAAAATGTACAATAACAGTGCTATTATAGCACAGGACAATAATAATAACTAGCAGGACGTAAGCAAAATGTACAGTACATTATAATGCAACACAAATGTACAGTACATTACGGTGCAAAACAAATTCTAAGCAGAACTCTTTCAACTATCGTGCATCCAACACTTTCAATACACACTATACACAATTTGACATTTTTAACTCTGCACCACACTCCTTAAAATCACACAGACGCTCTCTCGATACTCTACAATAACAATAACTATAGATACCCTCTAATACAACCACCACTCTAAGAACTTCCTTTTTTTCTTTTTTTTCTCTTTTAATTTTTGTCGCGCATATTTTTATTACTGTACCTCAACTTAACCGATTCCCCCTATCCTTCCCCCTCCTACATAACTAGGCTCTTAAAATGTAATTTTTCATTAGTAAATATCTCTGGAATCACTACACTTTGTATACAATACCTATGTGGAAACCTGTAAATGGTTCAATTATTGTGACTCAATTATTAAATAATGCTCTGTTATTAATGTAAACTGTTGGTCTCCGAAATAAATAAAATAAAAATAAAGCAATGATAAAGAGAACTACAAATAATCATTAGTAAGAGTGTTATAGCAAAGGACAACAGTGCAGGATTCTAGCGTTTTTAGTCTATGTATTATCTATGTGTGTTTATTTTTCATTATCATTATTAAGATCGCTAAATGTATTTGAAAATGTATTTTGAAACTATAAGTATTTGAAATACAAATTACAAAATACCTCAGCAGCAGGTAATTGAAATACCAATTACAAAATACATTTTTAGGAAGTAATTGAAATACAAATACAAAATACGTATTTGTATTTCAAATACGTATTTCAATTACAAGTATTTCAAATACTGCCCAGCCCTGATTGTACCCTTAATTGAACTTAATTGAATTTAATTTAAAATTACCCACACTTCAACTGTAATATTAAATATGTACTTTAAAAAAATGTTATTTCCTTCTATAGCTATTTTTTTCTAAATTATGAACCAATGTTAAATAGTGTTTGTATTTATTTTATTGTTTATTAAGTTCTTTGAACACTGTTCACATTTCATTAGAACATTATATACTTTTTTTAACATGTAAATACTCCTCCCATAAACACGAGCTCCTATTGCTCAACTTATGGTGTAGTAGAATAATAAAAAAAAAAATATTGTATAACCTTGTTATGTATCATTTGTAATGTAAAAACAAAAAAATTCTTGAAATAAATAAATAAAAAAAAAATAAAAAAATCTCGAAGTAACTCACTTCCAAAATAAAACAATGCAATTTTTTTTAAATATTAACTCCACACACAGGAGACCTCGAAGAGAATCATTTCCCTCAGGCCCTATATCTTCTTTGAGGATACTCACAGTGTGTGGAGGGACTTTTTAAGGGCCCGCAACCCGAATTTCTACCGATTTCTTACATATCTCCCTTAAACACGGTAAGTTTCAAAGCTCTTAAAAATATATGTTATTCTTGAAGATAATATCTAGACATTGCCCGCGCCGAAATGCAAGTAATATAAAATTCCCTTGATAGAAAAAAATGGCAAAGTATGCACCAAAAATTATTATAAACACGTTTGTTTCAGTTATTTTACAAGTTACATGTATGAAAAAGTTCACAGTGTTTCTTTAAATGCTGAATAAGATAATGCCCGCGAGATTTTTGCTCTATTTTAAACGAGTCGTGTTTTATTAAACATTTTCGCAATTTTCGCATCGATTTTGTCGCTGTAAATGTTAGCGCTCTCCTCTAACATTCTTAATTTTGTATTTATTTTTTAATTTATTTTTTATTTTATTTGTTATAGAGAATACATCAGTACAAAGAAGCTTTGACTGTCCAACTAGGAAGGTCTCCTGTTCTAGGACAGTCAAATGACAAACATTTTGATAGGCGTAAATTTAATTTAGAAATGACCAATTTGGGACACAAATCAACAAATCATCGCCAAAAAACTTTATCTTATTTACTAAAGTTCAGGCACAAATATATTTTATTATTTATAATGTATGCATAATTTAATTATTTACTAATTTAGTTATTATTAATTATTTATAATTATGCACAAGTGTCCTTTACGTACATGTTTTTTTTTTCAATATAGAAAAAAGAAAGAAATGTAAAATTATAAGTTTACTTGTAAATAAACCAAAAGAAAAATAATACATATTACCAAAATAAAAATAATACATTCTACCAAAAGAAAAATAATACATATTACCAAAATAAAAATAATACATTCTACCAAAAGAAATATAGTACATAAGAAAAATAATACATATTAATACAAAGTTATTGAAAGCAGTGAAGAAGAAGCAAACAGAAAATACTTGAATATGGTGACCTTGTTAAAAAACGTACTGCTAATCTGTATCTTTCCATCTTCTTCTTTTCGAGTCCGGCTGCAGAGCATTAAGGAAATGAAGACAGAAAGTGTTGGGAGGAAAATTGGAACGAATGTTTGTTACTAATCTGGGGGTCGTAGTGTCCAGGAGTGACGGAAGTATGAATCCATCCCTCCCACGCGTATCTGCCGAGTTACAAAATGCAGCAAACCGTTCGGGGTGACCTATGGCAGAGGTGTTGGTTATCCAATGAATGATTCCGAGGCAGCGGTACCCAAAGACGCTGAGATGATAAAAGACATGATACAAAATTATTATTTGCGTCCTGTTGGTTTAAACGTAGTTTCATAATTTAACAGCCATCCAAATGCTACAAATACTTGATAATACGACTGACTCGCGTTACATTAAATGTAACAAAGATTTTCATGAAATTACACGAAACACCTTGTACATAAACAGAACCCCAACTAATGAAAAGTGACGGATTCTAGTATTATAAGGGCACATGCATTTGGCATCAGGGTAGCAGCTAGCAAAAGAGTTGGGTACCTTTGCGAGATGGGATACTAGATCCTCGTAAAGTTTCCAAGGATATCCGGGTGGATTGTCCTTTTCGCCTTAGCGATCTAGATAGGAGCGCAGAAATCCGAGAAGCTTTAGGAAATCTCGCTACAGATGCACAACACTTTGATCGTATAATGACAGACCTCGGGTCAGGCAACTGAGCTAGCCCAAGGGCTGTGTGGAAACCGAATTAATTATTCAAAAGGCGGTTTACGTTATAACATTAATATGTAGTTTCGCTGGTTCGTACGAACACTTGGTTACATATTACAATAAACACGTCTTGGAGGAATAATCTAGGCGCAGTACAAACCAATACCTACATGCATAAATAATAACGTTGAGAAGGATAATGTTTAGGTTGCCATTAATTATTATATACATATCTCAGACGATTCGGTGGATGTCATCGTAGCTGCGGAAATCACATTTAAATATGCCATAATATCGTATAACGTTCGTTACTTTGCAGTAAGTAGGTATTTAATTTTTGTTTTTTGAAGTGAAAACACCGTTAGCTCCATTTTGATGTGAAACTCAATGAAACGAAAAAGTGATACCAAAAAGAGCAAGCACATACCTCTATTCTATAGGATATAGCCTACGAGAGAATGAGATAGAATAATCGATTTATGCGCTGCTTCGTAGCCTCCCCATTCTTGTCTACTTTAGTTTATTGAAGGTCTCTTAACTTCTACCGCGTGAGAACTGCATGCTTGCATTTTTTTTTATAAATCTTAACTAAAAGCAAAAACTCTTTAGCAATGAGCATTCGATGTGTTATAAAGCATTTCAGAATTATTAAGACAATGCAATTTTATTTACATAAGGAAGTAAAAAGCTTTAAATTACGGAATAATTGTCATAATAATTGTCAAAAATAAGTTAAAAAGTTCTTTACATTTAGGTCACTATCGCAGTGAAAAGTAGAAAATCTGTAAGTAGACTTAAACTAGACCTCGCCAGCTAGACTCTCTCGACCATCGCCTTGCACGCTTCCACCAGAGGGAGGGATGGATTCATACGTTCGTCATTTCTGGACACATTGACTCCAGATTCCTTCCCACTCTTTTCCTTTCCAGAACTTGCTCTCCTTCCTTTCCCTAAAAAGACCCTCCACGCAGCTTCCCCAAAGATGACACTCCTAGGTGGAGCTAATGTAAAAAAAACTATCTGTCTGAGTAGCAAAGCCATCAAACGATAAACTCCGAAATCAGGAAAAACTTGCACATTTTTTTCATGACTGAGTATATAATTCTAATTTTAATAAAAAATGCTAAAATAATGATTAAAAAAACGCAAATTTTAACTCACAAATAATTTGAAGATAACTGCGTATTTTTGTTCATATTATAACATTAAAGTTTTCTAGGTAGAGTAAAAAAGTTTATACATATTCGATCAGTTTCAAAAGCCACCCCACTATTTCGCGAATAAAAGTACACGACTGAAGATGCATACAGATATAAATGTATGTATTAGGATTAGGGGAAGGAAAGCCGCGTAAAGACCTTTTATTTCCTATCTCATCTGAAATATCGGCACATAAATAATATCTCCCCAAACATTAAAGGTTGCCGACCGGAACCAAGTCATAAATTACTACGACGTTGTGGAGGGAGATTATTATGCGAAGCCTTCATACATACGCCCTACAACACTGAACACATTATTTCTAGTAGTGTATCTATAAATAATCTTTACCGATTTGCATTTCATCCGTCTGTAAACTTGTTTGTACGTGTCTTTTCCGTTTCAAGATGGTGGTCGTCTTACTGATTTAGTAAAGTTTCTTGTAATCATCATCATCACTATTGGCTCTACAACCCCTGGTGGGTCTTGGCCTCCTCAAGAGTCTTCCTCCACTCATCTCGGTTTTGTGCCAGCTCTCTCCAGTTTAGAAGTTCCAAGATAGATATATCTTTGAGGACGTTGTCGCTTCATCTTAGTCTTGGCCTTCCCAGGCTCCTTCGCCCTATTGGTCTTGAGTTCAGCAGGGACTTTGGTGCTTGATGCTCGGTCATTCTCTCCACATGACCAAGCCACCGAAGTCTTCCCAATTTGATAAATTTTGCGACGTTTAGCTCCTTAAACAAAGTATAGAGCTCATTGTTATAGCGTCTGCGCCAAAATCCATTTTCTAGAACCGGTCCGAAGATGCGCCTCAAAATTTTTCTTTCAAAAACGTCCAGTGCTCGCTCATTCCTCTTATTTAGTACCCAAGTCTCAGCTGCGTACGTAAGTACTGGTCTGATAAGTGTTTTGTACACTAATATCTTCGTGTTTCTGGACAGCAATGATTCTTGTATCAAATGTGAAATCGTTGTGTTTATTTGAACTTTCTTATTCTCATTTTTTCAATATTATGGAAATTGTAATTGAAATAGTGACGTTTCTTTGGAAAAATTGTACAATTCCTTATTTGAAAATTTTAAAATGTTACATAAAATGTATGTTTTATAATTTCGTCGATGGAAATTTAAGAAACTACATACAAAACTTATGATTTCAGAGGATTTTGATTTTATAAAAGAAAATTATACAGATACTTTTAAACGGACGCGAGGTCTACTGTTCACCAAACTGCTAATTATACTAGCTGAAGTGCCCGGCAATTCCCGGGCTTTACAAAGTTTTCGAAATTATATGTAGACAGCGACCTCCTTTGCGTACAAATCGAATCCACACCACCCGCTTGCCAGCTCGCTCGTCCACCACATACAGACATTTTCCTTTATATATATTATATATTTCAACCGATTTACCCAAAACCATGACAAATTTAATATCTAAACCTTCCTCATAAATCACTCTATCTATTGGTGAAAACCGCATGAAAATCCGTTCAGTAGTTTTTGAGTTTATCGCGAATAGACAGACAGACACGGCTGAGGACTTTAATTTATAATATGTAGAGATGCTATAAAATAACGCCGGGGGGCATAACGGTCATATCTAATATGTAGAGATTTCTATTTATTTTTCAGGTAAATTAGATACAGTTAAATACATCAGTGAGCTCTGTGTGGTGTACCTATGTATCACCAACTACGTGATATCTAAGAACATGCGAATCTAAAAGACTCACTACTTACAGCATGTTACATTCTATTTTGGATTAGTTTTCGTATACACTGTGTCGGTGTTCGGAAACTAATGTTACGAGTCTGAAACTGGGCAATCTATATGTCACTACCTATAGAACTTAAAAAAAAACATTTTATTCACTATTTTCAGAAAACTTTGGGTTAAGAAACACTGAAGCCGGGTCGCGTATTTACAAAACCTATACCGATTCAGTCGCGGTAACGACAATTTACATTTTAAATATACCTCTATAATGGTTATTTTTTATCACATTGCAAAAACAAAAATTGTTCTAAAATCTAGATAAAATAATCTTTCTGATGCGTACATTAGAAATTAATAATTTTATTTCTAAATATTTAAATTTTAATATTATTCCCATATATTGTAAATACACCTCTATATTGATAATTTTTTATCACTTTGCAAAAACAAAAATTGTTCTAAAATCTAGATAAAATAATCTTTCCATGTATGTATTAGAAATTAATAATTTTATTTCTAAATATTTAAATTTTGATATTGAAAATTTAAAGCGACTGAAACGCGGTAGGGATTGTAAATACGCAGCCGGGTCTACACTTCGACGCATTTAAAAATATAGTAAACAGATGGTAATTAATCCGTAGCGAGTGATTTTTTCAAATAGGACCTAAAAAATCAAACTTCGGACCGGAACAAAAGCTCAAATCAAATGATGTTTTGGGCTATTGAGACACAAAATTGACTCCAAATTTGATATAGATTATTTGGACTCGATGTAGGTACTCGAAAACGAAAGCCCAAGTCGAAAGAAGTTTTACTGCAAAATTAACTCGAAATTTAATGTAGATTATAAGGCTGTAAAGTCAAGTTAATCAGGCTTGTCTGTAATACCATTTACAATTCTAAAGTGTAAAGTCAATATTTAAAAACGTTTGATCAAATTTTCCAGAGTACCGTCAGAAAAACTGAAGTTACTTCGGTCACGCCTACAACACTCTACTATAGATATTTAGCTTCAGTGCCCTGCATCGTAACACAAGTCTAATGCAATGTCAGCGATATCACTAGGTATATGACTAGATGATCGTGAGTAATGGGTACTTATATACGTTCATTGACGAATTAAATAGCTTAAGCGGAATCCTGTTTAGAGGATTGGGAACAAGACAGTTTTAGGAATTCTAGATTTGAAAGGAGATTCGATACATTTTTTAGTCATTTAACGTGCCTTAGGTAAGAACTACAATAATTCAGAATCGGTACGTTGCACGTTGCACATTGTGGGATTCTCAAAGCCTCGATTAACTATACGTTTTTATTAGTGGATTTATTTATCCATAGGAACGGTCTGATAGTCAGGAGTCGGGAGTGATAGACTGAAGACGCCTCTAACGAGCTGAAACCGGTTATGGTCAAATAAAATTTTATATTCCACCATGAATTGTCAGTCTCAAAAATAGAAATATATTTTTATAAATTTGTTAGAACATGTAGAATGAAATTATATTAGTGTCTACTCAAACCAGGATTGAGATGATTTAAATCGCTTGATTTAAATCAGTGATTTAAATCACGATTAAAATCAAGTGATTTTTTTTTTCAAAAAAATCTACTATTTCAAAAAAAAAAATTTACTGCAACCAAATCGACAAACCAAGTGCCAAGGGACTTCCCCCAGCATAAATAATGGCGCGCTACACAGTTTTCGCATTGCACGTGTTAGTGTGATAAATAGTATTACTCGTTTGTATGCCACTGCTACTACTAAAGCCTCGATTACACTGAGCGAGTTTACTAGCAGATAGTGAATTCGTCGGCTAATAGCTTGTAAACTCGCTCAATGTAATCGAGGCTTACTAGCAGATAGTGAACTCGCCGGCCAATGTAATCTTTAATAGCTAACTAGCAGATTTTACAATGAACGAGTTTACTAGCAGATAGTGAATTCGCCGGCTAGTAGCTTGTAAACTCGTTCAATGTCATCGAGGCTTTAGCAGTAGCAGTGGCATACAAACGAGTCATCAAACTAACATCATTCTTCGATACAGCGGTTTCACCCTTTGGGAAACCAATACTTGGCGATATTAACATGTGTAACGTTAACTTCGTGAATTTGGTGGGTCATATTCAAAACCTATTCCGTAATTTGGTTTATTATTCTTAAACCTTAGGTTGCCTCTTTGTAAACCTGATGGTTGCATGTTTGGAAATTTTATTTCTTCAATTTTTATATGAAATGTGTATTTTTTTACTGTACTTTTATTATTTTTTTCTCATGCTCAAAATTATTTCTCATGTTAAAGTTACACTACCTATATTAATGAAAAAGCCCTAAATAAATAAATCTCTCTTTTGACATGATAATAAGATACCAGGCCTTGTCTGTGCGTTACCTTATCAAAGAGTAAGTAACAAGAGGAGAATTAATAACACACTAGTAAACCTCGTCAAGGTAACAAGTAACAATATGTCGAGGCTTGTCGTAATGAAGCCCCCTTGTCGTTAAGGGCTCGAGATACTTGGAAACAGATTAGACTCATTAGACCCACAAATAGACGAATTACAGACATGTCGTCTTCCAGACAAGGTTATAATAAATTGTGATTTGGATTGTACCTACTTGAAACGATCACTTAATTAATAGTGAGTAATATTAATGGTACCCGTGTAAAAAATAATAAAATTAAAATAAAGTCACGTTTATGCAGGGTGTCAAGGAACGTGCTTGACTTACTTTATTTAACCAGTTATTCCTGACATTATTAGTTTCTGATATAATTCCTGATATTATTCCGTACATAGTAAAAAATGTTATTGATATTTAGGTCTCCGGCGGCATTTTTTTTTTTTTTTTACATTAACTCCACACAGGAGGCCCTGAGGAAAATAATAAACTCCCTCAGGGCCTATGTCATCTGGGATGCTGTGTAGAGGGTCTTTTTGAGGAGAGGAAGGAATGAACATTGGTCTTGAAGAGACCCATGTTATAGAAGGAGGAAACACAGAGGCCGGCAAATCATTCCACAGTCAAGCTGTTGAACACAAGAACGAGTCGAAGAAACGACCCGTTCTCATGTGACAAATGCCAACCGTGTACAAATGTTTTGCACGCGTTTCGCGTGTTTCCCGACTATGCACCGGTGCCGAAGGGATCAATGATGCTAGTTCCTCGGAGCATCTTCCATTGTAATACCGGTAGACCAAGGATAGCATTCCCACCCGACGCCTGTGCTTTAAAGATTGCAATCCGTCTGATAAGATGGGAGAATCTATCAAACGGACCGCCCGTTTCTGCACAGAGTCGAGGGTATTTTTCAGGTATTTTGGAGCTCCAGACCAGAGGTGGCTACCAAATTCAACCGTGGGGCGCACTTGTGATTTGTACAGGGTTAGCAGTTGTATCTATACTATTAAAGAATCTGCGGGCCCTGTACAGTACGCCCAGCATTATTAATGTATTATCATTATTTTTAAAGTAAAAACAATTTTTTAAAAATTGGTATTGGATAGTTAGGGGCGGGGTAAAAGTTAGGCGATTACTCTGCTGTTTGACCCGTGGCGATATGTGGAAGAGTTTTTTTTAGTTTGATTTTGAAGAAAAAAAAATCAGGGAAAAAAAAATAAAAGTCACCGGCGATCAAAATTTCATTTACATTGTTTACTCCAAATAATGTCAACATTGGAGCTCGATTTACGCCGGACACCAGTCATCTTCAGGGGAAAGTACAACTAGTACCAAAGATCATTGAAAGAAAAGTGCTCACTGAGGACTCCCCTCACCCTTAAATGACTCACTACGTCATCTTTTCGATGTCATTTTTATAGTACACCAGTATCAAAGATAATTGATACCTTACAATAAAAACAATGTTCATGAAATGTTGTAATCATTTGAATTTAATACTCCTTACTAAAAATTCCGCAAATCCCACGGCAACCCGTGAGATTTTAAAAATTTATCCCGCAATACCGCGGGATTTCAAAAAGGTGGGGGATTTGCAAACCTAAATACTAAATATAATTCAAATTATCCAAAAATTACAATGAGGCTACAGAAAACCAAATTTAAACTAATAACCGTTTTGAAAAAGATTGTGAAATGGTTTTTTTTGTAAATTCAACACGCAGCGTAGACTCGCAACAATAACATTTGGCTGTCATCAGTTCTTTTGTTTTGCTCTTTCAAAAAATATTCTTAAACCAATCTTTTTATTGTGTTTTGGCTGTAAAAAGTTTAGTGTGTTGGAATCTTCTCCCCCTGATCTTCCAAGAGTCACTTCTTGCTGCTCATTTTCAGATATTTATATAATTTTTTTACTTCTGTCTCTTTTTGTATAAGCTGTAATTTTTTGAACAATGGAGGAGGATTTCCCTCCTGTACCCCTTACAAAGCCCCCAGATCCCCCTCCTGACCCTCCAGATGGAGACATTTCAGATAAAATAGACTTTTCAGAACATTCAAACATTTTAGACAATGAATCTGTCATCCTAACCTCAATTAAAAAAAAGAAAATTTAGTCCCCTTTCCCCAAAAAAACATGATTCGCCTTTGTCTTCTCAGTCCCCTCCAGCTCTTCCTCAACCTCCTCCAACAATCTTTTACTCTACTCATTCCCGTGGCCCCTACATTGTATATGCGCAAAAAACTGAACAAGGTAAAACCATCCATCCTCTTGAATTTGGTAAATTTCTTTCAAATAACAAGAACCTTTCGATTAAACCTGGAGGTGTTAAAGCCGAGGGTCGCTTCCGAATCTCTGTTGAATTCCTGTCAGGTTCAGCCGCCAACAACTTTATCAAAAATATATTTATTTCATCTAATTCTAAATTCAAGGCGTACATCCCAACTTTCAATGTCACTCGAATGGGCCTGGTCAGGGGTATCTCGACCGATCTGTCCATTCCAGAAATCCTATCCTCACTTTCAACCCCCCAACATATCGGCAATCCCATAAAAGCCAGGAGGCTAAATTATAAGGACACCTCTGAGGGCATCGTTTCCTGGAAGCCCTCCCAATCTGTCGTCATCACATTCGAAGGACAATCTCTTCCCTCCCATATTTATTTATTTTTCAACTCCTTACCAGTTGAAATGTACACTTATCCCACCACTCAATGTTTCAACTGCTGCCGTTTTGGTCATACCAAAGCTGCATGCAGATCCCCTCCCAGATGTTTCAAATGTGGAGAAAACCACTCGGCTGACCAATGTTCTTCTCTCTCTTCACCTAAATGTTTTAACTGCTTAGGCGCTCATTCCGCCATTAACTCTTCTTGCCCCGAACAATCTCGCCAAAAAAATATAAAAATTTCTATGGCCTCTGAGAACTTGTCTTTTCTGCAGGCTTCTAAATTATTCCCGCCTGTCAAAAAATCATTTTCCGAGGTTTTAGCCAGTAACTCTTCATCCAACCCTCTCGCCACCTCCTCAACATCTTCCCGTTCAACAAAATTCACATACAAAAACCCTATCTCTAAACAGGCTCGTGGATACGATCAGCAACAACACAACTCACTTCTCTTAAATCCCAATGGTTCTCCTCTTTCACACGCCACAAATGGGTACGCAAACAATTATAATTCATCTTCAACAAACTATCAAAAGCTTTCTGAACAACTCTCCCAAGATAATTCTTCATTTATTCAAACTCTTATTATGCTTCTAATTGACCTAATTTCTTCTCAAACTAATCTACCGTCCAACGCTGCTTCTATTATTTCCACATTAAGATCATTTATTCAAAATGGCTCTTCAAGATGTCAGAATTCTTCAGTGGAATAGCCGCAGTGCTATTTCTAACAAATCAAACCTTCTTAACCTATTAACTTCAAACCTTGTTTCTGTGGCTGCTGTCTCGGAGACATGGTTTACTCCATCCACCCACTTTAATGTGGGAGGGTACTCCTGTCTCCGCGATGATCGCCCGGAAGGTACGGGCGGTGGTGCTGCCCTTTTTATTAAAAAATCCCTTCCGTTTTTCCCAATAAATAATATCAAACCCCCCAATGCTGACTTTCAAATGGTTGCAGCTAAAATAAAGGACACTTCCTTTGTTTCTATCTATCTTCCCCCAACATCGCACTTCAATAAACAAGCGTGGTTGCAAATTGTCCGTCAACTAAGCCCTCCTTTCTATTTATTGGGTGATTTTAATGCCCATTCCCCCGTCTGGGGTTCTGCTTTCTGTGATCGAGACGGTCGAAGTGTGATGGATTTCCTAGATGAATCCAACCTTTTTCTTTTGAATGACGGATCTCCTACTAGAATCTCTCGCCCCAACACAAACCCCAGTGCAGTGGATCTCTCCATATGCTCTATTAATCTGGCACCTCTCTCCTCGTGGGTGGTGTCCCCCGACCCCTGCTCCAGTGATCATTTCCCGATCACCATCACTTATCAAACTTCTTTCCATTCAGACAAGGCCCATATTTCGACAAAGATTAAAACAAAACACACCAAATGGGACGAATTTAACTCACATATGGATAAGTTTATACAAAATTTATCCTATACCGATACATTATCTGTCAAAGATGACTACGATAACTTCAAATCAATGCTCGTAACTGCAATCAATAAATCAAATCCTCCCCCTAAAACCAAATCTCTCAAAAAACTCCCTCCATCTCCCTGGTGGGATGAGGAATGTTCCAAAGTAGTGAGAATTCGGAAAGCTAAATCTCTTTCCTATCGTCACAATATGACTATGGAGAACTATCTCATATACAAAAATGCCGAAGCCAATGCCAAAAGGGTATTGAGGTCAAAAAAAAAATCCGGGTGGTACAACTTCTGCAGTTCAGTATCTCCGAACACTCCAATTTCGGAAGTTTGGTCTATGATTCGAAGATTTCGATCCTCCTTCAGTCCAACATCTCCTCGAGCTTCTCATTCTAAATGGATAGACGAGTTCTTGGACAAAATTGCCCCCCCTTCTGTACCTAACTTAGATGAAATAACTCCAATCCACAACACTCCTATGTCTGATCATTGGCTTGACTCTCCATTCACTTTAATTGAATTAAAAAATTGTTTATCAACAGTCAAGGACTCATCTCCAGGCAGAGATGGTATACCTTATAGCATTATCAAAAATAGTAATGATAATGTTCTAAATCACTTTTTAAGCATCTTAAATAAAATCTTCCAGACTGGCATAATACCTGATGACTGGAGTTCTCAAATAATCATCCCAATTCTAAAATTAAACAAATCACCCAATTCTGGATCCAACTATAGGCCAATTGCTCTTTCATCCACCCTTAGTAAAATTTATGAAAAATTAATTAAAAACCGGTTAGAATTTTTTGTCGAGAGTAATCATCTTCTCTCTCCATCCCAATTTGGATTTAGGAAAAAGAAATCTACACAAGATAACCTCGCCATCATCAGCACTGATATTAATTTATCCATTTCTAACAAAGAAGTATGTCTTGCAGTCTTTATAGACATAGAAGGCGCCTTTGACAATGTTTCCATCCCAATTCTTAAAAAAAAACTTTTAGGCCTTGGCTTACCCCTCATGTTTGTCCAATCTATTATTAATCTTTTTCTCGATAGGAAAATTTTCATTGAGCTACCAGATGTTACTCCTCAGAGTAGGTCAATTTGGAAGGGTTTACCCCAAGGCGATGTATTATCCCCCTTACTGTATAATATATACACACACGATATGCATGTCACCATTCCCCCTCAAGTAAAAGTTGTTGAGTTCGCAGATGACATAGCTTTCTTCTTATCATCCAAAATCATTCCTTCCGCCGTCAAATATCTTAATGAAGCCATGGATGCCCTTTGCACATGGCTTACTTTAAATGGTCTTGAACTTTCAGTACAAAAGAGTCGGTGTGTTACCTTCTCAAATCGTCATAATAACCCCCCTGTTCAAATTTTATTTAAAAACTCTCCAATCCCCAATGCTTCCGAAGTAAAATTTTTGGGAGTAACATTTGATAGGAAACTTAAATGGTCTTCCCACATTAATAATATAGTTACTAAATGTGAAAAAAATTTAAATATTATCAGATCATTGACTGGCGTTTGGTGGGGTGCTCATCCTATCTGCATTAAGTTGCTCTACAATGCACTTATTCGAAGTCATCTCGACTATGCCTGCCCACTTTTTAGTACTGCATCCAAAAATGCACTCAGTAAATTAGACAAAATTCAATCTAAGTCATTGCGAATAATAACTGGCGCGATGCAATCGTAGCCCATCAATTCCCTTCAAGTAGAATGTTCTGATCCTCCTCTTTATTTAAGGCGTCAATTATTTGCTGACAAATTTGTTCTTAAATGTTTAAATTCTAAAAGTCATCAGATTATTCCCAGAGTCTCGTTGTTCAACGACTCAACACATTCATCTACAATCAGAGCTCGAACTAAACCTCTCCCTGCCATCTGTAAAAATTTTCGCTCTCTCTCAGAGCTTCAAATTATCAAAAATGATCTTCTTCCTTTGTACAAATTAAAATATAGTCACGTCACCCTATCCCCAACGATTTTAGAAGGGATCGGCATCCTTAAAAGTCATTCCAATCTCCCAGCCCGTACTGTCAATAATATGTTCAATGACATTATTTCTTCTAAATGGCCCAACTCTTCTCTTTTATTTACTGATGGCTCCAAATCTCCGGACTCTCCTAACTGTGGTATTGGTATTAACGTTTACCACAATAATTCTAATGAAAGAATATTTTATTCAATTTCAAACCAATTTTCAATATTTTCTGCCGAGTGCATTGCGATTATTGAATCTCTCAAATATATAATAAAAAATAATTTTGAACATTCTCTTGTTCTCTCTGACTCTCTCAGTTCCCTCCAAAAACTTAAAACAAGTCCTCTTCTTCATCCTGATGATCACTTTGTATGTCTTATTCGAGTATTGATAACCTCCATTCAAAGCTCTGGAAAAACTGTCTCTCTGATTTGGATTCCTGGACATGTTGGCATAGTGGGTAACGATATTGCTGATTCCTTGGCAAAACAAGGAGCGTCTAACCCTACCGTTACCCTCGTAAACCATATTCCCCTGTCTGATATTTTTTCCATCATCAAAGATAGATCCCGCAATGATTGGACAGAGTATTGGAACATTGCTAGTCAATCCAAGGGTGCCCGCTACGCCTCAATACAAAGAACTATCCCATCAAAACCGTGGTTTCAAAAATTCCCTCATTTTTCCAAAAAAGAAATCTCCTTACTTATTCGTATGAGAATCGGACATTGTTCCGTTCCTTCTCACCTTTATAAAATTCATGTGCTTGACTCCCCAGATTGTACGTTCTGTGGTCTAGATGTGGGAACTTTAGATCACATATTTTTTGATTGTCCCTCTCTAAATAAATATCCTCTCTTCTATCAAGCGTTATCAAAAATTGCCTCTCCTCCATTCAACATCTCATCTCTTCTAAGTCTGAACTCTACTCCAATCTTCCATAAAATTCTGAAATTTGCACATTTAAATAAAATTAATATATAAATTCACCTTTCCTTTCTCTGTAATTATAAATGATGGCCTAGAACACCCTTGAAGGGTGAAAGCCAGAAATAATTGAAAAAAAAAAAAAAAAAAAAAACACGCAGCGTATATTTGTTCAGGTCTTTAATCGCCGCTTAGTCTAAGCTGACGACGAGAATTTTTGACACAGAATACAAAATGTATTAAAACCTTTCTTCTGGAGGGATTTTGCGCCAAATGGCCCCAAACTTTCAAAGGCAAAGACCAACAAGTCAAACTGAAACTTTACACCCCTGAAGAACTTTCAGAAAGATCGTTGAAAAAAGCCCCGAGGAAAATGTTTTAGTAAATTATAATCGACTGTGTCCAAACTAAAATGTAAAAACAAATCCGTTCTACGAATAACCTGATAGTAATTGAATTCTTCTTTCTATCACCATAAAAAATCAGAGTGTGCGATTCACACGCGGTAGAAGTGAAACCTTTAGAAAACTAAAGTAGGCAAGAGTGGGGACACAACGAAGTGAAGGATGATTTTTGTCGTCGAATTCCAGTGCACCATTTCTTATACATTTGATCATAATAATAATAATAATAATTGGATAATTTGTATAGCGCCGTTTTTGTGAAAAATCACCTCAAGGGCGCTTTACAATTTATTATGAATCCTAGGCTCTATCTAATTTTATTATTTTCAAATAGAAACAGAATCATACTTACCTGCAGGACACTTCCGACAAAACACACTTCATTAGAAAGTTTGTGCTTATGCTATGGGGAAGATACGACTTTGCGCGTGGAGGACATTATATTCAAAACACTGGACATTGCATGAGTTTTACAATTATATTTATATTTAACAGAAGATTAATGCCAAAGTTGAGTTAATATTTATTTTTTAAGTCTGGAGAATTTTAAGAATTTGCTTTTACACACTTAGTTATTTACAATGTGGCGAGCCGTGAAGGCAAAGGTGAAAGTTTTTTTTTTTTTTTTAACTTATGGATACGACTGCTTGAAAAGATGAGTTTTAAGTTTAGCTCTAAATTGCGCTGAATCTGTGATCATTCTTAACTCGATCTTGATCATCTTATTAGTAAATGTGTTTTCTCCTTCAGAGTCGCTAGATGTCGCTTTTTCTTTGCCTGTTCATTTTGGAGTAGTTTGAAGATTGGATATTGATTTAAAAAAATATTTATTTTTTTATTTCGTAGGATTCAACCCTTGGTCCGCTGCATATCCGGCCGCAAAAATTCGTTGGGCGCTTTATACCACTAGACTACAGGAGACCTGCGTGGGACCGTGGATTTATCGTATTATATTGGAACCGAGTTACCCGTGAAATAATTAAATATTTTATTGCTATCTCATTTTAAAATTGCTAAATTCTATAGATGTATGTGTTTGCCTCTTTTTAGTGTCGCTCACTTCCGTTTCATCGAGTTTCAAATCACAACCGTGCTAAAGAAGTTTTCACTTAAAACTGGTTTTTTGGGAAAGGATGGAAAAAAATTGTTTAAACCCCTGAAAAGAAGATTAGAACTTGACATCTGGGTGAGACTGCGAACCCGGCGGCGCTTAAACCCCTCCACAAGATTAGATATTGAACAGACTGTCAAAAAAACTAAATAGCACTGAATGGCCATTTGATAACAATGTTACAGTTCCTTGGTAGCCAGTATATACTGAATTACTTAACAGATGCTTAACATACTTATTTTGCACGGCATCTCGCAAATTAAAATAATTACATTTCACAGTATATTTTCGTGCATAATTAAAAAAAAAAATTCCCCATCGGTTGAAGAAAACTTAAAAAAAAACTGGTGAATCATGTAAAAGTCACATTTCACTCATTAAAAAAATAAATTGAAGGTATTTCTTTCGTTCTAGACCGACACTAGGCCTCATTTATATGTGAACATTTAATCTACCCGCCTTCCACCGCGGTGATACAGTTTTCCTCGGTGTACTGTAGGGGTGCCACATATATTTTAGCATTTCATAAAGGTGGGCTTATTGCTGTTCCAACCTACATAGATTTACAACGGGAATAAACTTATGCCACGTTTTTCTATGCATAATGAGAATGCTAAATAAAAAAAACCCGAGAAGTGTGAAAGCAAATTGGATAGATCCTCGTCGGTTCAAAGATACTACTATAATTTTGAAAATTATATTACTAGGACAAAAGGAAAATATTAAATTTTGTAACGTATTAAAATTACGTATAATTTTGCAAATTAATACCTTGGAAAAGTATTAAGAGGGCATTACCAGAGAAAACCAGAAATATGTCATTTTCAAATCAGATTTTAGACGTATTGACTCTTTTCCACAAAAAATATTAATGGATTTCGAAAGATTGTTCTTTTATCTAGCATTCGCATGTAATAAATTTTTAGAAATTTTTTTAATTTTTAGTATAATAAGGTTATTCCATGGGTCGTTGGCAGATTTGTTAAATTTTCAAAAAAGATTTTGTATTATACCACACCCGTTTCAAATAATATAATCATGCAGTAAAATAAATCAATACATTATCTAGCAAACGCGTGTTTTAGAATTTTAGTTTCAATAAAATCATTAAAAAATATGTACGTACATGTGTTTCTTGACGAAAATTGGTCCATTTGTGTATTTATTTGCGCACTTACAAACTAATATATTTCAGCCCGGGCTTTACACAGAGTTTTCGAAATCAAATGTATTTCCATAACCTATTTCATATAACACCTATTTCATATAACCTTCCCCTTGTTTTGTAGATCACATGTGCAAAATTTCATCAACCTCGGCATGAAACTGTAGATTTGCATACAAATCAAATCCACACCGCCCGCTTGCCAGCTCGCTCGTCCACTACATACAGACATACTCCTTTATATATTATATATTTCAACCAATTTAAACAGAACCGTGACAAATTCTTTATCTAAATCTTCCTCATGAATCACTTTATCTATTGGTGAAAACCGCATGAAAATCCGTTAAGTAGTTTTTGAGTTTATCGCTAACAGACAGATAGAAAGACTTGGAGGAGGACTTTGATTTGTAACATGTAGAGATGCTATAAAATAACGCCAGGAGACATAACGGTCAGGTACATTAAAATGACATTTTGAAATAACCTACTAATGACCCAGAAAACATCAACATTTAGTTTAATTCACTACAAGTTCTGCATTATTATTGAGTTGGTAGTGTTTATGAGTTATCTGAGTATTGTACCAGGTATAGGGTAAACTTTAACATATTCAAATACAGATTTTTCGGAGATGTCTAAGAATCAACGGGACGATCGCTATATCAATATGAATTTTATGGCGAAAACCGAAACCGGTTTGCATTTTCGTGTACCTAAATAAAGACGCAGTATTTCATGGCGGTTAATAATGCACATTGATAATCATTTACAAAATACATGGTGCATTCGCCATGTTACGATATCCGCAATCCAAATGGAAAATGACATAGCTAAAAGCCCCACCTTTAGCGGAAACCACAAACGAATGCAAATTAGTAATGTCTGACCGGCGCGGCGCGCACTGTTTGCCGTGGGTACAACTGGAACTGGACCTAGCCACTAGTCCTCTAGCCGCGGGTACACATGGACCTAGCCACTAGTCCTCTAGCCGCGGGTACACGTGGACCTAGCCACTATTCCTGTACCGCTCTCTCTAGCAAATATATAGTTTTCCAAACTCATTTGGCTCACCGCTCCCGTGCATATTTTATTCAGTCCCCCGTCCCCTGTTTATAGAGCTTTTTATTTCTACACACTCATTGCACTTGCACTACAAGTGGTGTTCTTCTCATACATTATTTGCGCTGTGTAGCTAAATTTGAACATCCAAAAAATTATTAGCCTGAAACAGTGCTTATTTAATTTTTCCAACTGCAAACGACCGGGTAATTTGGAGGGTAGGAGATAAGCCGACGTAGCTCAGTGGACAGAGCAGTTGACCGGAAATCAGAAGGACGCGGGTTAGAGTCCCGTCGGCGGCATGTTTTATTCTCGGGAGATTTTTTCAATGTAGATGAGTGTTTCAGGCTAATAATTATTACTAATTATTACTTTGCTACCCTTTGTACTATGCATAAAAATCTCGTCTTAAACATTAGTTTATCAACTAAAAATAATCCAAAAAATGTGCCAGATCACAAGCGAATAAAAACATAAAATATTTTTTTTAAGTATCTACTCTTTTAACTTCGTTTAAATTCTGACAATCTGACAAAGCACAGTTATCTTAACCCTAGAACCACATGGGGCACACATATAAAAAACAAACGAGTGCAGTTCCAACGCGGTAGAAGTTAAACCTTCACTCACACACAATCTCAACCAATGCGGCCAATGCGCGCAGCTTGACAGAGCGCGACGCTTCGTAGGTACTATACGTAGGTAATATTTAATTATGTCTAATTCTCTCGCATGCTAAATCCTATAGATGTATGTGTTTGTCTCTTTTTAATGTCACTCGTTTCCGTAGGTAGGTGGGACACGCCTGTACCCCGGAATACGGTCAACGTAAGTTTTTGTAACTGCAAACTGTTACTAAACTGTTCGTAACCAAGATATGGTTCATACTCGTAGTTATGATTCTTTATATCTCATCTCATAATCGGTAACCGGATAACTCAACACAGTGACAAAACAACACACTTTTGAAAATTGATTTAATGTCATGAAAGGTGACGAAAAAAACTAGGGGGCAAAAAATCCCTCCGGAACCCAAAAATAATTCACGATAAAAAAACTAGGAGGTCAAATACGTTACATTGGTTTAGGTAAGGTCTATAGGCTAGTCTTTTTAACCACTTTAAATGATTTTATATCACATACTTAGATATTTATTTATTTAATTGCAAAAACAGTATAAAAACCAGTACATTGCAAAAGTGGTAAAGAAAATTACGGATACACTTTTTAGCATAATAACTACATCTAGGTACATACAATTAAAGCACAAGTGATATTGACACCTTTAAAGTCGTTGTAGGACACGTGGAAAATATCCACATTTTCTGCGAGGCAGTTAATTAACCTAGTGAGTCTTTCCAAATTTTATTTATTTTATTTTATTTATTAACAGAAACAAACAGTACATTAGATAATTTGGTTAAAAAAAATTACAATTAATAAGTATATTACCTGGGTACCTATTATGTGTTTCATTGTAGTGTCTTATTTATGGTATGCGTATTAAGAGCGTTTAACCAGCCAGCGGACGAAAATCCACATTTCGTCGAAATTTGTTCTTACGATCGTGCAGGGCGGTTACAATGAGAAAGATTAAATATTCTCCGTACCAGCTTTTTTAAATTATAACTCAATATCGAATTTATTTCAATCCAAATTAGCATTAATTTATACCTTCATCCAAAAATGCTGAAAGGCGTTATGATAATACTATTAAAATAATGTACTTTTTGTAATTATTTTTTGATTATAAGTATTTATCATTTTTCAATAATGTCTAAATTTAATAAGAATGTTAAAAAAATCTGAAATATATTAGTTTGTAAGTGCGCAAATAAATACACAAATGGACCAATTTTCGTCAAGAAACACATGAACATACATATTTTTTAATGATTTTATTGAAACTAAAATTAAAATTCTAAAACATGCGTTTGCTAGATAATGTATTGATTTATTTTACTGCATGATTGTATTATTTGAAATGGGTGTGGTATAATACAAAATCTTTTTTGAAAATTTAACAAATCTGCCAACGACCTATGGAATAACCTCATTATACTAAAAATTAAATTATACTAATAACCTCATTATACTAAAAATTCTCAATATTTATTACATGCGAATGCTAGATAAAAGAACAATCTTTCGAAGTCAATTTATAATTTTTTGTGGAAAAGAGTCAATACGTCTAAAATCTGATTTGAAAATGACATATTTCTGGTTTTCTCTGGTAATGCCCTCTTAAGTAATTACCGGGCGATGTATGTAGTAGGAAGGTGTGAGTATGTGTGTACGTATTTATGTATGTATGCGCATTGAACAAATCATAATATTGACATGATGATCTTTTTAAATTTGGGCAGTGAATCTAAAAAATAAATACTAAATGAAAGGTATGTTCATTTACCAATGTATTGAGTTATCATGAAACCTTTTTTAGTGTTTTTTATTTTTCTACCGCACTCCAGTGCCTCGTGGATATCTTCACCGCGATATCGCTGAATTTGAGAATCATAGACCCTACGGATCGCAGTAGTTACCTACGGATAAACCATCGTCGCTGCCTTTCCTGTGCATCGAACGGCTATCCTTTAACATGCAAATACCGACTGAGATATTATGGAATGTGCAGTGTTCAGGGGGGAACAAGTGATTGCTGCACCCGGGGCGCCTCGTTAGGGCAGGCGTCAAAGTTGCCCGGAGAGTACGGGCAGGCGCGTTACGGGACGGCTCAGGACTTGTCACTAATTGGTTATAATAATATGTTATATCAGTGGTATTTAACGGGGTGACCGGACAACTCAGATTCATGCAACTTCAACACTTCCTTTGAAAAGTCATTAAAAGTGATGAAAAAATTGATTAAATAGGTTATGTCACGAAGGGGTTTTTAAAAAAAAAAATTCTTAACTTTTAATGACTTTAAGGGGTGTTGAAATGCCACTTTATTGAGTTTCCATGGCACCATTTAACATATACTGCAGATTTGATGAATATATTAATCAGGTTTTGCAGAGAAGCATCTATTGAAGGGGTTTGTCATAACTAAGAAAAATAATTTCCCTTAGGGCATATGTCATCTTTGGGGAAGGTCTTTTTGGGGAGAGAAAAGAGTGAAGAGACTCATTTTGCGGGAAAGCCGTCAAATCGTTCCACAGCATAGAACAGCAAGTTCTCGTGTGACAAACGTCAACAACTGTTGGGCGCTCGTTTGGCTTGTTTCCCGACTGTGAACCGGTGTCGAAGGGATCAATGCCACAAGTTCTTCGGAGCATCGTCCATTGAAATACCGGTTTAACAATGTTGTGTTGTTATTGTGAAATAGAGATGTAAAAAATATTGAAACTATGAAAAAAAGTAATTTAGAATGATTTTATTGAACACGTTTTTGGTATAATTTAATGAAACCGTTCGACTGTTTATATCCAAAACACGGTTTTATTTCTTCTAAGAGATTATTAACAGCTGTCATGCGATATAAAAAAAGCAAACCTAATAAAAATGAACAAATAATGAATATTTAGGGAAATATTGTAGGAAGACGTCACACTTCATGCCTTAGCTAAATGACTGGTATGAGAGCAGGGGGGTGAAGATTGCTCTGATGATAGTCAAATTCCGAAAGGAAAGGACACCAGAAGTAAGAAAAAAAGTTAAATGACAAAAATTATTTGATGGTTCAAAAAAAACGCTAATAAATTACTAAATTCATTCGCATCAAATAATGTAATTAGATAGGGAGGGGCGAGTCCATTAAACAAATTCCAAAATTAATGAAAAGGTTATATACATATATACAATGAAATATATAATGAACTGTGTTAGGCATTATAATATGTTTTTGTTTGTTCGAAGAAAAATGATTAATATATTTGTATTGCAACAATGGTGATTCGGCGGTCTCTTTGGATTTTCAGAGACACTAAAATGTATTGTTCAAAAAACTGCTAAATTATCATGATCGGCTACACTGGATCAGAGATGTCGCCCGCTTGTCTGTTTGGAGAAAAGTGCAGTGTAAAAATGTATTTATTTAAAAATATTATTGTAACATGTGAAAATAACTGTCATCATTTGTGGTCTGAATATTTGCAGTTCATTGTGAATTCTAATTTAGTTGCGTACGGTTGACAACTGACTTGTGCTTATTTCAAAATTACAAAAAAATTTACTGATCTGAATTTTAAGTGGATGAAATTATTGGGAGGCCTCCCACATTGCAGAGAACAACATAAAAGGTTAGTGAATCTGTTTTTCCCTTTGAGATTTGTCAGATCGCCATTCTTTGTGATGTTTTGTACGCGCAAGGTAAAATCATAATCTTACTTTTGAGTATTAGGCTCAGAGAGTTCTGAGGTTACTTACACATCCCAGGATTGCATATTATAATACAAACTGGTTTGTAAAATGCGTTTTTTATTGATGTTGCACAAAGTAACGAACCCCGATCCTGCCGCTAGACAGACGGTAAATATAACGTTTAGGTAGAGCGTGGCCCACCGAGCGCCGCCCAAGCGAGGAAAACTTCCCCTAAAAGCTATTATAGGTACCTTCATTTTCATAGCCGAATCGTCTGCTCTATTGTCTGCCGGTTCATAACGCTCGCTGTTTGGGAGATGTGGGAATAGGCGCATACAATGGGGACTTCGCCATCACGGCACAAAGCTCAACGTGGAAAGCCTTGATGAATACCGCTAAATTCGTTACAATATCATTTTAGCGGTGGTTTATTATGGTTTATTTGACAACAGCAACAGTGATAGGCTCAGAATTAATAACACAATATATTTAGTTGGCGATATTTCTTGCCTTTAGTGCAATTATTTGCTCGCCCTTTGGCAGGTTTTTTTTTTTTTTTTTACAGTAAATACCGCACAAGAATCTCAACTGCTCCCGTCTGGAGCCAGTGAGACTATGGCATCCTCAATTGGGGTATGTTGTGAGGCTGAAGGTAGTGGGGAGGGGAAGGAGGTAGGGAAGAGGAAGGTTGGGAAGTACCTGGCTATTCAGATCTGGTCACTAAACACGACTAAAGCCATTTTCAAGCAACGTTTCAATTCTGAACGGTGGTCTTACACCAGGGCGATACTGATAGTATCTTCCACTCTGGAACATGCCGCAAATACACTATATATTATTTTAAATGAATTAATTGTGAAATAACACAAATTAATCAAATAAAATTTATTTGCGCATGCCGGGTTCGAACCCGCGACCTCCGGATTGTGAGTCAAGTGTCTTACCCACTGGACTACGGAGGTCGTCAAATCGGTTATACAGACTCCACCGGAAATTTGTCATTTTTAAATCGATTTCTAAACGTATCGACACTTTTCTACAAAAAAACATAAATAGATTTCGAAATATTGTTATCTTATCTAGTAAAGCTACTTTTGAATTAAAAAAGGTATTTTTTAAAATATTTATAATAATGTTATAACGTTGGTCGTAGCGCTGATTTGTAAAATTTTCAAAGACACATATTTCAAAACTTATAATCATGCAGACTTGTAAATCAATAAATTAGTTATGTAAGGAATCTACTTTTCAGAATTTTTATATTTTTTCAAATAAAATCATTAAAAAATCTGAGCATGCGTTGCCCGGCAAAAACACCAAAACTTAGACATTCTTTTTTAATTTTTGCAGTATATTTAAAAAAAACGAACCTCTCTTGAAAAAAATTACATTTTTTATGAAATACATAGGGATGACGATTCCCGAGATAAAACCTTTTAAAAAACAGCAAATTATTTTTTTTTATCGAAGCTCACGAATGTTAAATATCTCCTTAACTATGAGATGTATATTAATAATCATATGTACGTAATTTTTATGTCTGTTTTTGCTTTACATTAGAATAACATAGGTATCAAAATCATGATCATCATCAAATCAAACCGTATTAATAGCCTAGCGACTGTACGGTTGGAATTTAAGAATCCGGCTAACAAAACAACTCTGACGCCGCGCCTTACGCAAAACCTTTTCGTCCTAGGAGTTTGTATAAATGTACTTTTATAATAGAACCGAAATGTGTTAACACCTAGCGTGAGGAGCATCGCCTGGTAGGCGTAAGTACTATTGGATTTGTAATTTCGTGAATCTCTCCGGTATGGAGAGATTCACGATAATATGATTATTATTGTAACTGGCAGTTGTGAATAATAATACCACGCATCTATGTATATATTATATACGACGTCGCATGTCGCGATTACTTTATCCTGGTCACTAGTTGTCACTGGATCCTAGTGGATCCGAGGAATCCTCTATTTTTGGAACTAGTTCCTGTCGGATTGATTCACCAATACTCAAACTGGGCGAAGCGGAACCAAAAGCCGCCCGCAGGGCCTAGCAACAAAAACCAGCGAGGCGGATTTTTAACTGCTAGTTTAAATATAATACTCCAAAGTTATCTTTAATGGATAACAATTATCTGTAAATGGATTCGTAGAATTCCAGAATTTTCTACATCAGTATGTCGTTAACGTAAATAATAAAAAAGAGAAGTGAATAAAACTCCGAGAGAGACAAAGTGTTGCCAGGATAAAAATAAATGGCAAAACTGTTTAATAATTCAGCAACCTTTGTGGAGTTTTATCAGCAAGGAGAGGGGAGACCTCGCAGTGTTGCCTCATTATCGAGTGGCGCAACTCAGGTGTGAAGTGAACCGGGCTGCAGTTGGCAGCTTGTATTCCCACGCAGTTAGGTAAATTTCCGAAAACTCTCGTGAATTCCATTGAAAGTCATCTCTTTGACTCGCAGAGCGGAGTTAGAAATAAACTGCAGATGGGAAGTATTTACAGCTGTTGTATGGAGATTCCGGATTTCCGGAAATGTATGAAATATGCAAGTATGTGTATGTAAAGCATAGGTTCTCAACCTTATCTTGCCCATCGCTCATTTTGAGAATATTTTTTGAAGTATAACTTCCTTAGCCCCGTTAGAGTGATTTGAAATTCGGATGAAACGGAAATGACACACTGCGGCACCTGCGAAGCATCAAACTGCGCTTAAGGCTCCTATTGGTTGAGATATAACAAAACACATAGTAAAAATTATATTATCCAAAACTGCATAATATTAAAAACAACAAACACAATCAAATATTTAGGAGTTATTATCGATAAAAATTTAAAATGGAAGGAACAAATTTGTCAAGTTGTAAAAAAAATTAGAAAATTGATTTATATATTTTTAAGAATCAGAAATTTTTTATCTGTAAAAAACATATATCTAATATATTACGCTTTGGTTCAATCAACTTTACAATATGCTATCATTAGCTGGGGATCCGCATACAAAACTAATCTCTCCCCAATTGAAGTTGTGCAGAGGCTAATAATTAAAATCATATTAAAAAAACCTTCTGACTACCCAACGGATCAATTATTTAAGGAATTCCAAGTACCTTCTTTCAAAGATCTGTACAATAGAAATGCTTTGATTCAAATTATAAAAGAAAAAGAAAAGTATCAATTTATAACTGAAAACCGTACTAGACACAAATATATTTTTTCATGCCCAAAATTAAACACTTCCTTCGCACAAAATTATTATACTTATCAAGGAAGACTTATTTTCAACCGATTACCGGATGAAATTAGAAAAATTAATGATAAAATCCCATTAATAAACACTGTTAAAAAATATTTCAAAGATAATCTCAAAAAAAAAAAAAAAGTTTCCGACTAATCTAATCTCAAGAATAACTTATAACTCAGTTTCCAAGTGATACTCCGTTCTTCAAATAAGTTAAATTTTGTTTTGTTTTCAACAACTAATTACAATAATTCTAGATACATTATCCTAATAGTAAAATTGTTTATTAGTAGAAAAAAACCTATAATTACATATCACCTTTAAGACTTACAACTTATTTTTTTTTTACATTCACATTGTAATTTAAGAACTTATAATATAATATAGTATTTAAAAAATGTACACTACTCTTCCAGACACAAGCTAATGCTTCTATGGAAGAGTGGTATTAACATATTTGAACATGCACTTGTACGCAAATTATTACATCATCTAAATGTATATTATATTTTATATGCTAAAATAAAAAAAAAAATAAAAAAAAAATATATATATATATATTATTTTTAAAGAAAGACAATATTTGAAAATCTCCTACTACCACCACAGTAAGCCGAAAATGAGTCGTGATGGAGGACTTAGCCAGCCGAGGAATCGAACACGGAACGTCTGGGTGGGACCCAAACGCGATGCCCACTCAACCACTGACCGGTCGAAAACGGGAACGACGATAGGTCTGCGCTCATTGGCCGCTTTGTTTTTTTACGGGTCGTCGGAATATAATGCGTAAATTCGCGCATCGCCGAGCGCGTCCCGTAGCGCAGCGGTATAGTGCGTCGAAAATCTTAGCGGCCAAAGAAATACAGTGAACGGAGGTTCGAATCCTACGAAATAAATAAAAAATTAGACATTTTTGTTTTTGTAAATCAATTACCAATCTTCAAACCACTTTAACATAAACAGGCTAAATAAAGCGACATCTAGCGACTTTCTAGTTTCACTTCTATCGCGTGTGAATTACGCACTCTATTTTTTTTCCTATCATTTATTGCGAATCTGAAACAGCTATTGCCACGATTATATTTACCACAATTTGTTATGTGGAAGGGGGGGGGGGGGGGGGGGATAATTCGATTAAAAATATATTAAATTATTAATATTTTTGTTTAGCAAGTTAAAAAAGCAATTCTTTTGTATTTTAAGTACCAGGTTGCTACCTCATTCCTTCTTCAATATTCTTAATAATAATAATAAATACACGTAAGATGATAAATGTGAATTTTCTCACACGTGTGAATGATTACGGTACATAGATAACAAAAAATAACCAATATTAAAGTTTACTTTGCTTTATTAGTACGTGATTCTGGTGTTTTTGTTGTCGTTTTTATAGATCTTTTTTTACCTGCCAACGCCCTCACTGTGCCATCTCAACCCCCCTATTTTTTCTGGGTCTTCTACTGCCCCCCCCCCCCCTGAAAATCTTAAACTCCCACTTTGAGAACCCATGGTGTAAAGCGATGCACCGATGCATTTAATCAGGATGTAGTAAAATCTCATGGTACATATTAAAATTCATCAGAACTGACAGGTGGATGGATATTTGCATGGTTTGTATGAACGCTGACGTAATGGCACATTAAAAACCACCGTTTTCCTAGAAGTATGATGTACACAGATTTGAAAGATGATCGAAATAAATTAAATGAAATATTAACTGATGTCTCCAATCTATACAAGACCTTTCGATTTCTAGGCCCCAAACACGCAAAATAAAATTGTTTATCTTTTAAAAAAAATAAAAAATTTCAATACTGAAATTTGGGTTAATTAAATCCAGCAGAAGGAAAAATCGGCAAACGGTCATGCCCGTAACATAAATGGCAAAATAAAATAATAATAAAATAAAATCTATTTGATCAAAATTAAAAAAAAAAAAATTATATTTTTTTAAAATTTGAAATAATATAATTCGTCCATATTATAAATTCCTCTTAAAATAACTCGTGGCAAGAAATCAGTATCCTGTGTAAATCTGTGTGATAAGACATCAAACTTGAACCGTCTGACTCCAAACCATGCGTCCTACCCATTGGGCCATCATCCGTCTCCTCATATTACGTTAGTTTGACGGCCTCCGTTGTCGAGGGGTAAGCTCTCGTAATTAGTAATCCGGAGATCGCGGGTTCAAATCCCGGAATTAAAACGTTGCTTGAAATGGCTTTAGCCGTGTTTGGTGACCAGACCTGAATAGCTGGTACTTCCGCACCTTCCTCTTCCCCATCTACTTCCCCTCCTCACTACCTTCAGCCTCACAACGTACCCCAATTGGGGAATCCATAGTCTCACTGAATCAAGATGGTTCGGAGCAATTGGGACTCTTGTCTGCTCTTCATAATATATATATTTTTTTAAATGTGCTTCTCTAGATTGGAATCTCAAATTTGGGTCTTAATTTAACATAACGCATTCATTTACTAAATTTGCTGTATACATATTTTTTAAAATTAATTATTTATTTTAATTTTTACGTTTTAAGTTTATAGAAGATACAAGTTTAAAATAAATATAAAATAGAAGTTGATTATTTTCGAAGTTCTCCTCACCAAGAGATCCTGTTCTGAGGGGGACTAGGTTTTGGATAAATTTTCAACGACTTCCACGATAGGTACAACTTCACGGTTTGGTTGGGTAAGGTTTTTTTAGAAACTTCCATGACGATATTTTTAATTTAGTAGTAAGTTATATTTTCTATTTTAATGTCCTTAATGCAGTTATTTTTTGTTTTAATTTGTTTGATACCGTTAGGCAGTTTGTCATATAACTTTATTGCTAAAAAATCAGAGCTTCTTTGTCCAAAGTAGAATTAAACTTAGGTATATTTAAATATCAATTTTAGAAGATTGATGCCATAATGCATTAAATAACTATCATAATTAAGAAATTTAATTTGCATCTTTTTTGAAAATGATGCATTTTCTATATTGATAAGAAATATTATGAATGTCATCAAAATAATCTGAGTTAATCATCATTAAATAATAAAGATACTACAAAATTAAATAACGATATTTTAATAGTGCCCAGAAGTCCAAATCAACAAAAGATTGGTTCAGTAGAAACTGAATGACAATACTAATGTGTGATTCTAACAGAATATCATCTCAACAATGAGGAATTCCCGTAATCAAAATCTCGTGACAAATTGAGCATTTTAACTTTCATCTCGAATTAGGTTCAAGAAAATTATTTTGACCGCGATGTTCATCCAATATTAAATTTTAAAATTACTTTATAAAAATGACCATGGGAAAATTTTTATAATTTATACCCACGAAGGAAAACATTTTTAAAGTTGAATTAAATGATACTTTTGAAAAATGATTAAACGCTTGTTTAACATTATTTTAATGTTACTTGTGCTGCCATTACAACTAATGCATTCGTCAATTCTAAAAATAGGTAAAAATGAAGAAAATAACACTAATAAACGAAAATACAAAACAACAAGACACAGAAAAATAAAAATAAATTTTCGCAACTGGAACTCGAATACAGAAACCCTAGTCTTGTACATTTTTATTTTTCTGTCTTGGTCCTTTCGTATCTTCGTTTAGAGTTTAGATTATTAGGATTAACTTCTTCTTCAATGATATTTCACACTGATGGTAATAACCTTCAAAAGTTATAAGACGAGAGCTGTTCTAATAAAAAAATGTTATCAAGTTTAATTTGTTGAACTTCATTTTATTTATTTTTTTATTTTCTTTTATGTAGGTACCTATTCAATTGGGTATATTGTTATTCAATGTGTAAAAAATCTCTTTATATGTATAAAAGAAAAAGGTTCTGCTGCGTAATTATTATTACGCGTGACAGCTATTTCGCCTTCTGAAGGCATTATGATTAGGAGCAGATGAAATTCAAATTTAAAGCGCATCCTCGGACCGGTTCTAGAAAATGGATTTTGGCGCAGACGCTATAACAATGAGCTCTATACTTTGTTTAAGGAGCTAAACGTCGCAAAATTTATAAAATTGGGAAGACTTCGGTGGCTGGGTCATGTGAAGAGAATGACCGAGCATCTAGCACCAAAGTCCCTGCTGAACTCAAGACCAATAGGGCGAAGGAGCCTGAGAAGGCCAAGACTAAGATGGAGCGACAACGTCCTCAAAGACATATCTATCTTGGAGCTTCCAAACTGGAGAGAGCTGGCACAAAACCGAGATGAGTGGAGGAAGACTCTTGAGGAGGCCAAGACCCACCAGGGGTTGTAGAGCCAATAGTGATGATGATGATGAAATTCAAATAAATGATGTTTGTAATTTAAATTTAAAAAAAAAATGTAATCAATTTGGGAGGCGGTTATGGGTACCGCCGCCCTAGGAACTATTTAATGGATAACCAACACCACTGCCACAGGTCACTCCAAGTGGTTTGATAAATTTGGTGAATTAGCGGGGTATCCGGCTTCATGGGGTCGGGTTTGTCTAGGTCTTGGCGGCAAATGCGTTTGACCACCTTCTGCGTGGCAGGTCGGATCGGGAGACACTGTTCAAGAGAGACCTAACCTAAACCTCTCCAGCCGGACTCTCTCGACCCACCTCCTTGCACCGCAGTGGGAGGGATGGATTCACACGTCCCTCACTCCTGGTCACAGAGACCTCCAGATTCCCAACCACCAATACCTTTTTCCTTTGCAGAACTTCCTCTCTTTCCTTTCTCTTAAAGTATCGACCAAAGATGACATAGGCTTTGAGTATTTTTTTCAACTGAGGACGTCATGTGTGGAGCTAATGTAAAAAAGTGATTTTTATAAAGCTATGTTCTTTCTTCTTTTTTGCACAAAGTTTTCAATTGAATATTTGATATAAATTGACACTATTTTATAAATTTAATTAGATTAATTTGTCTCTTAAATTACGTCGAGCGGAATTTTCCGGTAGTTTCCCGCTTCCCATGCGTCGCGTGAGTAAAATATAACGTACTTGCAAATTCAACAATTAGTGGTGAACTTTCATGTCATTAGACTAGGCGGAAGTGACTTCTGAACTAAGAAGCACGATTGAAGCCGTGAACGGAAGAAGCTGAGGTAATTACTGCGGATCTGCAACTGACTAACTAATTCTCAGGTGGAAGTGGAACCCGTTAAACCATAGGTTCTCAATCTCAACGTAGGCGTTTGAGACTTTCAGGGGGGCAGTAGAAGACCCAGAAAAAAATAGAGGGCGTTGAGATGACACAGTGATGGCGTGGGCAGGTAAAAAATTGTGGTCTAAAAAAGACAAAAAAACTAGTGTCCGACCGAAACAGGTTTTTCTACTGAAACCGAATCTTCGGTAACCGTCTTAGTTTCGGCCGAAACCGAAACCGAAACTTTTTTATACATGTTAAAAATCTATTGTTAACTGATATTATTATTTTTTTACACTTATACAGACAGTTAACACGTGTTAAATAAAATTATAAACAATAATTGAAGTTTGTGAAAAAATAATATTTTTTTATATTACTGCTATAAAGCAATAAAAACATGTTAACTACTTCTTAGTATAAAAATTGGTCAATAATCAACACTTACATTGCAAAGGAAGGACCTCATTAATTGAACAATTTAATTTTAATTGCTTTTATAATCACAACATTCTATTACACGTGCTAAATAAAATAATAAATAAAAACACTAATTTAAGTATGTAAATAACACATAAACTCACAACACAATCACGTCGGACCAGCTGGCGAACTCAGCTGATGATGGCGGGTGACACACGAGCCACGAACTCACCCGAAGTTAGCCGAACGACGCGCGATAATACACGAACGCAGAGTTTCGGTGCGGCCGAAGGTTCGGCAGATTTTCTGCCGAAACCGAAACTGATGGCGAAACTAGATTTTTTGCCGAAACTTGCCGAAACCGAAACCGGACCTTCGGCCGGTCACTAAAAAAAAACACGCTAATCACGTACTAATAAAGCAAAGTAAAGTTTAATATCGATAAATTTTTGAATTCATTTTTATCACGTGTGCGAAAATTAGTTCGGGAAGTGGATGGAAATTGAACTGAATGATTCCATATTACATTCAGATCTACATTAAATTGGATGGTATGAATTTTTGGTATTTTTTATTATATAACAGTATCTATCAACTTAGGGGTCGTCCATTAATCACGTGAGGCTCGAAAGAGGGGGGGTTCGGAAAAAATCACGAAATATCACCAGGGGGGTATCACGTGTATTTATTTTTCGTGATAATATTCTGAAAATTTCAAAATACTTTGTACTAAAAAAATACACGTGATTTGGGGGGGGGGGGGTAGTCTAAAACCTCACCACATATCACCACGGGAGGGGAGGGGGGTTAAAAAGTTGCAAAAAATCATCACGTGATTAATGGACAACTCGGGTGAAATGCAGATCCCGCCAATGTCAGGAAATTAAATAAAAAGGCACTTTCTAGATGAGAAAAGTGTGGAAAAGCTGAATAAAACAAAAATTAAGGCACGCTCGGCAAAATTGAGGGAGATACAACCGTTCAAAGTATTTAAAATTTCACTTCGCGAGATGATATTGACAGTCCGCCCGCCATTTTTTAATTGCTTATGTTGGATCCCAGACCTAATACAGAATTAATAGTACGCCAGAATCACAAACCATGTTACTCAAACCTAGCGTAGCCGCTAAACCACTTGAAAACTGGGATGTTTTTCTTGCCTTGACGTGAGTAGGCGTTATAAAGGGGCACTTTTTTTGTATCACAAACCATGTTTAGCGTATTAGGTTATGACAAAACGGCGGGCGGACTGTCAATATCATCTCGCGAAGTGAAATTTTAAATACTTTGAACGGTTGTATCTCCCTCAATTTCGCCGAGCGCGCCTTAATTTTTGTTTTATTCAGCTTTTCCACACTTTTCTCATCTACAAAGTGCCTTTTTATTTAATTTCCAGACATTGGCGGGATCTGCATTCCTCCCGACGACCCCTTACGTCTTTTATTATTATGACAATATATCATGAATACAAGAAGGAGGGAGGTAGCAACTAGCAACCCAGTATGTACTTAAAATACAAAAGATTTTTTAAACTTGCTAAACAAAAAGGTTTAACAAAGATTTAATAAATTTTTATTCAAATTATTAACGTACCAAGGGGAGGTGGGCAAAATAAGGTTGAGAACCTCTGTGTTAAACGAAGTTTCGATGCACTCTTTCGGCTAATATGAATTTAATTGAAATGCTTTCACGGAATCGACAGAATTCCGACTTGTTCTGTTCTTCCGCAATCTGAGCATCAAAGGCGATTATTCAATTAACTCAATACTTACCAATTACCAGTCAAGATTTTGCGTATTTCTGACAGTTTCCGCTGCATTCAAACGGATTTTTGATTTACCTGAAACAAAAAAAAATAGAATTAGTTTAAATGCGTAGATAATTATTTAAGTCAAAATTAAATATAGCAAATAGAGCGGTTTCAATAAGCTGTTTTGGGCTGCAGCCTGCAGGATGAGCCAATCATCAGCCAATCTCTAATATGAGAGGACATCAGAAAAAGAAGAACGAGAAGAATATTTTGCTACAATTTTTTAAAAACGTAACTCACATTTGAAGCCATTGATTCCATGACAGTTGATCCCCGACAATTGCCCCCCCCCGGAATACTTATGTACAATGTGCAGCGGTTTAGGGAAAATACGATATATCTACTTAAACAAAATATAACTAAGTGTCCCGAAGGGGTGTGCAGAGAGTGTAAACATATTTTTATTCAATTGCATCGATAATAAAACGAATGTGGGCGGTTCCCCAGTGTCCTCGTCGCTGGTTACAGGGGTAAGTAAATTATGAAACATTTGTAAAAGTGTCTTAACTAAACACGGCAACAAAATATTGCTATGCGAATTGGGGCGAATGTTTTTGGGGCAAGCATTTGGCCTTAGCAAATATGTTATTAACGTGGCAAGCAATTCGCGCTCCCATGTAAAAAGGTCTATTCATTCAAAGCAGATTTTGCTTTTAAGAACTAAATTGTGATATTATAATGCGAGATGCCTATATACTGTCAGATTGATTTTTCAACGAATCACAGTATCTTTCCTCTCTTCGCCTCTCATAGTTTGGTTTTACCCCTCACCTGTATCTTCTGGTCTATTCATTCTGATGTCTATGAGTGTTACCCTAAAATAATATTGTAGTATTTCACAGGGAGATACAATTATACCGTGAAATCATTAACGGAGCGGCGATCCCATACCCGCCTCCCAAATTAATAAATAATAATAATATTTGGCTAATTTATATAGCGCCTTTTTCGTGAAAAATCACCTCAAGGGCGCTGAATAGAATCAACATTTGAATATAACGTCTAAAACAGAATTTTCAAATAACATTTTCTATTGATTTCAAATAGTATTTCCTAATATGTTATAGAATAGAGAAAACTACATAATATGTATCTAATGGGAACAGAAATAAGACTCTTGCATGCATTCGTCATAGGTACGAACTATATCGGGTAACAAATTGCTTACTGAACAACTTTGTTATTATTTTATCTTTATCTTTGTATTTCCCTGCGCAGTTTCGTTCATTCTTTGTTTAAATCTAAATAAATCTCCACTGCTTGAGTTGAGCACACACAAAACAAAGGCTGCATATCTCTGAGAATCATAAATTTGAGATAAAATTGGGACGCAGTAGCGGTCATAGCGAGACGAAAATAGAAATGCATCAGTCAGGCTGTGACTAGGTTAACTAATTATTCAGGGGACTGTGCATTTGTGCAATGTATGCACCGAGGACAAAATAAATACCACGTACTAAGCACGTGAGGTCAGGACTGTATTAAGACATTTGTATACAGGCAGAATCGAAGGAGGAAGGCACCTGCTCAGGACCTTGTCCGAAAGGCGCGCATGATGGATCGGCCATGTAATAAGACAAGAAGGCCTCTTGCATGCCATAATAGAGGGTATAACCGAGGGGACAAACGCTAGGGGACGCCCACGCCGAGAGTACCTGGAGGACCTGCTGGTGGACGTGCGCTGCTCATCATATGCAGACTTCAAAAGAGCCACACAAGACAGGGAAGAGTGGAAGAAACGTATAGATGAAATTGCTGCAAACCAATCCCACGATTGAAACCAGAGAGAGAGATACAGGCTTCGAGCAGTTAAAAAAATTACTTATAGCATCTATTTTATTTATAAATTATCATATTTCCTCATTGGAGATATTTGAAAAGGCTCTACTTCGAATTGCCAAGGCTTATTAATTTGCATTGATATTTGAATTAATATATGTTTGAACTCGCTTTTCGTAATTTTTTTTCTTAATTGCAAGTTGAATAATGTTGAATAAACAACACGGCGTTCTGTTTTTCGATAGTTAAAGACGTACTACAAAGCTCAATATCTCGTGGTGGATATTACAATACCAGCTGATAATATTTGCGATAAACCATAAAATCCGGATATAAAAAAAGCAGTGAAAATTTCAAGAAAGCCTCCGTGGAAGAGGGGTAAGGCTTTCGACTCGCAATCCAGAGGTAGCGGGTTCAAACCCCCTTACACAATAAATTTTATTTTATTCATTTGTGTTATATCACAATTTATTCATTTAAAATAATATGTAGTATTTTTGCGGCACGTCCCAGAATGGAAGACACTCTCAGCATCGCTCTGGTGTAAAACCAGCATTCAGAAATGAAACGTTGCTTGAAATGACTTTAGCCGTGTTTGGTACCCCTCCCCCCCTCCCACTTTCCTCTACCTCATCTCCTTCCTCTCCCAACCACCTTCAGCCTCACAATATACCCCGATTGGGGATGCACGAGTCTCACTGGTTCCAGATGGTTGGGACAAGTTGAGACTCTTGTGCGGTACCTATTCATATAAAAACCAAATAAATATTTTTTTTTTGCTTTTTGGTATTAAGTTTCTCTAATATTTGATTAATTTTTCTATCCTAGAGCTGGGTCCACACATGTTCTTTTGTCCGTTCCGTTCCTCCGTTCTGTACCTCCGTTCCGTATCAAAAACTCTGGACGCAAGTAAAAATAGCCCGTACCTCCGTAACGTCGCTGCGATCTTCGGCATCGTCGCGTGTTCATTCCATTCCAGAGAGAACGACCTGCGCATGCCGCGATCGCGTCCAGACTGGCGCATACCCGTGGGCCGTATCGTATCGCCTTTGAACGGGCCGAATAAACCGACTCCCGATGGATCGAGGCGTACCTCTACCCGTATCGTCCCGCCGTAACACCGTACCGTTCCGAACGGGCGTCCAAACTAGCGTTCTTGATCGCGACGCTGATACGGAACGGAGGAACGGAACGGACAAAAGAACATGTGTGGACCCGGCTTAATGAGATTCATGGTTTTATCTGAACAGTAATGTGCCTCCATTTCCTCGATGGCCACAGCACAAGCTTATTTTGCTTATTACTTCACCCGGCCCTGATTCTAGTGCTATTCAAACAGCGCATTGTGTAAAACAAAAAGTCATTAACCTAACAATAAAATTTACCTGTATGCAGAAATGAGAGTTATACCAAACACGTAAACGAGCGTCTAAATGTTTCACCGTGTAAATATTTGTAACACCATTGTTTTCCAATTATAATTTCCTGGTAATAAGTAATACCTAAAGCCAGCAGAATGGCTTACGAGGCTGATAACGCCAAGTGTTCAGAACAGGCACGATTAGAAACAGTAAACTCTCAGGTAAATCTAAATGTTTATGTACAGATAGAAAATAATTGTCTTGCCTGTATATTGCTTGCTGTACGGGCCGAAAATAATTACTAGGAATATTGTGAACGGAAAACAAAGACAGTGCAAATACTGCGCTGTAAAATGGAGTTCTAGATTCCGCTGGATTCTGTAAGTGTGTATTACCTGCAGCTTGTAGGAGTAGGTTGGATTTGTTTATTTTCCGGTCTGATGAATAAACCAATGTATAACTTCTTAGGAAAATGCAAATTCAACTGAGAAAATAACGTTTATTTTAAATAATGAACATAAGATAAACTGCATGATTCGTAATGAAACAAAAAAAAAGTTTCTCAAAAAGAAGGAGAGATATGTAAATGCAGATCTTAGAGGGAGCACGCTAATATTAAAAACTTTTATTCATTTGAGCAAAAATCTCGTGAGAAATGTCTTAAATAGCACTTAAAGAAACACTGTGATTTTTTTAATATATATATATATATAACAGAAATAACGTGATAAAAATTAAAACACGAAAAAAATCAGAAAACTGCAAAATTGTAAAACCTGGTAAAATTTAAAAACTGGTAATTAACTAATTTGTGTTTAATTACTTTTATTGTTTGTTTTAATTGTACTTAAGTGATGCAATGTTTGTTATACCATTTAAGAGCGTTTAACCAGCCAGCGGACGAAAATCCACATTTCGTCGAAAGTTGTTCTTACAATCGTGCAGGGCGTTTACAATGAGAAAGATTAATTATTGTCCATACCAGCTTTTTTAAATTTTAACTCAATATCGAATTTATTTCAATTCAAATTAGCTTTAATTTATACCTTCATCCAAAAATGCTGAAAGGCGTGATGATAAAACTATTAAAATAATGTACTTTTTGTAGTTATTTTTTGATTATAAGTATTTATCATTTTTCAATAACGTCTAAATTTAATAAGAATGTTAAAAAAATCTGATATTAGTTTGTAAGTGCGCAAAAAATACACATATGGACCAATTTTTGTCAAGAAACACATGTACGTACATATTTTTTGATGATTTTATTGAAACTAAAATTAAAATTCTAAAACATGCGTTTGCTAGATAATGTATTGATTTATTTTACTGCATAATTATATTATTTGAAATGGGTGTGGTATAATACAAAATCTTATTTGAAAATTTAACAAATCTGCAAACGACCTATGGAATAACCTTAATATACTAAAAATTAAAAAAATTCTCAAAATTTATTACATGCGAATGCTAGATAAAAGAACAATCTTTCGAAATCCATTTATAATTTTTTGTGGAAAAGAGTCAATTCGTCTAAAATCTGATTTGAAAATGACATATTTCTGGTGTTCTCTGGTAATGCCCTCTTAATACTACGTTGCAAAAAATTAAATATACACGTTGTAGATTCAGTGGTGACGGTATATTAGTATTTTTTTTAATTAATACAAATTATTTTTTACCTGTTATACTTAGGTACGGAGGTAGAGAAAAATAATAACAGCCTTTCCTCACAAAGACACGAGGCTTTTGTGTTTGGTAAGGGAATTCAAGCTTAATTAATAAAACCATTCAAAGAAGTGATAAAATATTGTAATTAATAATTAGATTCTGTGTATAAAAAATAATACATATTTTAATAAATTTGATTAAACGCGATTTATAATCGGATACCTAACTCGTCTTAACTGTTTGGTAGCCTGTTAGAGAAAGAGGACGAATGAGACAGGACTGCCACATAATAGGTTCAACTATTGTTGTCTCAATATCCACCTGCTAAAGTCAAAGAAGTGACTTTCTATTATCCCAACATACATAATAAAAATACAAAAGTCATCCTACTTTGTGAGCGCATAAACCATCAATGAGAGAAAAAATACAGCATAAAAATTGATAATAGCATAGAAACTAAAACCAGAGATCGAGTCGACCAGAGTTTTCTCATTAATGGCCGGAGGAAAACTATTTTCCGCCGCCAGCATAAAAATTCAAGCTTATATACTAATAAATACATGGATAATGAATTCGTAATCCGCAGAGTTCTCAACAAAAAGTTGGGATCATAATTCACGTTGATAATCATAGCTTTTACCTGGATTCCCCCTTTCGCCGAGCGGGAGATTAAAGCGGTTCAAGCGGGAACTAATCCACATTCCCGGGGGCTTTTTAATATTTTCTACCCGAAAATCTATTCCGGTATTCCTGGGAAAATGCGGAATGAAAAATGCATCCGGGCGTCTTGAGAGGCTGCACACAGCGCCGCAATATCTCATGTTGTCAAACTAATTTAAAGGCAATACCGCCGAGAATAGGGACTTAGTCTGGGGGAATAAACATTCGCGGAAAACGTTCCATTCTACCTTATATCTCTTCTACGTGTACAGATAAACAACATTTTTTTGATTTACATACGGGAATAGCATGTTTTCGTTGCGTTGCATTGTCAAGTATTGTTTTCGTTAGTTATGGAAGACGTATAGTGAATAAACATGTTGAAAGTTTCATCAGGATTTCTGCAAAATAAGTTTACTGTTACAAAATAAGTCGATCAGAAATTAAGTTTTAAATTTAGCAAACAATTGATTTTTAGATTATAACTAGCTGGGTTACCCGGCTTCGCTCAGGACAACATTCGAGAGTGTTCTGGAATGTTCCACAATGATGTTCCCGATTTCCTATTCCCGAACATTCCACGACATACTCCACCACTCCTTCCAGAACTTTCTAGAATTCTATGAAATCTTCTAGAACTTTCCGAAAGACTGTTCTAGAAATTTCAAGAGGGCGAAACTTCCAGCCATTATATCTTCAAAACCCCCCCCTTAGGTAAAAACGGGAACCGTCATCCTGGAAGGCGGATAGAGATCTACCACACCACATAACTCACTTGATGAGTTTTTGCGAGCCGCACGTTTTTTTGGACTTTCTTTTATAATATACTAGCAGACCCGGCCACACGTTGCTGTGGCTAACGAAACACAACGCCATTACCCAATCTTTATAAAATCCACACTACCCGCTTGCCAGCTGCCCGCTACCCGCTGCTTGAATTGAATATTTGAATTTCTCGGCTTTTCTCTACTATAATAAGTATGTTTTATACATATAAACTAATTAACTCGCCACTAATTATACAATGCTTGCAATGCAACACTGGATATTTGAAAAGGGAAAATCAAATACCTACTTATTCTAAGACATCTATTTTCCAATTTCTTCCGTAGAACGAATTTTAAAAGTGACTATACTACGGCCCAAAATGATGATGATGATGATATATTGATTAAATTGTTTTAAACAATAATAAAAAATAGGAGATAAACCAGTTATAACAGTTTGTTCTTCTATTGAAAGTTACAAAGTTCCACAGCTCAAGTTAGAAAAGATTTAGCCATCGAAAAATAGGTGAGTTAACCAAGACATTGTAGTCCGAAAGTGCTGTACAAATTTCATAACGCCATAGCTGACCATTCGAATATTTTTACTTGTTCGTACAATAGGAGAACAGTAATTAATGCAGGGGCCATCTAGGTATAACAATATCGTGGATAAATATTATATAATTATTATTAATTTGGGAGGCGGTTATGTGTACCGCCGCCGCGGGAACCATTTATTGGATAACCCAACACTTCTGCCATAGGTTGCCTCAAGTAACGCTTCGCTACGTTTGGTAACTTAGCAGGGGCGCCAGGGTTCATGGGGTGAGATTTGTCTAGGTCTAGGTGGCGAATGCGTTTGTCCACCTGGTGGACGGGGGTGGCGGGCCGGACCAGAAGAGACAAGTTGAGGGACACCTAACCTAGACCTCTCCAGCCAGACTCTCTCGATTCATCGCCTTGCACCACAGTGGATTCATAATATGTCTGTCACTCCTGGATTTCTACCCACTATACCTTTTTCTTTCCCAGAACTTTCTCTCCTTCCTTTCCTCAAAAGACCCCGCTACAGAGTATTCTCAAAGATGGCATGGGACCTGGAGGGAATTATTTTCGGTAAAGTGAGGTCATAATCAAAGCGACCAATGAGCGCAGACCTGTCGTAGGTAATTTCCGTTTCTATATCTCAACCAATAGGAGCCTTTAAAAGTGACATCGTAATCAAAGCGGTCTATGAGCGCAGTTAATGCGTCGCAGGTGCATTACCTAATCATCATTTCCGTTTCATCCTAAATCCGAATCACAGCTATAGAAGTTTCACTTCAAAAAAGTTACAATAAAAGCGACATTTTAAATATTTATGAGAAACATAATGTATTCATAGATCCTTGCAATATTCCAGAATCTTGATTTTCTTTCTTCGGTTTTTATTATTTCTTCTCATTTCTTTCTCGCAAGTTGCCAATGAGATTTTATGCCATTATAAGGCAAGTTGCAGTGCTCTGAATTCTGAATCATACATAGGAAGTATATTATACTCTTCCGAGATAGAAGATAAGGCGACCGAACAAAAGTAATTGAAAGAAAAAGGCTAAGAATACATTCCGAGAAATTTAAATTTAGAACGGCATGCAAAAGATCCGCGCAGAATTTGAACGTGGAACCACTGCACGGTAATACAAAGAGGATTTTCACAGAGCTACTCGGAAAATCAATGTTCGTACAAGTACCTTAAAATAAGAATGCACAGAGGCGGAATACTCTCATGGATTGGGAAAGAAAAGTACTTTAATATCTGCAATTTTAAATAATTTTGCGAGTTTGTATTGTCGAGTGCACGCCGCTTTTGTTATCGTATTCTCATCTGCATCGCGGTAGGTACCTAAAAAATTCAAAATAATAGGTAATTAATAGTAGGTACCAACCTTCTCAATCTTGAGAGTTATGTGTTAGTGTTATTGGACTCCAGATACTAATATCTACAGCCTGTGTGTCGGACGAATATCTACAGCTTATATGTTGAACTAATATCTACGAACTTCTAAGCTAAGGTCGGACGAATATCTATGACGGTCCCAGTGTTGACTAATATCTACAGAGCGTAGGTTAAACTAATACCTACAGAGCGTAGGTTGGACTAATCAGCTAAATGTGTCCAATTTTTTTATTTATTATTTTTTAGCATATAAAATATAATGTACATTTAGATGATGTATTAATTTGCTTACATGTTCATATTCAAATATGTTAATACCACTCTTCCATGGAAGCGTTAGCTTGTGTCTGGAAGAGTAGTGTACATTTTTTAATGCTATATTTAAGTTCTTAAATTACAATGTGAATGTAAAAAACAATAAGTTGTAAGTTCGGTGATATGTGATTATAAGTATTTATCTACTATCAAAACAATTTTACTGTTTGGATAATGTGTCCAGAATTATTGTAATTAGTTGCTAAAAACAATACAAAATTTAACTTATTTGAAGAATGGAGTATCACTTGGAAACTGAGTTATAAGTAGATTAGATTAGTCGGAAACAGTTTTTTTTTTTTTTTGAGATTATCTTTAAAATATTTTTATACAGTGTTTATTAATTGGATTTTATCATTTATTTTTCTAATTTCATCCGGTAATCGGTTGAAAATAAGTCTTCCTTGATAAGTATAATAATTTTGTGCAAAGGAAGTGTTTAATTTTGTAATAGTCCGATATTAGGGATTTTTACATACATACTTACATAAATTAAGTTTTTTAAACTGCATACGCAATATTACGTTATTCCAATATGCTTTACATAATTGCAAATCCAACCTTTGCCAGTGCTGTAGATATTCGTCAACACTTTGGTTCTCATAGATATTAGTCAGCAGTTTGAGCTGTAGATATTCGTCAACACTTTGGTTCTCATAGATATTAGTCAACAGTTTGAGCTGTAGATATTCGTCAACACTTTGGTTCTCATAGATATTATTTCGATTGTTTCAGTTTTTTGAATTCCTGTAGATATTAGTAGACGCCTCCGTGTTATTGCCGTATGAGAAATTATATACATTTTAGCAGTTAAAAACCCGTTCCGCAGGTTTTTGCTGCTAGGCCATTAATTCGACTTCGCCCATTTTAAGTGCAGATAACCATTTTATAAATCCGGTAAAAACTGGTTCCAAAAATAGCCAGTTCCTCGGATCCACTGTGATCCAGTGATAGCTATTCACCGGGACAAAATAACTGCCACAGGCCCGCCATACGTAATCTCTTCATATCCCGAAAGATACTTTAATTATATTAATCCGTAGTACTTATACCTAGTAACGTCCACATGCGAGTGTGCTGACTAAGTGGCGACATCTTGTTACGAATTCTTGAATACAAAACCGAATTACAACGGTAGTTGAGAGCGTCAACATGCACCCGAAACTGGGTTCTGAAATTCAACCACGCAGAAGCTGGGGTAATAATAACGTTCGATCGATACTGCCAAAATTTTTTTGTTAGCCGCGTTTCATTCATCAAACAAGTGGTCAAGATGGACGGGAAGGTGATCTGGTTTAAATTTTCAAAACGATTCAATTGATGATCCCGCCTCTTTATTTCCGCTCTTCGACAACACTATTTCACCATCCTCTTCATAGCTTATTTATAGGATAACATATATTTTCAATTTTTAATTTATTCATCAAGCAAGCAAGCAAATAAACATTGATTTTTACTTACATATATTTATATAAATTAGGTATTAATAATGAAAGGATTCATGCAAGAATTTTGCACTAACACGAGACCAATGCCGAATGCATTTTGCACTGGACGATATTAATCTATATTCCTTTGTAATCCCGCCCGATTGTTCGGCTTTTCCTGTCTAGAGTCTATACTAGTTCTACAGTGCTTAGTTCCTGCTCGCTACCTTTATCCCTTGCTGTGGGGTGTAGGGTCTCTAGCGGAAATAAAATTTACCGAGAAACGTTAAATGTATCTCCGAAACGTTCCCTCGAGGATGCCTTGTACAAATCCTGATGCGGCTTAGCGATGCCGCGGCGATATGCCTTTTGGTATGGGATGCTCGCGTTGTGCACACAATGTATCGGTAATCGATTAATAATAAAGAAAAATATAAGATTTTGTAAGTCTTCATGGTGAGGCGTTAAGCAAAATGTTGGCAGACAAAAATTAACCCACAAATGAAGAAAAGAAAAGATAAATAAATGAGAGCAAGGTTTGAATAAAAGTAGTATGTTTTTTTATTTTTTTTATTATATAATCAATAATATTATTATTAAATTAATAAAAACAGTTTATTTTTAAACAAGTTCTGCTGTGTAATTATTATTACGCGTGACAAATGAACTGTTTTTATTAAATTAATAATAATATTATTGATTATATAATAAAAAATAAATTAAATTAAAATGGAGTTCTACAAACTAAACTTGATAACAATAAATAAAGTAGTATGAATGTCGTCGGGTTTTTGCTTTCGTTATTAAAGTGCAAAAACATAAAAAAATTAACCAATGAAAAACAAAGTTTTTTTTACTGTAATACGTTTATTTTCATTTGTCTCATATCAACTCATTTTTGTTTGACTGAGGATTGGGGGACTGGAGTCATCATCCCTTAAGCCAAATCCCAATTGTACGGTAACGGCATTTTTAAATTTAATGTCACCAATTTTAGAAAAATGTGTGTGTTCACGCGTGTGGGTGCCTAAGTTCCACCAAAGAATAGATTAGATGGATTGATAGAATGCATTGTTTTAATTTTTTAAATATTACAAACGTTCATTTTTTTATATTATAAGAATAAACAATCAAATTTAGTACCTAAAATATGTACCTATTAAAATACCTATATTTCCGTACCGTAGGTGATTACTTCGATTAAATTTATTAATTTAAAGAGTTTATTCGGAAATTGAATTTTGATTCAACAATCGATGGTTTGCAAAATGTCATTCCCAAATTGTGACATTTTCGACAGTTTCGTAAGAGCGTTTGTAATGATTAAAAAATCTTTCGGATGTATTGTCATGTGGTGGAAAGAAGGCATTTTGAAAGTTTCGAACATTTCCTACGCTTAATATAGCAATACATTATCAACATACATATGTACATACATACCTACATACATACATTATACACTTCTAAATTTGTCCAACATTATCGATATAGGATTACGAAAAGTTTATCATTATACATTTACACTCATTATGCACTCCTAACTTTGTCCAACATTATCTACTTAACATTACAAAAAGTTTGTCACACACTTACATTCATTATATACTTATAACTTTGTCCAACATTATCGATATAACATTACAAAATGTTTATCAGTATACACTTCTAACTTTGTCCAACATTATCGATATAACATTACAAAAAATTTATCGATGTCTAGTGGTGTCTGAGTACACGTTATCTCAATAAAGTCGTCGTTTTGCCGTGGGGAGAAGGAAGTACCCGATGCGTGTTAACGAGTAAAGGATACGGAAGCCATTCGGGATCATTTTACATATTTGATATTCCCGTGTCTAGAATACCGTTTCTGTGAGGAATGCCGCCGCAATCGATAAATAAACCATTGGAATATTTAGAAACTCGTGTGAACCAGAATGTCAATTGGAATAAGTCGAAATTAAGCGCAAGGAAAGCGAAAATCGCCTTATTATATTACACGAAGAAAGAAATGATATATTCATTCTGAGAGGTAATAAGTACTAAACTTGACATTAAAATTTGTGTTTGTTTGGGGGCAGCTTCAGCATATTTTCTTGCTAGCTTAACTGAATTTTTGGGCTAATCTTGAGGGTGAACGAAGTGAAGGTTAAGAAGATAGTAAGTATGTAACTGAATACTGAGATTTTTTTATGTGAATACCGCTCACGTCTGGAGCCAGCTAGTCTAAGGCATTTCCAATTGGGGTATGTGGTGTGGATAAAGGTAGTAGGGAATGTGAAAATAAATGGGTAAGAGGAATGTGGGGAAGTACCTGGCTATTCAGATCTGGTCACCAAACATGGCTAAAACCATTTCATGCAACTTTTTAATTCCGAATGTATCTTCCACTCCGGAACGTGCCGAAAATATACTAACATTATTTTTAATGAATTATTTGTGAAAAAACACAAAATAATCAAACAAAATGTACTTGCGTACCACGGGATTCGAACCCGCGACCTTCGGATTGCTAGTAGAGAGCCTTACCCCTTGAACATGGAGGCCGTCGCGAGATCAGGATAACAAAACACGGCTAAAGACGTTTCTCGGTGACAATAAATTCTTAACCGCAAAATATAAAAATTGTCCATTTGGACAGTTCTTTGTCATAATATACAATTCCAATGTACAAAATTTTGGACTAATCTTGTCTAATCGGATAATTTCAAATTGCGAAATATCGTACAAATTCAATTCTTTGACAAGTCGGACAATTCCAATTTACGAAGTGTCGCCAAATTAGGCCATTTGGACAAATTTGGTGACAATCCTTATATAAAAATTGCGTACGGTTACCGCACGTGACCAAAAAAAAAACAATTGTTGAAATCTTTAATGTAAATGCATGAAAATGTAGATTACGCAGTCCCTCGTGTCTAAATGTTAGCCACTTTGAATCAAGCAGGGATCCTCTAAGCCGCAGCGGTGGAAAAAGCTTTTCGAGGTTCACGGAATTAGACTAATCCTATTATTTTAAGCATTTTTAATGCAAATCCCGCCTTTTTGCGAAATATCTCACGGCGGAGCTTCGGCTATTCTGCGGGAGAATGAGGATTGTACAAGTAGATGCTATCGTTTTATTTGTATGAGCTTCTGGCAATGAATTTTTAAAAGCCTCGAAAAGCATATTATTTCTTTTCAATTTGAGTAGCTCTCCGTCATCGTTTCGGAGAAGCACCTACCACTTCACCTTTATGAGAAGACATTTTATAATTTTAATTTTTATTCGGTTTAGTTTATTTAGTACTAGCGTGTACCCCGGCATGCGTTGCAATGCCATTCAAAGAAAGTATCTGGGTTTAATTCTGTTTATTAAAGTGCTTTATTATTAAAGGGATACACAATATATATTTTTTTTTTTTTTTTTTTTTTTTTTTTTAATGCCGGCAAGCCGGGCGTTTATTGTAACAATAATCATAAACAAACAAGTTAGTAGCCCGCCTCACTAGACTAAGTCTGTTCCGAGGCGGGTACATATATATATATATATATATAAATTAACTTATACACATATACATTTACATATATGTACATACATAAACACAGTTATGTTCATACACACATACACGCATATGCGCACATACATTCACACAGGCAATCGCATACGTGTACATAATCGAGCACATAGATACATATTAAAACATAAATACATATAATCAAATAAGAATTATTGGGAGTTGAAATACAGTTATCAAGGAATTTACAAATTAAAACCAAAAATTCATCAGATACACATAGTAATGCTAGCATCTAAATCTAGAACTATTAAATATCAACAAAATGAATACACATAGTAATACTAGCGTCTAAATCTAGAATTATAAGGTTTCAACAAAATAATATACATATGAGGTAATAATAATATAAGCATTCGTAAAACAAAAGCAGTATTAATAATTAAGATAAAATTTCTATAAGTAACCAACACATATATGTAAATAAAGAGTGAGGATTAGAGACTAAGATGAGATTACTAATAACTTGGTGATGCATGCCCTTTTTTTGTGTAGTAACCATGTATTGAAATGTTTGTATAACCAGTTTTGTATAATCATATATGTTAGCCATGTTATTAGTTTTTGGGGTACTATGCCGTGTTGCGCTACCTCCTTCTTTAGCCAGCATTTCGGACAGCGTTGCAGTGTCCATCATCAGGTCAAATGTGTTACACATTTGCCCTGATGATGTATAATTTCAGTATTTAAAATTTTTATCAGTTGCATCCCAAACATGGTAAATTTTACACTACAACGGTTACACAGACACGCCCATATAGTTTACAATAATAATAATAATATTTTGCTAACATATATAGCGCTATCATTGTGAAAAATCACTTCTAGGGTCCTGTACTAATAGCTACATATATAAAATAATATAACTGGTTTGCAACTAAGATCTATAATTATAACTAGTAAGTGTCTTACATATCTAACACTTATAGCTAACGACCTAAAGACTCATAAGTACTGGTTTAAAACGAGTAACTTAAGTCGCCGCTACCCGAATTTCTACCGATTTCTTACATATCCCACTTAAACATTTGAAGTTTTTAAGCTCTTAAAAAAATGTTATTTTTGAAGATAATATCTATACATTCCCCACGCCGAAACGCAAATTATACGAAATTCCCTCGATACAAAAAAAATCGCAAAGTGTGCTCCGAAAATTATTATTTTCAAATCTGTTCCAGTTATTTTACAAGTCATATGTATTAAAAAAATACAGTGTTTCATTAAATGCTGATTTAGACAGCCCCCAAGGGATTTTTGCTCTATTTTAAAAGAGTCGTGTTCCATTGATCATTTTCAAAATTTACGGTACAATTTTAACGTTTTAAATTTATTTATTTATTTATATATGCATATATATTGCAAAATGATACATGTCTGTCCAACTGGGAAAGATACCCGTTTCAGGACAGCCAAATTGTATATTTAGTTTATAATATTCTTAACAAAGGAATGGTTTCATTCAAGATATCACAGGAATTTGCTTCTGTCAAGACAACTTTTGAGAACATTAGAAATTGTATTCTGAACGAAGGGATGGTTTCTTTATGTTTTTGAAAGAATCGCAAAGATGTGATTTTTTTTCAGTCATTTTGGAGAACATTAATAATTGTATTCAGAGTGAGTGAGAGTGAAATATTAAAGCACTCTCTCCAACATTAGTAATTACATATATCTCCATCTTCTTTTTCTTGAGCGAGGTTAAGGCGCCTTAATGAAATTATAAACACATATTTACAACAACTTTTAAACACTCATGTTTTGGATTTTGTCGGTGATAATTGACAACTTGATACAAAAACAAGCAACAAACAAAACTCTGTACATACAGATAACATAGAAGCAAGTTACTGCTGCTTAAGTATTCAGAGTCTATAATTTATTATAATGAAGTAGAGAGCGCAGTCAAAGTTGTTCAGGATTTCAAGACGCAGAACCAATCTTCCACCTGATCTCTTGGAGGAATTATTATCCTACATGATGGTAATAATTGCAATACCGGTATTGCATAACCGGTATATCAGCAGGTTCTTCGAACCATCTATATATATATATACAGGGTGTCCCAAAAGAAAGTATAATATATTTTGTGGATCGATTTAAAAAAAAGTAAGGGTTCTATCAAAAAAATGTTTGTTAAATACTAAAATACACAAGTTGGGAATTTATTTCTTAAAAATAAAATTGTCCAAATGTAAACCCTCGCGTTCGCGGCATTAATTTAATCGAAGAGTAAAATTTGTCATGACGGCTCGGCAGGTAGGCTTCGTGATGGCCGCCATTTCGTGACGCATATTTTCTTTTAATTGCATCAGGGGAAGTCGGATTTTTGGCGTACACTTTAGATTTGAGGTAACCCCACAGGAAAAAGTCCATAGGGGTTATGCCAGGACCACGAGGAGGCCAATTTATGTCACCTCTTCTGGAGATCAATTTGCCAGGGAAAATTTCATGAACTCGTGGCAGAGACGTATTGGACGTATGTAATGTTGCTCCGTCTTGCTGGAACCATGTTCTTTGGTTATACCAGTAAGTTTGTAGGGGTGCAGCATTAGGTATTTGTGCAAAACGCTGTGTAACGATGATCTATGCACATTTAAAGCATTTGCGCACTTCCAAATCGAAAAGTTTGAGTCGTCACGAAAAGACTGATACACACTCTCTACGTTTTCTACCGTTCTCGATGACCTTGGTCGCCCAGATTTTGGTTTTGCCAGCGTTGTACCGATCTCTTCAAACTTTTTGACCCATTTTCGAATGAGAGGAATGCTTGACGCATCATTGAGTTGACGAAAACCTCAAATTTTGCAGAACTTCTACGCGCTACAGTAGCCGAATCACCATTTTTGTAAAACTCACGCACGCACAACGCGCGGTCGCTCCCGAGAAATGCTTCATACTACTAAATTCCCAAGAGCCAGACTACTGATTGACATATCCCCCGCGCCCCTCGGAAAAGTTGCGTTCACACAGAAAGCAAAACAAATATATACTTTCTTTTGGGACACCCTGTATATAAATTAATCCCTGTTTCCCTTGGTCACGCCAAAATTTCAGAACGACTTTACTTATTTCATTAATTTTTTTTAAAGTTTTCTTATACTTTGAAGGAGGTTCTTTTAACTTCGCACATATGACAGTTCACGCGTTTAATGAAAGTGAATTTAGCAGGCAGCTGTTTTTTTTTTGTGACAAAAGAATTGTCTATGGACTTTTTAAGTTATGGATATTTCAAATAGGTTCCTATTTAGGTACCAAATTAGATTGATTGTTCTTACAAAACACAAAAATGAATATTTTGTAATATATGCAAAATGAAAATTTGACAAAAAAATTGTAATAGGCGGCACGCGAGCTGTTTGAAAACTGAATGTACTGGAACTGAATACACTAATACATGGAACGCGGGAGGGGGGTTGGCGGGACGGAGGAGCGGGAGTGGGGAGAGGGTAGGCGGGAAAGGTAGAACGGGGACGCACGGGAAAGGACATGCAGGGAGCAACAATTTATTTCTTTGAATATGGCATTGCAACGCATGCCGGGAACAAGCTAGTTATAATTAACATGGTTCCATGCCAATTCAGAATCAAGTCAACTGAACACCTCTTTGAAAAGTCGTTAAAAGCAAAGAAAAAAATTAAAATAGCCCACATAACCCTAACCTAACGCAACCTATTTAACCAATTTTTTATTTTTATTATCAATCTTAATGACTTTTCTGAGGAGGTTCTGAGTTCATTTCATTCCGAATTGTCCGGTCACCAATGATCACCGGTAATGCGTTATATTGTATCTACCAATATGAAAATCTTTTTTATGTGATATGGAATCTCCAATCGGGGTACGCCGTGAGGCTGAAGGTAGTGGAGAGGGGAAGGAGATGTGAAAGAGAAAGGTGGCTACTCAGATCTGCTCACCAAACACGGCTAAAGCCATTTCAAACAAAGTTCAATTCTGAATGGTGGTCTTATAACAGGGCGATAATGAGAGTATCTTACACTCTGGAACGTGCCGCAGATTACGATTAGTAATTAAATATTATCACACTACTGCTACAAGGGACGGAACCAAAATATTTGACAAAACACAGGTTTATTACGGTAATGTCCTTCCATATGAAGCCGGCATAATATTATTACATTTGTCTCTATTAATAATATTATATTCCATACACGTGCAAAAGTTTCAAGAGTAATGTTTCATACAATATTTTGCTACCTACGCTTTTGCCATTTACTGGAAAAAAAGAAAAACATCTTCAATGCGAAAAATCGTAAATAACAAGGTAATTTTTGTCGTTGAGTGGTTCGGGGAAGCTACTAGTTCACAAACATGATCGAAGCCCTGAGTAACATTATTGAAAAGGGAAAAATATAGCGCCCACGCGCAAAATTGTTTGGATTTTTATAAAGCTACGACACTGTAATAAGTTATGACATGTTTTTGTGATTTGTGAATGGATGCTTTACAATATCTCACGGCGCATATGTACAATAATGCTTATCGTCAACTATTCCGCCTACCGAGATACTGCAGCGCTACGGAAATGTTCCGGAGGAACGAGAGCATACTTTCAGAGCGCTTCTCCGCCACCGCATGAGAAGTTTATGGCGCAGACTACGCCAATCGAAGAATACACTCATCACAGCCATGTTTGCCTGGATGGACTCCCTCTGATGTCCCTCTGAAGATGGGAGACAGTAAAATATCCTCCGTAAGGGGCATACATTAATTACGTGAGCTCAAAATGGGGGGAGGGGTCCAGTAAAATCTCATGAAATTTAGACTGAGGGGGGGGGGGGGGGGGGGGTCAATAAAAATCTCACGTCAACTTCAAAAGAATATTTAATATTATAGAGATAATAAAAAATAACATAAGAAGCGCATCTAACAGCATTTTTATTTATCGTGTACGCAAAACTTTATTAAATTTATGTATAAAAGTTAAAGTAAATCAAAGTTAATAATATAATAATTAAATTCTGTAAGTATTTTCTTGTATGAATTAAGTTTAATAGAACTTTCTCGAGTGCAGGCTGATTAGCAGTTTATGCGACCTTCTGACATGAAAATGCCCCCCCAAATGGGAATGGCACCCGGAATTTAAGGGCGTGCATAATACTTCACTGCAACAATGCATACATAAGGTGGAAGGAAAAGAGAAAGTTAAATATGAAAAAATCAGAGCTGGTTATTGAAGAAGATTAATTTCTGAATCGCTAGAATGTAGTCTGAATCGTAGCTGAAGGGTGGAGATTGTCCTGATGAAAGCCAACAGAAGGCAGCAAAAAAAAGAAGACGCAAAAAACAAATTCCTTTTCAATTCATGGGGGTGCAACAATGATTTTTTTATGTGTAGGTACGGCTTTGCGAATTGAGAACTTTTGATCAGAGTCAGTTGAGAATAGCATGTTTTCCCCACGTGCCCATTGTGCCTGTGCCCGTAACACTGCCGTGAGGTTTAGACCCGCCAGTATTAACAACAGGCTCAGAGATATATGGCCGGGAGAATTCTTTAGTATTCCGGAATAGTTGCGGGGCGCGTTTATCTTCCCCGCTGAACCTGTTTGCAGCCGGTGATAATAGTTTCAATTTTGGCAAATTTATAAAGCTTAAAGTGCGCTTTTGTTCCGACAGCTTTCACGGAGAGAATCTACAATACCCGCCTACTTTTTACAAAATAAATCGAGCTTCAAAAAATTGAACTATTAGTTTTCTTCATAATTCTGGGATTATATAGGGAGTTTTTAATTTGGTGCACTTGGTAAATCAACGAAAGTGTAACCACAGAAGTCAAAGTTAACCATATATAGGAATTATTACCACTAGATACTTGGTGCTCTTCTAAGTGAAGAGTTAATGTTTTTGTCGGTTAGACACTCTCGTAGAAATTTTCTCGACAGTTGTTGCATGAATTATTATAACATTTGACTAGGCACAAAACACTGACACTGTACTCTGCCGCAAGACATTCTGTCAAAGTGAGAACGTCCACTCAATAGGGAGTTTGTTGAAACAAATTTTCGTGTATTTCTGATTTTTTCGTCGTTTATGTGCTTCGGGTTGGTGACTAAGAATCCGATTTTTTCCAACAAAAAAATGGTAAGAATTAGTTTTATCTACCTACATCCATAAAAATTTCAAAAAATTTCCTGTAATTTAGGAGCTTACAATTTTTTTCGCCACGCTTACCGTTTAGACGTAATTGCTAGTTAAGGTTTGTCAAATGTTTGGATTGTGTGTTTAGTCCAATCAATTCCGTGCAAAAGGTAGTTTGCAAGGAATTGTTCCGAATTTTTGATGTACCTATTGTTTGGGTTGCCACAACGTTAAAACCAAGTTGATGCCTCGGCGTACCCCCGCGTCCGGCGTTATCCGGCAAAAACAGCAAAATTTAGACACTAGATTTTCTTTTTTTCCGTAAATACGAAAAAAAATGCCTGTCAAAAAAATCAAGGTAGGGTTTTTACAATTTGAGTATAAGATGAGCTATATAGGTATGACGTTTCCCGAGATACAACAGAGATATTGTCTAATGAATTCACCGCCCGAATACATTTGTAGATTAAAACGGGCATTGCAAGCAATTCCAAGACCGTTAACACATTAATTTAATAACGTTACTCTCGCGGAACGGCGGGGACAAAGGGTGCCAGAAACAATGAGAGGAACACGGAGATTGACCGTGGCGGGGGTTGTACATTTTCCATTTTCCGATGCAATTACTCGACGCCGAGGAACTCATAAATATGCAATCCGCTAATTGTTCCCCTGGAGATCTTCATTCCGAATTATGAAATGCATACAAAGGCGCAAACTTTAAACGCTGAGCATTATGAACAGACGCTAGACAGCCTGGAGTGCGGCGGGCGCTCGCACCAAATCATGAATGCATTTCCATCGCGCGAAAAACACTGGGAAATGTCATCAAGTTGAATTATTATTCATTCGCGTGAAAAGTTAGCAAGAAAAATAAAGCGGGTGCTTTTAAAGTTTAAATTGCTTATTTGAATATATTTGTGGTTCTGTGTGCACTTTATTTAACTCAGTTAAAAAATACGTTACTTTAGATCAAAATATAAGATTTTCAAGTTGAGAATAACTTTTTCGAATTTTCAAGTTGAATTTATAAGGCTAACCAATATAGCTTTTAATTATTTTCTGCGGATATAAACATAACACTAAAAGAGAGTTCGAAAACTTTACAACACACATTTGTGAAGAAAAAATTATTTACCAGAAGGTGTTACATAAAGTTGGGAGGGTATATTATTATTATTATCCTTAATAATAAGCATTTTTAAACTTATTATTGTAATTAATTTTTGGGTTATTATGCCATGTTGTGCTTCCTCTTTCTTTAGTCGGCTTCCGTGTAGGGTTGCCATACGTCCGGAAATATAGGTCTTTGTCCGGAATGCGGGGGGAATTCTAAACAGTCCGGAATTTCTACAATTAAGTGGAGATTGATATAAAAAATTAAATAAACCAAATTATTTTTATTACAAATCAGAGTAAAAACATCACTTCTGATATTTAATTAATTTTAAACAAAATATAAAAGGAATACCTACCACTTTTTAAATCTTTATTTCAAAGTCCCCCCCCCCCCCCTGTCCTCCGACAAGGGTTTTGACATGCCACGATGCATAACGACATTCATATTATATTTACAAGAGAATCCGGAATTTTTATCAAATGTCAGGAATTTTCTCCGGGATTTTGATTTTTTCATCTGGAAACCCTACTTCCGTGGTCGCAGGAGGCTCTTGACTTGCAATCCGAAGGAGGCGGAATCGAATCCCGGCGTGCGCAAATAAATTTCATTTGACTAATTTGTGACATTTCACAATTAATTCATTAAAAATAATATATATTATATTTGCGGCGCGTTCCAGAGTGGAAGATACTCTCAGTACCTATCGCCTTGGTTTAAGACTACCATTCAGAATTGAAACGTTGTTTGAAATGGCTTTAGCCGTGTTTGGTGACCAGGTCAGAATAACCAGGTACTTCCCTACCTTCCTCTTTCCTATTTGCGTCCCCTCCCCACTACCTTCAGCGTCTCAATATACCCCAATTGAGGATGCCATAGTCTCACTGGCTCCAGACGGGAGCAGCTGGGACTGTTGTAAGTTGTGAGGTATTTACATAATAAAAAAATTGTTAACGTTTTGGACAGCGTTGCAAATGTGATCAGATGATGATCAACATTGTAACTCTCTCCGAAATGTTGGCTAAAGAATGAGGAAGCCCGACACGGCATAATAACCCAAAAATTAAACATGATGGTCATGAAGTTTTCAAATGTTTTAAATTTATATCACTTTACATCTCAGAGAATTTTAGTAGTCAACTAAATAAAGACACTTTAATATACTTATCACTTTTCAACAATATCAAGCTTTTATATACTCGTAAATGAGAAGGAGAACTATCAAAGATCTTCCGACCTTCCCCAAGCAATTTCGAAATGGCCTGCCGCTGCTTTGTAGGGGTGACAAAACCCAACCCAGTCTAACGGTAGGGCTCGATGAGCAAATAAAGTAAATAGGTACAGATATTGTATCATCAGAGACCTACCTACGTAAAGAAACCTGTCTAACAACAATAGAAACCTGACATATTTCAATCAAATGAAAATATATTATGCTGGAAAATGTTTCTTACAAGATGTAGCAAGCAAAAGAAAAAACATGGAAATGATATCATAAGTAAACACAATTTTAAAACATTTACGTAAGAAATACAACAAAACTCCAGATAATATGTAAAATTTGCATAAAACACGTATACACTGTCAGTTCAATTGTTTCTACATAATAAAATAGATAATAATAATAATCAATCTCCTTTGGAGTCCCGCAAGGTAGTGTGCTTGGGCCAATATTGTTTCTTATTTATATAAATGATTTATGTAGTCTGAATATTCCTGGTAACATTGTTAGTTTTGCAGATGACACTGCCTTAATATTTGAGGGTAAAACTTGGAATGAAACTTTCAACAAAAGTAATATAGGTTTAAGAGTGGTAAATAGTTGGTTAAACAATAATATATTAACTTTGAATGCACAAAAAACCAAATTTATCACTTTTAGCATTTCAAGTAAAAGTCAGCCTTCCGAAACTCACAACTTGATTATTCACAATTGTTTTCAAACATGTAACTGCAACCCTTTAGAAAATGTAGTCAGCATCAAATACCTTGGTGTAAAAATAGATAAATTCTTGAGATGGAATGATCATGTTAATATGTTAGTAAATAATACTAGGAGACTTACCTATATCTTTAAAGAACTGAGACATATACTAGACAAAGAAAAATTAAAAACTGTTTATTTTGCAATAATCCAGTCTCTGCTTTCTTATAATATAGTGTGCTGGGGATCCTGCGCAAAGACTTATATAGAACCACTTAATATTGCCCAAAAAATGATTCTTAAAGTTATGTTCAAGAAAAAAATTAAATATCCAACTCATTTACTTTTTAAGGAATGTAATGTAATGAACGTAAAACAGTTATATATTACACAAACGCTTTGTAGATTTTTTAATAATATTAATATTGCAGAAAGAACACAGCAAATTCGTACTAAGAGAATTGGCTCTGGTCTGAATTTTATGGCAATTCAAACTAAATCTTCTTTTGGTCAAAGAAATTATTTTTATCAAGCTCCACTCATATTTAATAGCCTTCCAGAACATATAAAGTCATGTAATTCCTTGTACACTTTTAAAAAGAATCTTAAATTATTTGTTTTAGTCGAGGATTGCCAATTAATGTTCTCTACTTTGTCCTTTCTAAATTATTAGCTAAATGAGTATGTTTATAAAATAAGCAAAAATAATTTTTATTTTTGTTTAAACTGTTTTTTTTTCATCTTCCTCCTGCCAAATCTATAGCATGTTAAATTATATACATATATTTATTATTTACGACTTAATCCTTAAAAACAAAACAAAAAAATACTTTATTTTATTTTATTTTGAATCAGATCTCAAAACTATGGTCACCCTAAAAGTCTACATTAATGTACTACCTAGCGCCATCAGTTTAGTGGGTACCCATAATCTCAATCTGTAAGAAATACAACAATATTGTTCTTTCAAAATCTGTATAATTTTGTGTTATTTTGTTAACTTGTATAATTATTGTTAACCTCAACACAGGCTTGTCCTAGTGAGGTAACAAATTGTATTGTAAACATTTTTACATACAGTGTAAAGAAACAATAAATAAATAAATAAATAAATGGGATAATTTGTAGAGCGCCGTTTCCGTGAAAAATCACCTAAGTCCCGAATTGCTATCCATTGGTTTAAATATTCCGATGAGCGTACCAGTCACCTACGCTTCTTCGTATAGAAGCCAAAAATACTAATGCAGCAAATAACTGAGTTTTTATAACTGGATAGTTCATACGCAAGTGTAAACATCTGTAAAAACCCAGTATAAATAAATAAATAAATAAATAAATAAAATAACTCACTAATTACTCGCAAAAATCATAAGGCAACCTCCCATAGCTCACCCCTAGTGGTTAGCTACGTTTGGTGACTTAGCAGAGGTGTCCGGATTCATGGGGTGAGGTTTGTCTGCATCTTGGCGGAGGATGCTTTTGCCTACTTACCGCGCGGCGGGCCGGATCGGGAGAGACATGTATAGGAATACCTTTTGACCCTCCCGACCCATCATCGCCTTGCACCGCTGTGGGAGGGATGTATTTATACGTTCGTCACTCCTGTACACATTGACCCCAGATTCCTATCCACTATACCCTTTCCCTGCATTACCCTCTACGCAGCATACCCAAAGATGACATAGGACCAGAGGGATTTTTTTCCTCAGGGCCTCCTGTAGGGGGATAATGTAATAAAAAAATATATGTATGGGCACAATCTCTACGAAAAATTACTACCTACTCAATGATTTTCATGATTCCATGATTCGTTATTAACACGCAAAACTAGTTTTTTAACGTGATGAAAATTATTTTAACAATCAATAACAATTAGTGAGCATAAATTCTTGATTATCAAAATTTCTTTTTATCTCTCCACACATTTTCTTCGTTTTATTATTATTACTCTTAATTCATTAGTTGAGATTAAGAACCGTTACACTAGACGAAATTAGTGAGACTTTGAATGGACGTACGTAACAGGTACTTCAACTATGTTTAATTTAATATACATTACCACTTGTACTATAATGCACTGTGTAAGTCTAAAAAAAAATAACAGCTAAGATGTTGTACATAAATATCACATCAAAATTCATCTACTACGGACCAACATTACTATTATGGCCTTCCGGTGCACCCAGCACAGGTATATTATATTATCGATGAAAGTTGATCGATAATAATGGTTATTTTAAAACACTCCCGAGCACAACCGCAGATCGCCAACAAACAGTTCACATCCACAAAATCGGCTTAATTTAGTTGACGTGAACTGGTGTTTGTTTGTAGGCGATCTGCAAACGTGCGTTGACAAGTAACCAATTTTGTCTAACTTTTAATCTTTATCGATGGGCTTGTGATAAGAGAACATTGTGCCGAGCACAACCGGGTTGCTCTTCTTTTTAACCTACATAACTTTTACCACTCTGTCACATTTCCACCCCTCCGTCACATTTATTTTTACTATAAATGAATTCTCTCTGGATTTCAGATGGGAAATTATAGAAAGGGGGGAAGGAGGCCTAAAATGCCTATTGGGGGTGACAAACATGAGCTGCGTGTATACCTTTTTCGAATGACAACCCACGTGACAGAGTTGACGTTCGACATAAAAGTTGTAGGAGACAAGTTTTCGAGATTTTTAAAAATATTTTATTAAACATTATATAAAATAATAACCGCTGTTACTTGATAGGTTTACCTTTTGGAATTTAAAAATAATTTAATATTTTATGTCGTCATATCATTTTTTTGTAACATTATAGAATATACGCAAGTCGAGGTGGCAGGAGACAACTGTGATTTGTATAAAATACACTTCCATCGCGAGGAGTTACAACTCTGTCACGTAATTTTTAATACAAAAATATAAACACACATTTTTTTAAATGTCCACAGTCGTTAAGTACAAGTAATTATAAAATAAGAATATTGGTTATTCTGTTGAATTATTTTCCAATTTACTGGTGGAGACACCAAACAGTTCACATCCACTAAATCGGCTTAATTTATTCGACGTGAACCGGTGTTTGTTCGTAGGCGATCTGCGAACGTGCGTTGGCAAGTAACCGATATTGTCTAACCTTTAACCTTTATCGATGGGTTTGTGCTAAGAGAACTATTTAGTGATATGTGAAAGAAAGAAAATAGAATAGAAATAGAAAAGAGCAACGTTGGGAATTACTTTTTTATTCAAAACTCGTATCTAAGAAGAAGAAGTATCTAACAAGAACACTTTAGAAAGTACCTACCACTCTGGAAAGAAGCACAAAATATATTCATTTTTATTTATTTAAATCGTACACACGAAAAGCCCATTTTTAATAAAATTTTATTAGCACCACACATGAAGAATACAGAAATAAAAACACGGTATATTTCTCGTTTCATTAATAAAACAAAAATAATTTATTCAGAACATACCCGCTAGCACGAATCCGTTTTATACCAGCAGAATAGAATTCCATGCCTAGACGTACTTAAAAAAATATTACATATAAGTTTTCGCAGTCAACGTCTTGTGAACATGCCATAAAAGAAAGTGTTTCCGACATGGCAAATATGAACATTTGCGACGGTAATAATGTCTTGTAAAAATACTCAACATACAAATCCGAGTACGAACGATACGCTTCATGGAATCCCAATACGATATTATATTATTTGCAAACAGAGCGTGCATTTTTATTTGAGATATTAGAGGCGGTATGAAAATATTTGTACAGTGTAATGAACTTATTCCATTCTATACTCCTCCCTGTTACCTCCTACACGCTTCAGCTATTTCATTGGCATGCTGGTCCATTCCGATGTCACTGATCTTCGTCCAACGCAGTTCCTAGAACTGTTGTTCAAGCGATCTTTGTCTCCAGGAACAATCTTGGAAATTAAAAAAAAAATATCGATGATCACTTTGTGGAAGTCTAAGAAGGCAGTCTTACGTGAATGGTGAATGTCAGCTCCTGCGTACAGTTGGCCTAGTTTAAAGATTGGCTATTAGTTGTGAAGGATTCCCATTTTGTAACAAGTAGAGATGCATGAAAAGTAATCATTCGGTACTGAAGTAATCGGTACTCACCAAGTAATCAAAGTACCGACCACTAAAAACGAAGAGTATCCGTTACTTTTGATATGATTACTTTCATTGATACTTTGAAATGATTACTTTCGATGCGGATACTTCAGTACCGATTACTTGGTTGTTATTTGTTCCGCAAGAGGCGCTCCACGCTATACCAGCTGTTCATAAATAAACCACACTTTGTACCGATTATTTGGTCGTTTCTATTTGTGCCGCTGGGGCGCTTCACACCAGCGACGTTTAAGTACGGTATTGCCAGAGACAAAAAATACTGTTTACATCGGGAAAAAAACGCTTTCAGTTGATATTTATGTTTGTGTACCTTGCAATCTGATATATCTATATTGCTACCAATTTGTACTAAGTATGCAAGTTTTTTGACGGTAGGTATCTACTACAATTTTCGAACGGTGTAAAAAATATGATTATTAGATATTATTACGACTATAAAAAGTTTTCAAAGTAATAATTTTAACACCTCTTTTATTCTATCACACATTATAAGATTTAAATTTCTGTGGAGTTAACAAAAAAAAAATAATAATACAATATGCGCTTAATTTTTAATTTTATGATTATAAAGATGAATTTGGTTTGTAGAAATTTCCGCCAAGTAATAAGCCCGCCTATAACATCTATCATCACAGGTATAATATGACATTATGTGAGATTAAATAAATAATAAATAATAAATAAAATGTATTAAAAATTACCACCAGCCTATAATAGTGTTTTATTAACTTATCTCAAAGCTAGAAAAACAAAAATCAAAACACGCATGTAAAATTACGTTTCGAATTTCAAAGGAAAATGACACGTCAATCCAGTGTGTTAATATTATGTAATTTACGATTAAAGATAATGTAAAAAAATCTAAACACACAAAATCTTCAAAATATTCGAAGTACCTATAAATAACTAACGTAGAATCCTAATAATTCATAACCAAAGTACACGCTATCCGCGCTAACGAAATACACAAACGTCAAAATGTAACGATTTGTATCTATCCGGCGGTATCCGGAACCGAAAGTAGTCAGATGTAATCAAAGCATTCAGTAACGAATTGATACTAGGAGTCGGTACTACCCGAAAGTAATCAAAGCATTCAGTAACGATTTGATACTTGCAGTATGCTTGCAGTAGTTACTACCCGAAAGTAATCAAAGTAATCAGTAACGATTACATAGTAACGATTACTTTTTGTGAAAGTAACGGATACCGACGGGTAGTAAAAGTACCGATATTGAACACTACTAGTAACAAGCGTTTCTCGCAGGATAAACATTTTAAGTGATAGCAGCCTATTCAACACAACCAGCAATTAAAAACCCGCAGATTTTTGCTGCTTTTGGTTCGGCTTGAGTGACCATTTTATAAATCCGATAGTAACTGGTTCCAAAAATAGTCGTTTTCTCGAATCCGATGTGATCCAGTGATAGCTAATCACCGGGACAAAGTAACCGTGACAAGCAATGACGACATATACAAGATATACGTGTGGTACAATTATTCACAACTGCCAGTTACAATAATAATCATATTATCGTCAATCCTCCATACTCGGAGGGAGAGACGAGAGATACACAAAATTACAATTCCGTAGTACTTAACGCCTGCCAGGCGATGCTAATCACGCAAACTGTTAACGTAAGTGGCGCCATCTTTTAGCATTACTTTAATTCGGTTCTATTACAAAAGTATGTACATTTGTATACAAACTCTACGTACGAAAACGGTTTTGCATAAGGCGCGGAAACATAGTTGTATTCTTAGCCGCATTCTTAAATACATATAAACCGTACAGTCTCTTAGCCTATTTGTATACTGTTTTATGGTGATTTTAAACACTGTTTTGTTGGTGTGCAAAAAATGCAATTTTACACCTAACGAGAGAAGATGTCATCAATCACGTACTTGATTCAAAACTTGATATTGGATGTTAAGAATTTCCATTTTATCTCAAGAATTTGCCTCAGGATCTTTCATTTACAAATTCATCTTTGTCAAGTTTAAAAGTTACTTTTTTAGGCACAGGAGAAAAGTCTGTAACAATGCAAACACGCAACCTCTTTTCAAAGAAAATTTCAAGATGTATTAATGCATTTACACGCATTCAATATCCGTAACAAATGTCTTCATTTTTGTTTGAGTAAACTTCGAAAGATGCAGCAAGACGTTTTCAGATTATTATCAGACGAAATCCACTCATCGCAAGTTCGATTTTCAATTTAATTTAATGATAAAAAATGGTAAAAACTAAAGTACACTGTTGGGGCATTTCAAGTGGAAGGAATTGTGTTCGTGCTCTCCGTCGAAGAAAGCAAAGACGTCAATCCATAGAGACCATTCCGGGAACATCTAGAACGAACCGTTGATAATCTACAAATGGAGGGCGGCCAAAAAAGGCATGCTCCAAAACGAATCGGAACGATTTAATTTACAGGCGCGTGATGGAATTTTAGAAAACTCTATCCGATAATGATACCTACCTACTTAATTTTGTATGATTCGCAATGGCAGGTAATCTGTAAAATTCCAAGCAGATGGCATTGGTGTGGTTGGATATCATTTGCATCATTTGACGACTATGCGATACGTTTTAAAAGATATTATTTTTTTAGGATTTAAAGGCATTTTTTAAACGGTTGATAAATATGGTGGTTAATGTGTAAATTCGGAAGTAATTGGGAAAGAGAAGACTTGGTTTATTTATAACCGCAATCGTTTTCCTATAAACGTATGTACGTACACAAATGTTACCAGAATAGGATGAGAAATAAGTGGTATTGATTCGTGACGATGCACGGGGTGAGCGAAACTTTGCGGCTACTTCTTGCTATTTAAAACGCTTATGGATTTCGATAAGAATTATGCCCGATCACCAAACAAGATCCGTTATACACAATTAAGCAATACTTACTGTTGTGTCTCGTAGCTTGATCTCCATTCGGCGACGGTCACAGGTGTATCCAAAGGCGTACGATAAGATTGTTCTGATCGGTTATTAAAACCACGATGAAGTTTGAGTCACGAGACGATTAAGCGGTTCACATAAAGCATTCGATAAAGACGGCGATATAATGCTTCATAGTACACACTTCCGATTGATAAAAATAACATTTCAACGTAGAGCGAAATGTCACGTTACGATTTGTTACGATGGTTGTTGATAGACTGGCGATATTGCGGTACTTGACTAATGTCCACAGTGTAGGTAGGTACACTTAATGTGCGGAATTCCAAAAATCTGGATTCCTCCGATCCCGTATGTCAATAGGAGCACAAAACGAATGAAACCCATCAGCGTTATAAAACAGGTATTTTTTCACATTGGCGGCTTGCTTTCGATAAATTTTCTGAACTAAAATGTTAGAAAGTGAGGTTAAAACTTTGAAATACTTTAAAATAGTAGTTACTTATGTTTATTCAAATTACACTATATTCACGATTGTAACAGATTCCGGAGGCATCCCAAGGTCTGATGACACAAAACGTTTGTAGCAAATACGAGAATTGTATATTGGTCTATATTTTTTGTATTTTTAAGGTACAGTCCACTATTTTCTTAACTGTTCGTCACTTAGAAACCTATGTTCAGACGTTCTCGAGGAGCATAAAGAAGCGTAAAGGCACACAATACAACATTAATAACTACTATTATTAAACCTTTTTAAAAAAGCTTTCGGCCTTGCGTAGGAATAATGGCAGAAATGATATCCAACTATAGCTTAGCGCCAACGGCTGATTCGAGCGTTTCTTTTTTATTAATCCATCTATCGTGCTATGAAATTGAATTTTTGGAACTGTTGAATCTAGTTACCTATGTGTTGACGGTGATCGCATCCTGCAAGTGGTTAGTTGGTCTAACGGTCCAAAACGTAGCCAACGTCGGGTTCAATTCTCTGCTTGCTGAATCCGACATCACTGCACAATTAACATTTTCCACATATTTTGATGGTAATAGGAGGAATCCATATTACATAAGGATAAATACTTAAAAATATGGATATATTTGACAATAATTTGAACTTAGCAAACTTCAAACGCCATATGTGCCAACTGTGTATTTCTAAGAAGAGTATATGACGCAAATGTGAATGATAGAAGAAGTCGAGGACGCCCAAGAAAGACATGGCACGACCAAGTGAATCAGATACTTGAGTCGGGCCATGTCAAGAGTCAGAATAATAGAAGAGCATGTATGAGACGTTGTATGAATGTAAACGAGGCAAGGAAGGTGTGCCAAGATCGAGTTGTTTGGCGGTCCGTCCTCTCTGCCTACCCCTGCGGGGAAACGGCGTGATGGTTAGTCAGTTAGTTATGTATTTCTACCTATCCCATAAACTAATGTGAACAACAATTTTAAACATTACCTACTTTATGTCAACTCTTATATTTTATGGACTATATTTTGTTTCTTATATTTTATGTTACCTGTATTTTGTAAACGCTTATATTTTATGTAACCTATTTTTTTTAACGCTTATATTTTATGTAACCTATATTTTGTTTTTAACACATATTATGTTACTTATATTTTGTAAACCCATTATTTTCACTGTAATTAAAAAAAAGTCCTGCATTCTATGTAAAAGACCTATGGCACTTTTTTTTAAATGCCTAGTCACTTACATCCAAGACGGCCGCTGATTTTGTTCAAACAAAACTTTTTATAATGGTTGGTTTTTACCTACTTAGTTATCTAAGTTAATCCAAGCAAATATTATTATTTGTAAATCTAGGAAAGATATATTATGCAAAATCAGTGTTCCAAAATTCATTGTTAAGTTTAATGGGCTTTATAAATCAATTAAATTTTGTACCATTCACCTTCAAAACAAGAGGAAGTTCACTGTTTACATCAAGCCCGGGCAACGCCGGAGACTTCAGCTAGTATTATATAAATAAAACATCTTCAAGAAACAACAACAAAAAAGTGGGTCCAATCTGTTCACCATTGTCTGGGGCCATTACGGCTTGATGATTTTATACGCAATCTGCATATGGAATGAAAGGGTGTAGGAGGAAGAACGATGGCGGGCATCACTCAAAGTTTCCGCCCCAAGGTTAAGGCCGGGACAGGGTCGAACTAAAATGGACTTTCCTGGTGCGCAGAATAAGAAAAACTGTGTATAAGATTGTGTGATTTCAAACCCTTGTCACATTTCATGTTCGTCAATCGTCCCCATTAAATGCCGGTTTTCGGTCAGTTTCAGCTTTTGCTATCGAATTGTGATTAGCTGATAAGCATAGCAATCTGACCGTTATGCTTGACAAGTGATCAAATTTTGTGGACCATTCAAAAGTACAAAAATCCAATTGGCGCTGATCGTCGGTTTGATGAACATGAAATTTCTAAAAATTCCTAAGATTTTTTTTTATTTTTTTATTATTTATTATAGATATATAGTACAGTGGTTTTATATAAATTACATATCGGTACACAAATGATTTAAAATTGCAATCTCACCAAAGAAGAAACTAGTTCTTGTGCTTGATGAGTGAGTTACACTAATTATAACTGAAATAGAATAATGTAATGCAATAGGTAAGTATGGGAACAATTGAAACTTCTTGATTATCTATAAGTGTAGGTGTATATACATGGGATACGGTTACATACTAAAATATTGTGCACTTAAGAGAAATTCGAAAAATCTAAATAAAATAGAGATGAATATAGATTGATAATACATAGAAAGAAAGAGAAAAACAGGTAATTATTAAGTTAATTATTTCTGATGAAGTGTAGCTTCAGTTTGAGTTTCAGTTTATTGATGTCTTTGGTTTTTTTTATTTCAATCGAAAGGTTGTTGAAAAACTTTATTCCTAAATAGATATAATTGTTTTGCATTAGTTTGGTATTAAATTTTGGTATTTTGAAGTTGTCTTGATATCTTTTTGATTGATGGGTTTCAAATTTTTTGATGATTTTATCTTTGTAAATTTGTATAATTGCATTTTTCTTGAAGATAATAATATAATAACACATATCGATGGCCTTTAATCAAGATTTCTTTTTAAGGGGGAAACTAAAGTTGCAAAGCAGAAAAGTGAATATATCTTTGGTAAGCAGTGTAAAATATTATGTACCGTATTTCTAAAGCGCTCCCGAGACGAGCAATTGTCAATCGTCAATATTTTGTCCACACCGTCCAAACAACTCACAACACACATTCCCAACAAGCAAATAGATAATTAAGCAGAAAAGGACAAAAAATAAAAAAGGTAACTGTCGCAACTGCGAAATGAACCCCGATCATCTGTCTTTCCGGAACAACCCTCTCTATCATTGAGCTACTGGAACCAAGATACGTTCGACCATTTTTAACGACCACATAATATTTCAATTTACGAATCTCTAGATATCTTCAATTAAAAATTAGTAACTCGATTGGGAGAGTGTTGTCCCGGAAAGAGAGAAGACCTGGGTTAATTTCCAAGTTCACATCTATATCTTTTTTTTTACATTTTCTATGTCATTTTATTTTATACTAGTTGGTTCCCGGCATGCGTTGCAATGCCATATTCAAAGAAATAAATTGTTTCTCTCTGTATGTCGTTTCATATGCGTCCCCGTTCCCCTCCAGCATCCCCTTCCCCACCCTCTTTCCCCTTCCACCTTGCCCACCTACCCTCTCCCCTCTCCCGCGTATTCAGTTTTCAAACAGCTCGCGTGCCCTCTATTACAATTTTTTTATTCAAATTTCATTTTTCATACATTACAAATATTCATTTTCGCATATTATAAGAACAATCAATCTAATTTCGTACCTAACATAGGTACCTATTTAAAATATTTATAATTTGAAAAATCCATAGACAAATATTGTGTTAATAATAATAAAAATAAAAACAGCTGACTGCTAAATTCACATCCATTAAACGCGCAAACTGTCAAACGAGCGAAGTTAAAATTGTCGTAAATTTTTTAGAAATTATCCAATTTTCTGCACAATTATCTTAATTTTTCTTTTCGTAAGAACCTTCTACGAAGTATTAGAAAACTTCTTAAAAAAGATGAATGAAATAGGTAAAGTCGTTCTGAAGTTATGGCGTGACCTAGGGAAACAGGGATTAATTTTATATACAAAGATTTCACTGAGATTTGTTAATATTATCTTCTTCTTCAATGATTATGAATTAAATTGATGTATTAATTCGATAAATTAAATAATTAAGCCGTCAAAAGGGCAAAATAAAGTATTCAAAATAATTTGTGACATTTTCATTGTTGTGCTACTATTGCTTGATACTTTATCCGCTTTATCGCACTAAAATTGTCTAGCTCATTGTCGCGCTTGGACAGAATTCTGTCGGGAGCGCTTGGTTTTAAAAATTATTAATTAATTGAAAAAAACAACTGTTAAAAAAACACCTAAATATGATGGGTAAATCTTAGGAAATAAGTGACGATTTGGTCAGTGGAGGTAATCCACCTCTTACCCGCCCTGGTATAAGTAACAGATGGTTACTCCTTCAAGGCTCTCGCAAGGACTCTAATTTTTTTGAACGAACGAATCTACATTTAAGTTTGAACGAATCTAGACCTCCAGTGTCATACGGTGTTAGGAAGCAGTATGCAAGTGTTTACATAATATACAAAACGCGAAAAATATAAAGCAAGTCAGGGATAAACTAAATAAATAAGAAAAGATAACAGAAAAACCTAAAAGGCGGCTGCTCGCAGGGTAATGGCATCTTGCGTATGTTGCAAGCATCTGCAAGAAAAGATAATGAAAACAAGTATTGTGATATGGAGAACGCTTGTGTCGATTGTGACGATTTGGTCAGATCGAAAGTAGTCTTCAGAGTTGGAATAATTAAACCAAACACCACCAATGTGACTGTTTTTCGTGTCAGGCAGTGCCATCGGCCGCTTATCACACAGTTACACTTCCAAGTCAATTAGTCTGATAACACCACCTTATCGGCATGTCATGGAGGGTTCACGACCTTTACCGAAATTTCTCTCAGAATGATCATCATGAGAGATAAGAATGTTATCAAAGAAGCCAGTGCTTAAATGACTCGATCGCGTGATTGAACAGAACATGTAATGAGAAAAGAAGTTACGATGTTACTTACTGACAGCAACAAAGGTAAGTACTACCTAATAATCCTCAAGACCTAAAACGGGTGGATACTGGATACCTACTTCAAAATAAGGAAAAAATAGCAAAAAATGACGGGCCGAGATACCCCTGATTGCTGGGTCGCGTCTGCCTCCTCGGCAATCGTGAGTGGCAAAAATGACAACACTTTTTTTGCGAGGAGTTCATTTATTAACTGATTTTGTTAATGGTTAGTGTGTATTTACGTAGAGAAGTTTTAAGTTGGGGGGGGGGGGCACAACGTCAAATAATCCTGGTGTTTTCTGTCGGCAATCCTATCTGAACATTTTCACCCTTTCTTAATATTAATAGTCTTTTATTATACTGTACAATGAACTAAATGATTTCATGACAGTTAATCCCCCGAAAATAGGCCACTTATATACAATTTGAAGTCGGTTTAGGGAAAATAATATAAAAAATTTAACTAAGAAAAAACTTATACAAAATATAACTCAGTGTGCAAAGAGGATGTTCCGCCGGATAACAAAAGTATAAAATATATTTTCGTTCAAAAGAATCAAGAATAAAACTACTTGTACAAAAATTCGACAATGTAAATAAATTCTTTTGATATCCATACCAATTTATTATCAAAGGTATTTTTGAAGCCCCTTTTGGCTTGAAATTAGTAAAGAATGCACACAAAATTATAATTTTATAATAATTATTATTTCGGAAGGCCAACTGTCGGGTCACCGAATTAAATAATGATAAATGTCACAAAAATACATCTCGCACAAGTGATCTTTAACTAAATACACGAATTTCTCGAGTGTATTTAGATTTACAGTTCGTTCCTGAGTCCGGGACGTCATCTTCCGACAGGAAATACAATTGTTGTATATTTCCCAACTTCTCAGCATCCTCCCACAATGTCTGGAGGGACGGATGCCGGCCGAGACGTGTAGGTAATAATAATTGGACATTGTACAGTTATTCGGTAAACAAGTCGTTCCATTGTTGGAGATGGAGTGACGCATTGGTAGGAGGACGAAATGAGGAATGCATAGGACATAGAAATAGGTAGGGTCTTGTTCTTGGAGGTGTTTTGAAGTACTTGATTTAACCCCTCAGGCTAATTTGTTCGCTTTTGAATCAAAGAAATCATTGTATCCCTAAAGCGTCGATGACACAGGGCGAGTTTACAAGATACTATCTACTAAGTTTAAAAACGGGTAAATCGGCGAGTGAGATTGTCATGATGACACACAAAACTGTCCACTCGCTCAGAAGCGTAGGAAACTGAGGACGCTGCTAGCGCCAGTAACAAGAATAACGACGCCTGCGTGAACTAATTCTTCACATGTTTGACAGTCGAAATCAGATGTTTATCGGAAGCCATGTTGGAAACATAAATAAATCAATCACAAGAAGGCGGAGCAAGCGTGTAGGCGAGTAAAGTTGACGAGCTTTCAACTTTTCTTCGTAGATTGTCAACAATCTGCTAGTCACTGCTAGTTAGCAAGTAACACGATGACACTGGGCGAGTTTACTAGCAGATAGTGAATTTCACAGATAGTAGCTTGTAAACTCGCCCTGTGTCATCGACGCTTTACTTTTATACAAGCTCCATACAAGAGGTCCTGAGGAAAAAGCCGTCAGGGAGTATGTAATCGGGGATGCTGTGTGGAAAGTCTTTTTAGGGTAGGAAAGGAGATGAATTTATGGGAAGGAAAAAGGTATGAGGAATAGGTAGAAATCTGGTGGTCACTGTATCTAGTAGTGATGGTTGAATGAATCCATCCTTCTTACTGCGGTGCAAGGCGATGGGTCGAGAGAGTCCGGCTCGAGAGGTCTAGGTTGGGTAAGTTATTAGTTTTCGGATACGATCAGAAATATTCTGTTTATTTGGAATTTATTGCAAAGCGGAAATAGTCCAGCGGTAAGCCTCTTGACTCGCACACCGAAGGTCGCGGGATCGAATCCCGGCGTGGCAAATAAATTTTATTTGATTAATTTGTGCTATTTCACAATTTATTCATTTAAAATAATACATAGTATATTTGCGGCACGTTCCAGAGTGGAAAATACTCTCAGTATCGCCCTGGTGTAAGACCACCATTCAGAATTGAAAAGTAGCTTGAAGTGGCATTAGCCGTGTTTGGTGACCAGATCTGAATAGCCAGGTACTTCCCCACCTTCCTCTTCCCTATCTCCTTCCCCTCTCCACTACCCTCAGCCTCACAACATACCCCATTTGGGGATGCCATAGTTTCCACTGGCTTGGGCAGTTGGGACTCTTGTGCGGTATTCATATAAAAAAAAAAAAAAAAAATATTGACCTTTTGACAAAATGTGCCATAGGCTTGCGAAGTTAATGGTTAGGTTCAGAAAGTATCTTGACAATAAAGTCGAAATTCTGTTTGTAGGAGCAAAATACTCCTGTAGATTTAAGACTGCTGTATCTACACTACATACCTACATAAAAATAAAAGCTTTACGGCCTCTGTGGTTAAGGAGTAAGGCTCTCGATTAGCAATCCGAAGGTCGCGGGTAAAAATTCCGGAGTGTGCAAGTACATTTTATTTGGTTTTTATTTATTGATCAGATTTTTATTTATTTATTTGTTGTCATATTTATAGTTTCTTTAAACGGTAGATGTTATTGATTGAGTTGGGTTATTTCACAAATTAATCATTAAAAATAATATTTTGATACATTTGCGGCACGTTCCAGAGTGAAACATGGTCTCAGTATCGCCCTGGTGAGGTAAAAGATCACTATTCAGAATTGAAACGTTGCGTTGCTTGAAATGGTTTTAGCGTGTTTGGTGACCAGATCTGAATAGCCAGAAGCTTTCCCACCTTCCTCTTCCCCATCTCCCCTCCCCACTACCTTCAGCTTCACAGAATACTCCATTTGGGGATGCCATAGCCTCACTGGGCTCCAGGCGCAGTCGGGACTCTTGTGCGGTATTCACATAAAAAAAATAATAAAAATAAAGTTAAAATCTGCTAAACATCTTGAATAAAAACATAGATGTTGGCAATGACTAGGATTGGATTTGAAAATATATTTTAGGCGACTGTGAGAATTTAAAAAATGTAATAGTTAAAAACAAATTAATTCAAAAGAATATGTGTGTTTTTACAAAAATACACATAATTTATAAAATAAACAAGCTCAGATATAAGATTTAACGCTAAGCCAGGGTTTGATATTCCCGTTTAAAAAATAAATTAAATCACTCTCCTGCGAAGTACGAAATAATGAACAGTTATATGCACTCGTGAAAAAACGTGAAGAGCGCCGGGGAGAATTTCCCAGCGGGAAGATGAAAACTCTACGTAATTCTCGAATCTCTACGTAATTCCTACGTAGATTCCTCCGGACTACGTCTCTATGTTATTCCCCGTAAGCCACGTACAGAAATAAGACGTTTTCTGTACCCGGAAAACACCCGAAGGAAAAAAACTAAGAAAAAAGTGGGGTTCGGATCCCGAAGGAATTACTACCGCCTAATCGTCACTGTGACGTTCATATAATGATCCTGAGATCACGTGACAAGAAAAACTCTACTTTTTAATAATATATTATTTGCCGACGGGTTTTTTCACGTACGTAATAAATTTCGATAAGGAAACTGATGTCAAATTTAGAACCTTTATTGTTTTTAATTTTTATAAACAATATTCGGAAATGACATTAAACTCTTCTTGAGAATAAGATCATCAGAAGACTGTAGAAAACTCCAGGAAAGTTATAAACGCAATTATTGTTTGGAGTATTGATTATAAACTCTGTTTTAACTTTTAAAAATGTAGATTTATGTCCTTACGAGGTCACAAAAGACCATATATTATATTTTAATTATAAAATGAAAGACACGCCATTGAAACACATGGCGACTTGCAAGAACCTAGGAATTGTGTACGACGCTCGCTTAACATTTCATGCTCATATTGAAAAGATCTGTAAATCAGCCGTAAAGGTGTTGGATTTTGTCATAAATAATTCAAAGAAACTAACCTATCTTACAGTTATAAGGCTGATTTACTTTAGCTTGGTGCGTAGCATTCTCAAGAGTGGATCTCGGATATGGGGGCCAGAAGACATCGTCTACATATGTACAAATGGTCGAGAAAACACAAAAGACATTTTTACGATACCTCTGTATGAGAGTTAGGATTTTACCCATGGCTGTTTCCAACAGCATTTATCTCGGGAATGCTGGGTATCTGCAGCCTTAGTTCCAGAAGAGAGGTCGCATTACTACTGATGGCTTATAAGCTTCTAAATGGTTGTACATCAGTACCAGATATTCTGGCTAAAATAGGATTCTATATCCCGGATAATTTCACGCGAGGCCGCCAACACAGGCTTTTGATTCTTCCTAGGTGTAAAACTGACTTACCGATGGTGATGTCCCTGGGAAGAATCAATAGTTTAATTAATTGCTTCGCAGGAAATGTGGATATTTTCCTACAATGAGTTTAAACGTGAAATATCACTCATGTCTTAATTTGCATCTTAAATGTAAGTATAATATATATCCCTTTTGCAATGTATTGGTTTTTACACTGTTTTTGCAAATAAATAAAATAAAAAATAATAATAATAAATGCCGCCAGTGAGACCCTTCGACTCCTAACGAGAAAGAACTTCGGAATTTGAAAAAGTTTGTTCAACTTCACCATAAGTAAGGGAAATTTGAACTTACCTGGGCGCATCAGACACTTCTGTGAGATGCGCCCACAATACTCACAATGCAAAACTTGGGCAATATGTATGCACTCACAGATGCATGGGTATGGAGTATGTCGCTGATACAATATTGACATGAACTAACGAAATAATTTATCCACGATATATATTTTTTATTAGTTTTTATAAACATATACATGTAATATAATCATGAGTAAATACATTTATGTAATTACATTTTCAGGTTACAATCGGATTAAACTCAAATCATTAAATACTAACATGCAACATTGATTAGAAACAGTATAAACATATATATGTATCGGAGTCGATTTGTGATACAAATTTTTTGATTTGAGCTTTCGTTTTCGAGTAAATCGGGTCCGAAGTTGGAATTTTTTTGATTAAATTTGAAAAAATTTTCACTAGGGGGTTGATTTCAGCTGTGTAATGTCTTATAAAATGCATCGAAGGGTAATTCGGGCTCAGAATTTTTTTTTAACCCTTTAGTTGCCGAAAAAATGGAAAAATAGAAAAAAAATAATATTAAAATCGAAATTCTCAGATCGAAAAAAATAAGTTTTTGGGTTCTCTACGTGATGTAGATTCACCAGTTTCCCGCTTGTACTACGAGTTTCCGGACACGTTGTATAACCTTTTGTAAAGGGAAGAGAAAATATATATATATATATATATATATATATATTTTTTTTTTTTTTTAATTAAAAAAATTAAAATTAAAAATTATAACACATACATTATATTTACGTACTTACATAAATCAAATGTGTAAAAAAAAAAATAATATTAAAAAAAATAATAATATAAAATAAATTTTTTAATAAGTATTGTTAATTAAAGGTTAATGCGGTTCTAAGTGGCTAAATTATTTAAGATATTATTGTTTAATTTATTTTTGAATTTATTGTAGTTAGTCAGTGTATATACGAGCCAACTTCGGGGGGAACTGATACGGCACACAAAGAAGAAGTTCAATATTGTATTACTTAAATAGGATCTCATTTTGCTTTGTTATTTACAATTTTTTTTAACTTTTATGTATATCGTTTGCTGTTTTACAAGCTCGTAGGCTCTTTATTACTTATGCAAATCTATTTTCTCACGTTATAGTTTGTGCCTTATACTATGTTTTATACTATGTTTTATTATGTAAAAGCCGAAAGGCGTTAATTTAACAAATAAATTTAATAAAAAAACACTTCTACCGGCACCTCTCTTCAGTGCTTGTACACAAATACAATTGATTCAGTGTAACACAATTTCGAGCATTTATTACCAGTGATTCTACATGCGAAATTGAACAATTTTTTTCAACGTCTTTTTTATTTTGGCGAAAAAACATTAGTGTTCTCCATACACAACTGCAAACTGACAAAGTGTATTGAGAGAATGAATTTTTTTTAACCTCAAAAAATTCGTGCCACGACGTTGGGGGCCCCCAATTTTTGCTTGGAGTACCTCGAGGAATACGCGTACCACAGGTTGAAAACCGCTGGACTAACCTATTGATAAGTTTGTAATAAATATTGAATGGTTGGAAAAATATCATAAAAGGATAAATTGGATGATATTGCAAACGTTTCATAGTAGAAGGATCGGACGTATTCAATACAAAAACCTTTTTCAAGTGAAATTAAAGCAAATAGAGACTCAGTTTATTGAATCGCTATCTATGTATTTATGATATTCGTTGATTATTTTCACGTGGCAAACAGAATGAAAGTTTTCAAATTAAATCCAGCGGAATTGGACATTCGTGTATTGTTTGTGTGACGGTAAGTTTAAAGTATTTAAATACAGGAAAACCAAAGAATCACACATTTTTATAAAGAATCTGTTGGATGTATTTTGCACAAGCACATCGGAATATTGTTACGAAACAAAGTTCTTAAGAGCGTTTAACCAGCCAGCGGCCGAAAATCCACATCGTGCAGGGCGGTTACAATGAGAAAGATTAATTATTCTCCGTACCAGCTTTTTAAAATTATAACTCAATATCGATTTCATTTCATTGCAAATTTGCTTTAATTTATACCTACATCCGAAAATGCTGAAAGGCGTGATGATAAAACTATTAAAATAATGTACTTTTTGTGATTATTTTTTGATTATAAGTATTTATCATTTTTCAATAATGTCTAAGTTAAATAAGAATGTAAAAAAAATCTGAAATATATTAGTTTGTACGTGCGCAAATAAATACACAAACGGACCAATTGTCGTCAAGAAACACACGTACGTATACTTTTTTAATGATTTTATTTAAACTAAAATTAAAATTCTAAAACATGCGATACCTAGATAATGTATTGATTTATTTTACAGCATGATTATATGATTTGAAATAGGTGTGGGATAATACAAAATCTTTTTTGAAAATTTAACAAATCTCCCAACGATCTATGGTATAACCTTATTATACTAAAAATAAATATTTTTTCTCAAAATTTAAAACATGCGAATGCTAGATAAAAGAACAATTTTTCGAAATCCATTTATAATTTTTGGTGGAAAAGAGTCAATACGTCTAAAATCTGATTTAAAAATGACATATTTCTGGTTTTCTCTAGTAATGCCCTCTTAAACTGAGGAAAATTATTAACGTTTTAAAGCAGAAAATCTTTACATATCTCACGCTGTATGTGCGCTTAGATCTTTTAAACTAAGCAACGGATCTTCATGCGGTTTTCACCAATAGATAGAGTTATTCATGAGGAAGATTTTTAGGTATATAATTTGTCAAAGTTTTGTGTAAATTGGTTGAAATATACATAATATATCTGACCACTGGAGGTTTCCAACCGCATACCCACCCCGGTATAAGTAACTTATGGTTACTCCTTCAGGGCTCTCACAAGGAAGCTAATTTTTTTTATTTGAACGTCTCTACATTTAATTTGAACAAAGCTAGACCCCCAATGTCCCCGCATACGGTGTTAACGAGCAGTATGCAAGTGCTTTATATGTACAGGTTAGTAACTAATAAATATAAATATATACATTACCTCTTTCATTGGGGAAAATCAGAGGGGAAAATAAAATAATTACATGTAGGCGATATGCCTACTATAACTGTTTAATGTACATAAATAATAACTCAATTTTAACGTTGTTGCTGGTAGGGAGCGAGTGTGTCACAGGTACGCCCGGCAGTCCTGTTGAGAGGTGCATGTTTTCAGGAAAGCCAAGCGCGAGGGTCGGTTTCCGCGCCCCTTAGCCAACTTCTCGGTGATGCATCGACGACACTGCTAACGGATGCGGGTGGCAGAACGCCCAAAGACTCTAAGAAGGATCAGCGCCGGGTTGTCGGAGGCAGGGCGGAGGGTCCCCTTACTCGCGCGAGACATCCTTACGACCCACACCTCCCCCCAGGGGAGGCGCGGGCCATCCATGAGACATCGCTCCGGGTCGTCCTCACTCCGGTGTCCGCATGCAGGGACGGGGTCACAAGCCACCCCCAATGGAGGGGATAAGGACGAGACACATTATATGGTTCAGTTCTCGTCTCTGTGACATTGCTATAAAGAAGTGTTCCGCTGCCATGTTACAGGGTATCCAACACCTTGCAGTTACACAACGATTAGAAAAGAAAAACGATAAAAAAAACAAAAATAATAACTAATAAACCTAAAGAATAACGAAGATAATTTGGGTGCATTCCATACATGAAACCGGTTTTTCAAATTTTGATAAGCCAGGTGGGACCAATAACACGTGTTTACTGCCTCACGAACCCGGAAGCGTTGGAAATGCTCCTCCTCCCATTATAGGAAGTAACAAATAATAACTAATAAACCTAAAGAATAACGAAGGAAATTTGGGTGCATTCCATACATGAAACCGGTTTTTCAAATTTTGATAAGCCAGGTGGGACCAATAACATGTGTTTACTGCCTCACGAACCCGGAAGCGTTGGAAATGCTCCTCTTCCCATTATAGGAAGTAACAAATAATAACTAATAAACCTAAAGAATAACGAAGGAAATTTGGGTACATTCCATACATGAAACCGGTTTTTCAAATTTTGATAAGCCAGGTGGGACCAATAACATGTGTTTACTGCCTCACGATAACCGGAAGCATTGGGAATGCTCCTCTTCCCATTATAGGAAGTAACAAATAATAACTAATAAACCTAAAGAATAAAGAAGGAAATTTGGGTGCATTCCATACATGAAACCGGTTTTTCAAATTTTGATAAGCCAGGTGGGACCAATAACATGTGTTTACTGCCTCACGATAACCGGAAGCATTGGGAATACTCCTCTTCCCATTATAGGAAGTAACAACAAACATATTTAATAATAATAAGAAAAAAGTGGTTGCATACCACACCTGAAATTGGCTTTGGATTTTTGGGGAGATAAGTGAAGGATCCGAGGTAACGATTTTTACGGCACGCCAATAACGGAATGCTTAAGTGTCAATGAAAACCGATTTCAAGTGTGGTATATCTAAAGTGTACGAAAGAATTTTACATAGTGCATCAGAGGTCATTGAACTTTATGCTAGTGCGAGACAAAATACTGTTTTAATGCCTAAAGATTAGATTAAATTTCGGACTAATACACGGCAACATTCAGGGATATTGCCATGATACAATACAGTCCTCAAGCGATCTACTTTGCTTCATTGTGTGTTGGAGTGCCAGAAAGTATAATAAATTACTCATTTTACCATAGACAATATATAAAGTCCTCATAGAGTTTTAAGAAATTCCATAGACTAAGCCCCGTTGTCCATAGACAATAATTATTCTGAACATGTCATTGGTGGAAAATAGCCAAATAAATATAGATAATACGAATTTATAGATAGTTAACAATAACCAAGAAATTTATCTGTGGTTTTTTAGCAAACCACTTTCATGATCAGTATGCATCTTTTGTATAGCCCACTCGATAATATCCCAATCGCGGGAAGACCATACCTATGTGTGCACAGCAACATAACTCAAATTGTTGTATATCTGCGCCTTAAACGGGAAACCGTTTACGTGTTTGTACTGCAACCTCCTATTAGAGAAAGATCACATCTTTGGTTATGAACCACTTCAATGTAATGTATGCAACTTCGACCATGTGGCGACTATCGGAAGTGTCCCAAGCTGGAAAACAATTCCAATGTCATGACTTCTGTCCTCTCCCTAGAGGTTGGATCTGTGTCGCGCTACTGGAAAACCGTCTCCATGTTTGTACTGCAACTACTAATTTACAAAATTTTATCCGTGGTTTTTTCAGCAAACCACTTTCATGTTCGGTATGCATATATTGTTAGGGCCACTCCAGGGCCTCTCACAAGGGAAAAACCATACCAATGTGTACACTGCACCATAATTTAAGTTTTTCTATAACTGCGCCTTAAACGGAAAACCGTTTGCATGTATCTACTGCAACCTCCTGTTAGAGAAATAAAACACATAATTGGTTTTGAACCACTTCATTGTAATGTATGCAACTTAGGGTGGCGACTTTCGGATGTGTCCCTAGCGGGAAGACCATTCCGATGTCTTGACTGCTGTCCTCTCCCTAGAGGTTTGAATCTGTGCCGCGCTACTGGAAAACCGTCTCTATGTTTGTACTGCAACTACCTGTAAGAAATTTCCAGATCTGCATAAATCCACTTTCATGTACAGTATGCATACTCCGTATAGCGACTATCAGCAGAGTCCCAAGCAGGAAAACATTATAATGTCTTTTTTTGCTGCACTCTCTCCAGTGGTATGGATCTGTGCCACGAATCAGGAAAGTCATCTCTATGTTAGCGCTTGAAAACCTTATATAAAAATTTCAATTCTACATAAAACGTAGATAAAATCAGTTGACCATAGACAATGCTTGTAGAGTAAGAGAAAAGAGCAAATAAAATATAGATGCCGTGAGATAATAGATAGTAAACAATCTTCAAAAAATTTATTTTTGCGTTCTCAAGTAAACCGTTCACTTGTGATGAATGCATCTTTAGTATGAGTAGATTTCATACGGCTCCCAAGTGAAAGAAGCCATTCCGATGTGATTAATGCAACATAAATATAATATAAGAATAAAAAGAAAAACCATTGCATAAAATAAAATATTAAACGATGGGTGACTATAATTGCATGTCACACCTGAGATCGGCCTTTGTGCTGTGAACTAAAAAAAAAAAAAAAACCACGATGACTGGTTCTAGTGTGAGTACTGATGGTACAGTGCAGAATGGTAGCGACAGTGAGAGGTTGCAGGTATGGCAGCAATTAGTACATAAAACTGGTTAAACAGGCATATATGAATAATAGTAAGAAACAAGGCATAAACAATAATAAGGTAAGTTCAAATCGTAGTCAGTGGGTCCAGGAGCTAGTACACCTGGTATCTATTGATTTTACACTAATCTTCGACTCTAAGAGCAGACCATCTTTCAACCCATCTTCTTGTGAACTTCTTCAGACACTCAAAATTAACCTTGTTCGATACGAGATCGGAATTCCAAACCGGCCTCGTGACCACTTGCAAACCATCCAGTAATTCGTCTCTGGCATCCGTCATGATCTCGCAATGCCACAGAATGTGCTCGGCAGTCTGATCCGTGCTTCCGCAGGTGCAGTTCGGATGGGGGGATAGGGAGAGTCTATGCAGTCTCCCCCTGAACTCCCCATGCCCGGACAGTAGCTGGACCATGTGATGGTCCAGGTTGATGTACGCCCCTTCCATTCTGATCTTAACTGATGGGAAGAAGGAGAAGGTCCATCTTCCCATATTCGATCTAATCCAGCGAGATTGCCACTCATTGAGTGTAAGCTCTCTCATTCGTTTAAGTAGCCCAGGGAGAGTCCCGACTCCACTTGGTGTGATGACAACACCGAGGTGGGTGGCAGGAAGTCCCCTGGTCAACTTCTTCTTTGTTAACACCTCCCTAATTTCTAAATCGATTGGCAGAACACCTGCCAGCACGGGTAATGCGTCCGAAGCTACCGTTCTGTAGGCACCAGAAAGTGCCAGCAAGGGAGTTCGCTGGCCTCTTTTGAGCGCCGAGAGTATTAGAGAATTATCCAGGCGGTGCTCCCACACAGAGGCGCAGTACGCTACTTGCGTAACGTACACTCCCCTATATATCAAACGGAGAGCCGGACTTCTCAAACCCCATTCAGATGTGGAGATTCTCCTCAGCTTCAAAAAGAGTGCCTGGGCCTTGCTGGAGACTTCCTTAACATGGGCAAGAAACGAGGACGATCGATCTAGAGTAACTCCAAGGTATTTAGCTGTCTCAACAAATTTGATTCTGGTGTCTCCCATTCTGATGGTTGGGTTTCTCTCTCTGCTGAGATAGCCCTTAATCAAGAGACCCATGGTCTTCTGGGGAGCGAAGGTCATTTTGTTTCTATCACCCCATTGAAGGAACATGTTCAGACCTTCCTCAGACTTACTTTCTATCTCTCTCCTGCTGTTCCCCGAGACCAGATACAATTTATCATCAGCAAAATCGACCGCGATACAACCTTCAGGCAAGGGCAACCTGGAGGAGTCATCAAACAAAATCTTCCAGAAATCTGGACCGACGTTGGAACCCTGAGGGCAGCCCATGTCAACCTCCCTTTCAATGGAAAAGTCACCGAAGGAGAGTATGACTGTTCTTTTACTCAAGTAATTTTCACAGGATTTAAAAAGTCTAGGAGGACACTTCCTATTTTTCAGTTTGATGAGTATCATGGCCCAAGATGCATAATCGAAGGCACCTGTGATATCTAAGAAAATAGCAATAACATACTTCTTAGTGCAAGCCTTCACCCATTCGAGCGCAAACGTTAGGGCGTGCTCCGTGGACTTACCGGGGACGAAACCAAATTGAAGCGGGCTGGGGGGGGACAAGGTACGTCGTAGCCTCTCCTTAATTAGTTTTTCTAAGATTTTTCCTAGAACAGGCAGCAAGGTGATGGGACGGTAGGCTTTCACGTCCGATTTCGGTTTTCCGTTCCCCTTTGGTATAATCCTGAGCACGCCCCTCTTCCATTCAGAAGGGAAAACTCCTCTTCTCAAACATGTCTCCATCACCTGGAAAAGTTCTTCTTTGGCGTGGACCCAGACTTGCTTCGCTATCACGCCATTGAGCCTATCGTGCCCAGGTGCCTTCTTAGGACCCAAACCCTTTATTATATTTTCAACTTCTAATCTTGTTACTTTCATACTATCCTCCTGGGCGAGGTTTCTCGGTGGAAGCCGTGACAGGATTCTGACCTGTTTGTGGTGGTCGCTTTCCCCAGTGACTGATTCTAATGGGACTAGCTTGCCCAGAAGCGTTTGGAGAGTGGTCGCCACGTCCACAGTCTCAACATCCCTACCCTCAAAATTTGATATTACGCTAGAAAGATACCGGTCAGAGCCTTTACCCGTCTTTTCGACAGCGCTGTGGGCATCCCACGGGTTGGCGTTACCCACTTCTGAAACCCACTTATGCCATTCAGCTCGTTTCGCCGAGAGCACGGCTAATTTGAAAGCACTGCGAGTAGCCCTGACGCGCACCCTCCGAGCAGCAATCTCCTCCTCCATCAAGCCGCCTCGTCTGGTAGCGCCAAAAGCCCTGCAGGCCCTCTTGTAAGCCCCCTTGAGCGAAGTCAGCTCTATCGACCACCACGGCGTCCTGATAGTCTTCTTTGGGTTTACTCTTCCCAGAGAGGACTCTGCGGCTGATACTACAGCCGCGTTAAAAAAGTTCCCCAAATTATCCGGATCGTTTGCCGCTACGTCATGGAATCCCCTTAAAGTATCGCGTAGGGCTTCCCCAAAGTTATCCCAATTCGCCTCTGTGGTTTTGAAGCTCCAGGAGGATCTTGGGGCTCCGGTCTTATTGACACCCACTTTGAAGGTAATGAGCCTATGGTCGGAGGCTATAGCGCATTCGTGTACCTTCCATTGCATTATCTTGGCTGCAACTGATCCAGAGCAGAGAGATAGATCTATGTTGCTCTCACCATTGGTATTCGAAAATGTGCTTAATGAGTGAGGCTCATTTAGTACAACCAGACCTTGCGCCGCAATCAGGTCCTCGACGGCGTCTGATCGTTCCGTTCTATGTCTAGCATCAAAATCGAACCATAAAGGTGAGCGAGCGTTAAAGTCTCCTCCGATAACTACGTTACGACCTTTAAGCACGTTCAGAGCGCGTGTCAAGCTCAAGATATGCGGTCCAACCGGGTTCCCATACTTAAAATAGACCGAGATCAGTACAATCTCAGTTTCGCCAAATCTAAGGGATACACAGGTTTGGTACTCGTCCGACAGGCCCACCAGCAGGAGGGGACTGATCAATGAGGTGTTGACCAGGACACCCGCCTGTGGTGAGTTGCCAACCTCGAGCACCACACCCGGATGACTTACTGGTGTCTTTCCTGACCTGGTGTACTGCTCCTGGATAAGCAGGATGTCGATGTGGAGGTCAGACATGACCCGCATGATGTCCAGTGTGGCGGCCCGGGAACGCTGCAGGTTTATCTGACCTAGGGAGAGGGGATTAATTGCCATAATCAGTCATTTTGACCTGTACGTCGACTGCCGCCTGGTGCGCCGGGCATGATCGGTCCCCTGTGGGATGGTTTGAAGGCTTCTTGAACCTTGTGCATGTTGCACAGACAGCGGGTTGTGCCTTCTTGGGGCAATCCTCAACGTCGTGTCCGTTTTCGGCGCAATGCCGGCAGGTTGCAACCACCTGCGTGCAGGTCTTGGAGATATGGCCATAAAGGTGGCATTTATAACACCTAGTAGCTCCTGAGTAGTCCCTGACCCGACAGGCATTCCAGCCTAGAAAGCACAGACCGCTGTCTCTAAGAAGCCTTCTTACTTCAGGGTGGCACGTGATTATCATGTGCATATTACCTGTGTCCCGCTTTCCAAAGAGGGACACACGCCTCATGGTCCTCAGGTGGTCCTCCTTGGATAGTGAGCAATTACCTTCTACGTTATTTTCATAGATTTCGGTGAACAGGGCGGCGTCCGCGGAGGGTTCACCTCTGGGGACGTCATATATGACTATCTTCGGGAGGCGTCCCTGTGGAGATATCATCTTGATACCGGCTGCGGCCAGTTTTTCTTCGGCCTTCTTAAGATTTGCCACTCCTCCAGGTGTTGTAGTTTGGATGGCGACACCGGCACCCTTGATTTTCCTTGTCCTAACAACTTGGAAACCGTCCTTCCTGGGGTCAAGGACTGTAGGAAGGAGTTTCTCCAACTGCTCTGAAGTTTTACCCTCCGGGGTGGTCGGGTACAGGAGCACCGTTGGCTGCCTAGATGGTAGAGGTCTTTCTTGACCACGCACTTCTGCATTGTTCTGGAGTGCAGCCGACAGGGCCTCTGCCTTACCCACAGCCGCTGAGTGCGCCATTGCTGTGTTGTGGAGGTGCTTCTTTATTTCCTCGATGGCTGCGCCGATGGTAGCTCGATCCTCCTTTTTTAGCTTATTTTTTGCATCGCTACATGTCTGGTATATATTATTTAGTAGTCCCCAGATCGGGAAGATCAATTCAGAGCTTAATGAGCTTGCCGAAATTTGTTGAATGCTAGCCTCGTCTTCCTCTCTCTGGCGCTTTCTGTTAGCTTGGTTGGGAGAATTTGATGTTCCCGGAGCATTTTGTGTTTCAGCATTCTTTGAAGTCTGGGGAGCAGACCACACATTCGTAGGTGCTTGCACCTCTTCAGCTTCCTGCTGATAGACCATGGCAGGGAGCCCAGCCTCACCCATCAGTTGGCTGCTGTGCAGACTTCTGAATGGTGACCCTGCACGTCCCTCCCTACCCGCCTTAAGATCAATGATAATTGATTTCAGTTTTCGGTTTTCCTCCAAGATTGAGCGTTGAAAACATTCAGAGTCTGAGTCGTCCGAGTCAGAAGGCATGCTAGTTTCAATGGTAATCGTAGTTAACCATAGAATAGTGCACAATTAAGTGTTAATAAAAACCGGTGTATTCTGCACTCTGAGAATTGTCACAAAATGAGTTTCTGTGGATTACTCTAGGTTAAATTTAAAATTGTCTATGGTTCGCTGAATTGAATTTGCAAAATTTAATCAGTTTTTTTAACTTAAAAATACGGATTATACATACTAAAACACTTATAAACTAGAAAGGGCACTTAAATTATACTAAGAAATGTTTTTAACACTTAACCCTACGAAATTCGCGGCTAAAATTTACGATGAAAATTTAGCCATAGTTTTGACACTTCGAATTTAAAGTTGTCTGTTTTCACTATTATAAGGAATAATCTCACTGAGATAACGTTTGCCGGAGGGTAGCCGACCGAGCCGCACCCGATGGATATGTTTTTGGTATTCTGCGAAGATGTTTTGATTTTTTATGTGGTAATTTGAGAGAGCAAAAAATTTTTTGACAGGTCTTGTCATGGACGAGAACTGAACGTCTGACGAGAACTGAACGTCTGACCAAGCGGCAGCGGGCAGTGGGCAGGGGGCAGCGGGCTGGCAATGTGGATTTGATTTAACAGATGGCATTAGTTATAAAGGTTTCGTTAGCCACAGCAATGTGTAGTGTATTATAAAATATTATAAAAGCTCAATTCTTCAATAGTTGAATATTCAGAGAAAGCCCTAAATGACTGCAAAATACCATTTATTCGCCATTTTTTCTCCGTTGACCAGGTAACGGACGAAGTCGGCGAAAGAGTGCTAGATAAAATCGCCAGGAGGCAGATTACATCGCAACAATGTGTCCCCCACTCGAAGAAAAGGGGGTGATATTTTTTATGATAATAGTATGATATAGGTTATTCTTGACTTTCCAGTGGAAATATGCTTTTAAACATTAAGGTTTCGTGTTAGACCTCTACAACTCTACACCGCACCCCTTCACAAGATCAGAATTGATAAGGGATATATGAGTACTAGAAATGTTCAGAAAGTAAGTGTACTGTGACCATAGCGGGCTGTGGTTTTTTTTTTTTTGAGGTTTGGCAACACTGGGTGGTAGAGGGGGGTCTTCTGAACAGAGCAAGCATCGCAGGAACACCGCAGTACCTGGACTAACGTTGTGGTGACAAGTAGCGTGGAAGATGTCAGTTAAAAATCCCGCCAAGTGGAATAACACCTACAAGAAAAAAAATTAGGATTTCTGAGCTCTATAGGATAGTGGGTGACTCAATAAATGCCTGGAAATAAAAAGAGTCGTCAAAGTGGCGTCACACCAATTCCCCATCGGTCAAAAAATTGAAAAAAAAAAAGAAAACCACAATTTCGGGGAAAAAAATCATGGCCTCACTGTTTTGGGACCGAAAAGGCATCATTTTGGTCGAATTTGACTCATTTTGAGCTCACCACATGCATTGAACGGGTTGGCAATTATTTGGAAAAATAGTCAACAAGTGTATCAACAATATCCTATAATTGTTTTCTAATACATTCAAAAAAAGGAATTCAGTACCTCATATATCTACGACTATTGTACTGCCCTTGTGCGTTACTTCGTTACTACAAAGCTAATAGCACACAACTGCGAACTAGACATGGGCAGACTCATTCCCAGGGGTGAATCGATTCATTGTGATTCCCTCGGCCTTTTGAATTGATTCATTTTATTCATTCCTTTAATTCCAAAAAAAAAAAAAAAAAAAAAAAAAAAAAAAAAAAAAAAAAAAAAAAAAAAAAAAAAAAAAAAAAAAAAAAAAAAAAAAAAACCCTCGCTTACTTAAAAAACCTCGGCTACGAAGCGAAAGAGGAGGCCGAAAAGGCTACGATGAACCGCAAAAAGAGGAGACCGATAATACTATCTCATTCTCTCGCAGACTACTTCTACATACTTCTTAGTTCTCCTTTAGGTGCATGTGTTTGCTCTTTTTAGTGTCGTTATTTTTCGTTTCATCGAGTTTCAAATCACAACGGTGATAAATAAGTTTTCACTACGCAAAGCCCTCTTCTTAGTGTAAATTATGTTGTTTTGAAAAATCGTAGGTACTAAAAACGACGCGCGACGAGGTTAATGAAATATTTCAATGTGTACTTAGATATTATTTTGCCCAAAAGACAAATTTTTAACAAGAAAAATGTGTTTATATTAGGCAAGCAATTAAATCTTAAAATTAAACAGTTTTCGTGGTTAACCCTTAAAGTTTTACTAATTTTTATTTATTTATTAAACTTAAAATTGTTTCATTTCACGTGATCTAAACTTCCCACTACCTTCAGCCTCGCAAAAAATCCCAATTGGGGATGCCATAGTTTCATTAGCTCCAGACGGGACTTGTGCGGATTTCACATAAAAAACATACTATTATCGCGCTTTCATAGGTAGGTATATCCGGACCGGTCACCTGGAATAAGCTCCAGTCAAATATATATTTTTTAAATGCACCTACCTCAATGGTGAAGTTAAAAAGACGCGCCGAATAAAAACTAATTAAAAGCCCTGGCGACACGCGTCGTATAATTTGTTACAAAAATAAAGGAACAAATCGCTCGATTATCATTTATCAGTATCACGGTTCGATAGCGACTGATTTTTTGTTTACGGCTAGAGTAGACAGAGACAGATACCACAAAAAAACAATAATATAGATAAACATCATTTTGTTTCTACAAGTATTGCATCACAATTTACGCACGTGTGAGGGAGAAAAGACATAGAATAAACTTTCGCTTTTAGTCCTTTTATTAACGTTCCGCGGTCCGAAGTGGGAAGTTTCACCCTAAGATGACGGCTTGGCCGAGCGGGGACTAACGACGAACCGATTCTCTGCGGGCATCAAGAAATGAATTGGGAACTTCTGACTAATAAGTGTCTTTTGTCTTGCTGTGACTTGAATAACTTGCATTCCGCGGACCGGTCGGATCGACTCGACACGTGGTACCCAGGGACCCGTGGGACTACGACGTCATAAATGAATAAGAAATAAATGTTTTGATTCCTTGAATAAGTGAAACAGAGATTGGGGTTGCGGATTGAGTTCGCACAGACCGAACAGGTTACAGGACTATGACCACGGAGGAACGATTCCTCCGTGACTATGACTGGCGGGACTGGCGGGACACAACTGTGAAACAGACGCGACACACGGAGCTCAGAATTATTTGGATCTTGGCTGACTCGCTTGGCGGTTTTGTCACTTGGATTGGGGACGGGGACTACAGGGTTTTTTGTAGGTATAAGATTTACTGCGCGGGATACTACACAGTACCCGTGAAAGGCAATTTCGCGGCGCGCTTCGCCTGTGGTAGGTGTACCTATCCGCGCAACAAATATCCAGAATAATATTTTATTTAATTCTTACGAAACACTACAATATTTATAGAGTACATTATTATTTTCTTACCTCAATATAACATGAAATATTTAACTGTAAAATAAATTAATCAAAATAAAAATAAATATGGTGCTGTTAAAAAATCGTAAGATGCAAGGCCAAGGGTAAGGAATAAAGATTTAATTCCTTTTGAAAATGAGAATCAGATCGAGTGTGTTACAAGATTGAATTTATTCATTTAATTCAGTCATTCAATTTTGCCCACGTCTACTGCGAACCCGCACAAATCACAAGTGCACCCCACGGTTGAATTTGGCCGCCACTTCTGGTCTGGAGCTCCAAAAAACCCTCGACTCTGCCCGAAACAGGCGGTCCGTTTGATAGCCCATCTTAATAAACGAATTGCAATCTTTAGAGCACAAGCGTCGGGTGGGAATGCCGTCCTTGTTCTACTGGTTTTCCAATGAAAGATGCTCCGAGGAACTAGTGCCACTGAGCCTCTCGGCACTAGTACATAGTCGGGAAACACGCCAAACGCGCGCCCATCATATGCATATGGTTGACTTTAGGACAACTGCAGGATTCACGCCTTGCCGGGGCAGAGCTCTACCAACTGAGCTAATGTGTCCGAAGTTGAATATGACCGAAGCGCATAAGGACACATTAGGTCCTGGGTTCGAGTCCTACATGTGACCTTATATTTTTCTGATTTTTCTGTTTCATTTAATTAATATATTAGAATTTAAGGTTTTACTCATCAAGTTAAAAATAAATAAATATATATTCCATTATTTAATTCAATTTATTTAATTCATTTTAATTCAATTCAATTTGGGTACCGCCGCCCCGGGAACCTTTATTGGATAACCAACACCTCTGCCATAGGTCACCCCAAGTGGTTCGCTACGTTTGGTGATTAAGCAGAGGTGCCCGGGTTCATGGGGTGAGGTTTGTCTAGGTCTTGGAGGCGGATGACCAGGACATAATGGACCCCAGATTCCTACCCACCGCTTAAACCCTTTTCCTTCCCAGAACTCTCCTCTCCTTCCTTTCCTAAAAAAAACCCTCCACACAGCATCCCCAAAGATGACATAGGCCCTGAGGGAAATTATTTTCCTCGGGGCCTTCTGTGTGGAGCTCATGTAAAAAAAAATTAAATTAAAAATAAAAATAAATATTCAATAATTTAATTAAATTAAGACAATATTAGCAAAAGTCAATCGAAAATCTGGAAAAAGAAAAATCAGAAAAAGATATTTTCTCCTTAGGGACTCGAACCCAGGATAAATATTCATTCTAGACTTAGAAAGGCAATAGATGTCGCAAATTAAATAAAAATGGATGTATTTATCCGAGACACTATCTGGGTAGTATTTAGTTCGGGGAATTGTGATCATATATAATATAATAGGTAAATCTTGGGTACATAATATAGTAGGTATACCTTGGGTATGTAATACATAATTGGTGTGAGGAATTAATTACTCGAGGAGTACAAAAACGACAGAACGTCTGTTTATTAACTGTTTACTTTGAATGTATAAAATGTTTAGGTGGGGAAAGCGCGACGTGGCATATCGGCAACACAACAATGCAGCCACAATAAATGACTTGTTTTGGTTAGCTACAGAATTCCACCGTCATCCGCATCTTGTATAGTAATATAGCCAGTAGAGTACCCAGTACAGAGTGTGATAGGAAGTGGCGTGTATGATTATCTGTGCTTACGGCTAGAAAGGGTTCTCACGATCTCGTTCACATCGATGTGACAAAGATCATTTGCGACACGTATCAAGAACAGGAGCAGAGAATATATTATAGGTTTGCAGCAACCATCTGCTAACTCTGGATTGACATGAAATGACGCGTAGATCAAATATTTTTTGACGAAAAGCGTTAGGACATTTGGGTGAACCCATAGACATATGAATATTAATAGACCTGCCCTAAGCGATAAAAGCGTATTATTTCCCCCTCCCCATACCGGTTCCATCGGAACCGGCTGGGATCGAGTATGGATTCACGTGAATCTAAAAAATGTGACGTCATCATTCTTCTGCGAGCCAGCGTCAAGCACTCATCGGTGCATTTTACGAAATAACACGGCAAAAATAATGGCTTGTGTTTTGAAAATGTGTAAAAATAGAAGTGAAAAAGAGAATAAACCCAAGAGTCGTATTCTTCGACCAAGGATATCTAGACAGGCCGTATAAAAATAATAATGGCCCTCAAACTCCCGAAACCAGAATAAAATTGGCTTACGGCCCATTTATGAAAAAGTATATGCATCGTATTGCACCGTTTAGAAGGCACAGTTCTTAATTGTATCTTTTATTGGGCTGGAGGGCTACACTGAAACTAATTTGCATTGCCAGCCGTCCAGACGGGGGTAAATTTTTTCAAACACAAAAATATACCACTACCGAATATTTTATAAGGTACACGTCGCGGACTTTATTTTTGAAAACGTAGTCAGCTATCAGAATACAGAAGAAAATATATGTGTTACAGATCGCATTTACACAGCGCATTCATAAACGTGAAAAACATTATATTTTTTAAAATTTGTCAAGCAATATTCTGACGTCATTCGCGCTTCGACACGTGGCGGGGAGTTGAGATAGAACGGTGTTACCGCTCAGCGAGCGGGGAGGGGGGGGGGGGGTGAGCGCTTTACAGGGAAGGGCCGAACTGGTAATGGGCTCATTAATTAATTTATTTTTTAATTAAAAAAACGTTTCTCAGTTTTTTTTTCGTATTTTAAGCACAAAATATAATAGCCCATTACCTACGTATTATTTGCTGAATGAATTTCTTTTTCACAATTAATAATTTTCTTAGTTTTAACCACGTTTATTGTTTATAAAAAACCGACATATTTCCTGAGCAATGCTCACTTCCTCAGCGTTTACTTAATTAAAAAAAAGATTATGAAATAAGATTATGATTGATTCGTGTAGATTAAAATATATATATATATATATATTAGTTAGTATGAATTTAAAAAAAGGATCAAAGTCAAATTTCGCCGTCCCTTGCCCAGGCTGCGATGCAACAACGCGATGGGTACCGTAAATTTAATTCTTGTTACAAGCTTTGGTTTGTTCAAAAATCTGCTTCCGATAAAATAAATTTTAAAATCAGTAAATAAGCTTCCAAATCAGTCCATAAAGAGATTAAAACTTTTCCTAGAAGCGTCAGAAAATCATTTGCTGCAATATCTCTAAAGGGGCATTTGTATATCAAAGGACATGGTTTTATTAATAAACATTTCTTTATTTTATGTACCAATCTTTTCATTTTCCAACCTTGTTTGGTAGTTTCCCAAATCATCAACAAACTGAAAACACCGCAAATAACTCTCCGATTGAGCTAGTGGGAGAAGACTAAGTATCAACTATTTTTTAACTGAAAACTTACTTTGAAAAAAAAAACGTTTCTGGTAGATTTCTGCCTCGAAGTTTCGAAGGAATATCCCACAATTAGTCCAGTCAATGAAAGGTCAAAAAGGTGTTGTAGAGTGCGTGAGCAGGAACAGAAACTTCACGCTCCACAAATTTAGATATTTTCGAAAAAAATCATTTTACCTCACATTTTGAATCAAACATTCCTTCATATCGTCTAAAATATTCATCAATGAAAGAAATTTATTTGAAAGAAGTTGTAAAGAATTTAATTCTCTTTTGGAATAAACATATGCAAATTAATCTCTAACCAGTAAATATTTACAGCAATTTTAAGTTTTTTAGTAAAATGTCGTCATTTTCAGAAAAAGCTGTTTTTATCTTATTACTGACACATCACTTTTGTTTGTAACAGATTGTGGGACTTAGACTTGGATTTAATTTATTTTCAGCTTGGATTTAGAAAATTACGTATAGAATAAAAGTTGTACATAATTTTATGAGCGTTTACTTATTATAAGAAAATTGTCCTCTTCGACGCACCGTTTTCGAGATATAAGCGCACATCCGAAAATTGGGACCTTCTCCCCCCCCCCTTCCTCCCCTAGCTCACCACCTAGACGTCAGGACTATTAGTATGTTCACACCCTAAGCACCCTGAACAAGTTTCTGAAGGAATCGCTTAGGTTCCTGCTCACGCACTCTACACCTCCTTCCTTGACTGAACTAAATAGAAATACGGCTGCTCTAACCCATCTCCTTCCCCTCCCCACTACAATCAGCCTCACATCCCCAATTGGGGATGCCATAGTCTAACTGGTTCCAGGCGGTTGGGAGAAACCCATAACCACCATTTATTGGGTAACTAACACCCCTGCAATGGGTCTTTCCAAGTGGTTATTTAATATTTATTTACCAAATATTTTTCACTAAGATAAAACCTTTGCCCAATAATAAAAAATGTAGGTTTACCTACCGTTTTTGGTTCTAGAGGACCTGTTCAGAATGTAAAAACTAAAAATGAAAACTAAAATGTTTCATGTTATTTATTAATCCTCTCCCAATTCAGCCCTTCTTTGGTTTCGTGACGTATTTTCTCGACGTTTGTTTAAAATTAAAAGAACACCTCTTGTCACACAATGAACGCTCTCGGGTTATTTTCTTTACGAGCGTGTACGGCTAGTTTATACCAAGTAGGATTGATAAATTCATCTCCATAATACGTCACGCGCGATATCTGATTGGTTGCTAAATGGTAAAACTACATAATGTGATTTGAGAATGAACTTTGTGATCGGATTTACGAACTTCGACGCGAGGCGCTGGAATACGTACAATAGTTGTATTGTTAACATTTACTTACACGGGGTCAATTTTACTGGCTTGCTTACTAAGATAGGCCGTATCTAGATATACTTGATCGAAGGTCGTATTACATTCCATAAGCAAGCATTATTTTACTTTATTTTAAGCTTATTCAGATCACATAATATGGTCGTTTTTGTAACACACACTATCACTCGAGATACATGGCGTGTGCTCGTCGCTGTTTAGTTCTTACGCGGCTATCAATTCGCGCTACCGTGTAAAAAGGTCTATTCATTCAAAAGCAGAGCTTACTTTTAAGAACTAAATGGTGATATTATAATGCTAGATGCCCATTTACTCTCAGATTGAGTTATTGACGAATCACATTCATCTTCCCGCTCTGCGCCCCGCTGTAGTTGGCTTCTCCCCCTCGCCTTTATGTTCTGGTCTATTAATATTCACATGTCTATGGGTGAGCCATTTTAAAAAGTTTATTATGTTTGCACGCAAAAATTTTATACTTCAAAAATTATATGTTTATTTCGATTTATTAAATTTGAAAGTGTATTATATCACTTTTCAATAGTTTTTAGTTTTTCGATATTTTATTATTATGTTTTTAAATATTCCATTTATTTGAATTTTATTGCAAAGCATAGATATTTTGACCCTCTGATAAAATATGGCGAGGCCCGATGGGTTAAAAAATTAGTAGATTCGTAGGTACATCAGTAATTTTAGGTAGAAAAATAGATAAACTTTAACCATGATTCAAACTTTAAACCATAATAAAAACTTTAAACCATAACTTTTCTATATTAGCATTTGCATTCAAAATTTTAATGTTTAAAAATTATTTCTAATATTAAAATTTGAAAGCGTATTTTATCATCTTTCCAAAACCGTTTTCATTTTACGGAAACATTAAGAAATGTTCCTGCTTTTGGTTGTTATTGCAAAGCAAAATTTTGATGTTATTGCAAAGCTGAAATTTTCTGACGTTCTGACAGAATATTCCCGAGGCCTGAGGGTAAACATTCATATTTTGTTTCATTTCATAGTGCTTTCATATAAACGAAGTATTGCAAATTCGTATTTAAGTCCAAGCTTTAACTTTAGGGACATTTTAACATTGGATTCCATCTTTGAGACTCGCGGTGTTCCACCGATATACTCAAATATTTATTTTCATTATAGAGCAGTTGTGCATTTTAAAAACTTGTCCTTAAAACAGGTTTAATGGTTTATTTAGCAAAAATAAGGTAACAATAATAGGTAACAATACCCCTATACTAAATTACTCTATTTTAACCAATTTCTACAATCCAACGATATGCACAACATTTCTAAAGGTGACCTATATTTACTTATTTTTATTCTGCAAAATAAATGTTCACTGTTATTATAACAAAGTATAACACTCCATATCGATACATTATGAGTTCATATTCTGTTTTTGGGATATAACACATAATTAAATACTTGTTGTTATCATACATACTTTGTTTAATGTACATTCATATTTTGTTATTACTATATTAAATTACCCTCTTGTGTAATCTCATGTAAAACTTGATTGTATGGCGTTCAAATAAATATATGCAATCGCTTTCAATGCTGTAAGTGTCTACTTTTCAAGAATTCATCAAGAAAAAAGAATATAATAATGTGTTGGTTTTTGATCTCCACGTTTAATAGGAAGTAAATTTTTACATAACATTGAATAATTTTGAAAGTTGGCTAAGGTTTCGTGCATTCCTAGATGCTAAATAATCATAAATAAATATACCTACACCTAAACATGCCGCAACCCACTTTTTATGAGTTACGGAGAAAGAGTGCTTTTTCAGGTCATTGTGTACGAGTTTACGCAGCGAAATTAATCAGATCGTGAGAAAGGAGACTCGGCGGATTCATTTATTATCGTCTCAGAGAAATGGAAAAAATCGTCGTGGCAGAAGGTCTACCGGGCCGGCGCAGTCTCGGTGTTCCGACCCGGACCACCCTTAAGGACCTTTAATCAGGTGGGGTTGGGGAAAGGCCGGATGTCTGGAAACGGAGCCGGCCTTTGGTATAATAAAAATATATTCCAGTAGAAGTGCTGTTTTTTAAAGCCACGAATGTATTTTATGAATTTTATGAACAAACGCTATGAGAATTACGGAAATGATTTCATATTATAATTTTTAAAACCAGCTGTTAGGTCATAAGCACGAAAATCAAAAGAGCAGTCATAATGCTATATTCAACTGTCACAAAATTTTAATTTACTTTTATCTAAAAAACAAAGTATGTATGTAAATATTTAATATACCAACATATAATTTATCTTTTTTATCTTTTTACATACATATTTATTTGTTTAAATACACACATTTCTTTTGGAACAAACATAATATGTGATTTACTCGCCTCGGAACAGACTTTGTCTAGTGAGGCGGGTAAAAGAAAAGAAAACAATGTAAATAACCATGAAACTAAATAAACGCCCGGGTTGCCGGCACTGAAACTGAAACTGAAAAAATGATAATTGATATTTTCTTCTGGTGCCCTCTTCTATCAAGGGTTGCCCATTATCACCGATGCCCGGAATACCTGCATCAGAACTATTGTTAACGCTCCGACGGCGATAGATGAAAAGGCATGTAAAAAAAAATTGCAAGATTTGACTAATGGCAGGGCCACACTGCGGCCAACTTCCAACTTCAAACGTTTGGACGATTGTGTGGAGGGGTAATTTGTGATTGGAGTTCGAGTTGGCCCTGGATCGAGGCGATCGGCGATAGCTGGTTTGCGAGAGTTGGCCCAACACATCGGTCTGCGCAATATTATTACGGGAGAATTGTATAAAAATTGTTTGAAATTATTATTTTTTTAGCTTTACGAATCGAAATCAATGTTATGAAAACCGAAGCATAGCCTGCACAATTGTAGGCAACTGATAAGATACAGCGCCGAATCAGCTGTTCGACGTCCGCCATTTTGGAGTTCGGAATTCGGAATTGGAGGGTTGGCCACAGCCACCACACGATCGTCCAACCTTGGTTGGCTTTGATGTGGAATACTAGAAAGTTATTTTATCGGGTTTATAAGAAGAAGAAGGAAGTAGAACCTTGCAGTTTCACCTCGTGTGATATCCACAACTGCTCATACATAATAATCCTCACCTCTTTTTACATTGATTTACAATTGACAAGAGATTGATTCACAATATTCAATACGAGATTTTATTAACAATACGATCTCGATCATGACAATAATACCAGTTGTAACAGTTTGAACTACACACCCCGTTTATTTATGAATATACTACACTCAAGGCGCGGGCTAGAAAACTACTAGCCAGTACTGTACTACTATTGACAGCTATCTGTCAACCGAGAGTACATCAGATTGACATCGCTACAGGGAACCAGTTTTCACAGCGAGAGGGAAAGACTTTGACATACAATGGAGCTCGGAACCAGGAAGATGGCCACGATGTCGTATAAGCTGATAATGTTTTTATTCTCGCGAATAATCGTGAGAGCTGGCGCCCTTTTTATAGATTAAACATGATTCTTCAAACACATAGATAGTTTTTCTACCCACTTCAAAATGTCGGTATTACGAGTGACAATTCTTGAGAGTGAGTCAGAACATTTTGTTAATGATTCACATAAATTGGAAACAATTATTTGATTTTTTTGCTTTGTTTCACCTCCGATTTGATAATGTTGATAATTGAAATAATAAGCCGGGTACATTTTAAGGTAAGTTTAAGCTGCCCCAAGGCAATAAGTCTACACAGAGACAAGTTGCAATACAAATACAATGTATAGGTATAGTTGTCTTCTTTAATCTTGCTCGATGTCAACATCAAGCAAGCATCGAGCAAGTACAAGGGAAATGAGTGAAGGAGGAAAGAGGATGTCAATATTGAGGAAAGGAAACAGTAGGAAGCAATAACTTGATTTCAAAATTAAACAACTGCACTCGAACGATGCACCAACGTTTCCAAGACCTGAAGAGCGTCATCTTCGGCTACCAAGTCTCCTATCAAATGCACCTAGTTGAGTATCTTGAAACTTGAATTTGTCGTCCAGAACGATGAGTTGGCTTTTTTTTAAATATAGTACAGTTTTGGCCGTAGGAAGTTGTTCAAGACGTTTGTGATTATAGGGGTATAAAAAATCTACATTTTCAAGTGGACAAATTATCGCACCAGGTTAAGTAAAATTCAAATAAAAAAATTAGACTAAGAATTGATGCCGGGTCGGTCCTTAGGAGTCGGCCCTGAGAGACTTCTGCAGAAGAATAAATGTCTCTTGCATTAAGGCTGTCATACCAGCAAATCATAATTTCGATTCCGACTGCACCGCTCACACATCAGCCGTTGCAAGCGGACGTTTTTGGAACTAGATTTCGTTCCGCTAGAAGCCGGGTTTCACGTACCTATAGTTCACGCGAAGCTGGACCTACAGTATGGTTCAGATAAAGATGTTGAATTCTCGCTTCCAGAATTTTAATAAGTAGTAGTTATTTGTAATTTGTGTATTGAAGTGCGTAGACATAAATAGATACATAAACACAGTAGGTATAAAGTAGATACCTACACAAAAAAACAATTTGTTATATTTTTTTAATATTTTGGTTTTTGTTTTTTCATTTTATTTTACGGCCATTAGAGTGGAAGAATTGAAACGTTACTTGAAATGGCTTTAGCCGTGTTTAGTGACCAGATCTGAAAAGTCAGGTACTTCCCCACCTCCATCTTCCCTAACTCCTTCCCCTCCCCCACTACCTTCAGCCTCACAACATACCCCAATTGGGGGTGATAGTCCCACTGGCTCCAGACGGGAGCAGTTGGGACTCTTGTGCGGTATTCATGAAAAAAAGAGTACCTAATATTCAGTTGGATTGTAAAAAATATCTCTTTTTGAAATATTTATTCGTGTGCATAATTTTTAATTTTATATTTATGTGAATACCGCACAAGAGACCCAAATGCTCCCGTCTGGAGCCAGTGAGACTATGACATGACTATGGGGTATAGTATGAGGCAGAAGGTGGTGGGGAAGGGCAGGAGATGGGGAAGAGGAAGCGAAGAATTACTTGGCTATTCAGATCTGGTCACCAAACACGGCCAAAGTAATTTTTAGCAACGTTTCAATTCTGAATGGTGGTCTTACACCAGGGCGATACTAAAGTATCTTCCACTCTGGAACGTGACGCAAATATATTATTTTTATATGAAATAACCCAAATTAGTCAAACAAAATTTATTTGCCCACGCCGGGATTCGATCCCACGACCTTCGGATTGCGAGTCAAGAGCCTTACCTCTTGACCACGCCGGCCGTCAATAAATAGTATCAGTAATTTGGAAGGCGGTTATGGGTACCGCCGTCCCGGGAACCATGTATTGGATTATCAACACCGTACGGGTAGCCCGGGTTCATGGGGCGAGGTTTGTCAGGATCTCGGCGGCGGTGGAATCTGCCCCACCAACTACGTAGAAGGCCGGATCGGGAGAGACCTTTTTTTACAATCGCTCGACACATTGCCTATCTCTTCTTTGGGGATGCTGTGTGAAGGTTCGTTTCAGGAAAAGGGAGGAGAGGATCTTCTGAGAAGGAAAGGGTATTAGGGGTGGGTAGAAATGTGGGGGTCAGCGTGTCCAGGAGAGCGGATGTATGAATCCATCCCTCCCACTGCGGTGCAAAGCGATGTTCCGAGAGAGTAAGGCTGGAGAAGTCAAAGGGACTCCCTCAACCACTTTCTCTAGATCCAACCTGCCATGCAGCTGGTGCGCAGACGCATCCGCCGCCAAGACCTGAAAAAACCTCACCCCATGAACCCAGGCACCCCTGCTAGTCACCAAACGTTGCGAACCACTAAGGATGACCTACGGCAGACGTGTTGGTTATCAAAAAAATGGTTCCCGGGGCGGTGGTACCCATACCCGATTCTCATGTTTGTTATTTTTGTAATACGAAAAATGGATATAAAAAAGCCTACCCCCCATCCCTCTCAACCCCCTCCCCCTCTCACCCCACAACCTCTAACCACCCTCCACCCCCCCGCCTCTTTTACCCCCCCCCTATATAAAAATCAATTGCTGTTTGTTAGTTTCACTAAAACTCGAGAACGGCTGGGCCGATTTTGGTTTTGAAATGTTTGTCGTAGTCCAGGAAAGGTTTAAACGTTGAGAAAATATGGAAAAGTTGCGAGGAAGATAGTAAAATCAACAATTTAATTCTCCCATATAAACTGTTCTACATACTTTCCTGTGAATTGCTAACCGTTCATCCGATTGCGATGAAACTTTGGTGAGTTGTTGTGAGCACGCCCGCAAAGTAGTCAAGTCAATAAATGCTCCAAAAGGAGGTGTAGAGTGCGTGAGCAGGGACCTAAGCGATTCCTCCAGAAACTTGTTTAGGGTGCTTAGGGTGTGAACATACTAAAAGTCCTGACGTCTTGGTTGTGAGCTAGGGGGAAGGGGGGGAGGGGGAGGTCCCAATTTTCGGGTTTCCGCTTATATCTCAAAAACGGTGCGTCACACATGAAAATTTCCTAAGGATAAGTAAAAAAAGCTCATAAAATTATCTACAACTTTTATTCTTTACGTAATTTTCGAAATCACGTCCATTTTTGACTTACACGCTCCACAAATGTAGATATTTTTGAAAAAAATTATTTTACCTCACATTTTTCATCAAACATTCCTTCATATCGTCTAAAATATTCATCAAAGAAAGAAATTTATTTATAAGAAGTTGTAATAAATTTAATTCCCTTTTAGAATATATATACATATGCAAATAAGTCTCCAACCAGTAAATATTTACAGCAATTTTAAGGTTTTGCGTAAAATGTCGTCATTTTCAGAAAAAGCTGTTTTTATCTTATTACTGACACACCGACGTGCAACGACGATTATGCGACGCTCTTTTAGTAAGGCGTATGATCAGATATGACCATGGAAACCACATTGATGCTATCATTCAAAAGCCGATAAGGCATAACAGGAGGCAGAGGTATTTTGCACAATGTACTAGAAGTGGTTAGTTGGTATGAGCGCAACTCATGAGATCTGCACTTCCCTTGAAGAGTATTGTGGAGTCTTCACGTCCAGTAACAACACAAGGACCTCGGACAAGCCCACCGAAGTAAAGATGCAGCAGACATTTTCAAACTCAGTCAGTAGTTTGATGCACATCCTCCCTTCCCACAAGCCAATGAAATAATGTCAATTCCCAATGTCTTCTGTCAGCTCGTCGATAAAAAATCACGATGAAAAGGTTGCAGTTGACCCAACATTTCTGTTTCACCGGATGTGTATAAGCAAACGATCAGATGAGGATTTGAAGAAATTCTTTGAGTATGAGTTGGCCCCATTTCCCTTAGCACTGTTCAATGAAGGTGGGATGTGGAAGACAACTAAATCTGTCCTGTACAGCTTATTCGAGCCTACCAAAAAACTGGTCTACTGTCTCAGGTGAACATAGTTGTGGACGGAAAATTTCTACTGCACAGAGTAATTTGGCAAAAAGATGCCTTCCTTGTCACAATTTGTGATCGTTACATCAACTACGTCAACCACCACTATCCTGGATGACTCACACTGTGGTATTTGATTGGTACCCAAACCCAGCCAACGGTACAAAATCACAATAACAGATGCGATGATACAGACTGAGAAGGTCAGCTGACATCAATTTGACTTGGAACACTTCAATACCCGTTAAAAAGGAAGATTTGTTATCCAATCCTACCAACAAAAGTAACTTCATCTCTTTACTACAGACGAAGCTTCGGGAGAATGGGATACAGACTCTTCAGGACATGATGCTGACTTCCTTGTTGTGAAGATTGCTGTGGAACATTCCTCTCACAGTTTTGTGAGAAGCTTTCACTTCCTTTTGATTGCTTCCACTCCTCCCACCCAAGATATTCTGCTGCTGACAACGGACGAGGGAAAACCAAAACAATGCCACTGTCCATCCAAAAGATGCAGCACCGTGCATTTGAACACATCCTGTTCTTACATTCATTTACCGGCTGCGACACAACATCTGCAACTTTCAGGAGAAGCAAGGTGGGCTTCTCAAAATTGTACTTGGAGTCAGAATTCATCAAGCAAGCGGCAATGATCTTTATAACCCCTCCTCTACTCACGGCGAGGTTGAAGAGGCTGGAAATAAATGTTTCCTGAAATGGTATGCGGCGCCAAAAAGACAGACCTTCCTTAACCAGTACCGCTTTTAGTCGTTCACAGGGTTGGTGGCAAATATGAAGCCTGACATCAGCTCCCTCCCTCCAACAGAGAACGCAGTTAAACAGCATTCCCAGTGCACCGATTGAGCTGCCCCCTGAATAATGGGGGTGGAAACATGAAGGAGAGACCCTGATGCCAAATACAACAAAAGATCCACCAGCGCCGGAGGTCCTTCTAAATATGATATTTTGCCGCTGCACCAGGGATTGTGCAATTGGCAAATGTGGATGCCGAAAAGCAATGCTGACCTGTTCTGCAGCGTGTCTCCGAGTCTCCTGCCAAGGGAGATGCCTCAATAGCGTGCCTGTTGCCGAGGACGACGATGACGACGACATAGAGCCCATTCAGCAAGAACCATCCAATACTGAGGATGAAGATGCCATGGATGAACAACGCTTGCGAGGACCCCCACGTCCAAGGAGGATGAGAATGTAACATGATGTTATTGAGAACAGTGATAACAATGAGATCTATAATTTTATGTGCTTAATTTTTTTTTTTTTTTTTTTACATTAACACCACACAGGAGGCCCTGAGGAAAATAATTTCCCTCAGGGCCTATGTCATCTTTGTAGATGCTGTGTGGAGGGTCTCTTTGAGGAAAGGAAGGAGTGAACATGGGTCTTGAAGAGACCCATGTTGTAGGAGGGAGGAAACACAGAGGCCGGCAAATCGTTCCACAGCCGAGCCGTTGAACTCAAGAACGAGTCATAGAAACGACCCGTTCTCATGTAAGTAATGTCAACCGTGTACAAATGTTGGGCGCGTGTTTGGCGTGTTTCCCGACTATGCACCGGAGCCGAGGGGATCAATGATGCTAGTTCCTCGGAGCATCTTCCATTGTTATACCGGTAGAACAAGGACAGCATTCCCACCTGACGCCTATGCTCTAAAGATTGCAGTCCGTCTGTTAGGATGGGAGAATCTATCAAACGGACCGCCCGTTTCTGCACAGAGTCAAGGGTTTTTTTTAGGTATTTTGGAGCTCCAGACCAGAGGTGGCTGCCAAATTCAACCGTGGGGCGCACTTGCGATTTGTACAGGGTTAGCAGTTGGATACTATTAAAGTATCTGCGGGCCCTGTACGATGTAACGAAATAGAATAAACATTATGATTATAAAATACAATTATGTATTTTTCAAGTAATATGATTTTTACCTATTTTATTTAATAACTGGTTTTAAAGTGTGGTCACACATATTATTAGGCGAACGAACAAGTGTTGTGTGTCAGTAATAAGATAAAAACAGCTCTTTCTGAAAATGACAACATTTTACGAAAAAACTTCAAATTGCTGTAAATGTTGAACGGTTGAAGATAAATTTACATATGTCTATATATTCTAAAAGAAAATTAAATTATTTACAACTTCTTTCGAATAAATTTTTTTCTTTGATGAATATTTTAGACGATATGAAGGAATGTTTGATGAAAAATGTGAGGTAAAATGATTTTTTTCGAAAATATCTACATTTGTGGAGCGAATAACTCGAAAATGGCTGGGATTTCGAAAATTACGTATAGAATAAAAGTTGTAGATAATTTTATCAGCTTTTACTTATTATTAAAAAATTTTCCTCTGCGGCGCACCGTTTTTGAGATATAAGCGGAAACCCGAAAATTGGGACCTCCCCCCCCCTAGCTCACCACCTAGACGTCAGGATTTTTAGTATGTTCACATCCTAAGCACCCTAAACAAGTTTCTGAAGGAATCGCTTAGGTCCCTGCTCACGCACTCTACACCCCCTTCCTTGACTGGACTAAAGGTTTCTGTATATACTGGTGAGCTCTGGCATTATGAAATTTGTATATAAAATTGCAATTGGTGCCACGCAAACTGTTTGAAAACTGAATGTACCGGGAGTGAATGTATGGAATGCGGGAGGAGGTGGCGGATGGGAGAGGGGTGAAGGATGAGGGAGGGAAGGGGAGGGGGACAAGGGAGGGGAACTCGGGAGAGGGGGCCCGCGGGATGGGTTGGGGAGGGGAGGGGGGAGAGGAAAACGGGTGGGGGTTTAAGGGATAGGGGAAGCGGGCGAGGGGAGTGAGGAGAGGGGAAGGGGACGTTGGAGAGGAAGGGGAGGCAGAAGGGGAACGGGACGAATGGGAAAGGACACGAGCTCTGGCATCATGAAATTTGTATAATAAAATTGCAATAAGTGGCACACGAGCTGTATGAGAACTGAATGTATCGGGAATGAATGTTTGGAATGCAGGAGGGGGGAGGGGAACCCGGGAAGGTGGAGGGGAACTCGGGAGGGGAGAGGGGAATTCGAGAGGGGGATCCGCGGGAGGGAGGAGGTGATTATGGGAGGGGGGAGGGGAACTCGGGAGGGGGGATCGCGGGACGGAAAAGGGGGGGAGTAGAGTGAGGAGAAGGAAGGTGGAGGAGGAGTGGGAACGCGAAAGGGGAAGGGGACGCGGGAGAGGAAGGGGAGGTGGAAGGTGAACGGGACGAATGGGAAAGGACGCGCAGGGAGAAACAATTTCGTTATTAAATGGCAAAGGTTGGTACCCGGCATATATATAAATGCTAATAAATGAAAATGAATCGCCGAAATGTATGTACGCGCATAACTTCCGAACGACTACACCAAATTGGATAATTCTTTTTTTGTTGTGTTTGTTATTGCCAGGACAAGGTTTGTATATAACTACTGGTGAGCTCTGGCATTATAAAATGTGTATACTAAAAATTCAATGGGTGGCACGTGAGCTGTTTGAAAACTAAATGTACCAGAACTGAATGTATGGAATGCGGGAGGGGGGATAGGAACTTGGGTATTGGTGCCGCGGGTGGAAAGGGACGGGAACCAGGGAGGGGGAGGGGAACCTGGGAGGGGGGAGGGGAATTCGTGAGGGGAGTTGGCGGGACGGGGGAAGAGGAGTGGAGTGGGGAGTCGGAAGGTGGAGGAGGCGGAGTGGGAACATTTGAGGGGAAGGGGACGCGGGAGAGGAAGGGGAAGCGGAAGGTGAACGGGACGAATGGGAAAGGACACGCAGGGAGAAACAATTTTTTGTTGAACGGCATAGCAACGCATGCCGGGCACCAGCTAGTATATAAATGAAAATGAATCGCCGAAATGTATGTACGCGCATAACTTCCGAACCCATGCATGCCGGGTACCCGCTGTATATAATTTATTTATTTATTTATTTACGGACAAATAGTCCATTAACAATATAACAATAACACGAATAACAAGCGAGCCTAAAGGCCCGACCCGCCTAGCAATTGATCACTGTTCGCATCGATTACCGTTCGCATGTCATTTTTTGTAACCAGCACCACTTTTCGTAACAATCACCACTTTTCGTAACGATTCACCAGTTAACCCCATGTGTCGAGCATGCGTAAAGAAGTTTTACTTTAAAAAAATGGGGCATTTGGGACTCTTGTTTTTTGTATCGTATAATAAGGGACAAATAAAAACATTTATTTTTAAATATAAAACTTTTTGCATAAAAATATTCAATGAAAATGAAATTCGGTCAACCCTGTAGATTTTACGAACGTGAAACAAGGAATTCGTATGTATTTACATTTCGTTTCCAAAATATTATTTCAAACTGTTGTAATTCAGAGCGACGCGGACACGTCCTCGTCTGGCCACGTTTCGGACCGTAATGAACTGCGAAATTTTGTGTTTCGGCGCTATGATAAAATCGTCAAATGCGAAGCTGTTAATTAATTAAAATTAAATGCTTCCCAAAATTATTTTTCGGTCAAACTTATTTATGATTTGTCAATAATGTCTTAGCACAATAAGTATGTAAAAAAATATGAAATATATTAGTTTATAAGTGCGCAAATAAATACACAAATGGACCAATTTTCGTCAAGAAACACATGTACGTACATATTTTTTAATGATTTTATTGAAACTAAAATTAAAATTCTAATACATAACTTTGCTAGATAATGTATTGATTTATTTCACTGCATGATTACATTATTTGAAATGGGTGTGGTATAATACAAAAACTTTTTTGAAAATTTAACAAATCTGCCAACGACCTATGGAATAACCTTATTATACTAAAAATTAAAAAAAATTCTAAAAATTTATTACATAACTATGCTAGATAAAAGAACAATCTTTCGAAATCCATTTATAATTTTTTGTGGAAAAGAGTCAATACGTCTAAAAACTTTTTTGAAAATGACATATTTCTGGGTTTCTCTACCTATGTCCTCTTAAAGACAAAGGTTATACGGGAGAAGGAAATAGAGTCAGTAAAAGCAAAATAATCACTCAAAAGAATCTGACGCTTTCAAAGGCAAGATGAAATCACAGGAGGTACCGCTAAAGATCATAGAAAATATATTTTTCTAGATGGGAAGTAATTAATTCTGGCGCTTTTTCTCTTGGTAGACAGGATTTATAATTTTTTTCTTGTTCTTCAATTTCTAAGAAGGGATTGTTGATTTATAGTTTATAAGGAAGTATTGTAAATTTATTCAAATGAATTTCATAAAATTCTATTGGAAAATAAAAAGTTAAAATTATAATGAATAGGTGTAAGGGCCCGCAACCCGGATTTGTACCGATTTATTACATGTTTCCCTTAAACACGGTAAGTTTTAAAGCTCTTAAAAAATATATGTTATTCTTGAAGATAATATCTAGACTTTGCCCGCGCCGAAACGCAAATCATATAAAATTCCCTCGATAGAAAAAAATCGCAAAGTATGCTCCAAAAATTATTATTAACACGTTTGTTTCAGTTATTTTACAAGTTATATGTATGAAAAAATTCACAGTGTTTATTTAAATGCTGTTTAAGATAATGCCCGCGAGATTTTTGCTTTATTTTAAACGAGTCGTGTTTTATTAAATATTTTCGCAATTTTCGCATTGATTTTGTCGCTGTAAATGTTAGCGCTCTCCTCTAACATTCGTAATTTCGTATCTCTCCATCTTCTTTTTTTCGGGCCCGGTTGCAGAGCTGGAATGGTGATTGTTAAGATGTTAGACATTCTAAAATTATTTTTTTATTCATTTTCTGAAATATGCATTTGTTAAGAATGCTTTCACCAAATATTTTACAGAAATTCATAAAATTGACGGAGATACAACATTTTATGTGAACTCTTTGAAACAGTTTGTATGTTGAATTGTCGTTCAACAAAACTTTGAATGAGTTTCGAAACTATATATTTCAACCTGATTGACAACATATTAAAAAAAAACTATACATCCGATGTGCATGCACCAAGTCTTAAACTGTCGAAAATCCAGTCTCTATGGCACCACGTAGGGATTTTTCTATAAAGGGCTCCATTCTATTTTTTTTTTATGAAAATTTTCCATAAAAATCAGAAAAGAAATCGTTGGTCCGCCATTTTTTTCTTTTTTTTTTTATTATCAAAATTCCCTTGCAAAATGCACTTAGTGTTTGGAACGCAGGAAATATCTAGTTATGATAATAAAAATGCAACCATCGCTTATATCACTACACCTTATATTTGAGGGTTGGGCGAATAAATTTATATAAACAGAATCAGTTCTAAATGCTATCAATATTGAATGGATGAGATTATCTCAAGAATTCGTACGGTAAATGCTGATATTCCACGCCTAGTTATTATACTTGCATGGATGTCGCAATATTATATACTTATATTATTCGTCTAACTCCCGTAAAATATAAATAATTATATCAACAAGGCTAGTCGCTAGAGGCGCCAGTGTAGCACATTGACGTTGACATTCCTTTAAGGCCCGGTAATAAGTGCTCAAAAAGAAGAAGGGGAGATAACGAATGTCAGAGGGAGCGCGCTAATATTAATGAAAATATTTATGTGAAAATGTTAAATAAAACAGAACAAAAATATCGTGGGAAATGTCTTAAATAGCATTTATGAAACACTGTTAATTTTTTCATACTTATAACGAATAAAATAACAGAAAAAATGTGTTAATAATAATTTTCGGAGCATACTTTGCAATTTTTTTCATATCATTACTGTTTCATCGTGGCAAATTTATGTATATTATCTTAAAAAATAACATATATTTTTTAAGAAACTAAAAAAACTTAAAGTGTTCAAGAGAAATGTGTTATAAAACGGTAGAAAATCGGAAAGCCGCGGCTTTTGGAGACAAACTGAATTTATTTAGTACTTAGTGGCGGTGTTTCGCGCTTACTAATTTGTATTTTTATCAAGATTACTAATATATATAAAATATCCCAAAAAGTAGGTTCTGTGTGTGCAGTTTACGGATGTAAACAACAAAAACACTCGAAGCAGTTTTTCAGGATGTCAAAACAAAATCATATGTCGGTTACCTATTTTTTTGTGATTTATATAATTTATTAACGTTCATTATTAATAAAATCCAATCAAATATATGAAAGAAAACCAACCTGCACAACTCGCGCTACTAGGAGGCGCCAGAGTAATATGATACCATCAGAACGTACGGGAAATATCAGAAATTGGGGATATTATTAATATTATTTAATAGAACTAATACGATTTCATTGCCCTGGTCGCGCTAACAATAGACTGACTCTACCGTTCTACTATAATAACACACATACATTATCACATTATTACTCACCAATCAGTCGATTACACATTTTGGGAAATGAATATGCTAACATCGGCGACATTTATTTCTTAAAATTAGCGCAATATAAACATGCACTCAAAAATTATTTTTCCATAATGTAACTTTATATACGCAATATGGACATGTTGAAATGAAATGATGATATTTCTCATTGTTCTTTTTTGTTGTGATACATAAAATAATTGTATGTTATTTTTAAGTTTAAAACTACTATTATGTAATGATATTATTTTTCTTACTTTTGTACTCTATTATATTTATGTTTATTTATAAAAGGCAGTATAGCCGTTTATGTATTTAAAATAAAAAAAAATAAAAAATAAAATTATACGGTATTTATTTGAATCAATTTTAGTATCAAAATAACACTATTTTAACAATAAAAAAAATTGTAAAAATCAAAGGGAAAGGGTACTGATTAAAAAAAATCAAGATGTAGGCCACTATATAAGCAAACCAACCTTAACTTATAGTTTTACATTAATCACCAAAACAAATGTTATAAAGTTACATAGGATTAAGGGCGACAGAGTATTAAAGATTTATAATTTATATTAGTTTTCAGCGAAATAAATCTAGCAAAAGCGGGCACAAATCGTGAAATCAAGTGTTCTTATTAGCAATAAATTAATCGTATCTACTATTTCTACCGTAAGAACCAAATCGTATATCATACATTTTGGGATTTCATTTGAGTTCAGAATTTAAACGATGTTTGAAATAATTGGTTTTCAGGTATATCGTATTTCCCTTACTTCTCATATTTATTATATACTTCTTCCACTTTCTGAGAATGCAAGAACAACTCACTCCAGCGAGTTAGAATGTTGTATTGTACAAATAAAAGAAAAATAAAGCACACTAGTAAAACAAATACGACAGAGTTGTCCATACATTCCTACGTCCGTGGCATATTGCCTTATTGCACATACCGGTAAAATAGTCTGTGCTCACGGCTCGTGACGGTTCGGTCATTGGGTCGAAAATTCTCGCATAGCGGTTAGAATAACCGGTTCTCCTGTACTAGCCATCCGTATGTATGTGTGAAAGAAGCTATAGACTGTAGAGGAATAGACGGAGATGGGGAAAATAGTCGTGAGGATCGCGGAGAGGCGCAGAAAAGGGCAGAGGTTAAACGGTCAAATTCCAAATACAAGTAGAATCTCGGGTTCGAATCGAAGTCGCGTTATTTTTATTGCACATTTTGAGATGATAATATTATTAATATGTACTTCCATTTTGAGAACTGCTGAGATATTAGACGTAATTTGAATTCAACAATGATGTTACGAAATTTAGCTTTCAAATCATGCAGCTTTAGGCTGCACGTTTTGATGACGGGAACATCTGAACTCATTTATAAGTTCTTGGTCAAATAGTTCAAAAATTCGTAGTTGCATTAGGCTTTTTAAAAATAATAACTATACTCAGGAGGCACTGAAAGAAATCTCGGGGTTCAGGTAATCCATGGGGATGCTGTGTAGATGATCTTTTGGAGGAAAGAAAGGAATGAACCTGGTCACAAAGACTGTCACATATAATCTTCTAATGAAAAAAATCCTTCTTTAGTAATTTACGTTCATATTAATCATAAAGTAAATACATTTTAATATTTAAATTCTACTCAGGAGAAGCGATAGGAATAGCTTCAATTTATTGAAAACATATTTTTAATTTTCATAATGTAAACCGATTCGTAGAAAATATTAATCGCCTTAATGCCCGGTGTACCCGCTCAAAAAGAAGGTGGGGAGGGATAAATAAATACGAATGTCGGAGGGAGCGCGCTAATATTAAAAACGATAATATTTAAGCGAAAATTGTGAAAAAGTTTAATAAAACTCGTTTAAAATAGAGCAAAAATCTCGTGGAGATTGTCTAAAATAGCATTCAAAGAAACACTTCGAATTTTTTCATACAGATAACTTGTAAATTAACTGAAAAAACGTGTAACTTCACATATATATATTCTTCAAGAATCCTAATATTATGAAGGCAAAAGTTAGTATGGGTGTGTTTGTTACTATTTCATACAAAAACCACTGAATGGATTTTAATGAAACTTTACATTAATATAGCTCATACATCAGAAAAGCATATACGAGCTCTGGCATTATGAAATTTGTATAAAAAAAATGCAATAGGTGGCACGCGAGCTGTTTGAAAACTGAATGTACCGGGAATGAATGTATGGAATTCGGGAGAGGGAGGGGAACTCGGGAGGGGGAGAGGAACTCGGGAGAGGGGAGGGGAACTCGGGAGGGAGAGGAACCTGGGAGGGGGGAAGAGAACTCAGGAGGGAGGTTCGCGGGACGGGGGGGAGTGGAGTGGGGAGAGGGAAGGTGAAGGAATTGGAGTGGGAACGCGAGAGGTGAAAGGGACGAGGGAGAGGAAGTGGAGGCGGAAGGGGAACGGGAAGAATGGGAAAGGACACGCAGGGAGAAACAATTTCTTTATTAAATGGCAAAGCAACGCTAGCTAGTAACATATATATTTTTAAAAGCTTTAAAACTTTGTATTTAAGGCTCTGCAACCGGGATCGAAAAGAAGAAGATGGAGAGATAAGAAATAACGAATGTTAGAGGAGAGCGCTAACATTTACAGGGACAAAATCGATGCGAAAATTGTGAAAATGTTTAATAAAACACGACTCGTTTAAAATAGGACAAAAATCTCGCGGGCATTATATTAAACAGCATTTAAAGAAACACTGTGAATTTTGTTCATACATATAACTTGTAAAAAATAACTGAAACAAACGTGTTTATAATAATTTTTGGAGCATACTTTACGATTTTTTTCTATCGTGGGAATTTTATATAATTTGCGTTTCGGCGCAGGCAAAGTCTAGATATTATCTTCAAGAATTACATATATTTTTTAAGAGCTTTAAAACTTACCGTGTTTAAGGGAAATATGTAATAAATCGGTAGAAATACGGGTTGCGGGCCCTTAAGGAAAATATTTAATAATTCGGTAGAAATGCGCGAAGAGCGCCTTAAGCTTTGCCTTAAAAGTGTATCTCATTGAAAGAATTAGGCAATTTGTTGAAAAGAAAAGTTGGGTCCCGCAGCATAAGGAGGCACTCGGCGGAAAAAAACTATCGACTGAAGGTTGCGGGTTGCGGCGCTACCGGGAAACCAGCGGCCCGGAAAGATACATGACCAATATTAGATTCCAGTGAAAGTTTTTATTAATAGTGGTTCACTGGAGATGCTTACTCGCATATGAAAAAGGGTTGATTCGTGAAAGGGCGCCGCTTACGACTTGGAAGGTAGATATTGTTATTGGAAATCCATGCTTTGATTCAATCTGATTCTCAATTTTATAATTAAAATGGTGACTTGAAGAGCACGATTTTTTTCAACAAAATTATTTGTTTGTTCTTATATTAGCAAATGATTCATAAACATCACATACTTGTCTTCTTGCCATTTCGTCTTTCTATCCGCAACTATCACAGTGATAGACAGGTACACTCAATTTCGCACTGGTGAAAGAACCACTATTCAGAAACGTTGTTTTAAATGGATTTTTTATCCGGTGACTATCTGTTCGGTTTTCGAAACAACTCATTTTTTTTTTTACATGAGCTCCATACAGGAGGCCCAGAGGAAAATAATTTCCCTCAGGGCCTATGTCATCTTTGGGGATGCTGTGTGGAGGGTTTTTTTTTTAAGGAAAGGAAGGAGAGGAGAGTTCTGGGAAGGAAAGGGTTTAAGGGGTGGGTAGGAATATGGGGTTCAGTGTGTCCAGGTCATCCGCCTCCAAGACCAAGACAAACCTCACCCCATGGACCCGGGCACCCCTGCTAAATCACCAAACGTAGCGAACCACTTGGGGTGACCTGTGGCAGAGGTGTTGGTTATCCAATAAAGGTTCCCGGGACGGCGATACCCATTCCCGTCTCAAATTGTTCATATAGGTTTCATAGAAATCGATGTGTCCTATCATAGTGCGAAATACGATTTAAAAGATGTTAGAAAGAGAAAACACCACGCATTATATGCAAATATAAAATTTAACCATAAAAGATGCAAAAATTTCGAACCTTTATGGAACCAAAGTTTCGATTCGCAATTTGAAACTAAGAATTTTTTATTCATTATTTTTACATAGAACGACAAAAAAGTTAGATGAAAATAACGTTTGTAATACATTTGTCCAATAAAATGTGCACGTGTTGTTTTCCGATATCTGTAATTTTTAGTTAGAAAAAATGTAGGGTGAAACGTATTTATAAAATTTGAGAGCGCATTTTAATACCTTTCAAAAACAGTTTTAGTTTTTGGATACGTTCAGAAATATTCTGTTTATTTGGATTTAATTCCACAGCGGAAATATTTTGACCCTCTGACAAAATATGGTTGAGGTCTGAGGGGTTAAACTTTAGTCATATCTATTGACCAGATCTGAATGGCCGGGCACTTCACAAGCTTCTCTTCCCATCTCATTCACTACCCACTACCTCCAGAATCATAATATAGACCAAATGTGGACGTCACTCTGGCTCCGGACAGAGGTTCTTTTGTGGTATTAATGAATACAAATTGGTTGCTTTCGCAAAAAACATAAATAGATATGGTGGAATCACAACTCTTTGTTGAACGGTCAGAGATTTCAATCATAGTGTACCTTTTTAAATCAGTTTCCACTTCGTAAATTCCAAGAAATTCAATAGAATCAGTCAATAGAATTCCTCGACACTATGCTATTTTACAAACGCATAAAAAAATAGCATAAATATATAGAACACTGATAGGTTCGTTATTTACATTCAGATTATTGTAAAATTGTCATTTTTGCGTTAGGGAACCTACCCATACTACGTGACCCGTTCAGGGGGAAAGGGGGATCTTCAAAATACCACGCTTGGTCACAATGAGGGGCGGGGGGCTTAGGTTTTGATTAAGTAGTTAATCTAGAAATCTAAATTAAGAGCGTTTAACCAGCCAGCGGACGAAAATCCACATTTCGTCGAAAGTTGTTCTTACGATCGTGCAGGGCGGTTACAATGAGAAAGATTAATTATTCTCCGTACCAGCTTTTTTAAATTATAACTCAATATCGAATTTATTTCAATTCAAAATAGCTTTAATTTATACCTTCATCCAAAAATGCTGAAAGGCGTGATGATAAAACTATTAAAATAATGTACTTTTTGTAGTTATTTTTTGATTATAAGTATTTATCATTTTTCAATAATGTCTAAAACTAATAAGAATGTTAAAAAAATCTGAAATATATTGTTAGTTTGCAAGTGCGCAAATAAATACACAAACGGACCAATTTTCGCCAAGAAACACATGCACGTACATATTTTTTTATGATTTTATTGAAACTAAAATTAAAATTCTAAAACATACGTTTGCTAGATAATGTATTGATTTATTTTACTGCATGATTATATTATTTGAAATGGGTGTGGTATAATACAAAAACTTTTTTGAAAATTGAACAAATCTGCCAACGACCTATGGAATAACCTTATTATACTAAAAATTTAAAATTTTTCTCAAAATTTATTACATACGAATGCTAGATAAAAGAACAATCTTTCGAAATCCATTTATATTTTTTTGTGGAAAAGAGTCAATACGTCTAAAAACTTTTTTGAAAATGACGTATTTCCGGTTTTCTCTGGTAATGCCCTCTTAAGTTCTGGTGATAATATTTTTCCACTTGTAATAAAGACAAATATAAGCCAAATATTTTTTTTTTAACTTTTTGTTAGCAAGAAATGATTCAAAAATATATTTATGAATAACTATATGAAAACTGTAGGGGAAGGGGGGGGGGGTCTTGGAATATACTACACGTGGTCACCGAGGGGAGAGGGGGGGGAGGTTAAAAACTGCAAAAAGTGGGTCACATAGTATGGGCACATTCCCTTATCATGTACCTACGTAGAAATAAAACCACATTTTGTAATAATCAATAGTGATAGATGATTCTGCAAACATGGTGTATGAAATTGCAGCAGGTTTATTATGGCTTCCTGGAAACTGACCTAATACTTGAATATTTCATCAATATTTTGAACATCGCATTTAAAATAAACCCAACCTTTACCATCTCTAAAATTATTCAAATAAATCCAGACTTTAGGAAAAGCGCCGTATCTGGCTTTTAGAGTAATTACATTTTCCCCAGCGATCCAACAAATAAGAACGAATGCGGGCATCGCGCATCGCTCAAACGCTTCGTCGTTGATTTTACTCGACAATCTATAGAGGCGACATCTCTCGAGAAATCAGGATGTTTTCACAGTACAAATGCCCCGCGACAGGCGACATCTTTACAAATTTAGTTTAGCATTTCAATTTTAAAGATGGCGTCCCAGTTTTTTTTTTGACCACGAATTGGATTAATGATTTTGTGGACTGAGGAATAACTTTGCCGACTTTGGATTTGAGGAAAGACACTTGGCTACGGGCCCAGAGGATGAAGGATAAAATGATGCGTTTTAGTAATCAATTTAAAACAATATATTTCCACTTCGTTTTAGAATGGATGATAATTTCCCTGGCGAAAGACAACTACTAAGAAACGTTGTTTGAAATGACTTTAGTTTTGTGCAGTAAAATCTTTCGAATGGTAATCTCTGACATGTTGAAATGTGCTTTTTCACCCTGAAATTTGCAAGATCCAGGTTTGCAGTTCGCAAAGAAATGTTCATCTTGAGGTATAGGTCTTGGAAACAATCAATTAATTAACCGTCAAAAATAAGGGGATTTTTGGATTTGTTGCGTGTACATATTTCAATATTGTTTAACACGAAAAGGATAATCAACCCCTCAGGACTCGGGCCTATTTTGTCGGAAAATCAAAATATTTCCGCTTTGCAATAAAATTCAAATACATGGAATATTTCTGAACGCATCCGAAAAGTAAAAAGTGTTTTTGAAAGGTGATAAAAATCTCGTGTCACGGTGTTTGTGGTCGCACTCCTCCGAAACGGCCCGACCTATTTTTACATTTTTTTAAATGTATATTTGGTAGGTATGAGAAAGTTCGTAAAGTATATTTCATACCGCTAGGTGATTTGGGTGTCCATATCCAGATTTTTTTTCTATTTTTTTGACAATTTTTTTAGTTTTTTTTTATTTGACATCAAAAAATACCTGTAACCCCAAATTTTTATCTTCCTACCCCCACCTTCCCATTATGAACAATGAATATGTCCGTTACTTTGGTGAAATAAATTGAATTGAGAAAATGAATGGTTGGTGTTTGTTTTGTTATTATCGGCGGTCTTCGTCTACAGTGCTCCTTTCCTCTTTCTGTCATAGATCCCATCCCCAGTCCCCACACGCTTACAATACATTCGTTATTATTTATTTAACAACGAAAATATTCACTAGAAATAATTTATATAGCAGAACAACGTTTTCCGGATCAACTAGTTACGTATATATTTAGAAATATAAAAATTTTGAAGGCAAACAAAAAATGTTTTAAAAATGGCTACATTACTTTTTTTTTCTAACTTAAATTTTAGAAAACAAAAAATAAATAAAAACAAACCCATGTTTTATTAGACGAATCATTACATAGTATAAAATGAAGTCGCTCAAATGTATGTGCGCATAGATCTTTTAAACTACACAACAAATTTTTATGCGGTTTTCACCAATAGATAGACATTTAGTAGATAGTGATTTAAGAGGAAGGTTTATATGTATAATACATGCTCATTATAGTAGATAAAAGCCGAGAAATTCAAATATTCATTTCAGGCAGCGGGCAGCGGGCAGCGGACAACGGGCAGCTGGCAAGCGGGTGGTGTGGATTTTAGAAAGGTTCGGTAATGCCGTTGTGTTTCGTTAGCCACAGCAACGTGTGACCGGGTCTGCTAGTGTATTATAAACGTTATCGTAAACTCACTTTTTTGCCGATTCATGTAAAAATAATTAAAGTTTCATAACGGTATTGAATTATTTTGTTTGATTGGTTCAATATATTCGCACCTCAAAATCCGAAAGCCTCAGATTCTGAAAAAAAAATCTGAAACTGTCACTTTGGATCGAGATTGTAAAATATCTATGCAAGATAGCTTCCATATTTCAATGACAATAAGAAGCATTATTTCATTCTCTTTTTGGTTAAAAGAAAAATATATATGTTTGCATGAGTGGAAAAGAGATATATAGCTTTTAAAATGTAAGGTCGCTCGGGACGTTTTTGGTCTTTTGAAAGTATAACGTGATTACATGTTTTGGGATGTATTTATTCCTAAACAAGCAGACGGGTTAACTTTTAGATTTGATTATAGAGCGTGATGTTTTCTCTTTCTAATATTGTTTAAAACATATGCTTGAGATTGTTCCGTTTCCAAATTAGCCTGTGGGGTTAAGAGAGTTAAAACTCAGGCATAGTGGGGAGATACTACCTCCGTTCAAAACATTGTACATCTAAGAAGGATTTTGCGGTACAGGCTTTGATAAGACGCATATTCAGGGAGAGAATAGTTTTAACATAGATAGGTACAATATTTATGTGAATTCTCCCGGTGTAAATGTACAGTCGGCGCAGCAGAGAGAGCGTCATTTCCTCTTCTAGAGTGAAACTTTCCTTTATCGCCCGATACTTCCGAACAGTGCCTGAAAAGTATTAAAATGGTGGCGTTTGACGCATAAAAGACGCTATAAAGTGAGACGGCATTTACGCTATATTTGAGTTAGAAAAGTTATTTCATACTAAAATCCCTAAAGTATGCATAACTTGACACTTTTATTGGAAGTACTTGACATTTTAATTTATTCACAGGAATATTATTCAAAAAGTATTTAGGTACTTTGTAATTTATTTAAATTAAGAGCAGTTATAAAATTCATTCTTCAAAGCAAAACCTTCTAGCACAGGTATGAGCAGCCAGCGGCCCGCGAGACTTCTTTGAACCTAATTCTTATACTTCGTACTTCCCTCTTGGTTAAATAAAATATCAAAAAGTGTGCGATAAACAATTTTTTAGTGAAAATTTCAGTCTTTCTTCAAAGTGTTGAATCAGCCGTTTAAAATAATAAGATTTTTCTAACAAATTCTAGGATTTTTTTTAAATATCTTATTTCCACCATAAGTGTAGGAAAAAACCACCTTCGCAGCGGAACGCTTTTTTTGTTGATATATGTGTTTGATGTTTTAAAAAAATACCAAAATTTTCTGGACTATTTTTTTTTTTACTTTCCGAACGAAAAATCAACTGCAAAAGAAAGTATTTTTTATGTGTTATGTATTTCTGAATGATAAAAATCGACAGCATTTATCGATTCGGCTTTGGAGACACTTGGCGCTTTGTTATTTGCGTTCTACTTTTTTAAAATTAAAATAAGAACTATTTTAGAAAAGATATGTAGATTTGCGACACCACCGACTGCAAATTTAACAATAATAAGCTGTACCCAAATTAGAATATCTTTGGCTATACCCTACCCACAGCGGCCCGCGAATAAATTGAAAATTGATAAATTGACTCTTCAGCAAAAAAGGTTGAACATCACTGTTCTAGCATCTTTTATCTCAGCACAACCGTTCAGAAGCCTTAGTCTCTATATTATTCTAGCACGCGTTACCTTAACCATTTACCGAACATTTTGATAGATGACGATAATCGACGTTAACAGATAAGAGACACACTGGCCAGTTAAGAGTTATAAAAGCGACTTACACTTACGTAAATTTAAGCGATAGGCCTCAGCCGGGTTAATGTGAAACGAACACAATAATTTGATCGTTAACAATTTATCATTTTCTTCAATTTACCTAAAACCACCTGTTGTTTTTTCCTTACGATTTTTCATTTATTCTGGAATTAAGGTCAAGACCTCGGATCTCTAAAGTAAAAATAACAACAACTTTTATTTATCTAGACTTTCTTTGAACCTACTTCTTATATTAATAAAAAAACGGTATAGTTGTTATATTAATTACTAAATTTGCCTATTTCGGTAAACCTAATATTGCAACTATATTGCATAAAAAAATTATCATCTTGACCACCCAATTGAAGAGTATGTCCCGAATATCGAAATAATTACAAAAATGTATAAAGGCGGAAACACACTTGTGTGGTGTGGTGTGTCGTGGCGCGCCAGAAGCACATCGGTTTCATACATTTATTATGGTTAGAGACATATTTGTAGGTTGTGGCGTATCGACAAGCGACGACGATGATTGGTTAATTTGTAGTCACGACACACCACACCACACAAGTGTGTTTTCGCCTTAAAGCATTAGATTTCTTTACATTAAGTAAAAATAAATACATTTTTTTACATTCGGAAAATTTATGTATTTTAATAAATACCAATAAAGATTAAAGTGAGGAACTTTCGAGAATCGTCTTTAAAACGTAATTTGAAATTTTTGGAATTCAAAATGGCCCAACAAACAAGTAAACTTCTGCGTTAGTTCTTCAGGGGTCCTGTTTAATCCCTCGTTTAAACGGAGTTTGAAAAAACTTGTCACTTCTTCAGCCGCACTTCCGGAAAACTCGTTCACGGGCGGAAATAGGAAACTTCCGCTTTAGCCGTCTCAACTCCTGTTCCGTAATTATTTTGTCGTAAAACATTCATCGTCTCCTCAAAGATATTAATTGTTTTCGCTAAATGACACTGTCGGATTAAGTATACATCAAACAATGCGATTACTCCGATAATATCAAACTGTTATTGCTCAATTAAATTTGAATTAAATATTTATTTACGAAGAAATAAGCAAAGTTAACATTAAAATGCATATTTATATCAGGCAACACGAAGTGGACCTATTTCAAGTTGAATAAAAAAAATAGCTTAGTTTTTATAACTGTAAAAACTCTACGACCTTCCCTCCCTAATCATATCAGGGTGCTGGAAAAGCATCAGTGGAGAAAATCATTCTCGTGTTCTAACTTGTGGACTGAATAGTTCGAATCGTGACTTCCCGAGTACATGAGAGAGACAGGTAGATTTAATCTAAGCGGCCCTTGGAAAGTTTTAGGTGGTGCAATTTGGGTTGGCCAGTCCTTGTAGTAACGCGTAGCATTATATCTCCATACCACTATAATTACAACACGTCTACAGATTTATTCACGTTACAAACTAGACTGTGAGTATCATATTTACACTCCTCCGTAAACACGTAATAATTTTCAAGTCATTAGTAGACTTCTAGCAAAATAATGAGGAGAGTGCTAGAAGCGCTTTTAAAATTGTGATTTGGTATAGTCGCCCTTACTACCAAGCGACAGCGATATCATGTCACGACACAGTCTAATGCGCATCCCATCCGGGCACAAAGAGATCAAAGAAAACTTCACCTTTATACCCTGCCTTCTTCGTGTTTGATGTAAAAAGAGAGTAGTTTAAAAACTAATTACCTGCAGCCTTTTTGTACGACTTGCCAGAACTACGGTAAATGAAAAGAAAGCTTACAATGGATGCTCGAAATGAATATTTCCATGGAGTTGATTGGTTTCGGTCCGTCCGCGTTCCCTTGTTTTTCGATCGAAAGCATTATTTTCTTTGACGTTTACCTGAAACAAACAGAGTTTTATTAATTACGTGCCAAAAGTAAATCAATTTTCAACAAATAATAATAATATAAACATTCCTCGTACTGCATTACTCCATAATTATGTAAGTAATGAAGCCGTCATTAATAACGTGATGCATCTAATAAGTAATTAATAAATAATATTCAATAAATATAAATAATTAAAGGTGCATTTCATAATTAACTGTCTCTTATACCCGGCTTCACCCTTTTTTTAGATTAAAAAACATGGAGTCTCGTTTTATTAATTGACATAATGTGGATATTTAAATGCTCTATAACTTATGATATGAATAAGGTGGCGAGCTGTAAATCCAGATAGACAAAGCAGTGTGAATTGCACATCGCCAGAGCACATCATTTAAGATTTTGTGCTGCTTTCTAAAACGGATTAGGCACAATAAATACTTTAAAATGGTATTTAAAACATGTATAAAATAGCATATTATACCACCATTACATAAGCTTTGGGTAATTAGACTAACGCTGTGGCTAAAGCAATGACGTTACATAAATAAATAGACTCGCCATAGTCTCATATACTCACAATATAATGTGGAAAGTAAGGAACACTCTTTTGTTTTCAGCGATTTTCAGTATAATTTCTTAATTCAAAAGTTTATTCCTGTGTGATAAAGATAGACAATCAAATAATGTGTGTGTATGAATGCAATGAATATAGGAGCGGGCGGCGTATTGCTTGTCACTTTTTGATGGAACGTTCGCTGTCTTCTTTTCTTGAGGCCCACTTTCTAATAAAAGGTCCGGCTGCCTGTCGGAGTTTGATATGTCGAGCTATACAATAAGGCAACGACAGTTTTCAAATGGTGGCGATTGTTATCAATACTTGTTAGAACTACTGATTTATGTGTTGTTTTACCGCAAGCAAACAAATAAACAGAGTGTTTAGACTGATTAGTCTACTTTAAAACAGTGAAGTTTACTTAGCAACAGAAATTTGGCTATTGCGCGTCCAGACCCTTTACTTTAGTAGGACTTGAATTTTCTCTAATGACATGTAAAACCGCGAGCGGGAAACATGAAAATTAATTGTAATATTTATAATAATCTATAATATTAAGTAATTTGCGTGTACTTACAAATGAAATGTTATTCATTCGCCTTTACTATTATTTGCTGTGTAATTGAAACATTTTCTCATCACACAGGAGGGCATTTTGACACTTTTTAAAACGCAATTTACTTACTGGTAAGTGCTGGTAAGACGCAACCTTACTCGACGTGTAACAGTTTAGTACTAAAGTACTAGATATCGAGATCGTTACAATTGTCTTGTTCTTGTCTTCCCACTTTGAGATTTCTACCCCTTGTCTAAAGGCTAAAGACTTAATTTGAACACATAATAAAATAATCCTGCTTCGAAGTTGTTTTTGATTGTAGTTGATTGATGAAAAATATAAAATCGTTCAACAGAGATTTTCCGGTCGGTTATAATGTTCAAATAATGTTCATCGTTTTAAACTCTTTGTTAACCATAAAGTTAAAAAAACTGAACCTAATTGACCTCAAGAACTTAGAGCAGCAAACAATAAGATGTATGTGAAAGGTTGTATGTACCAGATGTGGTAGCCAGTAGTTAGTACTTAGCCGTTAGCAGTTAGCACACACGATCCCCTGAGCTCATACTAATGTTGGACATACGATATGATCAGCAAGCTAAGACCTTGCAACTGACAGATTAGGACTATTCTAGAAATGTTGTGGATGAAGTTTTAATTAAAACTATGGTGTTTAAAATGAATTAAATTGTAAAAAATAAATTAAGACAATATAAGCGAAACTCAATCGAAAATCTGGAAACACAAAATTCAGAAAAAACATATTGACACCTCTGGGACCTCAATATGTTTTTCTGATTTTTTTGTTTCCAGATTTTCGATTGAGTTTCGCTTATATTGTCTTCATTTATTTAAATATTACAATTTGAGGTTTTACTCAAATTGTAATATTAAATAAATAAAAATAAAATAAAGAATTAAATTGTATTTATGAACTGGTGTGTTATACATGTGTCCCAAAAGAAAGTTTATATTTGTTTTGCTTTCTGTGTGAACGTAACTTTTCCGAGGGGCGCCGGGGGTATGTCAATTAGTAGTCTGGCTCTTGGGAATTTAGTCGCTATGAAGTTCTCGGGAGCGACCGCGCGTTGTGCGTGCGTGAGTTTTACAAAAATGGTGATTCTGCGACTGTAGCACGTAGAAGATTCTGCAATATTTGAGGTTTTCGTCAATTCAATGGTGCGCCAAGCATTCCTCTCATTCGAAAATGGGTCAAAAAGTTTGAAGAGATTGGTACAACGCTGGCAAAATCAAAATCCGGGCGACCAAGGTCATCGAGAACGGTAGAAATCGTAGAAAATGTTTATCAGTCTTTTCGTGACGACTCAAACTTTTCGATTCGGAAGTGCGCAAGTGCTTTAAATGTGCATAGATCATCGTTACACAGCATTTTGCACAAAGACCTAATGCTGCAGCCCTACAAACTTACTGGCTTTAACCAAAGAACATGCTTCTATCAAGACAGGGCAACATCATATACGTCCAATACGTCTCTGGCATGAGTTCGTGAAATTTTCCCTGGCAAATTGATCTCCAGGAGAGATGACATAAATTGGCCTCCTCGTGGTCCTGACTTAACCCCTATGGACTTTTTCCTGTGGGGTTATCTCAAATTTAAAGTATACGCCAAAAATCCGACTTCCCTGATTCAATTAATGGAAAATATCCATCACGAAATGGCAGCCATCACGAAGCCTACCTGCCGAGCCGTCATGAGAAATTTTACTCTTCGATTAAATTAATGCCGCGAACGCGAGGGTTTACATTTGGACAATTTTATTTTTAAGAAATAAGTTCCCAAATTGTGTATTTTAGTATTTAACAAACATTTTTTTCGATAGAACCCTTACTTTTTTGGTATTCCTAATTGTGGTATTGAAGGTAAGTGTGGAGATGTGAAAGAGGAAAAGGAACCAGGTTATTCAGATCTAGTCACTATATACTTCTAAGGAGCCATCCATAAATTACGTCACACGAATTTCATGATTTTTGACACCCCCCCCCCCCCTTAATTTATGGATGGCCCCTAATGCTTTTGTCAGGGCGGTACTAAGAGGATCTAACACACTAAGGACCAGTTGATCCAAAGAACTTTTTTTATATTAGCTCAACACAGAAGGCCCTGAGGAAAATAATTTCCCTCAGAGCCTATGTCATCTTTGGGGATGCTGCTTGGAGGGTTTTATTTAGGAAGAGGAAGATCTGGGAAGGAAAGGGTATAAGGGGTAGGTAGGAATCTGGGGGTCAGTGCGTTCGGCAATGCCGGACGTTCGAATCCATTCCTCCCACTGCGGTTCAAGGTTATGGGTCGAGAGTCCTGCTGGAGTAAAAAAGGTCTCTCTCAACCAGCCTCTACAAATCCAGATCGTCACACAGTAGGTGGGCAAACGCAATACTCCAAATTGAATACATACATACATTTATATTTAAATACACATTGATTTTGAAATGTGTCAGTGTAGTAAATAGCATATTTTACAGCTATCCATTTAAAATTTATTTTGATAAAATGCACAAAATTAGGTATTACATTCAATACCTAAGAAATGGTTCCATGATAATTCCGTAACAAAGTAGCAACTTTCTTGTGTTTTCCGGTAAATAACCTAATACCTCGATGATATTGAGCGAGTTTACAAGCTAATATCTGAAATTAACTATCTGTTAGTAAACTCGCTCAGTGTAATCGTATTACTTGCTAACTAGCAGATTGTTGACTATAACGAAAAAAGTTGAAAGGTCGTTAACTTTACTTGCTTCTCGCTTCATCGCGATTGGTTTATTTATGCTTTCAATATGGCGGCCAACAAACAGCTGATTTCGACTGTTAAACAGCTGACAGAATTAGTTCACGCAGGCGTCATTATTCTAGCTACTGGCTAGCTGTAGCAATAGTCTAGGATATTAAGGCGGTACACAATCCTAATAATTTTTGTATGCTCAAAACTCACATTTTAATCATTTCCGGCGAATCCGAAACTATAATAATTTTTTTTTATTTCCATGCCGCACAAGAAATGCGAGTTATTTATATATTAGATTAATAAAAACAGTACCTTACCATTAAATTATTTTACGTACAACGATTTCAAAACTATATAACCCGTTTTTTTCAACTATAAAGTTAGCGGTAAGCACCAGATTTTATTTTTCTAGACGATGAGTTAATAATTTCGGGAGGACAACATGGAGACACATTTTAAATATTTATAGCACGTTCTTCAGAATTAATTAAAATGAACGCGGCAGAAAGGTCGAATCTCCAGATCTTCTAGGGTGAATTCGACCGTACGTTCGTACAATACGCCGCGCCGCGGCGTATATTTGTTTACACGCTTTCTTCACTTACGTCGTTAAGATTCCCAAATTATTTTTCTTCTTTTCTTTGATACGGCAAATTCGACAGTAGGTCTGTCCAATACACGGGTCTCGAGTCGCAATTTGTATACACGGCTTCTTTACTTACGTCGTTATGTTGGATTAAACAATAACAAAATATAAATATTTACCGAATTTAGGGCATCGGAGCAAGTTTTTAGCACGATGGGGGGGGGGGAGGTAATACGGGTAAGATAGAGACTATGCCCCCAGGAAGCGTTCATGTTAAATATTTAATCTTTGCAAACTCGATTATGGTCTTTCAACACATTCGCTATAATTCTAACATCACTGCGGGGTTGTATTTAGCGAAGATTCACACCCTACACCACCCCTTCCCATCTATTCAGGACCCGACCCATTCCCATTTAGTTCAGACCCAGTCTCACCCCCATGTTTCCAGTTCGGGAGAAACTTCACTCTTGACAGCTTCTAACAACTTGTGTACGTACCAGAGCGAGGCTACACAAATCTTGTTCGTACAGACGTCGCTAATCTTGTGGTCATTATGATTCATATATTATACTTCCTTAAATACTTTACGTAAACTTTGAACATCTCTCACATTATTGTTATAACTTTCACCGACTGAATATTTAGAATTTGATTGATGTCAAAATAATCTACAGTTAGGGCGGAATTTATAATTTTATTTGGGATTAAATTGAATTTTGATTTCCTTTCCTTCTTGTGGTTAGGCCATACAATCAGAGGAAGTGAAGTGAAGTCATGAATTGGTTCACAAGTGACAAGAAGAGAAAACGAGGTAGACCATTTAGACGGTGGGTTGACGACATCAAAGCCATAGTAGATGGTACATGGACAAGAGTAGCTAATGATAGAGAGAAATGGCGACAGTTGGAGGAGGCCTTGGTCAACTAGTGACATACAGACGGAGTCGATGCATGATAAGTGTTATAAACGTTATAAATATTATAAATAATGTAATGTAATTTACTTTCTGAATAAAGGGTATTATTATTAAATTGAATTAGGTTTCGTCGCTTAAGAGGAATCCACGAGCGAAAAATATATGTATTCTTAGTGTGTCCTTAAATCGCCACGAATTTCGGTAAAAGGCATAAAAATCGATTGGCAAATGGAGTCTAGAGGTCACGATTTCAAGCGCAAAGGCGTTTTTTTTTTCAATTTATTTTGTGAATAATTTTATTAGAAAGAAAAAGGTTAATTAATGGAAACTGTCACAGATAATTTTAGTGATAAAATTATATTTTATTAAAGTTATTTCTTATACGCGTTCATACATTTCACTTGGCCCTTTCATTAACATTGTACAGAATTATGCACAATTTAATAGATAGTCCAAACCTGGAATGCTATAAGTTGTGTGTACCAAACAACTATCGCCAGCGGCTGCACCACGATCTGCTACAATACGTTACATTTATAATGAAAAAATATTTTTTGAATTCATTACGTTTCTATTTTTTGTAAAGTGATTAATACTATTATTTTAATTCTACTCAAGCGAAACTTTAATTTTATCAATTTTATGTTAATTCTACTCATTAAAATATTTATAATGTAAACCGATCCGTCGTAAAGATTTATCTAAAAAAGTGATTTCATGTTTAGCTTTGCCTTCCGTAATAAATGCATCGATCCTCGCATTATATAATAATACTACCGATGAACCCACTCACATTATAATGATGAAGCGAACAAACGATGTCAGTGTTCAATCTTCAAAAGATTTTCACTTTGTTCACACTCAAGACTGTTCCAGCGAAGAGAATTTATGAGACTTATTATAAATAAAATGCATCTCAGGTGAAAGGGAGCTTTGAACTTTTGTGTACACAATTTGTTAATTTATTTTAAAGGGATTGCTTTATTGAGCGTAAGATTATACTTTGATGCACAGCTCGTTTGTGATCGGTGACAATAAGGAAATTTAAGACATTAAGAGCGTTTAACCAGCCAGCGGACGAAAATCCACATTTCGTCGAAAGTTGTTCTTACGATCGTGCAGGGCTGTTACAATGAGAAAGATTAATTATTCTCCGTACCAGCTTTTTAAAATTTTAACTCAATATCGAATTTATTTCAATTCAAATTAGCTTTAATTTATACCTTCATCCAAAAATGCTGAAAGGCGTGATGATAAAACTATTAAAATAATGTACTTTTTGTAGTTATTTTTTGATTATAAGTATTTGTCATTTTTCAATAATGTCTAAATTTAATAAGAATGTTAAAAAAATCTGAAATATATTAGTTTGTAAGTGCGCAAATAAATACACAAATGGACCATTTTCGTCAAGAAACACGTGTACGTACATATTTTTTAATGATTTTATTGAAACTAAAATTAAAATTCTAAAACATGCGTTTGCTAGATAATGTATTGATTTATTTTACCGCATGATTATATTATTTGAAATGGGTGTGGTATAATACAAAATCTTTTTTGAAAATTTAACAAATCTGCCAACGACCTATGGAATAACCTTATTATACTAAAAATTTAAAAATTTTCTCAAAATTTATTACACGCGAATGCTAGAAAAAAGAACAATCTTTCGAAATCCATTTATAATTTTTTGTGGAAAAGAGTCAACACGTCTAAAATCTGATTTGAAAATGACATATTTCTGGTTTTCTCTGGTAATGCCATCTTAATTTAGAAGGTAATAACAGAATTTTTTTATATAATGCAATATAGTCGTAGTGCAAATATTAATGTAAATATAGTAACTGCGTTTGTAACACATCTCTCGTAACGTTTTCACATAAAACATCAAAGTTTCCTCATCAGATTTTTCGACTGAAAAACGCTAACTTGAAGTGAAATAAAACTGCGCCACACAAAGGTTATGTATGTTATTATCATAAAATATATTGGTTTTTGGCAATTTACATAGAGAAATTAACCCCTTTGTCTTGCAAACTGTCGTAATGTTACCGGATGGATTTTTTTTACCCGATGTTCGGGCTACCTTGGGCAAGATGAAGGGCATAAACAATTTTTTTATGGTATTATTTATTATCTTTGACGATACAGTTTGGTACTGTTGAAAACGGAAATAGCGCCATCTGTTAATTTCAAAAAGAACCGTTGAAGTTTTCAAACAGTAACCCGATGAAAATTGGTCAAAAGAAAAATTTCCAGAACTTCGAATTTCTAAAAAACTTCTACACAATTTCCTAAACCAATTTACGAAAAAAAAAATTCCAATTATCTTGAAAAAAAAAAAAAAAAAAAATTCCAACATGATAAATTTCTAAACATCACATAACAAAATCAAACAGAAATGTTTTTGGACTTCCATGGGACACCCATGTCAGAGACATCTATTCAGTTTCCGGTATTCTTCCAATCACAGTCCTTCCTAAACATGAAATCACAAGCACCATCCTACAAATTACCCAACAATCAACTCACACTAACATCAAGCCACTTTACAATCAAGACATCCACACTCACAATACTCGAAATAGCAATAAAATCCGCATACCTCAAACACAAACTACAAAATATGGGATAAAATCTCTGAACTATGTTGCCTATACACTATATAATTCGCTACCAGATATGTACAAGGGAATTCAGCAAAATAAAAAAATCAGAGTAATGCTTTAAAAGAATATTTTTTAAGTATGTAGGTATAAGGATGAAACTTTGTAATTTTCTTGTCATGTTTCAATTGTCTTGTCTCTTTTCTCTTCTTTTCTTTTCCATTAAGTTGTAATCATCCATATCTGTATAACCTTGTTCCCTTTTTCTTTAATTGCTTCCATTGCTGTTTATTCTACTCAACCTGTCTTTTATTTTTCTTCTACATTGTATGTGAATCTTATATTTTAATATCCAAATTCCTATGTAAAATTTTAACTATTACCTCCCACCCATGATTTGTATGTTCCTCCTGTCCTAAAATGAGTTCTGTAACTCATCGGGATTGCTATAGCAAGAAATAAAAACAATAAAAAAAATAAATAAAAAAAAAGGTTAATATTTTTATGGATATTTCCCGTTTCATTTTCCGACCAATTTCTCTAGATTTTTTTTTGGTTTTTCCTGGAGATTTTTTTTTTAAATAAAATTTTCCCAATGTAGAAAATTTCCAAACTTCACAAAATATCAAAAAGATATCGAAGGTCTTAAAAAAATCCCGACCTATTTGTCAACCAATTTTCCGATTTTCCCAGAAAAAAAATTCAGAATAATAAAATTTTCCACTGACAAATATTAAAATTGAAAAGAAAAAAATCTATTTTATGAACCCAACTTCAATTATAACGATATTCCTGTGACTTTTTTCCCGGTAACTTTGGCCTCACGGAATCGCCCGATATTATTTTTCCAAGGAACCGGTTATTTTAGGATTCGGTTCCTTTTAGCTTTTATTAATTTTTTTTAAATTGAACTGTGCCCTTGAACAAAAAATTAATCTAAAATGACTTGTTATACATATAAACGGCAATCTGGCAGTTTTAGAGCTCTCCTAGTGATTTGGTTAAAAATGACTATAAGAGCAATTAGCGGTTCTTTAATTTTTTGAGTTCTGATTGGCATTAAATTTCTTAGTTAATGGAGTTTGTTACGTAGAAGTTAGTTTTCGTTCGTCCACTGATACAATAATTCACCAATGCCTTTCTAAGTAAAAAAAAAAAAATCGTTAGTGAAAATAATAGTATAGACTAGAAAACGTTAGAATTAGGCATTTTGGTCCATTTCGTAGCCTGCATATTAAACATTATCGCTAAAACATGGTATTTTTTTTAATAATGGCGTTTAGTACCAAGTACCAGCTATCAGTCAAAGGGGCGAGCTTGTAAAGAAGGCGTTGCCCATGACTTCTGTTAGATTAATTCTTACTCTTTTGTCTGTAGTAGAACATGCACTGCATCTGACAATTCTTGGTCGTAAATGCATACGAATTCTACAGAAATTAACAGTAGAACTTGTGGATATCAAAGTAGCATTGGAGAGGAGTGGAGTGCTTAACTATAAATGGAGTAATCATCTGGTAACTTCGAAGATGCGAAGTTTACTAATGGAATATTACGCAAGAAACGAACCGTACCTACTTACATTACACGAACTTCAGAAAACATTAAGCACGAGTTGATCATAAGTAGTATGAGTTGCGACCACTACGGTGAAACCAGTTGAAATTCAAATAATAAGTTTGATGAAATTCAATGTAATGCATTGCCGGCACAATGAATTTAATTGTATTTAACAGAAAGGAAAAACTAAAATTATGCATAATGTTATGCCACAGACAGAAAGAAAGACACATTATTGTATACTAGCTGGGTTACCCGACTTCGCTAAGGAAAACCATTCGAGAGTGTTTTGAAATGTTCCACAATGATGTTCCCGAACTTCTAGAACTATATCGAACCGTCTAGAACTTTCCGGAAGACTGTTCAAGAAATTTCAAGAGGGCGAAATTTCCAGCCCTTATATCTTCAAAAGCCCGCCATTTAGGTAAAAACGGGAACCGTCATCCTCGAGGGGAGATAGAGATCTACCACACGATATAACTCCCTTGATCGTACTGGGACTCGTTTCTGAGTTTTTGCGGGACGCACTTTTTTTGGATTTTACTTTTATAATATATATTGATTACAATATACAGGCAAATCATTTCAAAGAGCGCACATTTGAATGTATTTGTGAACACCGATAGTAGTCAAAATTGTATAGAATTGTATCCTACTTTCCCCACAGTAGTCCTATTACGAGAATATAGTACACCACTACACAAGCAAGATTCTCTGAACAATGATTCCGGCGGTAGGCTGCCGTCGGTGACGTCATTAATCCACTCCCAATTAAAAAAAATGTGGTGCGTAAAATTGAAGGAAGACATAAATAGAAAAAGGAGGAATATCAAGGAGTCAAGAAGGCTCCTAATCTTAAGTAATTAAAAATAACAAAAGACCGTCTCCCTTTTTATCCACAATAAACTTAAGGCAAAGCTGTCAGAGAAATCGTTATTTTCGATTAATGAAATAAGTAATTGTTAATTACTTAATTACAAAATAAGGGTAAACTACTATATAATGTACATTTCAATTAAAAAATTATGAACGCATAAGAAACAACTTTTAAATACTACTATTTTATTACTAAGATTATTTCTGCCCAGATTAACATTTAGCTTGATTAAAAATTTTCTTTCTATTCATAAAATAATATTTATTATTCATAAAATAAATAAAAACCACTTTTGCACTTAAATATGCAGTATCTAGACTGCGGTTTTTGGGCGTGTTGCCTAAATTTGTGGTGATTTAAGATACAATAAGAATTGACACATTTTGGCACAGGTATTTCTCTGAAGATAATTCTAATTTTAGTCCAGACTTAGGTTATTTCTGGAATCTCCTTTTTCATTTAAAACTCACTGAACACAATTTCATTAATATTAAGTCCTTTATTTATCTCTCTGTTTAAGCGATAAATGCCCCCGAGTACAGCCCACCACAAGAACAACAAGAGTTTTAAAGTAAGAAAAAATATCCCAGAAACACTCATATGAAAATAACTTCGTAAACAAACAAATATACGAGCCACTCTATACTATATATTTTCTTGCGCCTTTAAAAATTGCCAGACATTCAAAATAATGCTACAAACATAACATCCGGTAGAGGTAGGATTTATTCGGGGGAACTGAGATATGATAGGATATTGCCGAGTTTTCTTTCTCGCGTCAGCAGAAAGTCAGAAAAAGAAAACTGTCAATCATAAAATAGGATGCTCGACTACCCTTGGCTCGAGTTATACACGGCTGCGGTAAAATGAAATGTTATAAGCGGATTATTTCAGATTTATACAATATTCATTACATTAAAGGATATATTGTATAACAGGAGGATGTAATGGAAATATTGGTAAGCGAGCTTAATACCTAGAGGAAAACGCTAAGTGAAGATTCCACATTGAAATTAAAGTTGTAAAATGTTTTTTTTTTTTTTTTTAATATACTACTGTACATTTTTTAAATGCACCTGTCTTATTATATATTGTACTGCCTTTACAGGTAAATATTTTTAAAGCAACGTGAATATAATTCTGAAAATATATTTTCACACGTCACCCTAATACCTAAGCAACACTTACTAATGCTGTTTTTATTGTTTTTGTATTGGTCCACACTATTTCTATAGTAGTTCTCTGAACACTGAAAAGTAGACCTCGAGTCCAAAAAAGTGTTTCTAATTTTCTCTTATTTAAGAAATCAAAACCAAAATATCCTCTGAAATAATAAAATTTATAGGTAGGTAATTAAATACTTAATTACTTTAGTTATATACTTAAATATTACACGTAACATTATTTTTTTAAATTTCAAATAAGGAATAGTATTGTCCAAAAAAATATCACCATCTTAATGACAATTCTTTTTTCAAACTTTTATCAGGCCGGTAGGTTTTTTTTTACATGAGCTCCACGCAGGAGGCCCTGAGGAAAATAATTTCCCTCAGGCCCTATTTCGTCTTTGGGGATGGTGTGTGGAGGGTTTTTTAAGGAAAGGAAGGAGAGGAGAGTTCTGGGAAGGAAAAGGGTTTAAGGGGTGGGTAGGAATCTGGGGTTCAGTGTGTCCTGGTCATCCGCCTCCGAGACCTAGACAAACCTCACCCCATGAACCCGGGCACCCCTGCTAGATCACCAAACGTAGCGAACCACTTGGGGTGACCTATGGCAGAGGTGTTGATTATCCAACAAAGGTACTCGGGCGGCAGTACCTATTTATTTATTTGTTTGTTTACGCCTTGATGGCTCTTACATAAAAAATAAATTGTACAGGAGCATTATAACAAGTATGCAGTATCATAAGTATATAGTACATAAAATGATAAACAGAGCTAGAAAGATATAAGTAGGCTTAACATAAGTAGGTATCAATATTCGAGTAATTGTTTACAAAGGAGTTCAACCAGCGGATTCGTATTTGGGCTCACGCTACATTATATTCAATAATTATTGTCACAATATCACACAAAATGTGATTCCAAATATACTCGAAACATACCGGTATTGCAGTGGTTTAAAACATTTTTAACGATTAATATAAAAGTAGGTAATTTTCTTGTAATTAATTATTATTATTTATTTATTTTTTTAATTATTTTTTTTTTGCTATCATAAATGTACGTATGTTTGTTATTATTATGAAAAAAAAGAAAAGGTACACATTAATTACATATGTAAATAAGTAAGTAGGTACTATGAATGTAGTTATCATGAATGTAGTTACAGAGCAGTGGGTATTAAGTTTGTTACTGTTAACAATGTATTCCCGCCTCCCAAATCGTACCATCATATTGATTATTCCACCTAGAACCACGATCATGCGAACTCTGGCGGGATAAAAAGGGTATCCAATAAGGCCACCATTTTGAATTGGAACCGGAACGTAACGACAAAATTTACAAACAGATGAAATGCCAAATGGTCGTATTAAAACAGGACTTCGCTACGCTATGTCAACTATTTTGTTTTATTAATATCACTACTTTTATCCTATTCTTCTTTTTAAGCGAATCGATTCCGTAAAGACCAAAAATAAGCCACAAAAAATAGAACAAAAACTTTTATCGATAAAAAAATTTATTGTGACAACGAATCAATAAAAATCTTAAATTCATTTACTTCTATACCTTTTGAGGGAGTAGGTGTATTGTCAATATTTATTTTCGAAACTAAAACCAGTGTTTCTGGCCTCTGTGTTTCCTCCTTCCTACAACATAGGTCTCTTCAAGACCAATGTTCATTCCTTCCTCTCCTCAAAAAGACCCTCCACACAGCATCCCATATGACATACTCCTGTGTGGAGCAAATGTAAAAAAAAGTGTATAGATTGTAGGTACAACATTCTTCACATTTATTTGTGGGCTGAATTTGCGTAAGAATTTTTCAACGTCGCGTCGGGTAGAAGAATATAATAATTCTGGGATAAAAAAATAAAACATGTTGTTTGGATTGAGAAATGCCCCAGAGGATAAGGGGGACTGCGTGAAATAACGGAAACATCCCAGAGGAGCGATACATTCGGAAAATTAAATGAAAATTGTGGCAAAAACCCATGTCTTGGAAAACCCGCCGCCGACTTATTATTGTATGTTACAGACATCCAGTTAACTTCTATCAAATTTTATACGAATATCTCAGAGTTTATAACGACACCGCTTGGCTTCAATTAGACGCTATTGTTGCAAGAATTGTAATGTTACTAGCGCAGGCACGTGAAAAATCACGCGATATTGTATTATTATTATATGAGGATTCGTGAAGCTTAAAGTATTTATAAAAAAAATATTTGTTACAGGATCATTTGCCTTTCAAAAACAAACATTTTCAATTTTATGTACCTGTTTTTACCCGCGGCTTCCCTCGCACGGTATTAGGTGGAAATACCATTGATTCATTCATTCAATCATTTATTCATTCATTCATCATTCATTCATTCCTTCAATCATTCATTCATTCAATCCTTCAATCGTTCATTCATTCATTCATTCCTTCAATCATTCATTCATTCATTCCTTCAATCATTCATTCATTCATTCCTTCAATCATTCATTCATTCCTTCAATAATTCAATGAATCATTCATTCATTCCTTCAATCATTCATTCATTCATTCAATAATTCAATCAATCATTCATTCATTCCTTCAATCATTCATTCATTCATTCCTTCAATCATTCATTCATTCCTTCAATCATTCATTCATTCATTCCTTCAATCATTCATTCATTCATTCCTTCAATCATTCATTCATTCCTTCAAGCATTCATTCATTCATTCCTTCAATCATTCATTCATTCATTCCTTCAATCATTCATTCATTCCTTCAATCATTCATTCATTCATTCTTTCAATCATTCATTCATTCCTTCAAGCATTCATTCATTCATTCCTTCAATCATTCATTCATTCATTCAATAATTCAATCAATCATTCATTCATTCCTTCAATCATTCATTCATTCATTCCTTCAATCATTCATTCATTCCTTCCTTCAATCATTCATTCATTCCTTCAATCATTCATTCATTCATTCAATAATTCAATCAATCATTCATTCATTCCTTCAATCATTCATTCATTCATTCCTTCAATCATTCATTCATTCCTTCAATCATTCATTCATTCATTCCTTCAATCATTCATTCATTCCTTCAAGCATTCATTCATTCATTCCTTCAATCATTCATTCATTCATTCATTCAATAATTCAATCAATCATTCATTCATTCCTTCAATCATTCATTCATTCATTCCTTCAATCATTCATTCATTCCTTCAATCATTCATTCATTCATTCTTTCAATCATTCATTCATTCCTTCAAGCATTCATTCATTCATTCCTTCAATCATTCATTCATTCCTTCAGTCATTCATTCATTCATTCAATAATTCAATCAATCATTCATTCATTCTGTTTGCGCATCTTTATATGGGATTGATTGGGTATTGCATTCGCAGACTTGGTGGGTAGATATGTCAAAATCCTGAATTTATCCCACCTACCTAATCTTTCCTTCCCAAATGTCACCATAAAAATTGTTGCAAGAAATACTCAACTTTGGAGAGGTGACAGTGTGCTTTCCTGCTCAGAACAAAATAACATCTCAGACAGGGCGCATGTATCGTAACCTCTTACTATAAGAATATTGCGAATTTTAAACAGTGAGAAGTGTGCACCAAAACTGGAGTTCAGTGAGGCCCCATCTGCAACGGTGAGTCCTATTTTCCTTATTCCAATCTGTGCTTATCTAATTTTCCAAAAGCACAGATCTGAACTATCGACTGACTATCCATCAGGTTTTGCGAGTGTATACTATTCAATCGTCCCGTATAACTTAGCGTTTTCACGTAGTTTAGGGACTGGTCCTTCGAGGGCTGCGTGGGCTTTGCTCTGCAGCATTTACCGCCAATTAACAGTGGAGTCGCAGTTTCGCGACACCACATTCATCCATTCATTTCCCGGCCTTCCGTCTCCCCACTCAAGTCGCCCGCTTCCCCCGTCCCGCGAACCCTCCTCCCGAGTTCCCCTCCCCCTCCCAGGTTCTCCTCTCCCCTCCCGGGTTCCCTTCCCCCCTCCCAGGTTCTCCACCCCTGCCCTCTCCCGCGAACACATCAAATCCCCAAAGTTTCATCGCAATCGGGTGAATGGTTAGCAATGCATAATTTCATGATGCCAGAACTCACTATTGTATACAGAAAGCATCGCGGGCATGCACACATCAAATCCCCAAAATTTCATCGCAATCGGATGAATGGTTTAGCAACGCATAGCAAATATATACAAACCCAGAAACAAACATATTTTTATATATATACAAATATATATTTATATAGGCTTGCTTGCTCTTCGTCGTTTTTTTTGTTTTTCTTGTTTTGCTAACATAATTCCTTTTTTTTCTTTTTTGTATGGCTCAATGCGGGAGAGGATGAGGAAAATAATTTCACTGAGGGCCTATGTCATCTTTGGTGTTGGTTTGTGGAGGGTTTTTTTAAGGAAAGGAAGGAGAGGAAGTTCTGAGGGGTGGGAAGGAATGTGGGAGTTATCAACAATTATGACGGTTTGACAGTGGGTGGCAATCGCGAAATTGGTTAACGCGCACGTCCCGGTTAGACGAGAGGTCTGAATTCGAGTCCCAGTTGCGACCATTGTCTTTTTTCTGATTTTCTGTATCTTGTTCTCTTTCATATTTTCGTTTATATTAGTATTGTTATCTTCTTCTTCAATGATATATTACGTTGATGGAAATAACCTTCAAAAGTTATAAAAGAGAGTTTTTCTTATAAAAAATTGAATGAACATGTTTTGTTTAAATAAGAAGGTTAACAACTTATATAATTCACTAGTTACCTGTGTAGGAGGTCTGCCAGTGCCACAGTAATAGTATTATCTGAGGTAAGTTCATAACAAACCCCCGTAATCTCTACAAATCTTCAAAGGCCCGCATTACGGCATATCGCGACCACAGCATCTCAGATGGACCAGTGAGATCAAGCAAGGTTATGTACCTATCTTCTTTACCTAAAGCGGGTTGGGTAAGGAAATATACAATTCAAAGTCGTGCGTCATCTCTTGAAAAATGTGGTTAATAGGAACAGCTGCGCAGCCTTTTTCGTACAAAACATAATTTTGAATTTGAGGTCAAAATAACTACCCAAATTATTTTCTTAAATCAGAAGGTGTAGCAAATATCTGTACGGATAGGCAGTTTGTCAATCTATTATTGAGTATGGTATAATAGCATGGGTAGGCGGTACTGCATCAGCACTAGACCCAATCATAAAGGCACAGAAAACTATTATAAAATTAATTCTTAGACTATCTCTAATTACAGACTCGAACTTAATCTTCAATATTATGAATGTGTTTGACGTTCGGCAGATATATGCAAAAACAATCCTCACTCATCTATACACATACAAATATACATAAATACTATGAAAAAATATTAAATACTCGCTGTACTCGAAACAATAACAAAGATTTACTACAAATTCCCAAAACTCATATTATTTTTCGTCAACGAAGCTTCAGATACCTTGCAACAAGACTTTACAACATTCTTTCAATTAGTATAAAAAATGTGATTCAAAATTAGATAAAAAATAATTATAGAGCATTTACCGATGCACTCACCCAAATTCGACATTAGTATTGAACCAATGCTGTTATTATTGTACCAATGTTATTGTTATTATTAATGCAACCATTCTATTGTGTGATTTTATTCTAATATATGTGAAGGTATGTTCACAGTATAATCAATTGACGTAAAATTACTGCCTCAACACAAGCTACCCTAAGGAATTCGGTGAGCGTAAATTTTAATTTCAAATGACCGATTTGCGTTGGACATCAAATTTGCATGTAAATTAAAATTTCTATCTGAGAAATACGATATTTTTTAAATAATTATAATCAATAATCAAAATCGATATTTATTTTTCATTATATTAACACAGTGGATATGGCAAGATTATTTTTTGAATAATTATAATCAACAGGCAAAAAATTGCGAAAGTTGCTACTAAAATCATGCAAAATTGAATTATTTAATGGCCTGTACTTTATAATTTAAATTTAAATAAATAAAGTAGCAAACATACGTACAAAACATTTTCCATATCTTTTGATTAAAAATATTGTTCAATTTTTATAAGAAAAACTCTCTTTTTAAACGACTTCAAAAAGGAGGAGGTTCTCAATTCGACTGTATTTTTTTTTTATTTTTTTTTTTTTTATGTTAGTTACCTCAGAACTTTTGACTGGGTGAACCGATATTGATGATTCTTTTTTTATTTGAAAGCTGGTGCTTCCCATGTGGTCCCGTTTTAATTTGGTCCAGTGCCGACAATGGCATCCATGAGAAAACCATATAAGTCATACATTAAGTATGTGCGCGACAAATGGACGAATAACTCAATATCACGCCAACCGATTTCGATGATTCTTTTTTTATTGGAAAGGATGTACTTCAAGGGTAGTTTGATGAGAGTTTGGTTAGGTTCTGATTATCGATCCATGACAAAATAACGGAACTCTTCAATTCTTAGGAGCAAATTAACGAAACTCGGCCGAATCTCTTAATTTGACTCTCACGTCGTTATGGTCAAATTATGTCTTTCTCATATGAGCAGCATGTTTAGTAGGTCTACCTATATTTAGGCAAATTAGTAAGTGTACTTCAGATTCACTAAAAATCAAAAAATAAACAAAAATTTTAACAAAACAAAAAACTACTTCAAAAAATGCACTAAAAAGTAAAAAAATAATTTCGTATTCTTCTACAACTTCATAATCAACTTATTTTTTGAACTCATCAATATGTAGGTACGATTGTTATTTTTGGAGTCGGTGTCAGCAAAGGTACCCGGCCCGACGAGTTCACTTCACAGCTCCCCTCACGCCGCGGCCCTGCTCTCGCCTCGTCAAGTCGCTTGTGCGACACAAGCACATCTCACCTATAACTATGTATGTAGTTACAAACCTACCTTGACTGACACCGACTCCAAAAATATCAATCGTACCTACATATTGATGAGTAGAAAAAATAAGTTGATTATGAAGTTGTAGAAGAATACGAAATTATTTTTTTACTTTTTAGTGCATTTTTTGAAGTCGTTTTTTGTTTTGTTAAAATTTTTGTTTATTATAACTATAACTTTTGAATGTTATTTCCATCAATGTAACATATCATTGAAAAAGAAGATACTAATAATAAACTAAACATATCTACTCTATTATACGAGAGGTTCTGGGTTCGAGTCCTAGTTGCGACCATTATCTTTTTCTGTTTTTCTGTATCTTATTCTCTTTCATATTTTCGTTTAGATAATTATTATTATTATCTTCTTCAAAAAAATTGTTATTCAATTTGGTTTGGTTTTATGGCCTTAAATTCATAATTTAGTTTTGCGTGAAAAGGCCGCGCGGTCGTTCTTTTTAAATATTTATTATAATTTATTGCAATAGAGATTAATATTATACTCAAGATGGTAAAACCGCAGATGTTTAAAAGAACTATGTTAAAATTAATGTAGGTATACTACGAAATAAACATAATAAAAAGGTACGTTCCATACACACCGTGTTTATATCTCTTAAATTAATGTAAAAACTTTAAACACTATCTTACTGTTACTTTTGTATAGAGGAAATTATTTACACCTGTGACGCTATAATATCAATCCTTATGGAATAAGTAATGGACACGTCAAGGCCCATTTGGGCGTATACTAATAAACAAATAAATAAACCGTGGTTATCTAAAGAAGAAATTTAAACCCAAAGATGACATGAACCGTGAGGGGAAAATATTTTCGTCAGGGCCCCCTGTGTGGAGTTAAGGCTCTGCAACCGGGCCCGAAAAGAAGAAGATGGAGAGATACGAAATTACGAATGTTAGAGGAGAGCGCTGACATTTACGGCGACAAAATCGATGCGAAAATTGCGAAAATGTTTAATAAAACACGACTCGTTTAAAATAGAGCAAAAATATCGCGGGCAGCATTTAAAGAAACACTGAATTTTTTCATACATATAACTTGTAAAATAACTGAAACAAACGTGTTAATAATAATTTTTGGAGCATACTTTGCGATTTTTTTCTATCGAGGGAATTTTATATAATTTGCGTTTCGGCGCGGGCAAAGTCTAGATATTATCTTCAAGAATAACATACATTTTTTAAGAGCTTTAAAACTTACCGTGTTTAAGGAAAATATGTAATAAATCGGTACAAATCCGGGTTGCGGGCCCTTAAAGTAATAATAAAAAAGAGTGGTAAGAAGGGCAGGAGTTGTGTGGCCTGTCCAAATGTTACGACCAGGAAAACAGAAATTTACATGTGAAAGAAGCATATGTATATTTTTTGTTTTTAATTTCGTTTAAACGACAACGACTCTACTGGTTTTACATGACATAAGCTTAGGAAACGTTAGTTAAATCCTGCCGGGTACATGGTACGTCTTATTATCTTAACACTCTGTATACGTCTTAACAGCTGTTAGATAATAACTTATGTGCTTTTGATTCTCAGAACTTGAGGCATGTTTTCATTTAAAAGCCAAAGCTCGTTATGCACAGTCGGATAAATCACAATCTTCTCTCGTACAACACGGCTTTGGTCCCGCCTTTATTTAATTAAATTTTCATAAACCGACAATATTGTTTATCAATCTCGAAATATACATTTCCGCGAACCCTTTAATCTGGCACAAGGAACCAAATATAATTTACAACGGATCGGGCGAGAGGGGGGTGAAACACGACCGAAAGGCGTTTATACAAAACCTATGCCGTTTCATTCGCGGCGGGTACTGAAATGGAATTGGTTTTGTTGTGCAAAATTATCCACAAAGCCTACATCAAGCCCACTATTAATATCATCAGGCCACTAATCCATGCTCTCTGTCTACCCCTGTGGAGAAGCAGCCTGATGATATTAGAGTTCAGTGCCATGACTGAAATAGCAGATATAGACTTGTATGTATGAGACGGTTCCATGCCAAATGCCAACTCAGAATGAAACCAACTCAGAAACACCTCAGAAAGGTCATTAAAAGCTATGAAAAAATAATTTTAAATTAGCCGGTAACCCTAACCTAACTTAACCTATTTAACCAATTTTTTAATGTTTTTTATTTATTTATTTATTTAAACGCCCATTGGGCTTTTACATACATTGTTATAAGTATTATTACATTAACGTTAACGTAAAAGTTTAAGTACATATATGAATAAAATAATTATTATATGTGTAGTACCTACATAAATGTTTTACAAATAATATAGAATACCATTATGGAGAACAGTTTTTTTTTTTTGTACTTACAAACAAAAATAACGGGATTGAAATTAATCAGCATTAGTAGGGACTTAAGCATAATTGAAATATAAATTAAATTACAATTAATTAATTAATTAATTATCTTAATGACCTTTCTGAGGTGCTTCTGAGTTGGTTTCATTCTGAGTTGTCCGGTCACCGTATGATACGATGTATACATGTGAATGAAGGGAACTGTGTGACCGAGTTTTTGGTGGTCCTCCTTGCCTTCCTCTGCGGAGAAACGGCCTGAAGATATAAAAGTTATTATCATGACTGAAAAAGTAGGTACAGACTCGTGTGTATGAATGTGATTGAAGCAAGCAATGTGACCAAAATGTTTGGCGTTTCGTCCTCTCTGCCTACCTCTGTTGAGAAGTGGCCTGATAGTATTTGAGTAACAACTCAGAGTTAGATAAACAACTTTGCAACAAAGCTATCTATATACAATGCACTTTCACTGGCCGATCCTCTACTTACCTGAGAAGCAGCCTGATGATATTAGAGTTCCTTTACATGACAGGTATATACAAAACCTATACCGTTTTAGTCGCGGTGGAGACTGAAATGGTATAGGGTTTATGGATGATTTTGCACCACAAAACCTATCCCATTTTAGTCGCCGCCGGCGCTACTGAAAGCGGAACTAAAGGTTTTGTAAATACGCGACCGGGAGATGTTCAATTTTACTCGTGGGAGGGAGATAGCTTAGTTGAATTTGTTTGTCCAATTATGTGATAAACCAAACTTGACAGATGAATTAAAACTGGATGGTTATTATAAGATTTGTCATTGTGATTCTTGTCATTGTGTCATGAAAAAAAAACTTTTAAATGGCAGCAATAAATTGGTTGAACAGTGTTACATCGCGATCAAATTATGCTATCGGTAAACAGGATAATATCTGTTAACTTAAAAGTAAAAATCTATTTGCCCGATACCAGAAGCAGGAAAATTCCTCGAACGGTTAGTTCTGGTATCACAAAATTTGTAGCTTCTAAACATCTTGAATTTAGAGGTTAAAGCGTCAATTACATTGAGCGAGTTTACATGCTACTATCTAGGAAATTAACTTATTAGTAAACTAGCTCAGTGTAATCGTATTACTTGCTAACTAGCAGATTGTTGACTATCTATGAAAAAAGTTGAAAGGTCGTCAACTTTACTCGCCACACGCTTACTCGTGATTGATGTATTTATGTTTTCAATATGGCTGCCAATAAACAGCTGATTTTGACTGTCAAACATCTGACAGAATTAGTTCACGCAGACGTCGTTATTCTCGCTACTGGCGCTAGCAGCGACCTGCAAACTCAGTTTCCTACGCTACTGAGCGAGTGGATAATTTTGTGTGTAATCATGACAACTCACTCGCCGATTTACCCGCTTTTAAACTTAGTAGATACGATTTTAGGTTTTCATGGCCAAAAGTATTTTGTTATTAGTTTTTGGGATATTATGCCGTGTTACGCTACCTCCTTCTTTAGCCAACGTTTCGGACAGCGTTACAGTGTCCATCATCAGGGCAGATGTGTAATAGTTAGGGGTGATGTTTGTACTTATCTACTTAGGAGCGATACCGTGTCGCCAGCTCCACTCCTCTACGAGCTGGCGCTACAATATGCAACATGTTTTTTAGCGTTTAGCCTCGATGTAGTCGTCAATTACCGAATACCAAGAACTATCGAGCTTAGCTCCGTCGTCTCTATTAATATTTATAACAAAAATAGTAGATAGTAGCTTGAAAACTCGCTCAATGTAATTGACGCTGTACGCAAATACATAGTTTCAACTAGCAATGTTGTTTCCATCATGACCAATGGTGATTTATAAAATTAACTCTAAAAATCAGTCGAGGTTCTTCTATTTAGTGATAAGACAAAATAAATAACTGTGAAAAGTCGGGTAGTAAACCTAGTAGCAATTTAAATAATTTTAACAGAAGTTATTCGAGATTCTTTCATTATGTGTAACAAGTTTTTTGTGCTAATAGAAAAATTTCTTCTCGTGATTTCAAGCATTAAAAAAAGCTTTAATGCTACTATTTAGGATTATTTATAAATGCCATTAGAAGCCTTTTGAAAACATTTCAACGTCCATGGAAGCGATGTTGCTACCAAGAATTAAATACTCGAATTTCAAAGGTTCTGGATAAATTAATTCGATGCGCTAAGCTTTATAGAAAGTGCAGCAGTGGCCAGGGGAGGCCAACGCTCACTGAAAGGTCTGCACAGTCTCGCCAGGGCTGTTCAATAAATAAACGGTTTCGGGATATTTACTGCGCTCTTTGGAGCCTGAAAACCTGAAAGCGGCGGATCCCGATAGGGGAACCGTGGGACCCATTCAAGGTGCGAACTGCGAACTTGCACCGGTTCTAAAGCGATGGTTGTGCAGGTCTAGAAACAGTTAAATACCTATACTCCGATACTACCAACCCCAGTAAAACTAAACCAGGGATAGTTAACTTATTTCTTCGAGTGTAACAAAGAGCATTCCAGTCTAGAAATAATAATAACACAATAAAAACATTTATTGGTCCATGGCTTTTTACATCTGTTTTATTTAATATTGATTCCATTGACAGATAGGCCGCTTAGCTATACATTCAGGATTTCTCCTGGAATGCAGCTGGTTTTCAACAGTGCCTTTAACATAATACACATAATACAATATAAAACTTCGCTTACTTATAAAAGAACATCCCGATCACCGTTCGCATCACACTTTTCGTAACATTACACTTTTCGTAAAGCACTCACCAGTTTACCCCCAAGTCGAGCGTGCGTAAAGAAGTTTTACTTCAAAAATAATTAAAACAATTAATACAAAATTAAAATAAAATTTAAGTTTAAATAAAATCAAAATTCGTATTAAAGCCAATAATATTAAAATCCAAAATAAATAAAATAATCACAAATATAATAGGTATTAATAACAAAGCAAAGTTTTTAGCAGAGCACAGAAATTCACTGGGTTAAAAAATAACTAACTAACTAACCATCACGCCGTTTCCCCGCAGGGGTAGGCAGAGAGGACGGTCCGCCAAACAACTCGATCTTGGCACACACTCCTTGCCTCGTTCACATTCATGCATCGTCTCATACATGCTCTTCTATTATTCCGACTTTTCACATGGTCAGACTCAAGTATCTGATTCACTTGGTTGTGCCATGTCTTCCTCGGGCGTCCCCAACTTCTTCTACCATTCACATTTGCGTCATATATTCTCCATAAAAGGCAAAAAATTGTATTAAAGAAATACCATGACTTAAAAAAATAATGCCATCGAACAAGTAACAAAGCATAATTTTGTGAATAGATGTATACAAGAGGATATTATTCATGGAGGCTTTTAATCCTGCACATTTGAACAATGAAAAGTGTGACTCTTTTCGTATAAAATTCAAACTTTGTTCGGGTGCTAACAAAACTTAGTGAAGAAATAGTGACATCGATTCGTCAGCCCTGTACTAGACAAAAGTAAAAAAAGTACTAGTGCAAAAAAGTGCACTCTGCTTCCTGAAACTTTAAGCCAGAGAAGGTGGTTTCACTAAAAAATAACGAATAGGTATATAAAATAACGACAGTCTTAAACATCGTTAATATACCACATAAATAAATAAGTGCAAGGTTTCTTCGCCAAGTGCATTTCATTTTGGATCAAGGTAAATGACTGATTCATGCATCGTCTCATACATGCTCTTCTATTATTCCGACTTTTCACATGGTCAGACTCAAGTATCTGATTCACTTGGTTGTGCCATGTCTTCCTCGGGCGTCCCCAACTTCTTCTACCATTCACATTTGCGTCATATATTCTCCATAAAAGGCAAAAAATTGTATTAAAGAAATACCATGACTTAAAAAAATAATGCCATCGAACAAGTAACAAAGCATAATTTTGTGAATAGATGTATACAAGAGGATATTATTCATGGAGGCTTTTAATCCTGCACATTTGAACAATGAAAAGTGTGACTCTTTTCGTATAAAATTCAAACTTTGTTCGGGTGCTAACAAAACTTAGTGAAGAAATAGTGACATCGATTCGTCAGCCCTGTACTAGACAAAAGTAAAAAAAGTACTAGTGCAAAAAAGTGCACTCTGCTTCCTGAAACTTTAAGCCAGAGAAGGTGGTTTCACTAAAAAATAACGAATAGGTATATAAAATAACGACAGTCTTAAACATCGTTAATATACCACATAAATAAATAAGTGCAAGGTTTCTTCGCCAAGTGCATTTCATTTTGGATCAAGGTAAATGACTGCATAATATGCACATGCATCAAATTTAATTCCGTGTGTGAACGGAATTCTAGATTCCAGTTTTAGTGATAGGACCTCACATTATGAACGTAAGTGTCACACATGCAAGAAGCAAATGCATCACTAAATAAAACAAACATGACTGTATAAATGAAAGCGAACTAATAATGTTAATTGCAAGTATGTGATTAGGGAACGTACCCATACTACGTGACACGTTTAGGGGGGGGGTCTTCAAAATGTCACGCTAGGTACAAATGAGCGGCGGCGGGCTTAGGTTTTTGGTCACCGGGGGGGGGGGGGGGGGTTAAAAATTGTAAAAAGTTGGTCACGTAGTGTGGGTACGTTCCCTTAACTACTAATGCTGCTCAACTTTTTCATGATATTTAAAAAAAATATATATATATTTTTTTTTTCCTATTCCACATCACAATGTTGGTAGGTAGGTTATATGTGTATGTGTATTTGTGAATGTTGCTGTTACGCTAATGCGTTTATGATTATTTAATTTGTGGTTGTAACTAATCTGTGGAACTAATCACCTGCTGACAAGCTACTTGCACTAGCTTAGCGGGTAATAAATTCCAATTGTATGCAATTTTTAAACAATATAAAAGCGATATTTTAAGGGAATAGAATTATTTATCACTTGTAAAACACTTGTAAATCACTCATAAAACACCACTAATTTCATCAAAATTATCAACATGTATCGACTCTTTTCCACAAAAAATTACAAATTGATTTCGAAAGACTGTTCTTTTATCTAGTAAAGCTATGTTTTAAATTTTGAGAAAATATGTTTATTTTTAGTACACTAAGGTTATACCGTAGGTCATTGGCAGATTTGTTAAATTTTCAAACAAAATTTGTATTATACAACACACATTTCAAATCATATAATCATGCAGTAAAATAAATCAATAAATTATCTGGGAAAGCTATGTTTCAGAATTTTAATTTTACTTTAAATAAAATCATTTAAAAAAAGATACGCACACGTGTTTTGTGACGAAAATACTTCAGTTTGTCTATTTATTTACGGTCTTACCAACTTATATATTTAAGATTTTTTAACATTCTTATTTTGCTTTTAGACTTAGCTTGAAAAATTATAAATACTTTTGATCAAAAAATAATTACGAAAAGTACATTATTTTAATAGTTTTATCATCACGCCTTTCAGCATTTTTGAATGTAGATATAAATTAAAGCAAATTTTGAATGAAATAAAATCGATATTGAGTTATTATTTTTAAAGGGTGGTATGGAGAGTAATTAATCTTTCTCATTGGAACCGCCCTGTACGATCGTAAGAATATTTTTCGACGAAAAATGAATTCTCTGCCGCTGGCTGTTTATGGCCCAAATTCGACAACGTTGTGGTTTACCCATCAGCTAACTGATTTTGAATTTGAAATCCTTTGATGCGTTCACATATCGTTCAAAGACTAGGTACCTATTAAGGAGCGGAATTTAAGATGAGCAAACGAGATTGCAATTTCCACATGGAAAATTAATATTTTCCTTTTGGCTGTTTGTGGAACGGAGGTTCTTACTTCCTACCGAGTCTGAAGAGAGGTGAATAAATATTCAGTAGAATCTAGGACTCCGCTTTTTAATCTACGTAAATAAATAATAAGAAAAACAGAACTTTTATTGTTTCGCGTGTATTCTTACACTTTAAATTTTCTGTGTACATTACCGAGATCAATACTTTTTTAATCAATAAAAAACTAATTAAATGGAAATAGATATCACATAAACGTCTAATTTACATTAAAAGTAAAATATTGTAAACTTGATTCTTTTTTTATATAATGCAATAAAATATCCTTAACGCCGCCGGGCCCAGGGAAATGGAACTGTAACAACTCACTTTGGAACAAAACGTCAGGTTGAAGAAAGTGGGAGAGGGCTATGGGTACAGCCGCCATGGGAATCCGTATCAAATTTATTGGATAACCAACTCCCCTGCCGTAGGTCACCTCAAGTGGTTCTCTACGTTTGGTGACTTAGCAGAGGTGCCCGGGTTCATGGGTTGATGTTTGTCTAGGTTTTGGCGGCGAACACCTTCAGCACGGCGGGCCGGCTAGGGAGAGACCTAACCTAGACCTCTCCGGCCTTGCACCGCAGTGGGAGGGATCGAGTCGTACGTCCGACACTCCTGGACACATGGACCCCAGAGTCCAACCCACCCCTCATATCTTTTTCCTTCCCAGAACTTCCTCTCCTTCCTTTCCCTTAAAAGACCCTCCACACAGCATCACCAAAGATGACATAGGCCCTGAGAGATTTTTTTTCCTCCGGGCCTCCTGTGTGAATCTAATTTAAAAATTAATAAAAAAAGTAGTAGATTAGGATATACCTGGCTATTTAAATCTGATCACTAAACATGACCAGCGTAACGTCTAGATTCCAAACGTGTCTTTTCATCATGGCGTTAATGAGAATATTTTGTACATATAACATATTTTTTCTACACGATGATCAGACCAGATAACTTTTAATAATTAGTAAAAAAAAACTCAAGTAATACTGGAGAAAGTAGAGTAATGTTTTTGTAGCATTTTCTGTGTAATATTCCAAAGGCTAGACCAATTTACAATATTAAACTCTCAAATATACCAAACCATTCCTCCCACCTTCTCATTATCTTGAAAACTAAGAAGACACTGTTATATTTAAAATCATGTACAATAAGAATTCTCACCAAGAACTCTTTTCCAAGAAAGAGTTCTCGAGTTAACGTCTTCACCGCCCTCCGGGAGGGAGGGTTAGAATGGGGATGAGGAGCAGATGGAGAAAGGGTGGCAGCAACACATGGCAAGGTATTATTACACGCCAAATGAGAGATCAGAACTTCCCTTTGTACTCCGAGATCACGCCCCACTTGTGAAATTAAATTCGTCTGGAAAACTTCAACAGTACCCCGGTCCATTGGACTCGACCGGTAATCGCATTATGTGGGTGGTGATTTAAATAACGCATATTGACAGGCAATCGTAGAGGAAAATAATTTTAACATTAATCAGGTGGATCTTTTGACTATAATGATATTAATGATAAATAAAATCGGTTTGTCACTTTAAAAATTTATAAAAAACAATGAGATGAGAAAATAAGAAATGAGCTCAATGTTTTTGTCATGAAAGTTTGTGTTTATCTATCTATCTATATATATATATAAAAATCTATTGCCGTTCGTTTGTCTCGTTAAAACTCGAGAACGGCTAGGCCGATTTAGCTGATTTTGGTTTTGAAATGTTTGTCGTAGTCCAGGGAAGGTTTAAACGGTGAGAAAATATAGAAAAATTGCGGGGAAGATAGTATAAACAACAATTTCATTTTTCAATACAAACTGTTCTACCTATTTTGCGATCAATCATTTGTCGTTCGTCTCTTCGGTACGGTAGACTCGGGTTCACTCGAATTGAAGCACGTAGTAAATGAAGGGTTTTGAATCGACAACATATTTCCACATTACTCGGATTATCGCGTATTTAAATATTAACATTTTGATGGTTGTCATTGTGTTCGTTCAAATTGTAAACATCAAAAGAAAAGCAAACAAATTGTTGTCTTGGAAACGATGTTTTTTTTTAAATTAGCAATTCACATTAAATAGAGTGCTTTGTTGGCGTCTTATTTAATATCCATCTCTAAAAATGAATCACCGAAATGTATGTATGCGTATAACTTCTGAACGACTGCACCAAATCGGATAATTCTTTTTTTTGTTCGTTATTTTGTATAAAACTACTGTTGAGCTCTGGCATCATGAAATTTGTATAAAAAAATTGTAATAGGTTGCACGCGAGCTGTTTGAAAACTGAATGTATCGGGAATGAATGTATGGAACAAGGAACTCAGGAGGGGGGAGGGGAACTCGGGAGGGGGATCCGCGGGAGGGGGGGAGGCGAATACGGGAGGGGGAAGGGAACTCGGGAGGGGGATTCACGGAACGGGTGAAGGGAATTTGAACAGCATTTTCAGCCAGGAATTTCTAAGTGAATGCATTTTTTTTATTTCGTTACGCAATTCCCATCATGATCTACAAAGCTTTGAAAGATAGATTCAATTTATTATCAAAAAATAAAAAGCCGGGAATTGTCTCCGACTGAAATGATCTCTATTTTTTCAAAATTTTATGTGTTGTGGTAGTTTTTTACCTTATTTTTTGACAAACAGAATTTGATTTGGACTAAAACAGTGTCGCAGACCACCCTGGTGGCTCGTTTCTTTCCGGGGAAGGATGTATTGTTTTAATGTGTTTTTAAAGGTGTTCAAGACCTTATATTTATATACATAATATATTCGGCTCCGGTCTCTATCTCTCTGGGTTAGGCATGATTTACAATCTTACCCTGGGGCCCGGAAGTTTGTCGCTGTGCTATGCACTGAGTCGTTTATTTTTATTCACACAGTCATATGAGAAAATGTGGATTGGTAACTCCAATGCAAATAAACGTAATTGTATTTCATATAAATTAGTTTCGTTATGCCATGTTTAATAAAGTAATAGGGGCAATATTAAAAATAATACATAGCTAAGATGTACAGCGCCAACTGAAAGGCGTTTTGAGAATCTCTAAATAATATAATTAAAAAAATCGACATTAACAATATTTAGGGTCAACAAAGCTTTACAAAAAAAGACAATCTTGTATTTACGAGGATAAATGTCAAAGGGTTTGGATTGACTGTCGAAATAAATAAAAAAATAGAAAGACAAATAATATTAAATTTGATTACCTACCTACTGCGGGCTATCTCTAAAATTATGGTGTTCACCTCTGTTATCTTTTTATATGTATTACTTTTCGAAGAGAGATTGAGTTTAACTCTGAATTCTGTTGTAAACGGTCTTAGTGCATGTATCAATTTGGAATATAATAAAACATGAAATCAATGCAAGTATTATGACTTCAAAGCGTGTCTTATGAGATAAAATTCAAGTTTTTTTTAAATTTAAATATATATTTTTGAAATCTCTTCACTTTACCTTTTCGTTCCACTCACAGTTCATGAAGATATTTCCAAATGCATGCAAAAACTTTTATTGAAATGAATAAGTACAAATAAAGAAATGAGACAAAATCCCATGATCGTTATCCAACCTTTCTGAAAGCTTTAAGCATGATTGAAATTTAATTGAATCATTCAATTCCTGGAAAGCCTTCGATGAAAGCTCCGAACTACGCGAATTGAAGAATTTGCTTCAATATAATTGCTTATCGAAGAATATCCAGAAAGAAGTGATCTGAAAACAAACAACCTAAAATCATATCTGAAAACAAACATATTATAAAGTTCAGACATAGTTTATAATTTGTTTTCAAAGCGTATTTTTTAACTTGTTTCAATTATTTTTATCTCAGATCAGTAAACAATCTATCACGTTCAATGCTCAAGATGCGTGAAATCAACATTTAAAAAACATACAAAACTAAATAGCATTTTGACGGCATCTTTTATTTAGTGCGCTAGATACCATTAATAATGTACACAACAAGTAGGTCAAGAGATGTATTCGTTTTATTTCACTAGAATGAGTATTCTGTCTAGATTTTCGATTAATTCTAATGATACAGAATGATTGGCCCAAATTTGATTCACACTTTTTGTGCACAGCTGAGATTTCTTGAAGACAAGAGAAGAGGGCCAAAAAAATAGTCTTGACCTAGTGATCGCTCCGCTAGCGGACTGTACGAAATAATAATGATGATGCATTGGAGTAGTGATGTTTAACCTTTTCGAAGTCACGAAACACTTCTGAAATAAGAAAGAAACGCGGAACACTGAAATTACGAATTTCATAAAGTATTATAACATGATACTTTTTTCTTGTTGGGTATGTATTCAGATTTCTTTAGAAATAATAAAATCAGTTTACATTTGTGTAAATATATATTTTTGAAAATTGTTTCCAAAATGGGAAAATATTTTTTTTTTGTTTAGTTATTTAGCTATCTGGGAAAACTTCTTACGATATTATCATGAATATAAGATACTAGCTGGTTCCCGGCATGCGTTGTATGCCATTTAATAAAGAAATTGTTTCTCCCTGCGTGTCCTTTCCCATTCATCCCGTTCCCCTTCCGCCTCCCCTTTTTTTCTCCCGTTCCCACTCCGTCACCTCCACCTTCCCTCTCCCCACTCCACTCCCCCCCCCTTCCCCCATCCCGCGAACCCTCCTCCTCCCCCCTCTCTCCCTCCCTCACGCTTTCCATAGCAATAGCCGCGAAGTTTTATAAAAACCTTGTCCTGACAATAACGAACGGAGGCGTCTACTAATATCTACAGGAATTCCAAAAACTGAAAAAATCGAACTAATATCTATGAGAATCAAAGTATTGACGAATATCTACAGCTCAAACTGTTGATTAATATCTATGAGAACCGAAGTGTTGACGAATATCTACAGCACTGGCAGAGGTTGGATTTGAAATTATGTATAGCATATTGGAATAACGTAATATTGCGTATGCAGTTTAAAAAACTTAATTTATTAAGTATGTATGTAAAAATCCCTAATATCGGACTATTGGACACATTTAGCTGATTAGTCCAACCTACGCTCTGTAGATATTAGTTCAACCTACGCTCTGTAGATATTAGTCAACACTCTGAAGTTCGTAGATATTAGTTCAACATACAGGCTGTAGATATTAGTATCTGGAGTCTAACGAACACACAAAAAAAATAATTATCCAATTTGGTGCAGTCGTTCGAAAGTTATGCGCTTAGCAACACATTCAGCGATTCATTTTTAAATTATAGAAGATAGTATCTGGTAAACTCGCGTTGTTTTAATATCGATGTTTCACCAAAAATCATCAAGGTAATTTTCTAATTTTCGAAATATCATTTCACGTTCAACCTTTATTGGATAACCAACACCTCTGCCATAGGTCACCCCAAGTGGTTCGCTACGTTTGGTGATTTAGCAGGGGTGCCCGGGTTCATGGGGTGAGGTTTGTCTAGGTCTTGGAGGCGGATGACCAGGACATACTGAACCCCAGATTCCTACCCACCCCTTAAACCCTTTTCCTTCCCAGAACTCTCCTCTCCTTCCTTTCCTGAAAAAAACCCTCCACACAGCATCCCCAAAGATGACATAGGCCCTGAGGGAAATTATTTTCCTCAGGGCCTTCTGTGTGGAGCTCATGTAAAAAGAAAAAAAAAAACAGGTAATTTATTCGCTTTTTGGGAACAGCTTATTTAGGTCTTGTAGGAATCGTTATGTCTCCCTTACTGTCATGGTGAGAAATGTGATCTAAACCGTGTTAGAAAGAGAAAAAAACGCGCTTTATATTCAAATTTATAAGTTAGCCACAAAAAAATTAAATGTACACGTCTATCAATCCAAAGTTTACGATGACAAATCGGAAATACTCTGACCATCGGATAGGTCTAAGGAGTTTATTAATTACTGCCCGAGGTCTAAGGGGTTAATTAATTACTTCTTCAATATGCCTAACTTTAAATGAAATCGAAAAAATCTTTAAAAAACAGAGTTTGCAGATTTCAAACATCAAGTTTTGAAAGCGATATATACTCGTAAGAACGAGTTAATTTTTTTACTGGTGGCACATTACTGGCTTCAGACGGTTGTAAGCAGAATTTGCGGTGCTCATATTGAAATTTAAAAAAAATACAACATCACAGAATACCGGTTAGGAAACACTACATTAGACAAATAACACAATGGAAGATTTTCAGATACTTCAACGGACCGAAATCATCTTCGTCATTTTCCTCTCGGCATTAGATGGCTGCTAATGTCTTATTCTCCGTGGATACACTGAATATACGTCGTTTGTGTGTAGTTTCACAATTGCCACCGTGCCGGGATGTGATCGTGGTACCGCTGGCATTAAGATCCGTGGGAAAATCTTAGGAAACTTTCACTGCTCCCTCCTCCACTCAGCCGCAGTACCTAATCACTTCTTGTCATTTTACCGGCGCCGTTGAGTCTCGAAAATTAAATTAATATGCTTCGAGTAACTGGGACATTTAGGGCTAACCAATTTCAAAGCAGTTATTTACAGAGAACTGGTTTACTGACATCAATGCTTTAGAAAGATAAAAAATTATGTCATCACCTTTTACAGAGCAATTCTACCGACATTTCACATTGTCACAAGAAAATAATTTGTGGTTTTTACAGCAGACTAAATAACAAGCAGGAAATTCAGGTAAACTTATTTAATAATGTATGATTTTTTCGAAGATTTAAGCTATAAGTGGTCAAAAAATCAAAAAAATCAGTTCTGCTATTTTACAGAAATATATAAATTCCCATCGATTCAAACATTTTATATCTTTTAAAGCGTTGGTCCCCAAATTGATCCCTGTGGAACACCAGTAGAAAAAAAAATATTTTGCTTCATTTTTAAAGATTTTTCTCTAATTCGATTGAAGATAGATTTCGCAATACTTTTGGGGGATCATGTACACAAGTGTGGAGGGTCGTTGAATATATTCACAAATAAAACTCTTTACCAACAAAAAAAATCATAAAAATTCACAGGTAGATAACGGAAAATTTATACTGTCACGTGGCCGCGTCTTGGAATAACGATGATTTGTTAAGTTATAAATATGCACATAAGTACCTTCATAATTTTCTAATTCTATGGAATTGTGAACACTGTTATTACTATTCCTATCAATATACCTATTATCATGTTATACATCCATTAAATGTTCCTAATAAATAGTATATATTTAGATAACAGGTCTGTCATTATTGTAAAACTCCAGGAAATGACAAGCATGTTTTTTAAACAATTCTTATATGTCCAACGTCAGACCCGTGTATCCAAACTCCCGTCACATTTGATGTCGTCGCAAACAGACGATCTACGCCATTTTTCATGATTTGTCACTGGTCACACAATGGTTCACTAAGCCTAATTGTTTGTTTTTTTTTTTTAATATACAATTTGTATTTCATTGATCCAACCTTTCGAAACCAGAAATTTAATTACATTTTAACGATCATTTGAAGTACTATATCTGCTCACGACAATATGTCGAATGCTGTTGTGTTCCATCAAAATGCTAACGAACTGCAAATAATAATGACCTATAAACAAACCTTAACAAATTTAACGAGTACTGGGTTTTTCAAAGTTGCGGTTTGACTTGTAAACAAATAATATGAAACATAATAACATTGATTATGTAAATTAATTTGTATTCAATATCTATTTTCATTTTAGAGCGCCTTGAGGTGTTCATTTGCAATAATTTATTTTCAATTGAAAGACGATGCATCATTGTTAATAAAAAACGATGTTGCACAACAATATATCCTTGTTCTTTATAAGGTCGATTCGGATTTTAATAACATGTTGTTCGGATGAGATTTTTAATAAATTATAACTGGTTTTTAAAACGGCCTTAAAAAGGTTGTATTTTTGGCCGAAACTCGCATACGTCATAATATTCCAAACTAACTAACCCACAGCCATTTTCCGCAGGGGTAGGCAGAGAGGAAGGACCGCCAAACAACTCGGTCTTGGCATACACTCCTTGCCTCGTTCACATTCATACGTTGTATCATAAATACTCTTCTATTATTCAGACTCTTGGCATAACCCGACTCAAGTATTTGATTAGCTTGATCGTGCTATGTCTTCCTCGGGCGTCCCCGTCTACCTCCACGTCATATATTCTTTTTACACTCCTCACTTCATTCATTTGCTCTACATGCCCAAAACATCTAAGGGTCCCTTTCTTAAGATGAAGTCATAGTAAATAATGCAAAATCATATGTTTTTGTTTTGAAAATTTGATCGCTTAGAAGTATTGTAGATGCTTCAATTAAATACTGCGTGTAGAACATACCTTGGCCCTTAAAAATATCGGTCATTTTTTTATAAGTTTTTTGATAAGCCTATAAAAAAATAAAGTATAAGGTCTAAAAAACACCCTTTCAAGTCCAAACTCTCCTATTTATAAACCCCTTTTCGGATATGGTTTTATTGTGTAATGTGGCAAATTCAGTTTATTTTATAATAATCGCAAAAAAAGTTGATATTTACACCCAATCTTCCCAAAATAAAATAAAATATGCATTTTCGCGTTGATATTTTACAATACGGCCGCTAGTCGACGAATTCGGTTATTCAAAGTGACCCCTATGGCGTCCACCGAAGAACTACTGTCCACGGCACAGTGGTGAACTAGTGGATCGCCTTAATCTTACTTATTACGCTTACATCAGCCTAGCATTCTTTTCGGATCTACACATTTCTAACACAGTATTTCATTTTAATGAAAAGACAAGTAACTTTGTTTACATCACTTTTAGTTATGTACAATCAACATGTTTCGTGAACGATTTTGATTGTATATAAATAAAAGTGATGTAAACAAAGTTATTTGTCTTTTCATTAAAATAAATAATGCCATCACAAAAGTGAAAACCTTTCTGAAGAAGTTTTCTTCGAAAAATTAAAACAATATTTCACTTGTAAAAAATATCAATTGGCCAATGAGTTTCTTTCGTGCATTTTTAACTTGCTTTTAAAAAATAATGCGAATAGATTTTCTCTACTGAGGGTACGAAAATGGTAATGATGATTTTACAATACAATAAACAAAAATATTATTTTATGACGTCACTGCGAAAGTTATACTTTTGTTAAAATATGATAGATAACAAAAAGGAAAATTGACATTTTAAGAATGACACTGATTTTGTGGAATTGAGATAACTCTACTTTGACGATTTATTTATATGATCACAAGCCTCGTGATGGTTAAAAATAAGCCGATATCATTTACGTAACTTTTATTAAATATTTATGTAAAAGTTTGTTAATCCTCATTAAGGATAATTATTCATTTTCTGCAAAAATATTCTTCGATTTCGAAGGTATGACGAAGATATTAAAAGTTATTCTTGTCGTAAACTAAGGTTTGGTGATTTCAACCTCTCATCACATTTGATAACCATCACCAGAAACGTCCCAACCTAAATGAGAAATTTGATAAGATTACAGGAAAGGGAAACAGATCAAATAATACGTACTCACCTTTCGAAAGTTTGAAACTTTGCGACAATCGGTCTTGATCCATTTGAATTACAAAGGGAATTATTGAATATTACAACTAGACATTCGTATGGTATGCGAAACTTTTGACATGTCTGTCAAGTCAACTAGTTGCCTTATATTAGGGTTGCCAACCGTCCTGTTTTCCCAGGACATATCCTGGTTTTTGGGGTGTCCTGGGCTGTCCTGGATAGTTTTTAAAAGTCGAGCATTGGCGAGTGGGTTAAGAGCGTTTAACCAGCCAGCGGACGAAAATCCACATTTCGTCGAAAGTTGTTCTTTCGATCGTGCAGGGCGGTTACAATGAGAAAGATTAATTATTCTCCGTACCAGCTTTTTAAAATTATAACTCAATATCGAATTTATTTTATACCTTCTTCCAAAAATGCTGAAAGGCGTGATGATAAAACTATTAAAATAATGTACTTTTTGTAATTATTTTTTGATTATAAGTATTTATCATTTTTCAATAATGTCTAAATTTAATAAGAATGTTAAAAAAATCTGAAATATTTTAGTTTGTAAGTGCGCAAATAAATACACAAATGGACCAATTTTCGTCAAGAAACACATGTACGTACATATTTTTTAATGATTTTATTGAAAGTAAAATTAAAATTCTAAAACATGCGTTTGCTAGATAATAATGTATTGATTTATTTTACTGCTTGATTATAATATTTGAAATGGGTGTGGTATAATACAAAATCTTTTTTGAAAATTTAATAAATCTCCCAACGACCTATGGAATAACCATATTATACTAAAAATTAAAAAAATTTCTCAAAATTTATTACATGCGAATGCTAGATAAAAGAACAATCTTTCGAAATCCATTTATATTTTTTTGTGGAAAAGAGTCAATACGTCTAAAATCTTTTTTGAAAATGACGTATTTCCGGTTTTCTCTGGTAATGCCAACTTAATTTGAAAAATTTTAGATTCTACACAAAAAGAAAACAACCTAAACTCCTTGTGGCTCCAATATTTCAAACAGTGCGTATCCGAGGAACAATACGTAGAATTACGGAAGGTGGTTGAATATGTCTTTTGTATTCCGGGACACAATGCTAATGTAGAGAGGGTTTTTTCACTTGTAAACACACAGTGGTCAAAAGAGAGAAATTGGTTACTTCCAGCAACAGTTGCTGCAATAATCAAAATATCTACAACATGAATATTATGAACTGTGAAACATTGCATAATTATTTGTTAACTCAACTATTAGTTGTTGAGGGACATTAAGAATTTGTCCTATTTCATTACTTACTTAGACTTGATTATTTTATGATTAAAAACATCATTCCTCCATTTGATTCGCTAATTTAGTAACTAAATGTTAGTTGAACACTTTAATAAAAAAAATAATTTCTATGTTGTTTTATTGACCCTGCTTTTAATGCAATATAACAATTAGGTACTGCTCTTATACATATATAGTCCTAGCTTTAAACCGGAATGACCTGGTATTTCTACCTTCAAATCCTGGATTTCAAAGTTTAGAGATGGCAATCCTGCCTTATATGTCTAACCCATTCATATTGTCTCCTATTTGTTGCGCATCTGATATGGGAAGAGGTTCAAAACATGTCATTACAATAACCTTCTTGATGATACAATATTGATAGTAAAATTAATATTCACACACCGGTATTAACAATTCATAACGGGTTTAGATGACGTCTTAAGATCTCGGTGGTGTAGATTTAGATGACTCATCAAGTATATTTGTCGTGTAATTTTAGACTTTGTGATAAGTGTCCCAAAGCTAGATAATTAAAAAATAAAAATATTTTTACAATTTTTTTATTTTTTTTTAATGTAGCTATTACTTTGTGGTTATCCATTATAGAATAATGAAATAATTTTACTTTGTATAAACCACTTATTTGATGTGCAAATCCGACCGGTTTCGGAACAAACGTTCCTTCGTCAGGGAAAGCTTATACTAATTTGACAGTTTCGAACAATGTTTTATTATGGTAGGGGTGGAGCTGTTGCTAGATAATAATGTAGATTGGGCAGGTAGGTATTAGTGTAAAATTAATTTATTATTTTTATAAGCTCGGATATGAAAATACCAGCGTTGACCTTGAAATTCTAAACAAAAATGTCTGTACAGATTTCATTACGTCAGAACTCACCGTTCGGGGTGTTTTGACTGCTTTAGGAAACTAATAAGCTGATAATAGCGAATATTATAAACGTGTCTAATAACATTATTTATAGTATCTTAACTTTTTTAAATTTTAACTCCACGCAGGAAAATAATTCCCCCAAGGGGCCTAAAGGGCCTATGTTATCTTCGAAGATGCTGTGTGGAGGGTCTTTTTGAGGAGAGAACATGGATTTTGAATAGACCCGTGTTATATAGGAAGGAGGAAACACAGCTAACTCAAGAACGAGTCTCATGTTTTTTTTTTTCATTCACTCCACACCGGAGGCCCTGAGGAAAATAATTTCCCTCAGGGCCTACGTCATCTGGGATGCTGTGTGGAGGGTCTTTTTGAGGAGAGGAAGGAATGAACATTGGTCTTGAAGAGACCCATGTTATAGGAAGGAGGAAACACAGAGGCCGGCAAATCATTCCACAGCCAAGCAGTTGAATACAAGAACGAGTCGAAGAAACGACCCGTTCTCATGCGATAAATGTCAACCGTGTACAAATGTTGGGCACGCGTTTGGCATGTTTCCCGACTCTGCACCGGTGCCGAAGGGATCAATGACGCTAGTTCCTGGGAGCATCTTCCATTGTAATACCGGTAGAACAAGGATAGCATTCCCACCCGACGCCTGTGCTCTAAAGATTGCAATCCGTCTGTTAAGATGTGACAAATGTCAAACGTGTACAGTGTACATATTATATTGGGCGCGTTTTAGCGTGTTTCCCGACTATGCACCGGTGACGAGAGGATCAATGAAGCTAGTTCCTCGGAGCATCTTTCATTTAAATACCGGTAAAACAAGGACAGAATCACACCCGACGCCTATGCTATAAATATTGCAACTTTTTTTTTTTTTACAGTGAATACCGCACAAGAATCTCAACTGCTCCCGTCTGGAGCCAGTGAGACTATGGCATCCCCAATTGGGGTATGTTGTGAGACTGAAGGTAGTGGGGAGGGGAAGGAGGTGGGGAAGAGGAAGGTTGGGAAGTACCTGGCTATTCAGATCTGGTCACTAAACACGGCTAAAGCCATTTTCAAGCAACGTTTCAATTCTGAATGGTGGTCTTACACCAGGGCGATACTAATAGTATCTTCCACTCTGGAACATGCCGCAAATATACTATATATTATTTTAAATGAATTAATTGTGAAATAACACAAATTAATCAAATAAAATTTATTTGCGCATGCCGGGTTCGAACCCGCGACCTCCGGAATGTGAGTCAAGAGTCTTAGCCACTGGACTACGGAGGTCGTATTGTCGAGGTATTTGACGATTATTCCGCCATACAAATTCGTAGTACGATGATTGTTTGTGCGCTGAACTAATCGTAGATATATAGATTTTGTATGTAATGCTTCAAAAGTAAAAAAAATAATAATTTAATTAAAATTAGTCTAACGTCTAACTTTTAAAAGGTTTCAAGATGGCGCAGTATAAAAATAGGTCGGGAGAACCGAGAGCGATGCGGTGACACCTGAGGTGAGGGGCGGTGCGGTGGCAGGAATCTGCAGCCGTACCAGGCACAGGTAAACACCGACAACCGACGCAATGAACATCTGAACTCAGTCTCAATTGCAAAACCACACTCGTGACGAGTCAATGGTGCAGCCGGGGAAAAACACAGTAGATCTGTGTTTGTTTGTGACGCGTGACGCAGCTGCAAAAACGTGTTGCAATTAAAAAAAAACTAATTGAATAAATTGCATTACTAAACTTTTGTCTGGTGTAGAAAAGGCAAGTTTCTTTACTTTATTTATTGATTTAATACATGGAATTAATGTCCATTTTGGGCACATCAGAGTTAAGCGGCCTACACACGACACTGCATTTATTGACTGCGGCAGTCACTAGAAATTGGATGGTAATTTCCCTTAAGCCTCGATGACACACGGCGAGTTACAAGCTACTATCTACTAAGTTTTAAAAGCGGGTAAATCGGCGAGTGAGATTGTCGTGATGACACACAAAACTGTCCACTCGCTCAGAAGCGTAGGAAACTGAGGCCGCTGCTAGCGCCAGTAACAAGAATAACGACGCTTGCGTGAACTAATTCTTCAAATGTTTGACAATCGAAATCAGCTGTTTATCGGAAGCCATGTCGGAAACATAAATAAACCAATCACGAGCAAGCGGAGCACACGTGTAGGCGAGGAAAGTTGACGACCTTTCAACTTTTTTTCGTAGATTGTCAACAGTCTGCTAGTTGCTGCTAGTTAGCAAGTAACACGATGACACTGAGCGAGTTTACTAACAGATAGTGAATTTCCCAGATAGTAGCTTGTAAACTCGCCGTGTGTCATCGAGGCTTTACTGAATTAATTGAAAAAACAGAGTGTGCAATCCACAAGCGGTAAAAGTGAAACCTTCAGAAAATTAAAGTAGACAAGAGTGAGAAGACTACGAAGCATCGCACAAAGAGGAGACTGATAGGCTTCGAAGCAACGCACAAAGGGGAGACCGATTATGCTATCTCATTCTCTCGCAGGCTAAATCCTAAAGATATATGTGTTTGTCTCTTTTTGGTGTCGCTATGTTCAGTTTCATCGAGTTTCAAATCACAACGAGGCTAGAGGTTTTCATTTCAACAAAAATCATTATCATTATTGAAAGAGTTCCGATTGGTGACTGGTTCATTTATGGTTCGGACACGTAAAAATAAAATGGTTTTGTTCATTCGTTTGTTTTCAACTGTATTTTTCGAGATTTTAAACATATTTTATGGGAAAAACGTGCGTGGTGGAACCTTGCATATTATTACAGCGTTTTTCCGGGATATATACATTTAAATGTTTATTTATTTAATATTCATAGTTTAACGATTACTTATTGGCATTTATTTATTTATTCACGGACTTTTTAGGCTTTTATCTGCATAATTTGAACATATGCATATTCCATTTTTCATTGTTCCCACTCACAACACATGGGAGATTGCATAGTACATACTTTACTGCATACCTTATGTTCGTGTTTTTTAAAACCGATGCTAATAGGTTACTTGCATCACATTTTTTTTAAATTTCCGGTTTAGGCAAATATTCTAAGACATTCCGTTTTTTTTTTTAATCGTATTTTTGGCACCCTGGGGATGTTTTGAAAATTTCAATCCGAAAAATCAGAGCATTTTTTATAAACCGGAAAGACGGGACATAATTTTATAGGTGCGAAAAAAACGATAATTACATAGCCGAAAATCATTTTAAAAAAAAATAACGTTTTCCACACGAATGGCACAGGAGAATAACGAGGCATAACAAAAATATTACATCTCGTAAATATTTTTTTCCTTGATCCATCTTATTGATCATAAATCATTATAATGTACAACGCCTATATTAATGAATCGAATGTAATATACTTGTACTTGTAAATTATAATAATAATAAGAATATTATAAAATTAGATTTTTGATAAAATCAGCACCATAACCATTATACCTCTAAAACACGTACGGACAATTTTAAATGTACGGGGTTCTCTTCATTACATCTGTCAAAAAGTCAAACCAAATGATAAGTTCGCAGAGAACAAACAATAAATCTATTGAACAAATCCAAAAATTCGCCTGAAATCGAAGTTATGCCATATAAAAAAATAAATCAGTGTGGAATTTTACAAAGGTAATAGGAACATTTTCGGAGACGGGACATTTTCATGTAGTGACGTCACGAGCCCAAATAATGTATTTATTTATTTAAAAATAAAAATAAAACTGTACATTTAAAAAAAAAATTAGTAACATTTTCGCAATCTTAGTAAAAAATCTATCCCCATGATTTTTTCCAAGTCGTTATGAAATCCATGCAAGTGGCCTATTCTGAATTAATGGCCTTGAAATTCTGGAATAATAAAGCACTCGTCACACTGGGTAATATTGTTGAAATTTATTAATTACTTTATTCTTTGGTTGAAATAGATTCATCAACCGAACAACTTGCTGGAATGCAAAGAAAACGGAAAGTTTTATTTTAATTTGAGAGCTCATGCCTAATTTTGGAAATGTCATATCAAGTAGAAAATCAGATTTAGTAGACCTAAATTTTCCACTTAATACAATAAAATCAAATACAATAACAATTCGTTTTTCGTTGGATACGTTTTTAGATTTTCACGACCAAAAGTATTTTTGTTATTTGTTTTTGGGGTGTTATGCCGTGTTGCGCTACCTTCTTCTTTTACAATCCGTATGTTTGAAATCCAACATTATTGGTTCCATCAATTATTTTATGTCACGCTTATGAAAAGACTAAATAAACTGTTTTCTTTACCAAAATGTAGTCCAAAGTAACTTCTATTAGCGGTATTTTATTATAATCTCTAAAAATAATGCATAGTTATTAATACCAAAGATTAAAAACCGTTTTTTAATAATACATCTACGCTCTAAAAACTTTAAAAAAAAATACATATATAATCTGTTCGACTGAGGTTTGAACCTTCATACACAGCAATCGAAATCAACCGCGCTAACAACACTTATTTTCAAGCCACTTTTAAAACCTTTTTTTAAAGGTTTGACTGAATTTTTTATCCTTTCTACCCAGTGATTGGAATCAACCGCGTTACCGGACCAAATCGCAAGTTGAAAAGGCCGACGTTTCGAATTTCAGAAAAATGGATGTATGTCCGCGTGTTTGTGCATGATTGCCACAAAAAGTTGATAGAATACATTGTCATTGACAACGATTCTATCTGCCGAGTTTCAGCTGGATCGGATGTCGGGAAGTGAGTTAATTTCCACTTCTAAGATTTCACGTCATTTATACACTCAGTCAAAACAAAAATATAATTCAAATAGATGTATTTTTAAAAATATCAATTTTTTTTTTCAAATCAATATCATTTATTTATATTGAGAGTAGTCTTGTGATTGTGATAGGTGGTCATTATTGTTGTAAAATTGCCCCGTCGACGTATTCCACGCTTCGTGTTATCTACAGCCAGGTAGATAGATAGACAGGTAGTTAGGTAAATGAGGCGGATACTGGTTGGGAGTTGGGAGGTACATAATACCTGTACCTGGCCGTGATTTGCATGCCTGCTGATGCTCTCGGTACACGATGATTGCATGAAATGTCAACAGTTTTCAACACGATTGTAGCGATTGTAGCCGAGGTAATTGAGATAGGTAATACGTGAAGGTTGTGATTGCGAAAATTTGTATCTATCAATTGTGTGTTTAGCTAGGAATATTTATTCTTACGACTGACATCTGTAACGCCTCCTAAAGACGATGTCAAACATTCATGAAGCCAAATACATTTATAAGGTGACTAATAAAACAAAAAAATATATGGGGGGATATGATGTATGGGTTGTGTATAAATCAAATAAGCAACTAACACTGTACTTACAAGTTTATTATGATAATTTACATCCGTGCCATAATTTATTATTTATAAAATATTTGTACATAAAAAGTGGGAGCGAATAAACAGCGGCTTGCAAAGCTGTTATGTCTTCGGCAATCAGGAACAGAATGGTTCCTTTTAATTTGTCCCGACAGACGGTGACTGTGTGGAAATGTTGATGGATCACTATTGGCCTGTTAGGAACCAATAGGAATGCTTCCGCGATTCAAAATAGCTGTATCGTTTGCTACAACAAAATCACCACTCCCACTACTCTCAACTAATAAAATCTAATCATTTCTGTAATTGTATAATTTTTTAGTTTGTTTTAAGATTGCCAGTGAATGATGGATGTGTCGAAATCGGTAGCAGATAGATACATTTTTAGATTTTCACGGCCAAAAGCAATTTCGTTATTTGTTTTTGGGGTATTATGCCGTGTTGAAGAAGGCGGTAGCGCAATACGGCATTGCAGACAATTAAAATTAAGTAACAAAAGTGAACAAAATTCTTCAAAACAAAATGTCTACAAATTGTTACATAGTTAATGCCCAAAAAACCAATAAAATTACAGATAATAATCTAAATTCTTTTAAAGTATTGACGAAAATACTTCAGGTTCAACTAAAACCGGTCGGTGATTTATATTAGTTTATATCATAGATCTATGGTTTATATGTTCAATACAGTGGTTTTCGAACTAAGTATTTTTTTATCAAACTTATAATTACGTCAAACCACAAAGCGGGCACGAAGAAAAAGTGAATACTAATAAATCCAAACGAAACGTGAAACAGAACAAGACACAGAAAAATAAAAAAAATGTAACGGTTGCAACTGGGACCCGAACTCAGGATCTCTTGTCTTACCGGGACACAGCGCCTTAAACAACTCGGCCCTTGGGACCTATATTTTTTCTATCATTTTATCGATCTCGTATTTCAAATTCAGAATTAACAATATTATCCCCAATACTTTTGGCAGCTATCTTTTTGAATTATTACCAAGTTCTTAAACGAATTTATTTGTAACTTAGATCGGATAAACATTTGCCTCGGAAAAACATTTGCGATTTTATTTTATTTTTATTTTATGTGAATAGCAAACTGCCCAGCGTCCGTGGGTCTATAGCCTCCCCCTCGTAGGGAGTGCGGAGAGGAAAGAGATGGGAAAAAGGAAGGTTGGGAAATGCATGGCTAATCGGTTCTCATCACGAAACACGGCTAAATCAAAGACGTTACATACTTTAGACGCGGGGTAGAAATCTCAAACAACAAGACAATTCTAGAGTACTCGATTTCTAGTACTTTAGTACTAAACTGCCACGCGTCGAGTAAGGTCGTGTCCTACTAGTAAGTAAATTGCATTAAAAAGCGCCAAAATTCCCTCCTGTGTGATGAGAAAATGTTTCCATTACACGGTAAACAGTAGTAAAAGCGAAGGAATAACATTTCATTTGTAAATACATGCAAATTACTTATTATTATCGATTATAAAAATAATACAATTGCTTTCCGCCCAAAGATTTTATGCGTCATTAGAGAACTCAAGGCCTACTAAAGTACAGGTCTGGATGCGCAACAGCCAAATTACAAAGTCGATGCCATGCCGTCGCTAAGTAAAATTTACTTTTTATAATAATAATCTAATGATTCTTTATTTACTTGCCTGCGGTAAAACAACATACAAATCAGCAGAAACAACAAATACAATAACAATCAACGCCATTTGCAAACTATCGTTGTTCATTATAGCTATTTGACACCTCAAAATTCGACTGGTGCCCAGGCCTCCTACTTTAGTCGGGCTTGAGACAGTATTCGACGCAACTTTTGAATTTTGAATACGAAAATGCCGCCCGCGTTCTATCTTTTGTTTCGCCCATATGCACATATTCTTTTAAGAGTCTATCTTTATCATACACGAATAACTTTTGAATTAAGAAATTATTGAAAATCGCTGAAAACAAAAGAGTTTTGATTAATTGCCACATTATATCTTGAGTTTGTGAGACTATGGCAAGTCTATTTATATAACGTCATTGGGCTAAATAACCATTTCAAGCAACATTTCGATTCCGAATTGTAGAACTTTTCTAAGGTAACACTGAGAATATCTAAAACCCTGGTAAAGCCGATCAATTTGAGGACAATTTATACACAACTAATAAAACCAACCACAAATGAATGACTTTTGAAAATCTTATACCATCCTGGTGAGGCCGATTAATTTAAGGACAACGTATATAAACTAATAAAACTAACCACAAATGACCTTTGAAAAAAAAATCAAATACTTAGAGATAATCTATATAAATTAAATTTAAAAAATAATATAACCATTATTTTTTTGAGTGGAAATAAATTTATCCTGGTGAGACCGATTAATTGAAGGACAATTTATGTAAAATGACCTTTGAAAATCTGATACCATCCTGGTGAAGCCGATTAATTTAAGGACAATGTATATAAACTAATAAAACCAACCACAAATGTCCTTTGAAAATCTGATATTATCATCGGCTGATTTCCTAACGCCAAGATTCGGCAAATCTAAAGAAAGAGATTTAAATAATATTTGTAACAACAATATCTACAATAACACCAAGTAAATCATTATAATAGTACTTACCCAAGTTGGCAGCATTTTCTTTAATTACGATTAATTCATTTTGATTTGTGGAAACATACCTGAAATAAAGAGAAAAAACGAATTATTAGAATCAAACTACAAATCTGCAAATAAATTAATCAAACTAACTGATAAATGATTAAGTACTTAGGTGTAACCATAGATTGTCAACTTAAATGGACCAACCATATAGAAAATACTGTTAACAAACTCAGATACTTAAATTATATTTTTAAAAGAATGTGTAACATAGTAAATATAAAAACCATAAAACTAGTTTATGATGCACTAGTCCATTCATCTCTTTCCTACGGAATAATTGGCTGGGGTGGAGCTTACAATAATCATGTAAAACCTTTAGAAATTGCCCAAAAATCAATTATTAAGATTATGCACAAAAAAATAAATCGTATGCCTCCAAACAATTGTTTAAGGAAACTGATATTTTGAACCTTAGACAGACATATGGACTTCAATGTCTTAAATTTATTTACATGCGTCCAAATAACTTTCTAAAAAATTCAAATCGTACCAGCCAAAGACTTGGCACATGTGAGTATGTAGTACCCCACTGCAAAACTAGGTTGTCCCAAAGGCATATTAGTTTTATAGCTCCAAAAATGTATAATTTACTATGTACAACCTTTAAAGAGAACATATGTCAAAATCTTCAATCTTATAAAAAATATACCAAAATTTGGCTAAAAAACACTGAAACAGATATTTTTTTCTTATAAGTTTAAATAAAGCCATAAAATATATCTATCATTGGACAGCTTTTAGAGAAGATTTATAATATTGTTTGCTAGTTTATTTTGTTTGTTTTTTATGTTTTTAAATTGCACTTGTAACATCTATTCTTACAAAACTTACAAATACAATAATAACAGTGCAGACTGTTATTATGCTGTAGTTTTTAAATGCATTTATTCAGTTACTTTTTTTTTAAATCCCCTATTTATGTATACTTAAAATATTCACTATAACCATAGAAATAAAAGTAAAAAAATCTATATTATACCCACGCACAGGCATTGCCTTTGTGGGATTTTTTTGTTCATACATTTATTATATTAAGTTTTTTTTTATATACTTTTCATTATTTCATGTATGTATTATATGTATTGTATCAAAAATTTTCATTTAAAAAAAAAAAAAAAAACTAGTTGTAAAACGTAAATAAAATCACTAATCTGAAATAAAGTCGATAGTAAAAACCTACAAGTACACAAGTACATTTTCTCTTTGAGAGATTTTAAATGATTATTCACTGGTATTAATCTTTTTTACATACACTAAAAATAAACACGTTAGCTCAAAATTAATGAGGAGGAGAAACAGATTGTTAAGGAAAATCATTCGAGTGTTTTTATCATTCCTAGAAAACACCTCCACAAAATAAACTGGCCGTTAATTTTGTTAAAACATGGCCATTTTCCTAGAAGCGTGAATTATAATTATGCACTAGAACGCATGGAATAATCATAATTATTCGAGCATTAATGAATTACATGTTAAATTATTCATTTAACTGACGTGCGTTTTTACGCATTATGAACACAACAATATGGATGCAAATCTTTATTGCATGCTGTCATAGACATGTTTTTGTTTTCTTCTTCAGTTTAACGATCGCCTTTTTTATGTGAATACCGCACAAGAGTTCCAACTGCTCGCAACTGTCCAGAGCCATTGGGACTATGTCATCCCCAATAAGTCGGATGTCAATTCCGGTGAATTTTTTGATGAATTATTTCTTTCTGACAAATATACACGCTATTATATATCTTCTATCTATCTATCTATCTATCTATCTATCTATCTATATAAATAAAAATGAATCGCTGAAATGTATGTACGCGCATAACTTCCGAACGACTGCACCAAATTGGATAATTCTTTTTTTTCTGTGTTCGTTATTGTCAGGACAAGGTTTGTATAAAACTACTGGTGAGCTCTGGCATTATGAAATTTGTATAAAAAAATTGCAATAGGTGGCACGCGAGCTGTTTGAAAGCTGAATGTACCGGGAATGAATGCATGGAACGCGGGAGGTGGTAAGGGGGAGGGGAACTCGTGAGGGGATAGGGGGGAAGGGGGGGAGTGGAGTGGGGAGAGGGAAGGTGGAGGAGGCGGAGGGAACGCGAGAGGGGAAGGGGACGCAGGAGAAGAAGGGGAGGCGGAAGGGGGACGGGAAGAATGGGAAAGGACACGCAGGGAAAAACAATTTCTTTATTAAATGGCATAGCAACGCATGCCGGGAACCAGCTAGTTTTTTTAATATATCATAGTTAAAAAGTAAAACCATTTTTTTTTAAAAGAAAGACAAACATTCCCGGATTACGAATAAACCAACAATGTTTGAAAATCTCCTACTACCACCACAGAAAGCCCAAAAAGGTTGCTTGTGTTGTGATGGAGGACTTAGCCAACCGAGGAATCGAACACGCGACGCTCGGGTGGGACCCAAGCGCTATGCCCACTCAACCACTGACCGGTAAAAGCCACGTTTAAATTCTGAAAGTTGGTGAAGGATTCAGACAAAAGATAAAGTAGGTACCTAGTACCTACCTACATGTAATATAATATTTTGAAAGAAAATTATGTAAACTGAATGCTGTTGAAATGAGATCCCTGAGACGTATGTGTGGTAAAACCATGTATGATCGTGTTAGAAATGTGGATATCCGCAAAGAATGTAAGGCTGATGTAAGTATAATGAGCAAAATTAAGAAAGGGACCCTCAGATGGTTTGGGCACGTAGAGCGAATGAGCGAAGAAAGTAGTGTAAAAATAATATATGATGCAAATGTGAATGGTAGAAGAAGTCGGGGACGCCCGAGGAAGACATGGCACGATCAAGTGAACCAGATACTTGAGTCGGGCCATGTCAAAAGTCAGAATAATAGAAGAGTATGTATGAGACGATGTATGAATGTTAGTGAGGCAAAGAATGTGTGCCAAGATCGAGTTGTTTGGCGGTCCGTCCTCTCTGCCTACCCCTGCGGGGAAACGGCGTGATGGTTAGTTAGTTAGTTAGTTAAAATTATTTTAATTATCCTTTTCAATGTTAATTGTCTTCTTCAAAATTGGAATTTAATTTAAACCGTGATTTTTCACGTGTCTGCTATAGTTATTTGGTAATTTTAACTATTGAAATATTTCACAATGTAGATATTAATTTGAGAACCCAGCCTCACAAGTTTGTGAGAAGACTGGAGATGAAAAATAAATTGTTTACAACGAAAGGGTGTTATTGAAATGAATGGGTATATCCCACCTACGCAAAGCCATAACACACCGTACAGAATACAATCAAAGTCATTGTTGTTCTCAACAATCCACTTCTCAGAAATTTCTCAACGGCTTCACTAATGTTATCTGTAATATATTGTTTCATTCTATGTTCGTGAAGAAACTATTCTATTTTACAATGAGAAAAATCATAAAAACAATGTTCAAACAAGAGACAAAAAATAATCTACACTTCAGCTGTATAAAGTCGTGGATGTATCTTATATATAAAAATGAATCGCTAAATGTGTTGCTAAGCGCAAATCTCGAGATCAGCTGAACCGATTTTGCTAATCCTTTTTTTAGAATATTCCTTGAAGTACGAGGATGGTTCTTACTGAGAGAAAAATTAAGAAATTTGCGCAGAAAATTGGATGATTTCAGAAAACCTAACGACTATCGCACGTCTGACAGTTCGCGTATTTGAGAATGACATATTGCAAAACGATGATTTGTTAAATCATATTTTATTTTTGAAATACTTTAAGTTAATAAATATATTTAAAGTAGGTACTCCCCTAATAGTTTGAATCGAATCAAGAATTTTAGATATTTTAAATAGGTACCTATGTTAGGTACCAAATTTAATATACATGAAAAATGGAAATATGAATAAAAATTGTAAAAAGTGGCACGCGGGCTGTTTAAAAACTGAATGTACTGGGATTGAATATATGGAACGCGGAAGAAGGGTTGGCGGGACGAGAGAGCGGGAAAGGGAAGAGGACGTGTGAGGGGCGAGGGGAACTCGGGAGGGGGGTTCGCGGGACGGGGGAAGTGGGGGGGGAGTGGAGTGGGGAGAGGGAAGGTGGAGAAAAAAGGAGAGGCGGAAGGGGAACGGGACGAATGGGAAAGGACACTCAGGGAGAAACAATTTCTTTATTAAATGGCATAGCAACGCATGCCGGGACCAGATAGTATGTATATATATTTTAAGCCTGTTCGTGATTTTTTCCATCGCTTCCATTGTGTATCTATTGTTTGTAGTTAAATTTTTTTCAATGTCGAACCGTATTTTATTATTATTAAATAATAATCATCATAACAAAAAACTACGTCAAAAAATTATTTATCCACATTTCATTGAGCGAAAAATCATGTACGTATTTTACATGTGTAGAATAATGGTGCAAGTCATTCATGAGCCAATATCAGTCAAGGTGAACAGTATAACAATAATAATTTTATAGGTGAATTGTTTTTCAAGCTTTGGAAATTATTGCTATTTTATTTCCTTGTTCGCTTATCAATGTAGAAACCGAAGTTTATGAGAACCTTTGAATTGAAAATTTAAGTAAATGTTTAAAACATCACGTCAAGAATACTAGAATGCAATGTTCTTTACATCACAGTGTGAAGACTGGAATTCTTATGTATCAATGTTCTTTACATAATACGTAGAAACTGGAATACTTATGTATCAAAGTTCTTTACATCACATCATGGAGACTGGAATCAATATTCTTTACATCACACCGTGGAGAACGGAATACTTATGTATCAATGTTCTTCACATCACATCTTGGAGACGGGAATACTTATGTATCAATGTTCTTTACATCACATCGTTAAGACTGGAAAACTTACGTATCAACGTTCTTTACATCACATCGTGTAGACTGTGACACTAGACAACTCAACAAGGTGGCACTCCAACGCTCCTTCGCAAAGTTATTAAGTGATGAAAAAAATAGAACTAGGTTAAATAGATTTCATCAGGTCAGGTTATGGGCTTTTTTTCATCACTTTGACTTTTCAATTGGGTGTTGAAATGCAGCTTTGTTGAGTTGTCATGGAACCGTATCAATGTTTTCACCGCATCAGTATACATTTAGTAATTTACACAAGTGATTTACGCGATTGAATAATGTACATCAAATTAATATTCGATTAATGCGGAAGTTGTAAAGCTATTAGTGGCAGCCCCCATATAAAGAAAAAAAAACTGTCCGCGACATTCTGACCGTGTCAGATATGTTAAATGCGCATTAAGCTACCGGGGTCGTCAACGTTAATTGAGAATTATTGTTGCATATTTCTTTAATAAGCTTCTAACGTTACCGAAACAATACACCCAGGGTTTTAACGAGTGACAAGCAGTTTAAGGTAAAAAATCTAAATTATGTGAATTAAATCCTAAGACACAAGAACAAGAACACAGCCTTCACAAGAACAAAGCCTGTTTTGACAAGGAAAATAAAATGCCAACAAACTATAAAGATCTTTAGTTAACTTTAATAAATGAAGATAGGAGGCTCTTTTCGGGAGAAAACTAATATATTTACCCGAAGCAAATTAGACAAGGTTCTGCGTTCCTCCTTGAAGTGTTCTTCGAAAGAAAATATTTTGAGAATGAATCCTAAAACTTGACAGAAAATCTGAAAAAATAGTACAGTTGGAAGTTGGAAGTGTACACTTTTGATTTCATCGATCTAGAGATCATTGTAAACAAGTAACTAAGGATAGGAACTATTTATATTCCATTCTATATTATTAAAAGGGCGGCACCCTTAACTCACCTAAATATAAGGTTTCACAACAATACTTGCAACCCTGTTTTGTGTTCTAACTGTGTAGAAATGAATTCGGGGAACACAGTTAAATACCTAGGAATTATTATAGACAGCCAACTAAAATGGACAAATCACGTAGAAAAGCTTGTACATAAACTCAGGTATTTGACTTGCATTTTTAAACGATTAAATAACATAGTTGATATTAAAAGATTGAAACTGGTATATCATGCATTGGTGCAATCATCAATATCTTATGGAATAATTGGATGGGGGGGTATTTATGATACCCATATTAAGCCACTAGAAATTACTCAAAAATTAATAATAAAAATAATGTTGCATAAAGATGTTACCTACCCCTCCTTGCAATTATTCCAAGAAGCTGAACTCTTAGATATAAGAAAAATCTACTGTATGCAATGTCTGAAATATATATTTTCACGAAATGCATATTTTACAAAAAACGAAAATCGCTCCAGCAGTAGACTAAATAATGCATTTAAGGCTCCTCTATGCAAAACTAGGCTTGCGCAGAGACATGCATTTTTCATTGCACCAAAAATTTATAATGCACTGTATCAGACTATAGAAATTAAATCTAAAAACATATCCTCTTACAGCATATACAAAAAATTAATAAAGACTTGGATAACTATAAATGACACAAATATATACCTGCTACAACATCCTACCTGCTGTAACTTTACAATTCCCTAATTTTTATTTAACCTTTTTTTGTTTTTAACATTTTTTTTTCTTAATTTTAGTTTAGTAAATACGGAATTATTTGTTCTATAAGTATATTAAAACATAATTATGTAATTTACTTATAATCTTAACTGCATAAAAAAAAACTTAAGTATACCCACGAACTGGCGATGCCTATGTGGGATTTTTTTTTGATATCATACATATATTTACACTATTGTAATATCTTTTTTTTGTTTAATTGTAATATTGTTTATCTTTAAGCTACCTATTTAATTTTATAGCTCCTTCTTTTTTACTTTTCATCAAAAGAAATATTTTTATGTATGTAACAAAAAAAAATTATAAATAAAAAAAAGAACGCATTATATTATTCATAAATTCACAAGAATAATAAAAAAAAACTTTTATTACGAAGACTTTCGCCGACATTCGCCGGACGCGATATCAATAACAATGTTATAAAAAACGATACGAACAGAAACAAGCGACAAAGAATGTTGGTTAAATTTTAATAAATTAATTCACTAAGTAGTTATTTATCTATTCAATAACCACAAAGTAGAGCTGAGCTGTCTTAAAACAAACAACACTTGTATATTATATCATACTCGTTAAAAACATCCAAAAATAGACACATAATTCAGACATCGATTAATACGCAATAAATACCGCAACAAATCACCATTAAAATTTATAAAAAGGTACACAACAGCATGGTAGTGTAAAATTATACGTTTATGTGTTTACTCAGTATTTGAAGCACTCAAAAATATTGACTAATAATTTGTTCAAATTTCAAAACGCTCAGAACACCCAAGCTTATATGTGTTATTAATAATTTGCATTCATAACAAACAATCTTATCCCACGCTGCAATAATGCGTGAAATAATATTTTTATGATGTGCAAACAGATCGTAAATCTTTGAAAAAACACACAAACGATAAACAAGTATTAATTTATGCGAGAAAAAAATGAATGAATAAATCTAGTATATACATTGCGGCTAAATTTAAAACATGTTTAGTACATAGAATGGCTCGCAGATCTAAAAGAAGAGGCTCTATAATTCAAGATGGAAATGAAATAGCGAACTAAAAATAATTGCAATGACCTAGAAAAACCAGACAGAAAAAGATGTGCAGTTTTCCAAATGTGCGAGAGCTCACAGCTTAAGGCTGGCCGCACACATCAGGTTTTTCCATCCGATTGTTTGATCAGACAAAAATCGATTCGAAAACCGGATTGGTTATAATACCGGGGCCACGCCCGTTGTCGAACCGGATTGGACGGCCGGCGCGGAAAGGCGTGGCCTATGTTCAATACCGATCCGGTTTTCGAATCGGATGAGTGCGGTGTTTATCCGATTTTCATAAGAAATATATGGCGCGAAGGCCTTCCGGTTGTCTGATCAGACAATCGGATGGAAAAATCTGATGTATGCGCCAAGCCTAAGAGTTTTAACAACTACGATACGATACGATTGTAAACCCCAGGCAGGAGCACTCCTGTCCCGGTGGTACACCGAGGTGCACTGATTTGTTAGAACTTAAAACACATGCTCTGAGGATGGAAAGAAGGTCAGATTTCGCGAAATTTAGCAGATTTTTCAGATTGTCTTTTTTTTTTACGTTAACTCCACGCCTGAGGAAAATAATTTCCCTCAGGGCCTATGTCATCTGGGATGCTGTGTGGAGGGTCTTTTTGAGGAGAGGAAGGAATGAACATTGGTCTTGAAGAGACCCATGTTGTAGGAAGGAGGAAACACAGAGGCCGGCAAATCATTCCACAGCCGAGCTGTTGAACACAAGAACGAGTCGAAGAAACGACCCGTTCTCATGTGGCAAATGTCAACCGTGTACAAATGTTGGGCACGCGTTTGGCGTGTTTCCCGACTATGCACCGGTGCCGAAGGGATCAATGATGCTAGTTCCTCGGAGCATCTTCCATTTTAATACCGGTAGAACAAGGATAGCATTCCCACCCGACGCCTGTGCTCTAAAGATTGCAATCCGTCTGTTAAGATGAGAGAATCTATCAAACGGACCGCCCGTTTCTGCACAGAGTCGAGGGTATTTTTCAGGTATTTTGGAGCTCCAGACCAGAGGTGGCTGCCAAATTCAACCGTGGGGCGCACATATATGATGTTATGCGTGTATATGAGAAATTTCAGATTTGTAACTTGAAATAAACTCTAGTTATTTTAAAAAGGAACCAGAAGCACTATATACACGTATCCGGACCGCACGGCGCACACCCCTTGATTCTATCTCAAGAGTTTTAACAACTTAGAAAAAAAAACAAACAATTTTTTTACTCTACTGTATTGAGATTTGTACGACCAAATTTAATAATGTTTAAGCGGAAGTTGCAGGTGACAGCCGGCAAATAGTTAACATTACCAGCATTCATATTAATTAAAGCCTCTTCGTAAAAGGCTGCAAGACGACATCTGTCAGCCGACAGCGTAACACAAACCTACATTTTGTCGCAATGAATACTGTATGAAATACCCATTAACCGCAAATGGCACATTTAGTACTTTACACAACTGTTTTACGCGATTGAATAATATACATAAAATTAGTATTCAATTAAAAATAATAATATTATTGTACAACATGAGAAAATTAATAAACACAGTACTGTTAAACAAATGTTCAAAATAGTACAATGTGTACCTACCGACGCCTTCTAATTTTATGTATTTCTCAGCATTCAAATTATTATTGTAAAACTGGCGCAAACCGGTGACAAATCACGGGATAGTCTGAATTCTTGATTCTTGACAAAGAAGCAGTTACTTTATCGCAGGTGCTTTATTCTTTACGCAACTGATTGCAATTTTGAAATTGATGTTTAAATTCGAAATAAATTTGTAAACTAGAATTCACGTAGGACTAGCGCAGACCATCGAAAAATCAAGGGATAGTTTGTATATAAAATCAACTAAATCAATAAAATGAAGAAAAAAAAATTGTAGTGAATTAAACAAAATGTTCATGTTGTCTAGGTCACACTAATAGAATATTTCAAAATTTCGTACTAATAAACCGGTTATATTGTAGCATATTTAATGTGTAAACACGTTGATTTATGGCGAGTACACGAATATTGCTTTCCTCATTATATCAAAAATGTTATCTGGAGATGTCAGACTAATCTAATTTATTATTATACTTATCAAGGAAGACTTATTTTCAACCGATTACCGGATGAAATTAGACAAATTAATGATAAAATCCAATTAATAAACACTGTTAAATATATTTTAAAGATAATATAAAAAAAAAAAAAAACTAAAAAAAAAGTTTCCGACTAATCTAATCTCAAGAACAACTACTTATAACTCAGTTTCCAAGTGATACTCTGTTCTTCAAATAAGTTAAATTTTGTATTGTTTTTAGCAACTATTTACATATCACCGAACTTACAACTTATTGTTTTTTACATTCACATTGTAATTTAAGAACTTAAATATAGCATTAAAAATGTACACTACTCTTCCAGACACAAGCTAATGCTTCCATGGAAGAGTGGTATTAACGTATTTTAAAATGAACATGTACGCAAATTACTACATTATCTAAATGTATATTATATTTTATATGCTAAAATAAATAAATAAAAAAAGAAAAAAATAAAATAAAAAAATCAACTGGACGACCGATATCTAGGCTATCCGTCTTACTCATAATCGCAGAATAATATAAATACCACGGTAATACGAACGGGTTAGGTGAAATCGTCGTACGAATTTCACATTAACACGTTCGTATTATCGTAGTATTATCTTATTCTGCGATTATAAGTAAGACGGTTAAAGTATAGTATATTACCACTTGACTGAATTCTTCAAACCACTATATAAGGTGTGTAAAAGCAAAGGCAGTAATCTCCTTTGATTGGATATCGGAGATTGCTGCCTTTGCTATATTATTATTGATAACAAACGACACTAAAAATTCAAAGAAAGTTTGCTTTAATTGAGTCAAATTTAACGCAGGAGTAAGTAACGCACATCGCAGACAACCGAAATTAGTATTTTTGAATATATGAATTAGTATTTAAAAAAAAAACTTCAACAAAACAACTTCAAAGGTTCGATTTATTTAGAAACACCCTTTTTAGGATAGTTTTTGTAGGTACTCCACCATAATTATTTTTTCAACAATATTTATATACTCGTACCATATCAGATGTAATTTAATGCGGGTACATAACAATGGAAAATGAGTTAAGTAACACTTATACGTGGTATATGACACAATGTGAAACTTTTCTTTTCCCTTGGGAAAAATTATAATTTAATTGCAAACAATGGTTAAAATCAATTATTGATTAGATGAGGTTTGTAATTTTTCATCGAATTTGCAAAACTATTTTGTTTCAATTTACAGTAACAAGAAATTACTGAAAAAATAATTATAAAAAAAACAAACACTTTGTTTTTAACCAAGAATTTATTAAAATTTAAAAACAAAGTGTTTGTTTTATTTTTTATAATATAATGTCTAACCACAAAGTAATTGCTTCTTATGAAAAAAAAAAGAAAAAATAATTATTATTCCCATTTAATGTGGGGAAAACTAATTTCAAAGTACCCTTACAGAATAGAAAATCTATTACCAAAATTATTTTCTCAATAAATCGGTTTAACCTGTAATGAATATCATTTTAGGCGCCATAAAAATTGACATGGGCGGGGGTAAATAGAATCATATAAATAAGTATTCTCAATGTATCCTAACCACTTTGAAAATGGCTTTGATCGCCGAAACAGCTGTCACAATAATAAAAAACTAAAAACTTGCAGAATTAATAAAAACATTATTAATTAATAATAACTGTTGGTACATAAAATTTTAAAAATAATTGTAATCTTTCTTAAAAATTGATGTACCTACCTAAAAATATAATCATGGTGTAACCTACATTTTTATTAAAAATTAAAAAGGCATAAAAGTGAAAAAAAAAATTTCATTCCACTGATCTCAAAATTAGAATTGCATATAGGTATATTATTATTACATCTTTACAATTTTATGTTAACATTATGAAGAATAACGATAATGTAATAAAATATAAATCACACTTTAGAAATTGCTCACATTTATTTAATATTAGCTTAAGTACCTACTAGCGTTGTCCAGGCTTTAGATCATGTCTCGAATTTTAGATCTGAATATATTTAACTCATTCAGATCTAAAAGTAATGTATGTAACTAAACTCACCATTAACAATTCTTCCTTTCGTTAAATTCAAATTTATGTTAAATTAAATGGGAGCCAATCACTTTGTAAAACACAATTTAATCAAATTTATGTCATTAAGTAGGTACTTTAACAACAGTGCTTACCCGATTTTTTTTTTAGTAACAAAAAAATGTATTTTTAAATGTGTATACGGTGTTCTGTATTTTCAGTGTGATTGCACTTTAAAAGAATATTTGACAGGTAAATTGGTGTTGCCAGCCTACAAATTGTGTAGTTCAATTTTTTACATTTTCTACTCTTATTTGACAGACTCTAACTCAATTTGTTTGAATAATATTCAAAATATCTGCATTCGTTCCACGTAAATAGTAAATAGGTACCTTATAATAATTGTGCTGTCATTACAGACATATCTACCGATGAAATAAAACATGACTTTTCATTCTAACTGCAGCTACAATGGAAAACCATCATTTATGCAAAAATATGCATTCCATCAATCATCATAAATGATTAACATGCTAATTTCCATCACGCAATCGAGGAAGTATAATACACGTTGTGATTAATGAACATGCCCACTTTTAAACACAATATTGTTCGATTAATTCAATGAAACCATTAAATTCATAACTTCCGAGCATTTACTGTAGAATAAGATTGGCCAATTCTCTAAGTATCGCCCTGGTGAAATAATATCAGCATTCATAATCGAAATGTTGCCTGTTATGGATATAACAGCTTTTAATAACCTTGCTCTTCCCTCATCACTTTTCCTTCCTCACTTTCGTGAGCCTCATAACTTACACCAACTAGGGATACCATAGTCCCACTGACTCCCTACAAGATGACTGCACCAAATTGGATAAATCTTTTTTTTGTGTTCGTTATTGTCAGGACAAGGTTTGTATAAAACTAGTGGTGAGCTCTGGCATTATGAAATTTGTATAAAAAATGCACTAGGTGGCACGCGAGCTGTTTGGAAACTGAGTGTAGCGGGACTGAATGTATGGAATGCGGGAGGGGGGATAGAGGGGAACTCGGAAGAGGGAGTGGAGTGGGGAGAGGGAAGGTGAAGGAGGCGGAATGGGAACGCGATAGAGGAAGGGGAAGAGGAAGGGAAACGGGACGAATGGGAAAGGAAACGCAGGGAGAAACAATTTCTTTATGAAATCGCATAGCAACGCATGCTGGGAACCAGCTAGTTATGAATAAAATCTATGAATCTTAATAAAAATAATAATATGTACTCGGTTCCTACTTTAAATGGGTTTCATGACAATCCATTCCCAGATAGTTGGCCCCCGGCTTTCTTATATACAAGACTAGCTGAAGTCCCCGACGATGCCCGGGCTTTACACAGAGTTTTATAAAACAAATGTAGACAGGGACCCTTCTCTTTTTTTGAAGGTCACATGTGCAAAATTTCATCAACCTCGGAATAAAACTGTAGATTTTATTCCGAGTCCACCACAATGTATGATATTTGTCAACCAATTTACACAAAACCTTGACAAATTATATACCTAAACCTTCCTAAGAATCACTACATCTATTGGTGAAAACCGCATGAAAATTCGTTAGTTCAGTAGTTTTGAGTTTATCGCGAACAGACAGACACGGCGGAGAACTTTAATTTATAATATACTAGCAGACCCGGCCACATGTTGCTGTGCCTAACGAAACACAACGCCATTACCCAACCTTTATAAAATCCACACCACCCGCTTGCCATCTGCCCGCTGCCCGCTGCATGAATTGAATATTTGAATTTTCGGCTTTTCTCTACTATAATAAGCATGTATAAACCTTCCTCTTGAATCACTCTATCTATTGGTGAAAACCGCATGAAAATCCGTTGCGTAGTTTAAAAGATCTATGCGCACATACATTTTGAGCGACTTCATTTTATACTATGTAATGATGATAGAGATGCTGTCGGTTTATCTACTTACACAAAATATAAATAAGTGTCCCCGAAAGGATTTGTAGAGAGGATGTGCCGCTGAATAACAAAGGTATCAAAAGCATCAAGGATAAAATAAGGATTTCAATAAAACGCATCAAAAAACTACTTGTTTGTATACTATATATACCAGCTTTATTTAGCTTTTAGTTTTATATTTATTCGAGGCTTCACTGGGTGGTTGGCTAAGGGACGCGGATGTTGAGTGTGGTTTATATCAGGCTGAATGCAATTAACTTAAGACTCCAAAGATTAAGATGGGCCGGACATGTGCACCGAATGCCAAGCACACGAGTACCGAAGAAGGTTCTGACAGGACACCCGGGAGGTAAACGAAAGGCGGGCAGACCTAGACTGAGATGGGAGGATGATGTCAGGAAGGATGCAAGAGGATTACTCCAGGTTGCAGATTGGAAGAAGACGGCCGAGGACAGAGGGCGGTGGAGGCTTATTTTGAAGGAGGCCAAGGCTCGAAATGGGCTGTAGCGCCATTGAAGAAGAAGAAGAATGCAATTAACATTTTTTATTGGTACTTGCCAAATAATTTGAGACTTAATTGTTTATCGTATGTTCTTTATCTATTTATACAGGTGCTTACAGGTTTTTTCACATGATGCAATGCTGCCTCGTGAGCTTCTTGAACAAGTTTTATTTTGCTTTATTTGCTTGTATTATTAACCTGATTTGTTGTATTATGTTTTTTCCTGTTAAGCACTTGCATACTGCTTTCTAACAACGTATGCAGGGACACTGGAGGTCTAGATTCGTTAAAAATAAATAAATGTAGCTTCGTTTAATAAAAAAATTAGAATCTAGCGAGAGCCTTAAAGAGTAACCACCTGTTACTTATACCAGGGCGGGTAAGTGGTGGATAATCTCCACTGTATATACCAGCGTATAAGTAAAAAAAATTGATACTGTAAATAAGATCTTTTCACATCCAAAACAACTTATTATAAAAGGTATTTTTGAAGTCGATTTTAGGTTTAAAATTGGGAAAAGGGTCATAAAATATTATAATTTCGGGGGGTCAGCTGTCGGTTTATAAAATTTCGAGTAAACCTTCAAATGATAGTTTTTTTTTTCATTATTGTTTGCTTTCTTTCACTAATAACTAACTAGGCTTGTTGAAAAAGTATCGATATATCGATATTTTTAATTCAATACATCGATATTTTTAGCCGATATATTTTGATCGGATATATCGATACAAAATATCCAATATCGGAAATTATATCAAAAACGATATTTTTATTTATTTATGTAACTAAAGTCACTAGAATCCAAAACCGTATAGGAACGAACGGAAAAAAGTAAATGTATGGGGTCATGACATCTGGCGGTTAAAATTTTAACTATTAATAGCTTACAAATCTATTGTCTTTGCATTATTATTCGTGATCACTAATACTATCTCATATGTGTAGCTACATACATAGAAATGTATGCCATTTTTCACCATTTTTTTCTACGCCACTCCTGTGTTAGTTCCCAATTGTCTATGATTATTGACTACACCTTGTTCCAAACACGAAGTCCTTTTTGACAGATTAATACGCCAATAGAATGTTACTGAGACGCAGTACAATACAAACTTTGTATGCGTCTCAGTTTAAATATAAGTTAGAAGACAGCTTTTTAGTTTTTGATATTTTGTAATTATTACCTAATAAAAATGAATACTGAAATATAAATAAATATAAATATAAATACTAACCAGGAATTATTAGATTCCTGGTCAAATAAAATTATTCACGCAAAACACTTCAATTATCTCAACCAAACGTATGTTGACAAACTTTCGTCAAACAAATGGTTGAGTATTGGAGAGTTGAGCGCAGAAATAGAAGGATTTATGCTTGCCATTCAAGATAGAGTCATTAATACTAAAAATTATAGAAAGCATATAATCAAAGATATAAATCAAATTGATGATTTATGTAGAAAATGTTTGGCTTTTCCCGAAACTATAGAACATATTATATCGGGATGTTCTATATTAGCGCCTTCCGAGTATACATTTAGGCACAATCAGGTTTTAAAAATAATTCACCAAAGTTTGGTAATTAAACATAACTTGATTGATTGCCGTAATGTAGTACCTTATTATGAATATGAACCAAATTCATTTATAGAAAATGAATTTTATAAAATATATTATGATAAAACTATACTAACAGACAGAACAATTAGTCATAATAGACCTGATATAGTTTTACATGACAAAATTAAAAAAATAACTTATATCATTGATGTAGCTATTCCAAATTCCTGTAATATTCAAAAAACTGTTTCTGAAAAAATTAGAAAATACACAGATTTAGGAAATGAGATTAAAAGAATTTGGCATTCTCGGACTATAAAAATATTACCATTTGTTATTTCGGCCACTGGCATAATACCTAGGAATCTGATTCAAAATTTAAGCATATTAGATTTGTCAAAGAATTTGTATATAAAAATGCAAAAAGCAGTAATTTTAAATACATGTAGGATTACAAAAGATTTTTTAAATATTTATATTGAGGGATCAGTAGGATTTATAGGTTCAAATTATAGGTTCAAAAATTTTCTAACTAAGGGCATTACTTATATGTTGCCTAAAAGCGAACATATTAATAATCCCTCTCAATATAGACCCATTACATGTCTACCGACAATATACAAAATTTTAACCTCTTGCTTGACAGATTTAATATATACTCATTTGGATGAAAAAAATATTTTATCTGAACAACAAAAAGGTTGTCGCAGAAAACATATGGGATGTAAAGAACAGTTGGTTATTGATTCTGTAATTTTAAAACAAATTCAAAATCAAAAGCGTAATTTACATACTTGTTATATAGATTATCAAAAAGCTTTTGATAGTGTCCCGCACTCGTGGCTAATCAAAATATTAAAAATATATAAAGTTAACCCAATTATAATTAGCTTTTTGAAAAATATTATGTCCTTTTGGAATACAGATTTGCTAGTTAATTTAAAAGGTAAGAAAATAGTAGTACCGGGCATTTCAATAAAAAGAGGGATTTTTCAAGGAGACTCATTGAGCCCTCTTTGGTTTTGCTTAGCATTGAATCCCCTTTCTAAAATGTTAATTAAAAGCAAGTTTGGAATAAAAATTAAGGGTAATACAAGAGAGAGTAGTATAGTTTCACATCTATTATATATGGATGATATAAAATTATTTTCAAATTCTGAATCAAATTTAGAGAAAATGATTAAGGTAGTTAAAATTTTTTCAGATGATATTAAAATGACTTTTGGTTTAGATAAATGTAAAACTATCCATATAGAGAAAGGCAAAATTGTAAATGGAGACGAGGGTATATTTAGAAATTTCAAAATTCAAAGTATGAAAGGGGATGAGGTTTATAAATATTTAGGATACCCGCAATCGAATAGATTAGATCACACTAGTATTAAAAATGATATTAGGATTAAATTTCAAACTAGGATCAGAAAAATTTTAAAATGCAATCTATCTGCTAAAAATTTAGTAAAAGCAATAAATACTTGGGCAATACCTCTACTAACGTACTCATTTGGCATAATTAAATGGTCCAATACAGATTTAGATAGTTTAGAACGATTAATTAGAACTACGTTAACAAAATTTAATTGCCATCATCCAAATTCAGCTATAGAACGAATTAATTTACCTAGAAATTTAGGAGGTAGAGGTGTAGTCAAAATAACATCTTTGAAACACAATCAGGTAGAAATGCTTAGAAATTTTTTCCATAGGAAAGCTAATAGCTCAGAAATGCACAAAATAATTTGCAAGGCAGATAGAAATATTACACCTTTAAATTTATATGACGAGAATGCCAACATTCTTATAAATACTAACCAGGAATTATTAGATTCCTGGTCAAATAAAATTATTCACGCAAAACACTTCAATTATCTCAACCAAACGTATGTTGACAAACTTTCGTCAAACAAATGGTTGAGTATTGGAGAGTTGAGCGCAGAAATAGAAGGATTTATGCTTGCCATTCAAGATAGAGTCATTAATACTAAAAATTATAGAAAGCATATAATCAAAGATATAAATCAAATTGATGATTTATGTAGAAAATGTTTGGCTTTTCCAGAAACTATAGAACATATTATATCGGGATGTTCTATATTAGCGTCTTCCGAGTATACATTTAGGCACAATCAGGTTTTAAAAATAATTCACCAAAGTTTGGTAATTAAACATAACTTGATTGATTGCCGTAATGTAGTACCATATTATGAATATGAACCAAATTCATTTATTGAAAATGAATTTTATAAAATATATTATGATAAAACTATACTAACAGACAGAACAATTAGTCATAATAGACCTGATATAGTTTTACATGACAAAATTAAAAAAATAACTTATATCATTGATGTAGCTATTCCAAATTCCTGTAATATTCAAAAAACTGTTTCTGAAAAAATTAGAAAATACACAGATTTAGGAAATGAGATTAAAAGAATTTGGCATTCTCGGACTATAAAAATATTACCATTTGTTATTTCGGCCACTGGCATAATACCTAGGAATCTGATTCAAAATTTAAGCATATTAGATTTGTCAAAGAATTTGTATATAAAAATGCAAAAAGCAGTAATTTTAAATACATGTAGGATTACAAAAGATTTTTTAAATATTTATATTGAGGGATCAGTAGGATTTATAGGTTCAATTAGAAATGCCACAGAGCCGAACCCTCTGATATGAAAATATCTGGAGTCGGTGAATTATATTCCCATTTGGTCTCTAGTGGGTTGACATGTTGTTCTTGTATTGTTTTGTATTTATAATACTTATATAGTGCAATTGCATAACGTGGATTCACTAGATGATCATTTGGGGAAGTGTATGAAAGGGTTTAGTTTTTCCTTCTTTTTTTATTTATTTTTTTTTTTTTTTTTTTTTTTTTTTTGGGGGGAAAATTTAACCCGGACATTTAAATCTGGTGCGTAAAAATACCTTCATTTTTATTGAGATTTTTGTATATTAAAATAATGCACATTGTGTATAAAAATTACTATTGATAATTTTGAGCTGAATAGACTTATTATTTTAAAAACACAAAATCTTTTGAAAATTTGACCGATATATCGATACATCGATATTTTTTCTTCGATATATCGACATTGATATTTTAATAAATATCGATATATCGATTTTTTTTTTCCACTTTCGACATCCCTATAACTAACTACTCATCCATTTAACTAATAATACGAAAATGAGTAAGCACATAAAAACAAAATTACATTGACTATCAAAACCTTCAATGGAAAATTTCAGAAGGTAGGCAACACAAAATTGACATTACATATGAGAAGGTGCGTTGTAAGATGACAATTATTATTGACTGTTTACAAACAAGGACAAATGACGTCACCTTTTCAGGTGTACGAACTGAATGCAACGAGTATCGTAGTTACTAATACAGCCGGTATTATTCCGATACGCGTTGTGACGAGCGCAATTGCTAATTTTATTCTACCTAGGTGAGACACACTATCTATTAGTAATTTATTAATAATTATTTTTTAATTAATTTCTATATTCATATTTCTACTCTCTTTAACGAGAAGAAATCATTTTAAAAAGCAGAAAAATCAACGTGCATGAACTAAAACAAAACCGTTGCTCGGTGAGCTTTAGCGAATTTCAACTTAACGCAACTATTTTCAAAATTTCTAAATTTTCAGAACAGTTTGAAATATCTATTTAACTATAAAAACATCGAATGCCGCTACATTATTGCTTCTTTCTTATTTTTTCTAATCCGTTCAAGGGCGAAACAAACCAGTAATGTTTAAAGGAAAGTTATAACACAATTGTTGGTAAAAGGTTATTTATTTAAGAAAGTAAGTTCACAGATCACATAATATGGTAAAAATAGTCACAATGTATCAATTCACTAATTAACTGAGCAAGGGATCGGAGGGAACCTTGCCGTTAGGCTTTGGGAACAACAAAAGCTGACTGTGGTTCTGCTTAGAGGGTCGTTACCATAGGACGAAGCGCAACTAAGGCAGCAGTCGGGGGTCTGGTTGGTGCTTTACTTATGGTAGTAGAATACTCCTTAGAGGGTCGTGCCAGAGGACGAAGCGCAACTAAGAGAGCGTACTAGCCAAGAGCGAGCTGCAGACGAACTGACTGATTTAGGGCGCGCAGCTTGTTATATAGCCCATTCCTTGTTGCGGGGTGTGGTTTATGTAGCGGCTCGAGGGTGGGAGATGCGCAGAAGGCGTCGGCGCATCCTGGTTTGCTTAGGGGTGGGTGAGCAGGATGGCGCTGTACGGGGGAAAGAGATGGTGTAGTGGCAAGCGTAAAAACGGCGCGCTACAAAGTGTATTAAGAGCGTTTAACCAGCCAGCGGACGAAAATCCACATTTCGTCGAAAGTTGTTCTTACGATCGTGCGGGGCGGTTGCAATGAGAAAGATTAGTTATTCTCCGTACCAGCTTTTTAAAATTATAACTCAATATCGAATTTATTTCAATCCAAATTAGGTTTAATTTATACCTTCATCCAAAAATGCTGAAAGGCGTGATGATAAAACTATTAAAATAATGTACTTTTTGTAATTATTTTTTGATTATAAGTATTTATCATTTTTCAATAATGTCTAAATTTAATAAGAATGTTAAAAAAATCTGAAATATATTAGTTTGTAAGTGCGCAAATAAATACACAAATGGACCAATTTTCGTCAAGAAACACATGTACGTACATATTTTTTAATGATTTTATTGAAACTAAAATTTAAATTCTAAAACTTGCGTTTGCTAGATAATGTATTGATTTATTTTACTGCGTGATTATATTATTTGAAATGGGTGTGGTATAATACAAAAACTTTTTTGAAAATTTAACAAATCTGCCAACGACCTATGGAATAACCTTATTATACTAAAAATTTAAAAAAAATTCTCAAAATTTATTACATGCGAATGCTAGATAAAAGAAAAATGTTTCGAAATCCATTTATAATTTTTTGTGGAAAAGAGTCAATAGTCTAAAATCTGATTTGAAAATGACATATTTCTGGTTTTCTCTGGTAATGCCCTCTTAAGATGTTTATCTCTTTAAATCTCAAACATTTTTTCCTCTCATACCTTTAAGATTTAACACCACACCTGGCGGGGGCGGCGAGCGGAAGCTTCATCGCGAACGGTTGCCACGCCGAGACTAAACGTCATAGAAAGCAACGTGGTAAGCATTTGGCGCTGGGGAACCAGGCTACACGCCAGTTGCGATTTCGCAAACCGATTGCGCGTAAAATCGTTCCTCGCGACCGCAGCATCTTGGAGACCTTATTTTACGGACAGCCCTCGTATATATAATTAATAATATAAATAAAAATAATTAAATTTAAAAAATGCGAAATGGTATAGATAGGTGAATAAAATACAATAGCAGCATTGCTTTTGTATGCAATGAATCAAGGACAATTATTACGCAAGTACCAACTTCAAAACACGAGCCGGATGCAAAAAAATTCATGACTAGGTATCATAAAAAAATCTACGAGCTAAAAGTAAATTTCATCAATGTTATCCATTCTCCTCTCAATACTATCACCGTCGTGGCATTTAGGTAATAAGGAAGCAGGTAGATACAAACAAAAATAATCCCAAATATAGAGTTGAATAAAGCATTTTGCAAGAGGTCCCAAACACGAAAAAGATTTTAACGTTCAACCTTCAATATGGAAAAACATCACGGCTCTCTTCAATCAAGCCGAGAGCAAATTTTACAAATGCTTTTATAACTGTAGGTACCATCTGTTTGGTAATGCCGTATTCGATCTTGACAGGTTTGTTCTGTTTCACATGGCAAGGACAGAATTCGAACTTGTTGGGTTTAATTCGCAGATTGGGTTCCTACACTAGCTGGTAGCAGCCCGCGGAAGCCGTCATCAAGGAGACCAAAAATGTTTTATTATTCACATCGTAACGCAACTGTCAACATCTTTTCGTTTTTATCATGACAAGCTATCGAATCACAAAGTGAAAATACTGCCGTTATTCATCTAAATCGTAACAAAATTGACTGAAACCACGAATCGACCACGAGGGATCCCAATCCGGGCAAGATCGCCAAACTATAGTAAGTAACCCTTGTGAAATTACCTTTGCTATTTGCTTCAGTAAACATACCATATCGAGAACCAAAGGCATAGCTCGTATAGAGTGAACATTCAGCTCCACTCTAACCCATGTAAGGTGGTGCCATCATCGCGCTCATCTTACATAAATTTCATGACTAAAAATCTGAAAGCTGAGAGTAAATTGCATCAATGTTATCCATTCTCCCATCAATAGTATCACCATCGTGGCAATAAATAATGGAAGCAGGTAGATACAAACAAAAATAATCCCAAATATAAAGTTGAGTAAAGCGTTTTGCAGGAGGTCCCAAACACGAAAAAGATTTTAACGTTCGACCTCCAATTTAGAAAAATATCACGGCTATCTTCAATCAAGTCCAGAGTAAATTTTACAAATGCTATATTATAACTGTAGGTGCATTCAATTAACATAATTGAGTTGTAAGAATTTCACAATCGTTTCAACGTTTCACGTATACCACAATAGACAGACTAATATCATTCGTAGTCGTGACACACTAATTTGATTGTATGCTCAAATGTCAATTGCATCTCACAACATGATAGTATATTAGTAATAAGTGGATCACCGAAATGACCGGTTTTTCTAAATTACCAAATAAATAAAAGCGTGCGTTTTTAATTACGTATCAATGTTCTTACGACGGCCTTTGTAAAGTCCATTAAACTTGCCATCATCACGTAGAAATTTTCTAAATGGAGGCGGATGAATAAGGTTAATCCATAAACCGCGATAAATACCTGTATCATAATTATTTTTTCCCTACATAGGTCCCTACATTTTCCTAGGTAGGTAGGTATATTGCATTACAAAATCTTTACGCCCTTGCAATTTTTCACAAAAACGGCGCTATACAAATCATCCAAATATTATCATCATCAATCAAATCATTAATCATCAATCATCATCATCAAACAGTATTAATAGCCTTACGACTGAACGGTTTAAATTTAAGAATTCGGCTAAGAATACAGCTTGACGCCACGCCTAAAGACGCCGCTACCCGAATTTCTACCGATTTGAAGTTTTTAAGCTCATTAAAAAATATATGTTATTTTTGAAGATAATATCTGGACATTTGTCGCGCTGAAAAAAATCGCAAAGTATGCTTCAAAAATTATTATAAATACGTTTGTTTCAGTTATTTTACAAGTTATATGTATTAAATAATTCACAGTGTTTCTCTAGATTTTTGCTCTATTTTTAACGAGTCGTGTTTTAGTAAACATTTTCATAATTTTCGATTCGATTTTGTCGCTTCAAATACTAGCGCGCTCCTCTAACGTTCGTAATTTCATATCTCTCCATTTTCTTCTTTTCGTATACAAATCTACTTTGCCAATGCCAAAAGATCGCGCCACTTACATCGAAACATCGTTACATCATTACATCGTTTGATGGAGTCATAAGAAGTAAGCTGGAGTATGCCAGTGGTGTGTGGACTCCGCACCAAGCGAAATATATTAATATGCTGGAACAAATTCAGAAAAAGTTCCTTAGGTATGTCTATATGCGGATGCATGGAACGTACCCGAGATTCATGCACCATATGGAATTACTTGAGGCAACAAATAGATTTAGCTTGGAAACTAGATGTTATGCAAATCTTGCAATTCTTAGTTTTAACATAATCCGTAATCGTATTGACAGCCCATTCCTCTTGGAATGTTATGGCTTATACGTGCCTGAAAATTTCAGCCGTAGTCGTCGACACGACTTGTTCAAAATACCATACGGCAGAACAGATATTCTAGCACAGCATAGCATGACAAGAGGAATGGTGCTGTTGAACGAAATATCGGAAACACTAGATATACATATATAACTCTTCTTTAGATAGCCTTAAGATTTTTTTGTATAATAATCATCTTCCTAGGTGTTAAGACTGTCAAAATGAGAAAATTGTACAGTAATTGGATAAAAATCTGTTGTACAATTTAAAAAAAAAAAAAAAAAAAAGCTACCGTGAGGAGCTTCGCCTGGTAGGCTTAAGTACTATTGGATTTGTAATTTCGTGAATCCCTCGGGATATAGAGATATTGACGATAGTATGATTATTGTTGTACTGGCAGTGGTGAATAATAATACCACGCATCTGTATATTATGACGTCATTGCCTGTCGGGGTTACTTTATCGCGGTGACTAGCTGTCACTGGATCCCAGTGGATCCGAGGAACCGGCTATTTTTGGAACCAGTTCCTATCGAATTAATAAAGTAGTCACCAACACACAGGTAGGTTTTATTATTATTATTATTATAAAGATACCTTCATGAGCCTAGTACCTACGATAGTCGATAGAAGTAATATTTAAAAAAGTTCAATGAATGATTTTTTTTTTAAATCTAGATAAAATTTAGATGTACACAAATAATAATTGATACCTTATACAGATGCAATAGCACGTACCCGGACGATTTTAACAAGCGATTCCTGAGCAAATTTGAAGTAAATAATGTAGATGTCATTTTGCTGTCCGATAACTAAAATATTTTCCATTACAAGTGAGTAGTTGGGTAAATCCAAAGATATTCAAATACAAAAGAGTGAAGGTGTGCATTAGTATTGGTTAACAATATAGTTTGAATATACGAAAAGCATTCGTTCATTTAGTTTATTTGTTAATTGGTAAACAATATCGGCGACACCTGGAAGCGCAGTCTCACCTAGTAAAAACTGCAGATAGCACATCTATTATATTTCAATATCTTTGGGTAAATCCTAGCGGTTCATGTGATAAATTCTCGTTCTAACAGCTCGGTAACACAGGAAACAGCGTTCATATCATGTGATCCCGTCACAAAGTGTAGGAGTGTGATCAGTGGCGAACTTTATTAGAAAATTATTTTTGATGTTTTTAAGAAAAAAATATCATCGGACTGCAAAATGACATTTAATTTTTTACTCCAAAATTTTCTGGAATCGCTGGTTACGTGCTGTCACACCCTGTATAAACAATTTGGTTACAGTCAAATTAAATGTGTATCAACGGTTGCTACACCACGAACTACAATCCATAAGTGCATATGAGCGATCACGTAGATGAACTGGTACAGTCCTGCTACCGACGTGTTTGAAAGCAATAAATGATTTATTGATGAACTCAATTCATTCAATTGATTATAATTGAATTGCAATGCATTGTAATCTAAAATGGTCCAAGCAAATAACGTGTTAACAACACGTCGTAAACCATCATAATTCGATTAAAATTACGCCTATTGAATTGGAAATGCTGATTAGGCTGGCATAACATTATTTGATAACATAACAATATTATACAGGTTTTTTTTTTGTATTTTACTTTAAGAACGACAAACATCCCGCGTTACGAACAATCTAACTATCTTCGATCTTGATCTCAAATATCTTCTCTTTGATTAGGAATTCCAAATTCAAATTTATACAGCTATTTACTCATGTATTTGTGTTTCGAAAATTATAATTCATTTATCGTGGCACCAGTGCTGCAGAAACGGCTAGAAAGATTAATGATGTGTATGGCGACGGTGCCGCAAAAGAAAACACAGTGCGTTTTTGGTTCCAACGTTTTCGTTCTGGAAATTTCGACCTGCAGAACAAGCCCCGTTGACGGCCGGAGACCAAAGTTGATAATGAAGAATTGAAGGCTATTGTGGAAGTGGATCCATCGCAAACCACGTCCGAGTTAGCTGTAGGCTGCGGTGTTAGTGATAAAACTGTTTTAATCCACTTGAAGCAAATTGGGAAGGTGAAAAAGCTTGAAAGATGGGTACCTCACGAATTAAGTGAAGCAAATCAACAAAAGGAAAAAGCTATGGAAGGTTTTGTCCAAGTACGGAGTGAATACAAATCTCATACAAGCAATTGCGTCTCTGTACGAGGGAAGCGTTGCGTGTGTTAGGGTGAACGGTGGTTTTACGGGGTAGTTTGACATCACAAAAGGTGTCAAGCAAGGCTGCGTAATGTCACCATGGTTATTCAATTTATACATGGATAATTGTATGCAAGAATTGAAAGAGGTGGGATTGGGCGCGTAATTGAGTAATCTGAAAGTATGTTGCCTGTTGTATGCTGATGATGCGGTGCTGATTTCTAACACTATGGAAGATCTACAGTCTCTCGTATCTAGGATGAACGAAGTATGTATGAAGAATGAGTTAATGATGAATGTAAGTAAGTCTAAAGTCATGGTGTTTGAAAGAGAGAGTACGAAAACAGTATGCAACATAGTTGTGAATGATGAATACTTGGAGCAGGTGGATGAGTTTGTGTATCTGGGCAGTATGTTTACGAGAGATGGGAAGGCTGAAAGAGATATTGAAAGAAGGGTGAATGCCGGTAACTCCATTAATGGTGGACTGAATGCCGTTGGCGCTAATAAAAATCTGTCAAAAAAAGCGAAGCTAGCAGTCCACAATGGAGTCCTGGTACCTACCCTGATGTATGGCAGTGAGGCATGGAACTGGCAGAGGAAGGATGAAAGTAAACTTAATGCTGTTGAAATGAGATCCCTGAGACGTATGTGTGGTAAAACAATGTATGATCGTGTGAGAAATGTGGATATCCGCAAAGAATGTAAGGCTGATGTAAGCATAATGAGTAAGATTAAGAAAGGGACCCTCAGATGGTTTGGGCATGTAGAGCGAATGAACGAAGGAAGTAGTGTAAGAAGAATATACGACGCGAATGTGAATGGTAGAAGAAGTCGGGGACGCCCGAGGAAGACATGGCACGATCAAGTGAATCAGATACTTGAATCGGGTCATGTCAAAAGCCAGAATAATAGAAGAGAATGTATGAGACGATGTATGAATGTGAGTGAGGCAAAGAGTGTGTGCCAAGACCGAGTTGTTTGGCGGTCCGTCCTCTCTGCCTACCCCTGCGGGGAAACGGCGTGGTGGTTAGTTAGTTAGTTAGTTAAATCAACAAACGCGCGTTAGAACGCTAGACCACACACTGCACAACAGACGGCTACCAAATTAGAGGAGCTTCAATTGGAATGTCTAAGACATCCACCGTACTCTCCGGACAGATTACCATTTTTTTCAAAATTTGGATAACTTCTTGCAAGGGAAAAAAGTCAACTCCGATGGGGCAGTCCAAACCGCCTTCAAAGTTTTTATTGATTCCCGTCCGAATGGTTTTTTTAGTAAAGGGATCGATGATCTACCTATGAGATGGAAAAAGTGCATAGATAGCAATGGTACATACTTTGATTAAATAAATATATTATATTAAAAAAAATCGACTTCATGTTCCTCCCATACAAAAGGTCAATTTCATATGTAAGGACCTAATATAAAATATCCTACACCACATCACAGTAAGCGGAAAATGTTGCGTGTGTCGTGATGGAAGACATAGCCAGCCATCATCTGGATGGGACCCATGCGATGCCAACTCAGCCACGCGATAAGTTACTTTCAGTAGCACCATACAATCATTATTCTGAATCGTTAAGTGTATTTTTTTATGAATACCTCACAAGAGTCCCAGCTGCTCCCGTCTGGAGCCAGTGAGACATGGCATCCCCAATTGGGGTATGTTGTGAGGTTGAAGATAGTGAGGAGGGAAGGAGATTAAATTTGGGAGGCGGGTATGGGTACCGCCGCCCCGGGAACCTTTATTGGATAACCAACACCCCTGCCATAGGTCACCCCAGGTGGTTCGCTACGTTTGGTGATTTAGCTAAGGTGCCCAGGTTCATGGGGTGAGGTTTGCCTAGGTCTTGGAGGCGGATGACCAGGATACACTGAATCTCAGATTCCTACCCACCCCTTAAACCCCTTTCCTTCCCAGAACTCTCCCCTTCTTCCTTTCCCTAAAAAAAAACCCTCTACACAGCATCCCCAAATATGACAGGCCCTGAGGGAAATATTTTCCTCAGGGTCATGTAAAAAAAAAAAGATGGGGAAGAGGAAGGTGGGGAAATACCTAGATATTCCGCCGACACACTCCTCCACTTCTTTCAGAACATTCCAGAGTTTTATCGAATTTTCTAGAAGTTTCCGGAATCTTCTAGACTCTTCTTGAAATTTCTAGAGTCTTCTTAAAACTTTCAGCCCTTATATCTTCAAAAGCAAGGCCTTTGGGTAAAAACGAATACCCTTATTCCCTAGGGGGGATAGAGATTTACCATACCATATCTACTCTTGATCGTACCGGTACTCGTTTCTGAGTTTTTGCGTTCCGCACGTTTTTTTGGACTTTCTTTTATAATATATATTAATTATTAAATGGTCCCGAGATGAGACTGCGGGCCCCCAGACATATATACGCGCACCCCCAAGGGTCCGCAGACCACAGGTTAAGAAAAACTGTTATAAGCTATTGCGTCATACATTTACAATTATGAAAAGCAAACATAAGTTCTACGAATTTTAAAACATTAAAAGGCTTTCAAATTAAAACAAAAACATTTAAGAGTTACTGGAATAAAACGAGACTTAATTAAACACGGTAAAATAAGCATTAATCATCTACAGGAAAAGCCAAATCACGAAAACAAAAAGCATTGGATTCATTGGAATAATAGCACCAATCCATATAAACATCTTTGACCTTATCAAATATTTACCATTACGATTTAGAAATATAGGAAATTTCCCAGAATTATTATTGTACCTACGAAATTCAATACAAACTCGGCGAACAAACTTACAATGCATCTTGCCTGAGGCGGTGCGCGAAGGAGATTAAATATGAATTATTTATCCAAGGTCTAGTGAGAGGAGATTCTATCATTTGGCCTGAAACTACTAGTTGTAATGGAGCGTTGATACGGCTCATTACTGTTCATGTTTAGTTCTATAACAGGTTGAAGATCTTATACCAAAATGGTACTAACACGGTGTGTATCAGTTAATCCAAATACATAATATTAGTAAGAAAACTGGTTTGATGGCTTTGCGTTGTTAAAAATGTTGAATCTTGGTTTTGTTTTCAAATGGGCAGTCCAATCATTTTCAGAATTTTAGCACCAACAAAGATAATTAAAGATTATTCCATTAGGAACTTGATATCTTTATTGATCACTTCCAAATCGGGAAACAAGTCAAATACGTGGTATACCTCAGGCTTGTCCACACACTGGCAGTTTGAAAACTTATGCAGTCAAAATAAGTCAATGGTGACTGTAAAATATTTCTAACTTTTGCATTTATTTATTTCTTTATTTATCTATATAAGGTGTGTTTATATTACATTATTCGATGCTTGTCTCACTAGGGTATACCTGTGTTGAGTCAGGCGTAGAGGTACATAAATGAGTATCATACATAAGAATATTTAATTATAACATAAGAATATTTAAGGTAAGATGCATACTGATTTATACAATTCAAACAGAAAGAGGATTTAAATTGAGGGTTAATACCATGAAGAGAGCATTACATAGGTGAAGGAAGAGATGAATAAAGTAGTAAATCCCGTCGAATCTATATAGGGAGTTATATTATACATATAGGATTTTACTATTTTAATTTCTTTAATAATTATAAGGACATACGTGAGATGGTAATTCTGTCTATTTGTAATCTATTTTACAGATGTTAGCAGTAGTGTGACGTCCAATACTTATAATCCATTTCTTTATATCTTGTTTGAATTTGGTCATTGATTCAGTTTGTCTAATCGTAGCTGTTAGTGTATTGTGTAGTTTGCAAGCTATGTATTTAAAGTGTTTTTGTCCAAAGGTGGTTTTAGAAAAGGGAGTTTGGAGAAGTTCTTTATTTTTGGCTCGGGTATTGTGTATCATTTGTGTTGGTTTGTATAGGATTTTGTTGTTTTTATGTAAATAAACTAAGATGGATTTTGCGTAGAGCTGTTTAATGTCCATAACGTTGAAAGTATTGAAGATCGTATCGGTGCTGGTAGTGAGAGGAAGTTTAAGAATTATTTTTATTATTAGTTTTTGTGCTTTAATGATGGGGTCGAGGGCATTAGAATAAGTGTTACCCCAAGCTAAAATTCCGTATTCGATGTGAGATTGGCACAGTGAGTAATACACTGTTTTTAAAAGTTGTAGGTTAAGGAAATTGCGCGTTTGTTTGAAAAAGTATATAGATTTGCGGATTTTGTTTGTAGTGTTAAGTATATGTTGCTTCCAATTTAGATTAATTGTTTGATACTTGCTAGGTACTCGTCTAGATCACAATTGCCACACAAGAACAGGTTTCTAGGACCAGTTATGCTCAACAGTTCGAATTAAGAATAAACTAACTTCTTAACCTAGCTATTTTGGTTTCTCCTTACGTCTTCTAAGTTCATTTCTATGTCTACGAGAGGGGATTCATTAATATGGACATATCCACAAAAGATATTATAGGTAGGAGTGGCTAATTTAGTAATAGGTATTCTAGTTTTCTAATTAGGTAAGCTGTATTATTTTATAGACGTGTTAGAGATGTATTAAATCGTCATCATCATCACTATCCTCTAAATCTTCTCAATTTCTTATTCACATCGGGTACTTGACCTGGGCTACTTCAGCGGGATTTGTTCATTGGAGGCTCAGCCTTTCCTCGCTCAGCTTCTGTAGTTGCTTCCCAAACTTTCTGGACCGGCCCACTGGATGTCGTTATCGATATATACTCGTATTCGGTCGAAATCGAAACAATAAAATGTAGAACATAAAACAGTAAATTAATAAATCAATCAACAATGAAAAATTTCCGGTAATACCGAATCAATTCAATTCTTTTCTTCACAAAGAAAACGTGATTTTTATCCGCATGTAATTTTGCACGGAAAAATTAATAACAACGTCCACCGACAAATTACTACTGCCATCGTTGCAGTCCATACAGCACTATAATTATTTTTGTTGGAGGCCGAAGGTCGAGGCTGAATGATGTTCACGGACTGTCATGATGTTACCATGGGAGTTTTTGCAGGCACTATAGACATGTAAAGGTTTTTATGCAATCAATACGTCAATAGCGTTCCCAACATCACTACGAAAATTCTAGGAAATTGAATAACATATTCAAAACCTGTTCCTGCAATGTACAAACTATACTCTGGCCTGATCAGGCTTCTTCGGTATACCTTACTTGCCAAGTCTATTTGTGTTTTATTTTTACGTGATAACGTACAAGAGTCTCTATTGTCCTAAGCCAATGGGACCGTGACTTCTCCAATTTGAAGAATATCATCATGCTGAAGCCGCGCTGAACGGGGATAAATTGGGGAAGACGAATAAGTTGAAGGGGAAGGTTGAAAACTACCAGCCTGTTACTATTTAAAGAAACTTTCGATTAGCTTATCTTGAAAGAAAGAATCAACACTTTAGAGGAGCCTCGTGCAAATCAATAGACACGCCACAAAATTTTATGCGGCCTGGCATTTGAAAAACTTTTTGTATACTAATATGAATGGACCGTTCAATCACTGCAATGAAATGATAGAATCTGCAATGAGAAGGTTTATTATGACGTAATATGCAATGATCGGAGGTTTAGGATAATCATTATTTAACCGACACGTGACTTTTAAAAGCAACAGATTTGCGTGCAGATAAGCAGCGCTTAATAAATAGTTAATACATAACTACGCTTGATCCAAACGAAAGGTCACCCCTTCAAAAAATTACAGTATTCGCTGACGTACAGACTCCGTTTAACTCCTAGCTACGAACAGAAGTGCTGCCATCTAAAATTTTAAAATAGAACTGTCGAGGTTTTCATAAAATATTCTTTTACAATATTATCGACTGTGCATTATAATTATTATTTTTCGAAGGGGTGTAATTTACGGTTTATGTTCGCAAAATAGTAAATACAAAATAGAATGGCCATTTGAATAATCATGCAATGGGTAAAGAACGAAGATTGTTAGTCGTAGATTCAATGTATTTTTATCTGAACACGTTTTTCCGTACCAGTCGGCACTCTATACGGACTGGGACGAGCCAATTAAGCGTTCTGTTTGAAGATGAAAAAAGCAGGTTTGAGCGAAGGTATTTTTAATGTGGCTGTTGATAAAGGAAACGTGTTCTCGGGTATTTCCATTACGATCAGATTTGATTCACGATAAGCTATCTGATTTTCAAATCACGTCATATTTTTATTGCGGTTTGAAAATACACAAATTTGTTGTGATGGAGAATAAACCGTATTTATAAATGTATGCATACGCCTACCATGCACCCCCATGAATTTAATTTATTTATGTTGCGTGCACATCTTTGCACTGGCAATACTTTCAATGTGACCACACCTTGCGCATGGTTAGAATGTTAGTAGGTACCTACTCGTTGTTTACTCCACATAAAAAATATTAATTTCATTCGGGACAATATATGTAGGTACCTAAATATCGCAAAGGTGGCATAATTGGAACAGAGGCGAAGAATATACACAGGCAAGTGTAAATTGGTGCAAATGCATACACTTTCGACAATCTTTTGTCTTAATTACGCCGTGTGTTATAATAATATTCGAAAAATTTTATATGTTGTTCCACACAATTTGAACAATTCATCAAATTTCAAAATTAATATTCAAGTTCTGTGAAAGTCCTATTCAAGTTGTGTTATTATCCAAGTACTGGTATATATACATAAGTTGAATAGAACTCTCACAGAACTTGAATTTTTACCGGGCAATTTGATGATTTTTCAAATCTTGAAGCTAATTTTCAAATTATGGTATTATATCAGCATGGGCCAGTTGCTTCACTGAAATAATAACAGAACTTGAAAATTACTTTCGAAATTTGGTGAATTGTGTATTTTTAGTACTTACTCCTACATCAAAATGAAATTTTTTTAATCATTGTCATTTTCTTTCTCAAAGTCTGACACGGTTCGTGTCATCAATCATTTGTAGACATTGGACTTATTATTACGACAACGAAAACTTCTTTAACACCGTTGTGATCTGAAACTCGATGAAACGAAAAATATCGACACTAAAAAGAGACAAACACATCTTACATAGGATTTAGCCTGCGAGAGAATGAAATAGTATAATCGGTCTCCTCTTTGTGCTGTGCTTCGTAGCCTACCCACTTTTGTCTACTTTAATCTTCCGAAGGTTTCACTTCTACCGCGTGCGAAGTCACTCTGGTTATTTTTTTAATAATGTATGGAACTTTTTATTAAATTATTAAAAGTTTTATCTCATTTAGATCAAGTAAAAAAGATTTCATGTGACATGACTGAGATTTTGATGACAAAAAGTATTATTTTTTTGGGTTATTATGTCGCATTGCGCTTCCTCTTCCTTGAGCCAACCTTTCAGACAGCGTTGATGGGTCCATCATCAAGGCAGATGTCACATCACATCTAATCTTACACATCCCTTATGATGGACACTGTAACGCTGACCGAAACATTCGGTAAAGGAGTAGGAACACGGCATAATAACCCAAAAAAAATCACGGTATTTCACATACTGAAACAAATCTGATATTAAAAAAAAAAAATCTAAATTTAAAACAAGGAAGTCATTATCGAAAATAAATCTCTAGCTTACGAATTATTGTTGTTTTATAAAAATAAAATAAAATTCGATTCGATTATTCGTATTCGATTCCATCATACAATTAAATGGATATAAAATAATAAATCTCAGAACATCGCATGCTATAGGTAAAATGATTACGAAAGCAAAATATTGAAATAACATACGTATTATATAAAATTACTATTCAAGGGATAATGAATAAATAAATTCATAATTACAATTATGGTACAATCAGTTCCGCATGTACGTTCTTATGTTCCATCTGTGAGGAACAACTGCGCGGTCGTTTTCTTTCAAAACTTAATTTTGGATTTCCGGCCAATCTTTACTAAGTATAAAATGAAGTCGCTTACGGTGTATTGGCGCTTAAATCTTTTAAACTACGCAACGGTTTTTCATGCGGTTTTCACCAACAGATAGAGTGATTCATGAGGAAGGTTTTTAGGTATATAAATTGTTAAGGTTTTGTGTCATTTGGTTGAAATACATAATATATCTGGCCAGGCGGCAGCGGGCAGCGAGCAGTGGGACTGACAAACGGGCGGTGTGGATTTGATTTAACAGATGGCGTTGGTTATAAAGGTTTCGTTAGCCACAGCAACGTGTGGCCGGGTCTGCTAGTAAATTATAAAATACTAGCTGGTACCCGGCATGGTACCAGCTAGTATTTTATATTCAAAGAAATAAATTGATTTTTCCTGCATGTACTTTCCCGTGCGTCCCCGTTCCCTTCCACCTTCCCCGCCTTCCCCCTCCCTCGTCTCTTCCCTCTCCGCGAACCCCACCTTCCCCCTGCCTTTCCTCCCTGCCGCTAAAATATACGATATACACACATTTTCATTTATACAAATTTCATAACGCTAGAGCTTACCATTATATACAGCCTATTTTACTCGCTGATAACGTAGCTTTCTATTGGTGAAAGCATTTTTAAATTCGGTTTAGTGGTTTAGGCGTGAAAGGGTGACAAACAAACACACGCACTTCCGCATTTATAAAATTAGTATGGATACGCCATTAAAGATTTCGATTTTTCGGGGAGATAACGTTGGCAATTTTTTGTGAGTTAATTATAATAATCTTGCCCAACCTACTGTGATAATGTAATGAAATATGAAACAACAAAAAAATATATCGTAAAATACGTTTTTTGTGGAGGGAATTTTAATTATATACGACAAATTTGTGTTCCAACGTAAACCAGTCGTTTGTAATTCAAATTTACCCATCAAAATTACATTTGAATCCAATTGTATTTTTATTACTTTATATTTTATCATATTTCCATAGCGGGTGGGGCAAAAATGAATTTTTAAATAATTTACATTTACTCACTGTCAAATTTGCTTAAAATAGCTCACATCCAAACTTGATATTTGTTTTAGCTTTTGATTTAAAAAAAACGGTTGGTTGAGTATTTTGGCCTCAAATTTTGTATGAAAAAGATTGCACAGTCGTGTTTCTGTGCGTGTATTTGATATCAAATTTTGTACAGTCTTCTTCCGTTTTTGGTGGAAAAATAGTGATCGGAGTAGGAAGATACTGTGGAAACTTAGAATCTATGTTTAATCCTCATGTAAACTCTAGCTCCTCGTGTAAATGATTTGGCCCTATAGTAAATGATTGTGCACAAAATAAAAATGATCCAAAATTGGGAGGCGGGTATGGGTACCACCGCCTCGGGAAACATTTATTGGATAACCAACACCTCTGCCATAGGTCACCCCAAATGGGTCGCTGCGTTTAGTGACTTAGTAGGGGTGCCCGGGTTCATAGGAGAGGTTTGTCCAGGACTTGGCAACCGATGCGTCTGCCTAACTGCCGTGTGGTGGGCAAGATCAAGAAAAATTAGTTGAGGGAGGTATTTATCCTCTTCAGCCGGAATCTCTCGACCCATCGTCCTGCATCGCAGTTAAAGGGATGAATTCATACGTCCGTCACTCCTGGACACACTGACCCCCAGATTCTTATCCACCTCTCATACCTATTTCCTTCCCAGAACTTCATCTCCTTCCTTTCCTTAAAAACACCATTCACACAGCATCCCCTAAGATCACATAGACCTTCTTCTTTTTCTTTGTGTGCCGTATCAGGTCCCCCCGACGTTGACGATCACTCTTGAAAATGTCTCTCTAGCTTGCGCTGCCCGGAATAGCTCCTCCACACTTCAAATGCCAGTCCACTCTCGCATATTTGCATATTTCGCAGCCAAGACATTTGTCTCCTACCAGGCCCTCGGCGAAATAAATACCTCAGTAAATACCATGAACAGGTTAGAGGCTTTTGAAATGTGGCTTCACCGGAAAATGCTCAAGGTCCCATGGACCGACATGATCACCAACACAGAAATTCTCAGGTGGGCTAGAGCAGATAGAGAACTGCTTACATTAATAAAAATCCGGAAAATTTCATATCTGGGTCATATACTTCGAGGGGAGAAGTATCACATAGATCACCTGAGGGAAATTATTTTAAAGAGGAGCTAATGTAAAAAAAAAAAACTATTTTGGAACAACTGAACCTTAGTTGGCAAATGATGAGGCTGTAGTTGATGAGGCTGTAGTTGATGAAGTTGTGTTGATGTGTTCTTACTTCAGTGTTTGGCACGAGTTAAAATAAAAATTAAAACAATAAAAATAATATTTGTAAAAAAAACGTAATATTTTATTTTATTCCCGAACACGAATAAAAATCATGATTATGAACCTGGCTGGCAGAAGATGCCAATTATAAAATTTGACAACAATACAAATGGCTTTATCCTTTTTTTAAGTTTAGTGTTTTGTAAGCAAGATTGACCTTTGCAGACCTACAAAATAAATTAAAATCAATATTCTCGGAAGTTTGTAACAAAGGTTTAAAAAAGAGGATATTGAAAAAAGATAAAATTATTGCAACCTAAAAAATATCTTTAGGTTAGTTCTTAGCAGAATTGCGGATTAAAAAAAACATGGCCTAAAGGCATGGCATGATCAAGCGAACTCCAGAAGTCATATTATTATTAAATACCGAGTGATGTTGGATAACGGAAATAGTGGGATAATGAATAAAATTATGTTTTATTTTGTTTATGATTACAACTCAGGTATATAACCTTCATCGAAGGTACATAACGTGTAGAATTATTCATTTACATTAATTTATTAATTTATTTTATTAGAATTCACGACACCTTTGTAAAATCTATAATACTTAACTATATGCTGAATGATTTGATAAATGTTTTGTACGTTTTAATCGATATTAAATTATGTACATTATGTGAGGTTGCATAATTTAATATGATATAGATTATTGTTAATAATTGATTAAAAAATCTTCCAGGGTGTTAATAAGTTGTTTGCCCTTGTCATAAAAGTGCTAATCGATTACTAGGTATTAGTTAGAGGTTACGAGTTGCATTTTATTTATAAGTTATACCCATGAGGTGATGGTTTACTAAAACGGCACTGTTCAAATATTTTTTATAACACATTTCTAGTTTTGTGATAGAATTACATCATCATCATCATCACTATTGGCTCTACAACCCCTGGTGGGTCTTGGCCTCCTCAAGAGTCTTCCTCCACTCATCTCGGTTTTGTGCCAGCTCTCTCCAGTTTGGAAGCTCCAAGATAGATATGTCTTTGAGGACGTTGTCGCTCCATCTTAGTCTTGGCCTTCCCAGGCTCCTTTGCCCTATTGGTCTTGAGTTCAGCAGGGACTTTGGTGCTTGATGCTCGGTCATTCTCTCCACATGACCCAGCCACCGAAGTCTTCCCAATTTTATAAATTTTGCGACGTTTAGCTCCTTAAACAAAGTATAAAGCTCATTGTTATAGCGTCTGCGCCAAAATCCATTTTCTAGAACCGGTCCGAAGATGCGCCTCAAAATCTTTCTTTCAAAAACGTCCAGTGCTCGCTCATTCCTCTTAGTTACTACCCAAGTCTCAGCTGCGTACGTAAGTACTGGTCTGATAAGTGTTTTGTACACTAATATCTTCGTGTTTCTGGACAGCAGTCTGGACTTTAATTGGTTTTGTAGGCGGAAATAACAGCGATTTGCGTTCACTATGCGCTTCTGGATCTTCTCTGTGGTATTGTTGTCGTTTGTTATACACAATATGATTAAATAAACAATTTTAAAAAACATTTTTTTCTTTTTCTGTAATTTTGACTACCAGAAATCTAAAACTGCTGACAGTATTCTGATTTTTTTTTTAATTAATCAATATTTTTGGAATATGTGTTTTATATTATTTATGGTCTCAAATCCAAATTGAAGTTTTGTGTGAATCTTTTTCCTACCCAGAACTTCATGTCCTTCCTTTCTTAAAAATACCGTCCACACAGCATCCCCAAAGATGACATAGGCGCTGAGTGGAAATATTTTCTTTAAGGCCTCCTGTGTGGAGGGAGGAAAAAAATCACATCGCCAGATCAACTACTAACGCACAAAAATCTTTTTGCATATAGTCATTTCTGTTTTTACACGATTTTGAAATAACACTGTCATCTTATTAGAAAATAGATTTTCCCTACCCGTGCATACACTACCCAATAATTGTGTGGAAAAAAAACAGTAAAATAAAAATATTTTTTACATCTTGGAGCGAATTTCATACAATAAATAACAGAGCCAAAATCCTATTTTCCTATCTAATGTACTTTTACAAGTTTTTCTGTGTGTTTTTGTTTTTGTGCAATAACTATTTTTTATTTATTTATTTTTTTAATTTAAGTTTTTATTCCAGCAGGACTGGGAGGGTAGTGCAATCCCAGTCTGCCATATTACATAAACAACTATAAAAGAAAAAAAAGTTTAAATATTAGGTAAGTACCTAATTAAAACATAAAATGAAAACAAAATTCATCACACAAATAACAAAAAATAAACATAAAATTAAAATAAATAATAAGTAGACAGAATTAAAAATAAAAGATAAAAAGATATTTTGGGATCGTCCATCATGGAGGTCGCCTCATCATCTGCATCCATCGCTCATTTATTGGGGAACTGAGCCACTCGGATGCAGCCACGACAATGATATTGGTTGAAGTTCGTATCCTGCTCCAGAAACTGGCTAGTCGGTGGCGAAGTAAGGCTGGGAATGAGTGCGCCCTCCCCTCGATAAACATCGTGGAGGCACTGCAGAACCTCGGTATTTATGATATAAAATCAATCCCGCATCGAAAATCAAAAGTAAAGCTCAAGTAAACACTTTATGGGTCATGATAGCATTTTGATCCGATATAAATTGATAAAAGTCGACACTAATAATAATTAAGCTCTTGGAATATCGAGTCACGAGCGCCATTCGATCCTCAAGCGACATTTGAGAGACAATCGAGGCAATTCCTGATTACTGCGTCCCTGCCCACTCTGCCCAGGCTCAGAGCTGAACCAACTGACTAACACTGAAACCAGACACAATGCCGAACGGGAAAGCCAATTATTAAAGAACTACTCTAATTAGGATACGTTACATTTAGGGATTGCAATCCCGCAAAGCGGGATCCCGCAATCCCGCGGGATCCCGCAGCTTTTATTAATCCCGCAATCCCGCACCTTCAAAGCGCGGATCCGCGGATCCCGCAAGTTAAAAATTTGGCGCTAAAACTTTCGCGTAAATCGAGAGTAGCACGAGTGCAATGTTACCGTTTAGCACAAGATAGCACGCCTGCCGCCAACCGCTAGTGGCGCTAGTCGCCGGCCACTAGAGGATTAGTCTTTGATGTATTTTTTGTGAATGTCTTTGTAGTTAGTAGTTGCGTCAGTGTGGTGGGCATGTAGTTATATAGTTTGGTTGCGTAGTACTTAAAGTTTCTTTGCCCGTATGAAGTATGAGTTATCGGTATGTTTAATGTTTTTTTTGTGTGGAGGCCCTGGTTTTACTTTAATTGAGGTTGCATTTGGAATGTTAAGTTTATGTTGGAAAAGGATAGTAGTACAGATTATAGTAATAATGGTAGCATCTAAGAGAAAGTTGTGATTTGATTATTAGTCATTATATGAATAAGACTGAATTAAAAATATAAAACTGTTACGAGTAAGTGTAAAATTAAACAAAACTATTAAATTATGCCAATTATTTAAAGATGAATCTAAGAAAACAGATTACTAATTACTTAGATAATAGAAAACTTAATTAATACAAAAGAATTTATTTCTGTTGCTTAATGTAAGAAATGTTAAATAAAAGTTGATTTTAACCCAAAAATCTGTAGTTTTAATTTTATCTTATAACTTATAAAATCTGTAGTTTCAATTTGATTTTAAAACTTATAACATTATTTCAAAGATGCGGGATCCCGCGGGATCCGCGCGGGATTGAGCAATCCCGCATATCAATCCCGCGGGATTGAATTAGCTGCGGGATTGCAATTCCTAGTTACATTTGCAATAATTTCTAATTACTAGAAAATGCACTCAAAAATCCATTTTTTACATTAGCTCCACACAAGAGGCCTCGAGGAAAATAGTTTCCCTCAAGACCTATTTCATATTTGGGAATGCTGTGGGATGGGTCTTTTTAGAAAAAAAAGAGACCAAGGTCTGGGAAGGAAAAGGTATGAGGAGTTGGTAAGATTCTGGGGGTCACTGCGTCCAGGATTGACGGACGTACGATTCTATCACACCCACTGCGGAGCGAGGCGGTGTTCCGAGAGTCCTGCTGGAGTCAAAAAGTCATGGTCAAAGTCAAAAGGTCTCCCTCAACTCGTCTCTACCAATCCAGCCTACCGTGCAGTTGGTGGGCAGACTCATCCGCCGTCAAGATCACCCCATGAAAACGGGCACCCTTGCTAAATCACAGGTAGCGAACCACTTGGGGTGACTTATGGCAGAGGTGTTGGTAATCCAATAAATGGTTCCCGGGGCGGCGTACCCACAACCGCCTCCCAAATTGATGTACACTATTATGGGAAACGACTGCGGCCTGTTTCACACAAAATTGGAATTTGAGATCAAAATATTAGACCAAACTCAATAATATTTTTTTGATTTTAATTTTTAACTTTATGAGTAAAACCTCAAATTGTAATGTTTAATGAAGGCTGATTTTCTGTTTCCATATTTTCGATTGAAAAAAGATAAAAAAAGGGCCGCTTAGTCGTTTCTCTTATGCATCAGTATCACAATGTTTCAGTTTTAGTTGATCAACTTTTATTGAACGACAAAGATTGTTTGAAAAAACCAACTTTATTGAAAGAGGGTTCAGTTTAAAGTTTTAACTAACAATGCCAAAATATGAATTAACAATGCGTATGAATAGGTGTAGTTATGCCTAAAATGTACAATAAAACATGAAAATGCTTTTTTATCCAAAAAAAAGAACGAATTTTGGGTCGTAAGATGAAACTCGTTTACCTGTTGGTTTATAGCAATTTTTCCCCATTTTTGCGAGTTTTTGATTTTGTGGGGAAGGAGAGGAGGCCCACAGAAAAATAATATCAACTCTAAAATATGAACTCATGACGAAAAAAGGCTAAAATATTATTCACTGTCCAAAATTGCGCAAATATGCATTTTGCATAATACGAAAATGCATTTAATTCAAGCTCTAAAATTTACCCTAATTAAAAGGTACGAGTACATGAAATAAACTCAACACAAACACACCTATAATAGATGAATGGAATAAAGGAAATATTCACTGCAATAACTCCGCCCCTGCAGCCATTCTCGAAATTTTGTGTGTAATAATTTTCCCATAACAAAAACATAAATTTCTAAAATCAACAATCCAAAATAATTTACTGTCTCGGAAGAGCGGGGGGCTAATTGGCCCGGTGGCGAATGTATCAACAATAACAGGAAGTCAATGCAGTAAACAAATCAAAACGTTAAGAGATTTTGCTCTGGGTAAAGAATTGTTGATTTCATAACACGGTGAGCGGAAAACACAAATGATATTTTTTTCTTACTGGGTACATCATAAAGTCTTATTATAATATAAAGAAGAGAGAAGCTAAGTGATCATACGTTAAAACAAATATAGTTCAAGGTAATTTTCGCGACTATGTTAAAGGAGACGAAAAAGGTGTTCAGAAGAAAATGCCACAAATACGACTAAAATTTTCTAACATCGATAAAATGTTCTACATAACATTTTCAGTTCAACTCAATGAGTAATGATTCTCAAAAAAAATTTGATATAAACAATAAAGTATGAACTCTGAACTCCCCGCATATGAAACTACTCGTATATCTGTTGAATATGTTCTTCGTTATTTTCTTTGTTTCTACTATCAAGGTAGTACGGTGCGTAGATGCAATTTATTAGTATGGGTGAAAGATGTTTGTAAATATAACAACTATTTATGCATGTTTAAATAAAACCCCTGGCAAAACGATTTAAGGGTTTAAAAAATTTATTTAGGTAAATATTTTTGAAATTGGCATAGTTGGTGGCTGTTCTGTGTCCTGCACAGTCACATAACCCGGGGTAGACCTAACCTTGCATTCAATATGCATTTCGTCATCCGCCTACAATTCAATGACGCTTCCAGCTGGCGTTTCCAATAAATCACGTCTGACATTCTGCTTTTGTACAGTCGGATTAATTGGATTTCATATTTATATCTGCGTTTCACACGCACGCAGCACTTTTCTATTAGTCCCTGCACCGGCGCCGGCGTTGTGACATATGACAAAATATGAAATTCAATTTTAAAGGATTAGTGGTTTGATGTGCAGAGATATTGAGCTTGCCTGGCATTCTGACCGACATTATTAAAAAAGACAACAAAAATATGAAATTTCAATTTAACCCCTCAGGTTAATTTGTTCGGTTTTCCGAATAGCTCATATAGGTCTCTTAGAAATCGTTGTCTCCCTTAACATCACAGTAAGAAATATGATATAGAGTGGACCATAAACATTTGCACTTTGGTAATCGTGCTAGTAAAGGAATTGAACCCACGACATTGGTAATTCAGCGCATTTGTCAACTCAGCCACTAGTCGGTCTGAGTGTGAATTCCTTAACATAGCGCATTTTGTCATTTTTCGCTTGAAAGGATAACTGAATAACAAGGTTCTTCCCAACCTTTCTCCTTCACATCTCCCCTCTCCCCCCTTCACAACTCCCTTCACAACAAATCCCAATTGAGGAAGCCATAGTCCCAAAATTGCGTAGCAGTTGGGACTTTAAAGCACCAAGTTAGGTGGGTAGGTACCTATATAAAAAAACGTCGAGTTTACAAAACGGGCAATTCGTCAAATAGAATCCCCCATTTACAATATTTTTAACTGAAAATATTTTAACAAAATAAAAAAATGCACTAAAAAGTAAAAAAAATAATTTCGTTTTCTTCTACAACTTAATAATCAACTTACGTTGTCTACTCATCAATATTCACATAGGTACGATTGTTATTTTTGGAGTCGGTATCACCCAAGGTAGGTTCATAACTACAATAATAACGTTCGTAACTACATAATAAATTAGAAACATTGTATATGTACCAATTTAAGGTGAGACGTGCTTGTGTCGCACGCGCGACTTGACGAGGCGAGATTCGAGAGGCGAGAGCGGGATCGCGGCGGGAGGGGAGCTGTCAAGTGAATAAACCCGGGCCGGGTACCTTGGCTGACAAAAAGACGACGAAATTATTTTTTAACTTTTTAGTGCATTTTTTGAAGTCGTTTTTTTGTTTTGTGAAAATTTGTGTTTATTTTTTTATTTTTAGTGAATCTGAAGTACACTAACTAATTTGTCTGAATATGGGTAAACCTACTAAACGTGCTGCTCATATGAGACAGACATTACTTGACCATAACGACGTTACGGTAGGTGACTCCAAGATCCGGATAGCCTATAAAAGATTCGGCCAAATATCGTTAATTTGCTCCAAAGAATTGAAGAGTTCTGTTACTTTGTCATGGATCCCATAATCAGAACCTAACCAAACTCTCATCAAACTATCCTTGAAATACATCCTTTCCAATAAAAAAAAGAATCATCGAAGTCGGTTGGCGTGATATTGAGTTATTCGTCCATTTGTCGCGCACATACTTAATGCAAATTTAAGACTTATATGGTTTTCTCACGGATGCCATTGTCAGAACCAAATTGAAATGGGACCACACGGGAAACACTAGCTTTCAAATAAAAAAGAATTATCAATATCGGTTCACCCAGTCGAAAGTTCTGAGGTAACAAACATAAAAATAAAATACAGGCGAATTGAGAACCTCCTCCTTTATGAAGTCGTTTAAAAATACGACAATTGGATATTCTTAATTTGTTTCACTAATATTTTAATTAAAGGTACTTTGACAAACCATCACTATTTAGCCCAACAGCACCACCAGTCGGAAGATAGGCCAAACGTGTAACTAAATTTCTTACTGAATAAATCTAAAATTCGTCGCATCACACTGTCGATCCACGTAAGAACGGGTCGATTTTAAAACACATTATAGTGCTTGACTGTGGCCCGACTATGACTTTCGTGCATCCTTCCTCCTGGTACATGAATCTGCAGGTTAAATTAAAAGGATTAAATTAATAGCATCCATGTTAAATTAATCCTCACACTCCCAATGACATCCCCAAATTTGTGTGGAGTAAATGTAAAAGTCAACAAAATTGGTTTTGCAAAATAAGTTGAGAGGGAAAATAATAATCTCTGTTAATTAACACTGCCGACTGGAGTAATTAATACATTGGCGTTAGTCACGCCCATTGACCTAACAATCTACCTCATTCAATCAGTGCAAAACTGAGTTATTATTGTGCTCTATTTGAACAAGTCTGTCAATATTTTCAATTCGCAATAATTAATTGCATGTTGTCATTGATAGGTCTATTGTGTTTGACGCATGCAGGTGATCAATTTTACGCCGAGTCTCAGTTAAACAATTTATAAAGTATCACCTACAACTCCGCGGTAAAGTGGTTTAATAATGGCACGGTCAAGTGAATCGAACAATTGAGTCAGTTAAATCAAGAGTTAGAATAACAGAAGAGTATTATGAGACGATACAATCCCAATTCTCAACTAGCAAGTAAGTTGAAACATTGAGGGAAAGGCCCCAAATACATTCTTATAGTCGCATTTGATTTCATATACTGTACTTTGCTGTTTTCATAACTTAATTAATTATTTACTAGTTGGGAACGGCTTAAGAGGTAATAGCACCGGTGAGAAATCTCGACGGTAGGTATTTTAAAAAATTCTCGCTATCGCACCGCGCTCAAAAAAGAACTAGCTATCGATGTGTTGGTGAGACCACGTGAGTGTTTGGCTTGTACACCCTCTCGCCCCCTCTGCGTCTCATGCCTACCGTCTTTCGCCTCATACCGCCATATCCAATATTCTGTTTAGATAAAGCATGTTTCGACTTATTTCGTCGCTAATGAAGTTTTTGAATCGGCCTTGCGGTGTGACAGAAAAAGGGCCCATTATTTTTAAACGCACGAGGTGTGCTATTGTCGGTTATTTATAAATATCGTCGATAGGTATTGTAACAATGTCTTCTGTTCACGCTTATTACCGACAAATTACGAATTATTTTACTAGAACTCTATGTAGGTTAGTAGTTTTAAAGTTTTCACTGTATTTGCGTTTATAAATATGCAGTCAAACCAACTACATCGAATTATTATATACATACATATGATTATTCTCTATGATACATTAGTTATTATTGAAAATTAGTATTAACCTCTCAGGCCTCGGGCCTGTTTTTCGAAAAGTCAAAATATTTCCGCTTTCCAATAAATTCCAAATAACTTTAATATTTGTGAACGCATCCGAAAACTAAAAACTGTTTTTGAAAGATGATGAAATACGCTTTCAAATTTTATAATTCGAAATAAACATATAATTTTGTTTTTATTTTATTAATAACTAGCAGACCCGGCCACACGTTGCTGTGGCTAACGAAACACAACGCCATTTACCCAACCTTTATAAAATCCACACCATCCGCTCGCCAGCTGCCCGCTGCGCGCTGCCCTTTGCCTAAATTGAATATTTGAATTTCTTGGCTTTTCTCTACTATAATAAGCATTTATTATACACATAAACCTTCCTCTTAAATCACTCTATCTATTGGTGAAAACCGCATGAAAATCTGTTGCGTAGTTTAAAAGATTTATGCGCACATACATTTTGAGCGACTTCATTTTATACTATGTAATGATGATGATACCACAAAACTTAAATTTCTACTCATATAATTTGGCACTTACCTATCTTATTAAAAAAAAAACTCAAAAATGCATATGCAACAAAAATGTATTTTTGACCGATTATCTCTATCTCTACATATTATAAAGTCCCCCGCGCCGTCTGTCTGTCTATTCGCGATAAACTCGAAAACTACTGAACGGATTTTCCTGCGGTTTTCACCAATATACAGAGTATTTCGTGAGGAAGGTTTAAGTATGCAATTTGTCAATGATTTGTGTAAATTGGTTGAAACATAACGATAATTGTTAGAAGTGTCGGAAATAAGTCCAGCCGCCTGGTAGCTTTCATCGAAAACGCTGCACAATCCTTTTGGGATATAACAAAACAATTAATGGTGGGATATTCCTCTTTTATAGATCTACAAAAAAGTCCGCGAAGGCATATATCTATCTTTTACGGATAGCTTACTATACACATTATATCTAAAATGCAATTGATAAGAATAATAAGATAAGAAGATAGAATGCGTATAGTAAAAGATAGATATATGCCATCGCGGACTTTTTTGTAGATCTATCAAAGAGGAATATCCCACCAAGCGTTGTTTTGTTATATCCCAAAAGGATTAGGCAGCGTTTTCGATGAAAGCTACCAGGCGGCTGGAATTTTTCCGACACTTCTAACAATTATCGTTATGTTTCAACCAATTTACACAAATCCTTGACAAATTACATACGTAAACCTTCCTCACGAAACACTCTATCTATTGGTGAAAACCGCATGAAAATCCGTTCAGTAGTTTTCGAGTTTATCGCGAACAGACAGACAGACAGACAGACAGACAGAAAGACGGCGCGGGGGACTTTACTTTATAATATGTAGAGATAAAAAAGGTTTAAAAATAGCCCACCTTAAGTTTTTTTCTAATTAAAATTACGATAACGAAAAAGATAAAAGCACTTACATATTTTATTAGACAATTAAATCTAAATGGATTTATTGTGTTGTGTGTATCATACGTGTGAGTTGACATGTTTGTAAATAATAATGTTTAAAATGTTAGATATATCGCTTGCTGAGGTTTGATTTGTACTCCTGTATTTTTGAGTTTCTTTAAGCAGTAAATACAAAAAAGGATGTGTTAGTTCGTTCAAAATTCAATCAAAAATGTTGGTCTTTTACCTATAGATAGATTTACCTACACATTTTTTTAAAATATTTATTACAGTCAGTTTGAAATAAAGGAAACAAATATATAATTTTTTTAAACTTCAAAACTTTTTATTTTTATTTTCAACTTTATAAAACCTTAAATTGTAATATTTAATTAAATGAAGACAATATTAGCGAAACTTCAACCCAAGGCTTCAGGCCCAACTTCATAGTACAAAAAAAAGTGCAAAAATCACTTACTTCGCAATTTTTGCAATAAAATAAAAGCACTTAGAAAAAAAACCAACAACGCTAAAGGCTTTGTACCAGTTCACATAAGGAAAAAGGTTGAAGCAAACGTTTTACGTATGAGAAAAGCTATAGTTTGAGCAGTAAATTACAGAAAAGAGCAAGAAAACACGGCACAAAGTGATAAAGTAAAAAATCTGAAAATGGACAAAAAAATGCCGCAAACCATGTTTTTGGTGATCATACAAAATGTTCGTCATACTATTGCAAGTCGGAGAAGTATACTAATGATCCAAATTTAGTAAGCGATCTTCAAGATTGTGGAACAGGACTGATATTCAACAATTATTGTCGTCTCTAATAGCAAATGCAGAAAGTCTTATTATTAACGTGACAAATAACACTGTGGAGCAATTCAACAACGTTATAGCCAAATTTATAGGCGGAAAAAGAGCAAATTTTACAAAAATGGGATAACTTCAGCAGTTGAGCTTCTTGAGCAGTAACTTCGTGGAATAGTGAAATGACAACCCATTCACGAATACAAAAAAAATCCAAGGCCACAGTCCTGGCAACTACACGAAGCATTTTATTGAAAGAAAACGACGTTCGAAGGAGACAATACAGAGGTGTCAAAAAATAAAACTAAGGTATTACGAAAACACGACAGAAAAGAGAAAAAAGTTACAGGGCCTGATGAAAATTATGGTCAATTGGAATTAGATCCAGATATGCCAGCTGAATTATTTGAAACGATAAAGAGGAATTTTTCAAAGAATTATCTCCATCGAATAAGGATGAACTCGAAAGGAATACGGTGGGCCAAAGCAATAATAATTTGTGGACAATTGAAAGGCGTAAGCGGCTTACAGCTTCTAACTTTGGACAAAAATATGTAAGCTACGGCCAAAAACTTCAGTTGCGAGAGTATTAAACTCGCTACTGTACTCGCCATTTAAAGGAAATATGGCCACAAATTATGGGAAAGAAAATGAAAACCAAGCAATTGAGCAATTTACAAAAGAAACAAAATTAGAGGTATTCGCCTGTGGACTATTTATCGATGAAAACAAAAACTTTTTAGCGGCAAGTCCGGATGGCCTTTTTGGCAAGGATTCTATAATTGAAGTGAAATGCCCATATAGTATAGTAAATATGTCACCAGAAGAAGGATTTGAACAAAAAAAATTGATAACTGTAAAATTGAAGACAATGCTTCAACATTAAAACGGAATCACAATTACTTCTACCAAGTACAAGGCCAGTTACACATTACTCGTCGTAAATACTGTTATTTTGTCGTGTGGAGTCCTAAAGGTTTGCCGTATGAAAAAATTGAAAGGGACGATTCAATCTGGCAAAAAATTGAACCACTGTTAGAAAAACTTCTACCACCAATGCCTTTTACCAGAAACAATTGACGGTCGCATATCAAGAAATTTACCGGCGAGAGAAAGATCTAAATCATAAATTGTTTAAAATTCATTGTATAGTGGTAAAAAATTTTGTACAATAAAGTGTTTACAAACAAAAAATTTCAATTAATCACTGAAGGCAATGTAAGCGACTCTCAACTAAAAATTTGAAACAGATTTTTTTTAAAAACATAAACCTCACATTGGAGGCACCGAGGAAAAATAATCGCTCAGGGACTTTGTTGGAGAAGTTGTTGGACATCATTGGAGAAGCTGTGTGGAGGGTATTTTTAGGATAAGGAAGGAAAGGAAGTTTTGGGTAGGGAAAAGGTAGGTAAAAGTATGAAATGATGGTGGAGAGTCCAGCTGTAGAGATCAAAAGATCTTCCTCTTCCAGTTTCTCCCAATCCGGCCCGCCACGCAGTAAGTGGACAAAATTATCCGCCACCAAAACCCATGCAGACCTCATCCGTGAACCCGGGAACCCAGGCTCTGTCACCAAACATAGAGGACCACTTGCGGTGACCAAGTGGCGGGGGTGTTGGTTATCCAATAAATGGTTCCCGGGGCGATGGTACCTAAAACGCCTCCCAAATTGAAAATTTATTATAGTACTTGACATAAAAAAATTTAATTTTGCACAATTTTAGTATGAAAGCTCGGTCAGTATTGGTATACCGCGATGAGTCACTAAACAGAAAAAAAACGAATAAAAAATATCGATTACTCGGGCAAGGACAACACTAGTCTACCGATAAAATTCTTTACATCACTACTTCGCATTATATGTATGTATTTGTCAAAACCCACGTTCCCCGGCCCCCCTCAGGAGAAATGAGCGAAAGGGACACCTGCACGTCGGGCCGAAAATACCTAAATAAAATCTTCGAAATCGATGTTTTGTATTCCCCATTTTTCTTCTCCAAAACTGGACGGATTTAAAAATTTTTTTTCACTAACTGTATTAAAAGAAAATATTCTATGTCGGTACGTTTTGCTTTTTTTCAAAATACATTGTTTAGTTTGTATACTGAACGTTTTTTGACGGCGTTTAAATTAGGCAATTTTATTCATTTTTGGAAGGTCGTAACTTCTATGAGAAGTAAATTATCAAAAAAAACAAAACGTACCGACACGCTAGTGGTCAATATCTATATTATGTAAAAAAAAATTTGCTCTAGGGTCAAAATCCAGAGAGATAAACGGGGAATACGTTTGTATAGAAAAGCGCAGCTAGTATTTCCTCTTAAGTGCGTTGTCCGGAGTGTCTGGACGAAACTATTTTTTTTTGTTCTCCGTAAAATGGTTATACACCAATGTATAACGGAGAAGATTACAAATTTGAGGTACATGTAAATATATAAAAAGGTATAAGGGCTGATTTACTATTTTGACGTTGAAAATGTCGATGGTCAATGCAAAATTGTTAAGCAGTAGAGTCGCTCTGTTGATTGGAGCGTTCTGATAGGCAGAAGTCCCCGCTTTCGGAGCATAAAAAAGTGCATGGGATCTTCCACGTAACCTTTTAGTCTAATAAAGCATGAAGTGTGTGCTAAGACAAAGTGGGGTGGAAATCTATCCTCTGTGTTACGCCTGTGGGTAAACAGCTTGATGGTTATTTAGTTAGTTACATTGAATAAGAATATTATTACCATCATTTTTCAAAACATTGTTTTCGATAACAAAGGTTATCGTAAACATCTCTGACACATTAAAAAAACATAATTGCTCTTAATTAACGTTAACGTTGGTACATATACAATGTTTCTAATTTATTTATAAGCTGTTGATTACCCATTAAAATATCCATCTAAGAATTGTGAAGATGAATGTTGTTTTCCTTGAGAGCCGTAGACTTATACCATAACCATATAAGTCGCGAAAAATTGATGCTAATAATAAATTAAAATCGACTCCAATATAGCCTACGTACGGTAACAAACTAAAACGTATTGTAATAATATCAGAGGTAGTACAAACAACTTTCAACAGGAGAAGCGGTAAATCTTTAATGCATACGTCCTTAAATTATTATTTCAAAGTAAGCAGTAGCCCAAAGATACTTTGATAGTACGACACATTTTAAATTTTGATTAAAAAAATTATACTGTATACATATATGGTAAAGGTACATGTTAAGTCTTTAATAGGGATTTTTATTTTATTAATAATGAAATGACATTCTGACTTAAATAGCATATTTTTATAGTCATTTTTAATAGACTGGTTTCTAGACTAAATCCATTGGTTGCCTCACGTACCGAAGTCTAAGTTCCATGCGTCCGCATACATATATATACCTGGGGATCTTTTCCTGGATTTCTTCTAGCCTTTTAATTTATGCATTTAATTGCCGAGTCCATACACCACTAGCGTATCCAGCATAAAATCATACGAATAGTTGATAATTATTATTGTATCAGTACATACACGGAGTATTTCAGCATGAACCCGAAGCATTTTAACCAGTGATTCCTCGACATATTTGGAGTTGACGTAAGACGTAGGCTTTTCAAAACTAATTACTATCCCTGTAGTTTTGAAAAAAATACTGCGATAAATAATCTTCATCTTAATAATAAAGAAAAACGCTTAAATAACTTAGAAGCCTTAGAAATAAAATAAATTCCTTAATAATAATGAGTCCATTATCAATAAACTAAAACATTATCTTTTGATCCTATCTTAGGGTAACCGACGAGTTCATCGAAAATCAATTCATCGAAAGCAAATTCATCGAAAACCAATTCATCGAAACCGAGTTCATCGAAAACCAATTCATCGAAAACCAATTCATCGAAAATCAATTCATCGAAAACCAATTCATCGAAAATCAATTCATCGAAAACCAATTCATCGATTCGCCAATTCATCGAGAAAAAAAGGTTAGTTAGGTTAGGTTAGGTCAGATTAGTCTTCTTGTCCAAAGTTTTATTATCAATTTTTTATGTAGATATAAATTTATTGTCAACTTTTATTGACCAATTTTTTTTTAACTTCCCGGTGCGCTCGGCATTTCTCTCAAATACCTAAGTACAAAATATTTTTTTCGTTGCAAAATAGCGATTCGCTAAATTGATCATTCGATGAATTGGTTTTCGATGAATTGGTTTTCGATGAACTCGTTTTCGATGAACTCGTTTCCGATGAATTTGCTTTCGGTGAATTGATTTTCGATGAACTCGCCGTGAACCCTATCTTAGACATGTTCCTTTCAATGTCCTTTCTGTTTCCTCCCACAACTCTTCATTAATCCCTAGCCACGCCCCCACCCCTACCACAAAACTTAGTAATACATTGTACTCACCCACTGTTTTGTAATTGTCGTCATTATATGTTTGACCTGAGGAGAGAAATGGTCGTTCTGAAACCGGTCGGTGTTAATAAAATATATAAGTGATTCTAACAAAGAAATATTGTTTTTTATTTGTTTTTTTGTTTGTTTTAAACTGAAAAAAATCACCAGACAGCAAAATGACTTCTACGTTTTTTACTCTTCTGTTCCCAGTATGCAAAATTTACACATCAACATTATTTCAGAATGCGAAAGTTCATTATTAAAACATGCAGCTCTGTAGGATATTCAACAAACACAGCCTACTTAAATAACTGGCACGGGGCACGGGTGAGTACTAGGTACTAGATTATGTAACATAATATTTATTATTCGATATTGTTTGTATAATTTCTATCAGATAATTATCGATTGTTCCAAGACGAGGGAGTTGCATACCGGTTCTGAAGTAGGTTCGTTATACGTTTCATTGTGTACATCACATTCCGTGTTCTTGTTATAGAAGTAGAGACGATGTTGGTGTCGGTACTGGTACCAGATGGTACCGGCGTCCTAAGATGTTCAACGTGGTCTACGACGGTTGTAGTGAGATTTACAAGAGGCAGATTTACATAGATAAATGTGAAAATTTTCAGTTAATAGTAACAGTGTTGAATGAGCACGATTTGTAAATTTAAAATAATATAATATTTTCAATTTCAACAACAATGTAATGTACATCGTATATAATAACGTCAAACAAAATACCAGCTCTTAGAGGTTTGGAACTGGCGACACGGTATCGCATCTACATACTCAACCACACACACCACTACAATCTTCGATTGCCCTGATCATGGACACAATAATGCTGACGGAACCTTGGCTAAAGGAGGTAGTGCAACACGGCATAATACCCCAAAAATAAAAACTGTAATAATGAACATTGAGTTTCAGAGCATTACCACAAAACTTCAGGTTATTATGTTTTTTTTTTTTACAAGAGCTCCACACGGGAGGCCCTGAAGAAAATAATTTCCCTCAGGGCCTAATTATGTCATCTATGGGGATACTGGGTGGAGGGTTGTTTTAAGGAAAGGAAGGAGAGGAGAATTCTGGGAAGAAAAAGGGTTTAAGGGGTGGGTAGGAATCTGGGGTTCAGTGTGTCTTGGTCATCCGCCTCCAAGACCTAGACAAACGTAACCCCATGAACCCAGACACCCCTGCTAAATCACCAAACGTAGCGAACCACTTGGGGTGACCTATGGCAGAGGTGTTGGTTATCCAATAAAGGTTCCCGGGGCGGCGGTACCCATTCCCGCCTCCCAAATTGAGATATAATCTGTACGATATAATCTAAAAGAAATCCTTATGCCGTTTATCAAACAGAGCAATTCGATTTTTTTTGCTCATTTCATAGCCAATCATTGTTAGGTTAGGTTAGCTTCTCTTCGAGAGCCAGTTCATTCCTTCCATTTCTCTAAAAAGACCCTCCACACAGCATCCACAAAGACGACATAGGCCCTGAGGGAAATTATTTTCCTCAGGGCCTTATGTGTGGAGTTAATGTAAAAAAAGCCTCCGAGTATTTGATAACATTATAAAAAAACTATTTTCTTAACAATGGAACGGCCTTATATGTGGAGTTAATGTAAAAAAGCCTCTGAGTATTTGATAACATTATAAAAAAAACTATTTTCTTAACAATGGAACGGCCTTATGTATGGAGTTAATGTAAAAAAGCCTCGAAATATTTGAAAACATTATTAAAAAAACTATTTTCTTAACAATGAAACAATATATGGAGAAAGAATTGAGACTTATTTTTTGACTGAATATTTTTGATCTCAATTTCTTTAAGGCTGAAAATAGTTGCATAAACCTAAAAAATCAAGACAAAATAAGTTGTGCAAAATTTTTTCACGCCAGAACATGTTGAGAGATTTTAGGAGTGTTACAATATTATTATACGCAACTTCTAAAAAATATGTAATTTTTTTTTAAATAAAATATTTTTTATAATTTTTCGAAGTATACATAACGTGTTAACGAGGCCATAAAATCTGTACGCACAATTTTGTATGCATAAATAAGATCGTATGAACTCAGCAACTGACAAACATTATCTAATCTCAGCCGAAAAATCAGCAGGCTTCTTTAATGCTATCTCTACAAAAAGTTTGTACTTGTCTAAAACCAACCCTCGAAGCTTTAAGAACCTTATCTTATAATACTACTTTGCCGTATCCGTATAATCTTTCTCATCATCCCATAAAATATGGGACAAACAAAAAAAAACGAGAGTCTAAAAACGAGCGTTGTTTTTCTGTGGATTCACGAGTGCGTAGGTACTTCACAAATCGTTCTGAGGGAAAATATAGTTTTCTTAGACGGCACATTTTCTTAAGTGGTCATTACAGGTCGGTCATTACTGTTATCAAACTCTCAACAGCCTCATTTCTTCCTATCTGTCGGCACATTGACGGGTCGGGAAACAAAACTAGGGGTGGCAAGTAGCAACTATAACGTAGCTGCCTACTCGGGGGTGAGTTTGAGGGGTAATCGCGTAGAAAAATATAGCTTCATACTGACTTCAACCCCCTGGGAACACTTGACAGTGGTTGACCTCGTTATAAGGAAGTGGTTTGTAAATTTTTGAGGGTGGTGTTATAAAAAGATATATTTTATGGAAAGGATGTATACCTCAACTTTTAGATGCGTGAATAAGTTAAGCAACGACTTTTTTGTTTTCATGAATATATCCTATAACTAAAGAGGTTTTAATTTATTTATAAACAGAAACAAACAGCACATTAGTTACATTGGTGAAAACAATTTACAATTATTAAGTATATTTCATGGTGGGTACCTATGATGTGTTTCTTTGTAATGTCTTAGTTAAGGTGTGTATATTAAGCAATTAACGGATAACGGGTGATGTGCGTAGTGGGAAGGTGTGTGTGTGAGTATGTATGTATGTAAGTATGCAAGTGCATTGAACAGATTATAGTATTGACATGATGCTCTTTTTAAATTTGGTAGTGAATCGGAGAAAATGTCGATGTTAGAATTTAGACCAATATTATTGGACATATGAAGAGCACGATTGATTGGCGAATTACTTGCTGCACTTGTCTTGTAATTAAATGTGTGGAATAGTTCTGTATGGCGTGTACGTCTTAAAGGTATGTTAAAATTAACTAGGGAAAGAAGTTCGGTACAGTCAATGTTATCATTTAAAATTTTGTGCATTAATGTCAAATCAGTTATTGCTCCCCTTTGTTGCAAAGTTTGAAATGTGTATTCAAAATTATTGTTGAATTTGAAGGTAAGATATTTTATAAATTTCTTTTTTGAATATGTTCGATGCTATCTATGTATACTTTGTACTGCGGGTTCCAAATTGGCAAGATATATTCAAGTGTACTTCTGACTAATGCAAAATATAACGTTACTACTGTGTTAATACTTTAATAGAATAATTAAAAGTATTAATAATCATTAATACTTTGATGGATCATTTATAAGTGTTTTATGGATTCGACCGATATTTTATTCTGCGTGTATTTATTGTAAAACCAACACCTCTGCTATCATAGGCCACCTTAAGTGGTTCGCTACTTTTGGTGACCTAGCAGGGGTGCCCTGGTTCATGGGGAGAGGTGTGTCTAGGTCTTGGCGGTGGATGAATCAGCCCACCTTCTGCGTAATAGGCCGGATCGGTTGAGAGAGACTTTTTGACCTCTCCAGCCGGACTCTCTCGACCAATTTCCTTACACTGTAGTTGAGGAGATGGATTTATACGTCCGTCACTCCTGGATACACTGACCCCCAAATTCCTATCCACCCCTTATACCTTTTTCCTTCCCAGAACTTACTTTCCTTCATTTCTTTAAAGCCACCCTCCACACAATATGCCCTGACGTACCTGGGTCCTGTTTGGAAATTATTTTCTCAGGGCGGCCTGTTTAGAGCTAATGTAAAAAACAATCATTCAGAAATGAATTTATTTAAATAATGATAATAATATACCTCAAAGGAAAGTGTGAAATGCAAATAATAATGTAGGTATCCACGTTTAACCAGCAGATATAAAACGGTTATAACTTAGTACTATTGAGGCCATACAGCAAATATAAAATAATTATTAACTTAACTACAGACAGGGCTGATTTTGATGCATAATTATTATTGAGGTATAAATTTACCTTCCGCGTATCTGCCAAAATCGAATCGTTACGAATATTAGGAAAAATAATTAATAATTAAAACCTCTGGGAGGCCATGCGGACACATAGGTGTCCCCTATGAAATTTAAAAAAAAACTTTTTATATGCGATTTTGACCCTTATGTATAAAGAAACTGTATGAAAACAAGGTCCAAATCGCTGGCACCAATATCTCTATAGGTAGGGTAAAAGATTTCATTCATGTGGCAACTCTAGAATTTTTGTAATTAATTTATCTGTGACTTCAGACCGCTGTCAAAACCGAAAAGTCGTCAGTTTTTGCATTTTTGTTCCTTTTTCAAATGCGTACAAAGGTATTTATTTATTGTCAATCACATTTCAAATGTGTTTTTTCACGTAGGATGCCTATTCAGGTTTATGTAAAAATAACAAAACCAGTTCATTTTCATATTTATACGGATATTTAAGCAAAATTCGGGAAGCCAAATTTTCGCGCCTTTGTTCTTGGCTACCCTGGGGAATATAAAATAATTACTTAAAATATAAAATAGCGCAATAGTAAAATCCTCTCTTTACAATTATTTATTTAATTCATTTTGGTAGTACGGCGCCAAAAATGTAATTAAAATTTTAAGTAATACAATGAAAAAATGTTAATTGATTTGGTATTAATTACATCTCCATCAAATTCTGTTGATACTATAACAGGTTTCCATTTTGTTTGGCAGTATGGTGAAGACATGGGCTTACTGAAAATTAAAATAATACTCGGATGAAAAGTCTCAAAATATTTCCCGATTTAAATCTCAAAGAGCCCCTGTTATGCCACCCTTTGCCAAAGCGAAAACAAAGCCTGGTCCGTTTAGGCGACTGCGAGCTTATACCTCGTAAAGAGCAGAATTTCAGCGAGGCTTTTCCAAAACCATCCCTCAAACTTGGTAGAGCCTCCGCCAGCCGCTAATCTGTGGGAGATAGAGCTTTGTCCACTGGACCGGGAGTGACGTGGGGTAGAAAGGGGTGCTTCGCCTCTAATGGACTGATTATATTAGCGCCAACGACTCTGACATTTCTATCCAGGGTTCGAGCTAGACGAAAGATAAGAATAATTTATTTATCTACACATTAACAGCGAGAAGTCCACTACTAAAAGTACCTACCAAAAACGTGACTCTTAGATAATTAAATAATGATCAGAACACCGAGAAGGTACTGTACTCAGAAAAAGTCAATGCAGGTTTATGTATGAATGTATGTAAATGTTACAAGCATCTAAAGCCTCGATGATATAGAGCGAGTTTACAAGCTACTATCTGGGAAATTCACTATCTGTTAGTAAACTTGCTCAGTGTAATCGTATTACCTACTAGCTAACTAGCAGATTGTGGACAATCTACGAAAAAAGTTGAAAGGTGGGCAACTTTACTCGCTATTCGCTCAAGATGGCGGCCTACCAACAGCTGATTTCATAACTCTCAGAATTAGTTCGCGCGGGAGCCGTAATTCTCGCTACTGGCTAACGTGTGGCGCTAGCTGTGAGCTCAAGCTTTTAAAAAATGTCGACCGAATTGGTTCGCGCGGGAGTCGTTGTTTTAGCTGCTACTGTCGCTACTAAGCTAGTAGACAGTTTTGTGTGTCATCATGACAATCTCACTCGCCGATTCACCCGCTTTTAAACTTAAGGCTCGATGACATAGAGCGAGTTTGCAAGCTACTATCTACTAAGTTTAAAAGCCGGTAAATCGGCGAGTGAGATTGTCGTGATGACACACAAAACTGTCCACTCGTTCAGTAGCGTAGGACACTGAGGTCGCTGCTAGCGCCAGTAACAAGGATAACGACGCCTGCGTGAACTAATTCTGTGATGTTTAACAGTCGAAATCAGCTGTTTATTGGCAGCCATCTTGAAAAACATAAATAAACCAATCACGAGCAAGCGTGTAGCGAGTAAAGTTGACGACCTTGCAACTTTTTTCGTAGCTTGTCAACAATCTGCTAGTTAGCAAGTAACACGATGACATGAGCGAGTTTACTAACAGATAGTGAATTTCCCAGATAGTAGCTTGTAAACTCGCTCTGTGTCATCGACGTTTTACCGGCTAATAGCTTGTAAACTCGCTCAATGTAAACGAGGCTTAAGTCACCTTTTAAAACAAATCCATATTCACAAGATACCAATAGATTCTAAAAAAAACTTCTACTACATCGATTTAAAAGCTCAAAATATTGTTTATGCAATGATGTAGGACTTAGTTAGTAGGGGGATTGAACCCGCGACGCCTGCGTCAGAACCCGACGCATTCTTCCATTTATATTTGACGTTCGAAAATGACATGTATTGAGGGTGACCGGGGTTGAAGTGCATTAACCCCAACAGGCGATTCTACATGACGGTAGAAGTGAAAAAGATCAAAGACCGGTAAATGGCTGAGTTGGCGTTTGGGTCCCGCTCAGGCGTCGCGGGTTCGATTCCTCGGCTGGCTAAGTCATCCATCACAACATAAGCAAAATTTTCCGCTTACCACAGTAAGGTGGTAGTAAGAGATTTTCAAATAATGTCAGGTTATTCGTAACCCAGAAATGTTTGTCTTTCAAGGAAAATATTATGTTTCCAAGGAAGAATTTTTTGCCATTATTGAATTGTTTTGGAACGTTGAATTGTTTAAATTCAAAGTTTTATACCCGAAAACTACCTTTTAACGTTGGAATTCCGAAAAAACTAATTTATTTTTTATATTTGTAGTTTTTTATACGACGTAGATCACTTCCCGAAATTAGGGCACTTTACCCCCCTGACACCTTGTATGTAACTCTTGAGCACAATTATTGCTTACATGAATAATAATTTCGCATTTTCTCTTCATTTATTTATATTGTAATTACGAGTATAGAAGTTCAATACTTTTGAAAGTTTTGTTTTTGCCAAAGTTCAAACGAATTGCAAACTTCCTCATTTATTTGTCACACTGGGGAAATAAAGGTCAACTTCTTTAGAATTTCTTTAATTACACGTCCATTGTTTACGGTGGTCATGGTACAATATTATCATTGTCGACAGTATGAATAACTTTTCTTTAGTGCAAAATTTGAATAACTAAACAAAAATACCCCCAAAGTAACCAAACAAAAATACCAATGAGGATTAAGTATTTAAAATATATGTGTATACTAGCTGGTTCCCAGCATGCGTTGCAATGCAATATTCAAAGAAATAAATTGTTTCTCCCTGCATGTCCTTTCCCGTGCGTCCCCGTTCCCCTCCCGCATCCCCTACCCTTCCACGTTCCCCTTCCAACTTCCCCGCCCACCCTCTCCCTTGTCCCGCTCTCTCGTCCCGTAAAACCCCCTCCAGCGTTCCATATATTCAGTCCCAGTACATTCAGTTATCAAACAGCTCGCGTGCCACCTATTAAAATTTTTTTTTTCAAATTTTCATTTTTCGTATATTACAAATATGCATTCTGTATATTATAAGAACAATAAATACAATTTGGTACCTAACGTACGAGTAAGTACCTACTTAAAATATCTATGTGTAATTTAAAAAATCCATAGACAATTCTTTTAACACAAAAAAACAGCTGCCTGCTAAATTCAATTTCATCAAACGCGCGAACTGTCAAACATGCGAAGTTAAAATAGTCGTTAAGTTTTCTGAAATTATCCAATTTTCTTAATTTTTCTTTCCGTAAGAACCTTCAACAAATCATTAGAAATTTTAAAAAAAAGATGAAAGAGATAGGTAAAGTTGTTCTGAAGTTATATCGTGACCAAAGGAAACAGGAACTAAATTTATATATTTCTATAGATATAGATACTGTAATAGTCGAAGAGATGAACTCTATAGAGTTGGATTTTAGGGGTTTAATGTAACTACCTAATATTACTTAGGTCGCTAAAGTTTCTATCGAACATTGTTTACTCTTTGCTTGACACCGAGCCAATATAATTTTGACTTAGGTACACCGTATACCTTATACTCTGTAAATCCATCGCTTGCACCCGTCTAAGTTCGTGTAATCGAGGAACAGGCATGTTAGGTTAGCTGTTTGCTATTAGCAGACTGCGATAAGCTGCGATGCTGTCAGCTTACCCGGGGTGGGAAGTGCATTACACTAGATATAATGTTTTGTACGTTTATCAGGAGAATATTATATTTCAGCGGTGTGTCTATCTTTTATAATGTACACCTGGTAGTTATATCTTAGGTTTTCATAAAACTTAAATGAAATGGAATAAAAACTCGCAACTGCCAATATCTACAACAGGTATATATTACGTTTAGGGTCTTCCGCAGTCACAATCTATTGGAATGATCTTTACCACAAACGTGGAGCTAATTTTGTAAGAAGCATCAAAATTGATTTAAATTAGTTTGATGCAGTTACGTCTAAAAATGATTACGGTTAAAAGAGTGATTTTAAAATAGATAAATTACGTCAACATTTTTAGGATCTGGTCAGCAAAATTTTTATTTATTTACTAGCTGGTCCCGGCATGCGTTGCTACGCCATTTAATAAAGAAATTGTTTCTCCTTGAGTGTTCCTCCCTGAGTGTTCCCGTTCTTCCCGTTCCCCTTCCGCCTCCCCTTTTTCTCCTGCGTCCTCTTCCCCTCTCGCGTTTCCACTCCGTCACCTCCACCTTCCCTCTCCCCACTCCACATCCCCCCCCCCCCTTCCCCCGTCCCACGAACCCCCCTCCCGAGTTCCCCTCCCCCCTCACACGTCCCCTTTCCCTTCCGCGTTCCCCTTCCACCTTCCCCACCTTCCCTCTTCCCTTCCCCACTCCCTCGCCCCGTCAACCATCCTCCCGCGTTCCATATATTCAATCCCAGTACATTCAGTTTTTAAACAGCCCGCGTGCCACCTTTTACAATTTTTATTCAAATTTCCATTTTTCATGTATATTAAATTTGGTACCTAACATAGGTACCTATTTAAAATATCTAAAATTTTTGATTCTATTCAAACTATTAGGGGAGTACCTACTTTAAATAAATTTATTAAAGATTTTCAAAAATAGAATACTGATTGAACAATGTTTTGCAAAATGTCATTCTCAAATACGCGAACTGTCAAACGTGCTCATGTTTTCTGAAAATATCCAATTTTCTGTGCAATTTTCTTAGTTTTTCTCTCCGTAAGAACCATCCTCATACTTCAAGGAATATTCTAAAAAAAGAATTAGCGAAATCGGTTCAGCTGGTCTCGAGATTTGCGCTTACCAACACATTTAGCGATTCATTTTTATATTATAGATTAATCTTTGAATATAAACAGATGAATTTTAAAACTTTTTGCATTACACCAAAAGTACAAGCAATTGTGATAAGTGTTAAGAAATGAAGAGAGTTAATAGAACAGAATTAAAGAAAATAAAAATATAAAACAATAATATTACAATTTAATAAAAAAGACAGGGTCACAACAGAAAAATTACTCATGGTGTGTCGGAAAAATTAAGGACTTTTATGTTTTTCTTCTTTTAATTGGAAATGACAACTTTCGATAACATTTTGCAAATTATTACATAGTCTGTTCAGGCAAGAATTTTGTTTAGAGTTTGTTTAGCATTGATCCACTTTAAATTGAATCGTATTTAGCAACTCCGGGTTATAAATATTATAGTGAAACTATGTTTTACGGATATAATTCATAATGCATCTATATACACTTGGTAACTTTTGATTTTGGTTACGTCATTATACAAATAAAGGTAACAATGTGAGAATAATTTAAGTACTTTTATTTTTAATTAATTTAATATCTTTCCTAGTGTAAGATGACAGTTAATATCTATATAACATAATCTGAACACCATCTAGTGTCAGTGAATTAAAAATGTAATAAGTAATGATGATGACGAACAGAATAATTATTAACTTTGCATTTTTAATTAGAATAAATTCCATCAAGATTCCACCATTTCTAGATATTATATACAACATCGTTTTAATATTATTGTTATTTAATTGCGTCTTAAGATTCTGTGCGCAGTACAATCGCAGTGAGATAAACTTAGCAATTTATTCTTTCTGGAATATACACACGCGAGCCGAACCTGCGAGCCGAACCGGCCACCGCTTGCGGTTGCTTTTTTCCTTTTCCATAGTTCATGGCTCGGCTCGCGTTTATGTTCGCAAATGTATCCGCATCATAATAAAAAAAGGCTTTGATTAGTAATTAGTTAATTAGCCACCTGCAACGTATTAACTTTTTTAATCCATGGCAACCCAGGTGCATGTCGTGCAACTGGATTACCACAAATCAAAACAAATTTTCGCTTTGCGTTACGCGTTCTACTAATAAAACAGTTAGGAGACCACGTCTCCAAAAAAGTACGTTCCTAATTTTCTCTTATTTAAAAAACCAAATCAAAATTTTCTCTGAAATCATAAGATATGTAAGTTGATACCACCCATCCACTTAATCACAAACCATATAATATTTTATTTTTATTGCAAATAAGGAATTATAAAATTTGTCCAAAAAAACATCACCATCTAGGTACTATAATATTAAACAAAAAAAAACTTATAGTTAGCCACCTGGTCAAAGTTAGCCATCCAGTCAAAGTAAGGCTACCGAAACCGGAAAAGGAAAGTAAAAACTATTTTATAGACAGATGAAATGCCAAACAATCAAGTTAAAATAGCTTCCATACGGTAGATTTGGAAAATTTTAAATCACGTTCCAAAATCGGATTCTTCTATTCCAACAATCGTACCATTCGAGTATGTGGGAAAATGTTGTAAGTTAAAGATAGATTTTGACTAGAAATGATTAAAATTGTTCCATGGATTATCCGTTCAATAAAGAGATTTATAAGTGCAGAGGTTCAACCATCGAGAGGAGAGAGGATCCCGTTAAGCCTGATTTCTAAATCACCAATCCAGCTATAAGGAGTGCCTGCTGGCACCATTCCAGAGAAGGGATAATGGGGAGATTTTAGACGCTCTATTCACGTGTGAATAAATACATAATGCTAATACGAACTGATAAAGACAATAAAGTTTACTTTTCTTATGCGAGTACCGGACAAAAGTCCCAACCAAGTACATATATAATATCCAAGAACCGTCAACAATGGTATCCAATTTGAATTACATCATGTTTTGACCGACTTTCAATATTCGTGGTATCATAATATAAATAGTATTTATTTCCTGAACTATGCTAACGATTTATCACAGAACTTAATTCTGCTTTGTTCCTGTATTGTTACAATGGTAACTTGGACCGTCCGGAGCCAGTAGGGATGTGGCATCCCCAACTGAGGTACGTTATAAGGCTCAAAGGATTGAGAGGAAGGGAAGAGAAGGTAATGAGGAAGAGAAGGAAGGTTGGAAATTATCTAGCTATTCAGATCTGATCACAAAACATTGATATGGCCTTTACGAGCGACCAACGTATCGATTCTGAAAGGTGGTATGCCCACATGTTGCATAGATGGGGCCTTAAAGTGTCGGCGATGTGTAAATGCGGTGCAGATCACTGAACGTGTGGTCAATGAATGCCCGCTCCATTCATTCTCCGGCGGGATTGATGGGGTCCACAGGGCGACGCCTGAGACCCTAGACTGGCTCGCAGACCTAGATGCCCCCCACTGACCCCCCACCACATTCGAAAGAAGAGTCCAAGGCGATACTGGGGGAACCGACTATTCTAGAACGTACCGCAAAAATTATATTATTTAATTTAAATAATACGTGAAATAAAACATATTAATTAAAAAAAATGTATTATTGCGCACCTAGGAGATGCAAAGACAACGAATCCAGAGATAAAAGTGACCAATTACAAAATATTTTAAATAATCAAACAAAATTTAATAATGCCTGAAAAACCAAGCATTCGAATTCTAAGATTTCCAAAATCGGATAATATTCGTTTGTCAATATAGAAAAAGTTCCAAAAATACAGCGTATTTTCCTTATGGACATTGTAGAGATGTACAAAATCATGGACATTGTAGAGATGTACTATGTCTCTCACATAGGTTGGTGAAAATTCTTATTAATTTTAAAAAAATAGAAAAACAAGTTTTGGTAGAAAAGGATTATTGAGAAGTAGAGAAATATTTTCGTATTTGTTTTTGGGGTGTTATGCCGTGTTGCGCTATCTCCTTCTTTAGCCAACGTTTCGGACATCGTTGCAGTGTTCATCATCAGGGCAGATCTGGTAGATATCTGCCGGATCTTCTTTTTAGATCTTCTTTAGCTAACGAACGATGTCCGAAACGTTGGCTAAAGAAGGGAGAGCGCAACACGGCATAACACCCCAAAAACAAATAACGAAAATGATTTTGGCCGTGAAAATCTTAAAATAGTAGAGAAATAATTTATTATATCTACCAAATTCTTGAGATGGTTTTAAAGACCTTTAATTAAAGCCAAAAAAGATTTATCAAGCTTTGTTACGTGAATAAAAGCTTTTCCCCTGTCATTTTTAAAACAATTTTTATTCTTTACATATTAATGTTACAAAGATATTTTATGTTATCCTCCGCGCTACGAGTTCATCTGTGTTGTAGGGAACATTTTTCAATGTTTCGGTGGTTATAGTTTTTTTGAATACCTATATTCTATGAAAAGTGGCCATATTCTATTGATGTAATTTTTTCTACCAGCTTTTCTGATTTTTTTTTATAATATAGTGCGTCCTTTAGTTTTAAAAATCAGTTGTATTATTGATTTTCGTAGTTTTAAAAAGTTTTACGGGTGAATTTTTTGACACTGGGTGAAACAAGTTATTTTGGTTTAAATTGACCCTCGTAGATTCATTTATGGTGATAATTAGACCAAAAAACAATATAAGGTGTAAGTAATCGTTACTTTTTGGATGCTTTTTTTATAAAATTTTATATTCTTATCTCCTACTAAGCAGATTTTGAATAGTTTTTTTTGTTCATTTTGGCCAGTTAGGGACAGTCTAGGGACCTCAAAAAGAGAAATATGTCTTTTATAGAAAGAGCCCGTACATAACTAAAATACCAACATAGTCAAAAATTACCACTATTTATGGTATTTTTTTGTTTTTATATTAAACCACACATGGCCTGGGAACTTCCATCGGGACTTATGTCATTTCTGGGGATACTGACTATGTAGGGGGTCTTTTTAGGGAAAGGAAGGAGATGACGTTCTGGAAAGGAAAAGGGTATAAGGGGTGGGTAGGCAAATGGGGTTCAGTGTATCCAGGAGTGAACGGACGTATAAATCCATCCCTCCAACTGCGGTGCAAGGCGATGGGTTGAGAGAACCCGGCTTAAGAGGTCAAAAGTCTCCCTCAACCAGTCTCTCCCGATGCTGCCCGCCACGCAGTAGATGGGCAAACACAAGCGCCGCCAAGACCTAAACAAACCTCTCCCATGAACCTGGGTACATACCGACAATTTGATGTTTATTGTTTTTTTGTGTGATTGATGGTATAATTAGGTATTTGTATAGGCGTGTAGGATCTATCTAGCCAATATTCTATGAGCATTCTTGACGGGCTTTCAACAAGTCCATGTACATTCCATTCATCAATCTCCCAAGGAGAGGGCGTGGCCCACACGGTACTTGAACCCGGAACAAAGGCATAACTTGTATGAATTAGTTTTATATGTAATTTGGCAGAATGACTGATAGGGTCTATCAGTCCATCGCCCAGCTATGAATTAATTTTGATGCAAAATATTCTAGAATTCTTGTACCGGCTCCACAACGACTTTTCTGTTGCCAGATAAATAAATAAATAAAATAAACTCCGCTGTAATTTTTCTCTAAATGCTGATGACCTCAAATTATGTAAAGAAATTAAATCTATGAAAGATTGTGAACTCTTACAGCAAGACCTTTCAGACAATATTGAAAAGATTCAGCGGAAGTTTCTAAGGTTTATAAACTATAAATTGCATATTCCTATACTAAACATTGATTACAATTATCTCCTGGATAAAACGTCTCTATTGAAACTTTCATAAAGAAGAATAAGCACAGATTTAATACTATTACATAAAATACTGCATTACAAAATTGACTGTTCTGAATTACTTCAATTTATCAATATCCATGTTCCCCAAAAATCATGTCGACATTTATTACCCTTCTACTTCAATAACACCAGGACACTAGCTTATCAAAATTCTCCGTTTCCGAGACTTCACAGTCTCGGAAATAAATATTCTAATCTAGGTGATATATTTCATCTTAAAACTAATCAGTATAAACGTTGTATATTCTATCACTTTTATTCTTCTAGGCACAAATAGATTTACATAATTTCTTCAATTTTTGTTTATATTGAATATGAGACTTCTTATCATTTTTACATAATACGTATTTTTATTTTATTATTTGTTTTGTTGTTACACTGTTTTGTGTATTTTCTTTTCTCATTGTATTATATTTTCTTCATTGTTTGTTACTTAACTTATAAATTATAATGTAAAAGCCCATCAAGGCGTGTAATAAATAAATAAATACATAAATAAATAAATAAATAAATAAATAAATAAATAAATAAATAAATAAATAAATAAATAAATAAATAAATAAATAAATAAATAAATAAATAAATAAATAAATAAATAAATAAATAAATAAATAAATAAATAAATAAATAAATAAATAAATAAATAAATAAATAAATAAATAAATAAATAAATAAATAAATAAATAAATAAATAAATAAATAAATAAATAAATAAATAAATAAATAAATAAATAAATAAATAAATAAATAAATAAATAAATAAATAAATAAATAAATAAATAAATAAATAAATAAATAAATAAATAAATAAATAAATAAATAAATAAATAAATAAATAAATAAATAACAATATCTACCTGGTGTGTTGACAATGAAATGGAACTGAATATTGCTAAGTGCAAAGTTATAAACTTCACCAAGAACACCAACAAAATTCTATATTCATATAGCATATGTGGTCACAATCTCGAAACAGTTGAATCAAAAAAAGATTTAGGAATTATATTTGACAACAAACTGACATTCAATCAGCACATTGAATACATTGTGAGTAAATCAAATAAATTACTAGGTTTTATTGTAAGATCAACCAAACTGTTTAAGAATTCTAATAGCCTAATAATTCTATTCGATTCCTTAATCCGAAGTGTTCTTGAGTACGGGTCAACAGTCTGGAATCCACATTATATTACACAGGTATCTAGACTCGAATCAGTCCAAAGAAAATTTACACGGATTTTGTCTTACCGATCAGGTGTCCACCATCTTCTAGACGGGTACGAACAAAGACTTACATATTTCAAATTAGAGAGTCTAGTTAAAAGACGAAACATAAATGACCTCTTAATGCTCTATAAAATTGTGAATAACCGTGTAGACAGTAACATAGTCAACCAAATCAAGTTATACGCCAGGCCCAAATCTACAAGAACCCTTAACATATTTTGGACCGAAATTTTTACAAATAATACTGGATATTTTAATCCTATATCTAGAATGTCTCGGTCATACAACGATCTTGTTAAAATACACAGTTCCATAGATATTTTTGCAAATAATATTTAACATATTTCAAAAAATTTCTCCACAATTTGTGCACTTAAAAAAAAATAAAAAAGTTGTTATATTAGATACTTTTCAGTAAATACTTTATAAATATTGTATACTTGTTATTATTATGTATTTCAATTTTGTATTTAAGTTTTCAAGTTATGTATAAATAATACTTGCCTTGTTTTTCAAGAGTTTACTTCTGTGAAAATTCATATGTGAATAATGCAGACACATTAATCTAGGGATACTTATATTTGTATTTTAATTTATTATATACTACCCACAAAAATGTTGTATAAATATCCTGTTTGTGTCTCAAATAAATAAATAAAATATTTAAGAATGTTATAATCATACAAATGAAATAATCATACAAATAAATCAAATCTAATGCATGCAAAGTAACTCACTTGTATGAATTATTAAACGTAAAATTAATTTTGATATTAAATATTTTAGAATAATGAAATAATTTTACTTTGTATAAACCACTTATTTGATGTGCAAATCCGACCGGTTTCGGAACAAACGTTCCTTCGTCAGGGAAAGCTTATACTAATTTGACAGTTTCGAACAATGTTTTATTATGGTAGGGGTGGATATATTTTATAAATATTTTAGAATTCATGTACCGGATCCACAACGATTTTTCTCTTATCAGATAAATAAATAAAATAAAAATTAAGTAATAATTTAATATTCTTGCTGAAAATTGCTTCAAAGCAGTAGATAACATTTATAGATATTGTGAAAGATCACCACTCAGAATCGAAACATTCCTTGAAATGTCTTTAGCTATGTTTGGTAACCATATATGAATAAGGTAATAACCTAACCCTCCTGCATTCCGTTCACTTTCCTTCAGCGTCACATGTTATTCCATGTTCCACTGGCTCCGGGCAGTTTGAAGCAGTTGGGACTTTTGTACAATATTCACATTTAAAGTCTCGTTTAATCAGATTTAGGATGGGTTGTTTCAAAATATTTGAACAATTCGTCAAATTTTTGTTATTTATTTTTGGGGTGTTATGCCGTATTGCGCTACCTCCTCCTTTTGCCAACATTTCGGACAGCGTTACAGTATCCATCATCAGGGTAGGGGTGTGATGATGGACACTGTAACGCTGTCTGAAACATTGGCTAAAGGAGGAGGTAGCGCAACACGGCATAACACCCCAAAAATAAATAACAAAAATACTTTTGGTCGTGAAAATCTAAAATCATATCCAATTCATCAAATATTTTAAGTTAATTTTCACGTTCTGTGAAAGTAAAATTAAAGTTCTGTGGTTATTTCAGTTTTATGAAGCAACTGGCCTATAATGATATAATAACAGAAGTTGAATAGAACTTACGCAAAACGCAAAAATTAACTTCAAATATTTGATGAATTGTTCAAATATTTTGAAACAACCTATCCTAAAACAACTTTAAAACGACGCGAGTGTTTTTGGTTTCATGACTAATCAGAATTGTGAGTTTTTCTATATCATTTTTCAAAAGTATTCTGTTTTGTCACTGTTCTGCTTGACCCAGTGACCGTATGTTCAAGCCACAGTATAGCTCCACATAGCATATTTGTGTGATTAAAATAATTAAAAATAATATGCATGTATTATTACATAATAAATTATTGATACCCATTGAAGCTTTCTTTCAAAAAATTTTAATATTTTATGTTTGTTCTAAATAATGAATAATAGTTTGTATAACCTTTTCAAAAATGACCTTTCGTTAGTTTGTTAATATTTCAAACAAATGTCAACATTCAACATTCTATTTTCATCGTTTATTCGTGGGTCAGAGCGTGTAAATAATTGACAGACAAAATATAAATGTTAAATAATATTATGAGAATTTGACGATTTTTTTAATTAATGTGATAACCGTGGCCGGTTATCCCAATTACTTCTGGACTCCTTTATGATGGATCCAGATTCCTTAGATATGATGATCTCAGGGGTGTTTTCCAATAATAGACGTGGGTAGACTATGTGTATTTAATCCGAGATTATTGTACAAGGTTATTCTTAGGAAGCTGATAACAAGAGAGGACGAATGGACAACATTCACGCCTTTTATACGTTCCGCATGCTGTCTCACTCATACACGCATGTCTCTTTCATATTGCAAGACATACGTTCACTATAATTAATATAATGTACATCGTTTTCTTTATCCCCATATAATCATATTCATAAAGGCGTTTTAATATTATTCTCGTCTAAAAACAAAATGTTATTTTGCTTAGTTCATTTTTATAATCGAACTCTTTCAAAATGAAAAGAAAATATTTAATGAAAGCACGAGTACTTCCTTCAATTTCGTAGAAACTAACAATATAGGTACGTTTATGGGTACATTTACATGAAATATAACAAAATGAAGGAAAAATATTAATTTTATTGCTTTATGATATTATCTTTCTAATACATAAAAATGAATCGCTGAATGTGTTGCTAAGCGCATAACTTTCGAACGACTGCACCAAATTGGATAATTCTTTTTTTTGTGTGTTCGTTATTGTCAGGACAAGGATTTTATAAAACTTCCGGTGAGCTCTGGCATTATGAAATTTTTATAAAAAATTGCTATTTGTGGCACGCGAGAAAGCGGCTATTGCTATGGAAAGCGGGAGGGAGGAAGAGATGGGGGAGGGGAACCAGGGAGGGGGAGGGGAACCTGGGAGGGGGAGGGGAACCTGGGAGGGGGGGGAGAACTCGGGAGGGGGGTTCACGGGACGGGGGGGGGAGTGGAGTGGGGAGAGGGAAGGTGGAGGTGACGGAACTCGGGACGGGGGAAGGGGATGGGGGAGTGGATTGGGGAGAGGGAAGGTTGAGGTGACGGAGTGGGAACGCGAGGGGGGAAGAGGATGCAGGAAAAGAAGGGGAGGCGGAAGGGGAACGGGACAAATGGGAAAGGACACTCAGGGAGAAACAATTTCTTTATTAAATGGCATAGCAACGCATGCCGGGACCAGATAGTTTATTATATAAATAGCTTTTTAGCGAAAAAAAAACAATAAAAGTGGTCTATCAGATATTCCCCAAACGCATTATTATTATGATTACTAGTAGTACAATTGAAATGATAAGACAAGATGTGTAACTAGACAAAATATTTTTATTACCAGCATTCTGTATAAATAATGTTTCGCATTTGTGTCTATGATACTAAATTAAACAAAGACACAATATTTACACGAATTCTTCAGAATAATGTTTACCAGTCTATGTTTATTCGATTCATCATTCCTCGTGACTACAATCCCGTGATTCACGAATTTTTAAACATGCCTTACACTATCGGTATAACGTGTTAATGTTCTGCGAGTCTCCTCGTAAGTCGAGAGAGTCTAGGTACTGTTTCTTCACCCTCATATTGCGCAATAGTTGCTTGGATTATCATTGGTTTAGTATAAGCCGCAATCGGTCATTACCAGTCCCATCATACCATAGTTTTCTTTGGCTCAGGCACAAAAATTTATACAAATCAGAGCACAGGCGAGTAACTAATCGTCAAGTAACTTGAATCATAGGATTTTCATGGTAGTTAAAATAGGCATTTACTAGACTTACTTAGCATTTTACTCAGAGATGGTGAAATACCCTATTTCTCTATCATGAGCCATGCATATGGTTATGGGCATGAGGTCCGAGAAGCAGCGCAGTTACTACATAACAGAGTGAAGATCTGGCATTACAATCTACTGAATATCAATAAGAATAATTCATTATATGCTCGTTCATAAACCATAACTAACTAACTAACCATCACGCCGTTTCCCCGTAGAGGTAGGCAGAGTGGTCGGACCGCCAAACTCGGTCTTGGCATACACTCTTTGCCTCACTCACATTCATACATCGTCTCATACATACTCTTCTATTATCGCATAATTCATTCGTCTTTCTTTCCATCCCTTCTCTGATATTCGACATCTACCAATTCGTCATTGTTCACGTTCCGTCCTCCTCTTTGCGCCACCGAAGGTTGGCGATGTGATGGGTAGCGAGCCTCATCATAGATGCTGCTCGCTCATAGGTGGCGGTAATTTAATTGTTTTAGGAAAAAACGCTTTTTGCAAGTTATTCTGCAAAATATTAAAATGATTTTTGTTTTCTTCGCCCGTAAATGCCCAATATGAATATGAATAAAAAGTTTTTTCGTATAAAAACCCAATTCTTTCAAGAAAGGCATACAAATACAATACTGTATTGGTGGCCAGTATACAGTATAGATGTATACAGTACTGTATTTTCGGCCGAGCACATTCTGTGGCACTGCGAGATCTTGACGGATGCTAGAGAGGAAATGCTCGATGGTTTGGACGTACCTATCAGACCAGTGTGGAACACTGATCTGGTATCGAACAAGACGAACTTCGAGTGCCTGAGGAAGTTTACAAGGATCTGGGTTGAGAGATGGCCTGAGCTTAGAGTCGCTGATTAATAGATTTTGACACCAGGTGTACTTGTTCCTGACTTACCACGGACTTTCTTCTTTGCTTCTTCTCTACGACCAATATTGCCCAGGATGTACAGTATTTATATTTTCTTTCATGTTTATTTGTTTTTCATGCGCTGCGTCATTGAACTCTCATGTTTTGATTCCAGGTACTTGGTTTAATGCCTTACACTTTTACGTTATTTTGTAACATACACTTTAGTTATGATTACTCTTTTAGTTTTTTAGTTATGATTACCGTTATGATTTAGTTGTGATTAGTTTTTTTTAGTTATGATTACCGCGTAGAACTGAACTCACTTGTTTGTTCTGTGCCGTCCTTCTCCCCATATAAGGGGTTGGACCCTGGACCGAGTCCCCGCCTACTGACCATGGCCGGTCTTATGGAACTGGTGGAGTTGCACCTGTCTGCCGCGCCACCCCCCGTGACATGAAGAGGCTGGGGAGAAGGCTGAACGGCATCTGAAAGCTGTCCGTCCCGCCTCCGGCGACCCGACGCTTTTCTCCCTAGGGTCTTCTTCTATGATTTCCAGTTACTTTCGTCTAGGCACCACCGGCTAGCTGGCTTAAGGACGACGCCGCCGGTTATCGGGAGGCCGGACAATTAGCCTTCTTCATTCTCTCGGGTACTGCCGATAGTCAGGTTACGGTGACACCAGTTCTACTATGTATATATATACATTATTTTTCTTTTGTTTCTTTTTTCTTTTATGTACAGTGCCCGGTGCTGCCCGCCGGATTGTGTGTGGTCTTTCGCTGTCATGAGCTGATTACTCATGACGGCTGCTGTCATTTTGTATTACTTTATTTTTTGTTGATGTTACTAACAACTTGTTTGACTGTCCATGAGGCTCACTGCTTTTGCATTGACACCTCCATGGGCTTTATAATTGTAGAAATTGACCATTACAGTACAGTCCTGTAGGCGCGTCCGCATACCGCTACCTAACACAGTATGAGGGGAAATTGAAGGTCTAGATTCGTTACATTAAATGTAGAGCCGTTTATTCAAAAAAATTAGATTCTTGAGAGAACTCCGAAGGGGAGACCATAAGTTGCCTATACCGGGGTGGGACAGTGGTGGGTACTTCAATGTATTGGTGATTCAATCCAATATTGAACTTGCACGCCTCTCTTGGAAGAATTGAGTTTTCATACGGAAATAACTATTTATTTATATTCACATTGCGTATTGTGTATTTGGGGGCACAAACAAACAATTTATCTTAACCACTGGAGCGATTTCGGTCGAAAAATGGACCACTTTTATTTTTCTGCGATTGATTTCGGTCCAAAAATGGACCACATTTCCCTACCATTCGTAAAACATTTATTGTAATTATTTAAAACATTTCCTGGACCAGCCGTTTATTTTAACACGAAGCTATTGAAATGCTTTATCTATTATAACCATAGATGTTGCAAATCCGAACTTCGTAGACTATTTTAGAACAATGTTAAAAATAAAATTTTAAAATAATTTTGTCCCGCCGAATTTTTGAACAGCTGTTTATGGATAAAATTTAGTCCTTTTTTTCATAGATATGCACCTTTAATTATCAAGTATACCACAGACAACATACAGATACCGAAAATATTCTATGTTGACCCGATAAGTATCCCTCACGGCAGTTTCAAGTAACAAACACCCAGGATTCGCGCGATTATACGATTTTTTTTAGAATTTTTTCATAAACCCTACAAATATGAGATAAACGGTAAAATACAGATTATTTCATTGGCTATATAGCACTATAATAAGTTTTTATGTCTCCATGTCAAAATTCGAAGGTATGATTTTTTTAATATTGACGAAAAATTTAAAAAATGACCATCCGGGAAATCTCAAGCAATCGAAGCAAATTTATTCATTTCGCGTGATCGCTCCAGTGGTTCTTGATTTGCAAGGTACCTTGCAAAAAGGTTTAATTCTTAAAATAATTCAATAACCGCCATCTATGAATGGACAGGATACGAATTATATTGACCCACAAAAACCGGCGTTCAAACATAGAAAATGAAACAATTTCAGATTGAATTCAAATCTGATACGATTCCAGAATGTTTCGAAATCCTGAAACAATGTTACGCGCGCCGGTATCACGATAATTAATTGTCGCGTGTTGCCGGTAACACTGCCACATGTTGCCCATTCTACACACGTCGAATTACCATGCATAAATGTCAATACGGAGTAAAATTACTCATTGATGCCTAATTTAGGTCATAACAGGAAATGGTTAGAAAAACTCTTAAAATAGAAATACGTACATCAATTACAGCTAAATTCCACACGGCAGCTGTTGAAATAGTGATGAATTCAAGTGATGAGTATTTCAACATACCTGAAAAAATAGAAAAGGCAAATTAGTTTCGTTCAGTGTCAACAATGATGCGACGTAGTAACACGACATAATAACATTAGTGTAATACATTTTGAACAGCCTAACCAATATTTGTACACAGTTGACATTTGTCGAAAACAGGTCGTTTCTACGACGCGCTTTTAGACTCAGCTAGGTAACGATTTGTCGGCATCTGTTTTTCCTCCCTCCTACAACATGGGTATCTTCAAGATCCAGGTTCACTCTCTCCTTTCCAAGCAGCATCCCGAAAGATCACAAAGGACCTGAGGCAAAATATTATCGTCAGGGGCCTTGTGTAAAGCGAAAATAAATTAAATATATGCACATATTTTATGTTAAGGTCACCAATAGACTATACCAGAGTAATTGTCTCCAATAGATTTTGCACGTCTCGAAAAGACGTGATTACAACACTAGTTTGTCTATAGTAATTTTTGTTGTTTTGTTGGTTTCACCAATAAGTCGTACACTTCGACCAAGATATACTTGGTCGAAGGTCGTACATGTTAAAGAACAAATGATAATATTTTTTTTGCGTACATATACTGCACTTCTTGGTCCAAATTTATTATTACGAGTATAATAAATTTTGAATTAAAGTATCGTAGTACGTATATCAGATTTCTCAGTTTATACCAGATGTTAAGTAAGAGACGTACTTGACTTACTATAACCAGTGATTCCTGACATTATTTAAAGTAAAAAATGTTGAATTAAAATTTTGGTCTACGGAGACATTTTTGATGTTGTTTTTTTTAAAACCATAAACATAATAAATAGTAGGTATTGGACAGTTGGGAGCGGGGTGAGGGGTTGAACGGTTATTCGCTGAGTGACATTGACGACGTGTGGAATAATTCGTTGATCTTAAAGAAAAAAAAAAAAAATCACCCCGGACAAAAATTTCATTAACATTTTTAATCAATATAATGTCAGGAATCACATGTTAAAATACGACCCTTAACACCGTGTAAATTCCGGAATATTTAGGGACTACGAAAAGTAAGTGTAACTTTAAGGATTTCTGATTATGAAAGCTATTGTGGTTGTAATTACAACAAATTCAAATGCATTTGTTGATCGTACAAAGCCAATGGACTAATAAAAACATCAAAGAGCTTTTCACTAGCAAAATAAAGGCTCATAAATGAAAACAGTAAATTTTGTAAAAATGCCAGTAACACATTAACAATATTAAAAGCTTTGTGACAGTACAACTTTTGGATGGCTCAGTTCGCTCTCGTAAGTTCATACCTTTTCAATTAAAGCCAGGTCGCACATAAAGCTCAACCCATGAGCTTTAATTTCCCGCTTTTCCTACATAGCTGCAGTGAAAACATTTTTAAATACGTCGGAATATTTCTAAACTTCACAGGATCTTTGAAACTAGGACTCGCGCATGAAAGTCAGAATTTCAAATACAAATATCAAACACTTATCAAAATTCAAACATGAATAAAATAAAAAGAAAAGTTTTTTAAATATTAAATACGCGCCGGATATAAATATAAACATTCTCACGGTGGTTTAAAAAACATATTATATTTGCTATTTCCCTATGATCAAGTGACGATTATTTTTTAGGCAAACGAAACACTAGACCAAAATATTGACGACCTCGTGACAATTTCCTATAACAATTTTCATACCACTTGTTGCTCAAACTAATCAAACGGAATAATTAATAAGGCGATAAAGTAACTATTTCTGAACAAATTAATACAGCGCAATTTGTAAATAAAATAACCTCAAGGGCACAAACTAAATTTACAACCACACAATCCAAAAATTCTGGGGCTTGCTTAGAATGGACCAATCAAAGTTCACGATTCCCTTGCATAATTTGATATTTCTAGCAAATTTTTATTTTAAGAAATGCGATTTTCTCGTATAACATTGGTGCCCTAAAATCGAAAAGTATGCAAAATTTTGAAATTGGTTCTTTTAGAATTCGGAAGATATCACAATTTTGAGGCAAAATGGCAAAAATATCAATGGTCAGTGTTTGAGTGGGCATTGCGTTTGGGTCCCACCCAGGCGTTCCGTGTTCGATTCATCGGCTGGCTAAGTCCTCCATAACGAGTCAAGAAACATTTTCGGCTTACTTCGTGGAAGTAGGAGATTTTCAAATAGTGTCGGGTTTATTCGTAACCCGGGAATGTTTGTCTTTCTTTAAAAAAGAAAAATATAAATCGAAAAACTGACATTGGACTTTTTTAGAAGTAAGCCACATTTATCCCAAATATTTAGCCATTTCAAACTGCTACAATTACTTGGTACTTAAAATCTAAATAACTTTAGAAGTATTCCGGAATAATAGGCCAATTTAAATGTCGGCACAAAACGTACCGTTTTAATAACAATAACATTTGTAAAGGCCTCATATTATTTCTACCTTTCGGCTTGCATACAAAAGCTGCGTAGACTTTTGATTAAAATGCTAAATTATATACCTAGATAGCTTGTTTGCATATTTAGCACAATCCCTGTAGTTTAATTTGCATACCTTAGTATCATCGCCTTCATTTCCGGAATTAATTAACCCATTGTTCATTTTGGCAGAGAACGAACATTTTGAGCAAATCTACTGTTCGGACACAATACACAAATTTCTTATGCTGATCGTTGTTTGGTAATAGGTTGTGTTAATGCTAGCTTTGCAGTTATGGAAGATAAAGGAAACCTTATAATATATTTGATATTGCCCTGCTCTCTGATAAAAACACTGTTCCTATATTTTTGAACTCTTGAATTTTGATGAAATTCCAAAAAAAATGATGTTTTCAAAATACTTTTGTTTTAGTTAAGGCCAGGCTCTTGCGACTGTTTTCACAAACAATACCTCAAATATTTTCTTCGAACACACTTTGTATTAAATAGGCCATGAAAAGCAAAAGCATTGTGGCGCCGAATTAGCATCCACAAAATGTGTACGTATTTTTGTCGGTGGAGCCCGGTCTTAATATCGTCAAACTGGTAGTGTTTAAAATTGTGCTATTGCCTAATTTGTCAATTTACCTTTACGGTCTGGAAAACAAAATTTTGTGTAGTGTAAAAGGAAAAGGCTTTAACAGAATGCGGAAACAAGTGTTAATATTTACCAACCTTCTTCTTCTCTATCTCCTTCTCTTCCCCACTCTCTTCAGCCTCATAACAAATACCAATGGGGAATGCCGTAGTCCCACTGGTTTCGGACATTCGGCAGTAAGGGAACGTACCCAAACTACGTGACCAACTTTTTGCAATTTTTAACCCCCCCCCCCCCCCCCCCGGTGACCAAAATCCTAAGCAACCCGCCGCTCATTTGTATGGAGCGTGACATTTTGAAGACCCCCCCCCCTCCCCTAAAAGTGTCACGTAGTATGGGTACGTTCCCTAACATGGGACACTTTTGGGTATTCCCATAAATAAATATGAAAAAAAAACAGAGTGTGCAATTCACACGCTGCAGAAGTGAAACCTTCAGAAAACTAAAGTAGACAAGAGTGGGGAGGCTACGAAGCATCGCACAAAAAATCTAAAAATTAATTTCTGAGATTTCTGTACGGCTATTACCCGTGGCTCTATCCTACCGACTTTCTTTTGGGTATGCTCGGAATGAACCATCTACGTGTCAGAAGGGATGTACACATTGCTACGCATTTCTTCAGATTGATTCGCGGAAGGTTTGAAAACTCAGCTATCTTGGAGAACATTCATTTTTATATTCCCGATGGTTATCTTCGCCATCGACAGCATAGGCTGTTCTATGACTAACTTGCCAATGGTCATGCCGGTCGGGAGAGCAATCTTGCTGTTAAACAAAATTAATTCGGATATCGACATATTTAGCGTCAGTGAAGCTGCCTTTAAAAGGCAAGCTCAATTGATGCTCGTATAGTTTTATTTTTTTTGCTAACCATTTATATTAATGTTTAATGTAATACTGCTACAAATGTATTTTAAAAACGCATTAAAATTTTAAATTTTGTAATGTTTTTGAAAGAATAAAATAAATTGAATTGAATTGAACAAAGAGGAGACCGATTAATCTATCTAGTTCTCTCGCAGGCTAAATCCCATAGATAGATGAACTGTCTCTTTTTAGTGCCTCCGTACATGACGCTACTTACAAGATACTCGATCCTCGTGCGCGTATCATATTCGCGCCGATCGTAATTATACGTACGATTTTGCTGGTTCTCGTACACGGCGCTACGCGGCGGGCGTTGGTTTCCAATCAGTATCACGGTGCTGATCGCACGCGACGCGTCGCATCATTTATCTGATACTTATTCGTTTGACAGAAATGGCGTCGGAACATGAAAATAATGTTAGATTTATTCTGGGATTGGAAAAAATGCGTATGTAAATGCGAAAAAATACCAGAATTACTTTACCAGAATATGTAAGAAAGGATTTAGTGGAGAAGGCATGGATTGATGTTGGAAAAAAATTCATTTGACATTGCTTGACATCGTGTTAACTCGACGGCTGCACGTGAAAAATGATCAATTTCAGTATATTTCGGGTAGCGCCGTGTACGGAAATCAGCATTAAAGAGTAGTATATCTGCAGGGTACTTGTGGTTGCGTCACAATTACGTAGTTTGTAAGTATCTCCATGAACGGAGAGCCTTAGTGTCGCTCGTTTCCGTTCAAAATCAAATCACAACGGTGCTAAAGAAGTTTTCACTTAAAAAAGGCATGCAATCAATAAAAAATACTTTTTTGTTACATAATTTCATTCTACCTTACAATACAAAAATTCATTCCGAGGCCAATTTTAATATACAAACTTAAATAATAAAAGGCTTATTTGAACGTATTACAAATAAGAATAAATTCGTTTGAATGACTTTACAAAATCAAAGGAAACTCCATCAGAAGATTCCCAGTAGTGAATTTAACACTTGAATGAACTGAAGGGATGAATCACATTTCAATAATCAGTTCAATCAACATAATATACGTATAGTAGTTGCTATAGTAACAGTAGCTTACTCACGACTGTTCCAGATGGTACCAGGTACCGCGGGTAGGTACTGGATTAAATGAATTATTCACTTCCTCTTGCATCAGTTCTTGGGTACCTACTTATCGAACAGCTCGATGACTTGTTAGAAAAGTAGTGTCTTGTCAAAGCATAAGTAATAGGTATTCACATCGATATGAATTTGTGATTAAGACTTTATAACTAACTAGCGAGTTCCCGGCATGCGATGAATGCCACTTAAATGAAGAAATAATTTCTCTCTGCGTGTCCTTTCGCCCGTTCCCCCTCCCCCTTCCTCTCCCGCGTTTCCCCTCCACCTTCCCATTCCTCTCTCGCTGGGCGTGCGCGCAACAACTCACCAAAATTTCATCGCAATCCGATGAATAGTATAGGAAATAATTTCATAACGCCAGAGCTCACTATTATGTATAAAAACCATCGCGGGATGCGCACATAAAATTATCAAAATTTCATCACAATCAGATAAATAACAATCAAATCACTAAAGTTCATCACAATCAGACAAATTACAATCAAATCACCAAAGTTCATCACAATCAGATGAATCGCAATCAAATCACTAAAGTTCATCACAATCAGATGAATCACAATCAAATCACCAAAGTTCATCACAATCAGATGAATCACAATCAAATCACCAAAGTTAATCACAATCAGATGAATCACAATCAAATCACCAAAGTTCATCACAATCAGATGAATCACAATCAAATCACCAAATTTCATCACAATCAGATGAATCACAACCAAATTACCAAAGTTTCACCGCAATCAGATGAATTATTTAGAAACGCAGAAAGGACAAACAAAGAAACATTCATTTTTATATATTAACAATCAATCAAACAATTTCAATTTTAGGTTCAAAGTTCAAGTTTAAAGTTCAAAGAAAATGTCATTCCATGAATAAATTCCATGTTTTCGGTCACCCTTGGCAATTATAATATTTTTTATAACTTTTTTAACTCTGAGAAATTTTTAACAGAATAATTTCCCGCAAACGAATAAATAATATTAATAATTTTCTGCGAATGAATCGAATAGCTTCAAAGGCTTAATATTGACTGAATAATTCCAAATCGTATAAATCAAAGGAACCGCTTTTAAGTCGGTACATTTAATTATCGACTGGTATGTAAATATTACAGATTTATCGAGAAACTCGCAAAGCTCAAAGAATTTATTTTTATAAAATAAAACCAATTCAGAATAATTTGAGAATTTACTTAGTGTTGGAGAAGAAAATCTAAGAAACATCCATAGATTTATAAAGAAGCCATTAGGTTCTTCACGTTGTAACATAGGAATCTACTCAATTTTCGTGAAAAATTCCGTCAGGCGAATAGCACTTAAAGAAAATAGGAAATAAAGGTTTCAAACACATTTTCTTTTGAAATTCACAGTAGGGCGATTTCTTAGTAAAGAGAGATTGAATTTCCATCACTTAAACATCAAAATAATTTTTTTTAAAACAAACAAGCATTGTGACAAAATGGATTATTGAAATCTCCAAATATTTTTTTAGCTTTCGGAGTAATAAAGTGAGAGAATTAAGTTTTCGGGATGTTCAAATTCAGAAGAAAATTTTTCAGACCCTGTGTAGGTAGGTACCTTAGAGAAAGCATTTTAAAGATTCTTCGGTTCCAGCAGTCCTCCTTTCTATCGTTGGTGGCAAGCTTTTGGCCGCCAAAACATAATTGATACGGGAGCTTTACTGTTTACATCTAAATATGTGCTATCTCCATTGTTATATATACGAGTATTGTATCCACAACGAATATATATGGCAAAATTGCTTAATTTGTTGGAGAGGGAACTTTTAATTGTTTCTGTGGAGAATAGCTACATTTGCTACAATAGCTACATTTTCAGTGGAATAAAAGTGAATAAAATGCATTTAACTAAAGCGCACTGTTCGAGATTGGAGAGGTTTATTCGTTTAAATGCATTTTGTTGAAAGCAGCTGTCTTCCTTGTCGTCCTATTTCACGAGATACAACAGTGATTAATTAAGAATACAATTTCACGTTACGAGAATCTAGGGTTTTGTTAAACCTTTGTAAGATTTTGAAACAAAGTAAATACATAAATAACGCGAATTTTTCATCAAGACATGGTGAAAAAATCATGTAAGGAGAACACAAATTTGTATGTGTAAAAATATGGAAATTCTTAATCACGTCATCTCAAACGATATTTAGGTATTTCGACTAGAAAAAAAATATTTTTACCAGAAATTCTAATTTTCAACTTCGTTTACCTCTAAATATTGATACACCATTATTTCGAGTACAATATTATGATATATTATATTTTAAAGCGCACTTGAAGCGAAAAAACACAAAAGTGTGCTATACAAATGAAATGTTATGTTATTATTATTTAAATATTATACGTAATGTTAATTTTTATAAAATTATTTCTTAACCAAGATAACAAAATCGTTGGGTAATGATTAAAAATAGATTTCTGTACCAGCTTTATTGGGAAATTGAATTAAAAGATGGTAATCAATCTCACAAATCGGTTGTTGTATATTTGTACTGATAAGTATGGTTAAATCGTAGATTGATGTGTTGCGAACCGTAATACTTATATTTTGGAAATAGAAAATGCCTAATCATTTTTTAAGGTATTTATTTACAAAAATGGAATGACTTACCAAGTTGTTACACGCATAAAAGGCAACGAAATCAACTTTAGTAATTCCACAAATTTGAATGCTACAACCAGCTACATCTAGTTGCCTAACCACTGGAGCGCTTTTTGCCATAATATGCCACTATTTAAAATACCTCGGATTGCTTTGCTGCCAATTTTGGCAATTTTCGCTAATTTGAAATTAATTAAGTAGAAGTTTACGATTTTATATATATTTTTTTTATAAATCCTACAAATATGTGATAATCGACAAAAGATAGATGGATTCATTGGAGGTATAGAACTATCATCAGTTTGTACGTCTCCATGATAAAATTCGGAGGTACGATTTTTTTAGTGTGGGCGGAAAATATTCAACCAAAAAATCTTTAACAATCGGAGAAAAAGTTTCAAATTGCGCCGTCGCTCTAGTGGTTTTGAAACATAGAAAAACACTAATAGAGTTACCTAATTATAAAATTAAACGATTCTGTTTTTTGGTCCACAAAAACATATTCAAATAAGGGAACGTACCCATACTACGTGACCCACTTTTTGCAATTTTCCACCCCCCCCCCCCCTCCTCTCTCGGTGACCACGTATAGTATATTTTAAGACCCCCCCTCCCCCTAAAGTTTTCACGTAGTAAATCATAAATATGGTTTTGAACCATTTCTTGCTAACAAAAAGTTTAAAAAAATATATTGGTCTATATTTATCTTTATTAATACGGCGCTTGCTGCGTGACGTCAAGAGTGCATGCATATCTATAATTAAAAGTGAAAAAAATATTAAAAAGTTAGTGGAAAAAATATAAAAAGATTTCTAGATTGATTATGTGATAAAAACCTCCCCCCCCCCATTGTGATCCAGCGTGGTATTTTGAAGACGCACCCCCCTCCCTAAACGGGTCACGTAGTATGGGTACGTTCCCTAACTTGATGATTCTAACGCGTTACGACTTTTCTGTTTGTAGCATTCATAGACAATAAAATAGAGTTACGCTTTTAGTGTGTAACTCGAAATACCCCACGAAATATGATCATAAAATGGTTCGATAACAATTTATTATCACTCAACACAGAAAAAACTTATTATATTCCATTCTCTCTACAAGAAGATGTGCCAAATAATTTAATTAACATAACAATTCATTCCAAAAATTGTGCAAATAACGGTACATGTAATACGGACTGCGCTAAGCTAAATCATAAATCTAATATAAAATATCTTGGAATCTTAATAGATAAAAATGTTAAATGGAAAGATCATATCAATCTCACTGTGGAAAGAATAAGAAAACTTATCTATGTTTTCTATAACATACGAAATATTTTACACAAAAATACTATAAAAATTATATATTATGCATTAATTCAGTCCATATTACAGTATGGCATTATTGGGTGGGGAGGGGCCTTTAAGGCTTCCTTACTGCCCATAATTATAATCCAAAGAATAATTATTAAAGTCATCCTCAGGAAACCTTACGACTACCCTACTCTAGAAATATTTCGGGAATTTAACGTACCAACGATAACAGAATTATATAAGAGAAACGCCTTATATCAAATCTATAAAGAATACTTTATTAAAAAAATTCACCCCCCCTTAGTATAAGCAATAGATTTAAAACTAATGGCTTAATAGCCATCCCTATACTTAGGACGACAACAGCTCAGCATCACTATATGTATTTAGGTGTAAGATGGTACAATATATTATTATCCAAAAACAAACTTAATTTAACCGAAACATGTAAATATGAACAATTCAAAAAGCAAATAAAGTCCCTGAAATTGGATAATGATATATTGTACCCTTAATTGAACTTAATTGAATTTAATTTAAAATTACCCACACTTCAACTGTAATATTAAATATGTACTTTAAAAAAAATGTTATTTCCTTCTATAGCTATTTTTTTTCTAAATTATGAACCAATGTTAAATAGTGTTTGTATTTATTTTATTGTTTATTAAGTTCTTTGAACACTGTTCACATTTCATTAGAACATTATATACTTTTTTTAACATGTAAATACTCCTCCCATAAACACGAGCTCCTATTGCTCAACTTATGGTGTAGTAGAATAATAAAAAAAAAATATTGTATAACCTTGTTATGTATCATTTGTAATGTAAAAACAAAAAAATTCTTGAAAAAAATAAATAAATAAAAAAAAAAAAATAAATAAGCTGCGGAAATTCAAAATAAATCAAAGTTTTCCAGATCCTCGTTTTGATTTGACGTTTTATTACAGGATGTGTCTATAAATACTACTTCAATAACTCTAACCAAATCCCAGAGCTAACGAACATTAATATGTAAGTCGTTTGTAGATGGATGTGTCTGCCCTTAAAACCCATAACGGTCGCATACGGTGGTAGGGACTAAGGGATAAGTCATAGGGGAGCATAAACCAGTAAAAGGGACAAACAGTTATTTACAGCCCACGCAGAATAATATCACGGATTATTTTATTCGGACTCTGTAAATATTCCACAGAGCATAACGTCCGTGCATTAGGACCTAAAAAGATGAATAATATTTTTATAGTCTTGCGAATTTATGTTATGACACGTAGCCGTCTCTGAAATCTAATTATTTGTATCCCTAAAGTTCCTAATATCTGAAGATTGCTTTAAACACAGACAGTTATCGTATTCGAGAGATTGCTGGTTCGATTCCGACCTCAATGCAATAAATCTTACTAATATTATAAAGGCGAAAGTTTGTATGGATGTATGTTTGTTACTCTTTCACACAAAAATTATTTCACTAATCGAAAGCTATATTATTTGCGAGTACTATAGGCTATATATATTGGTAAGCTCTGGCGTTATGAATAATCTCTGGTGTTATGAAATTATTTATAATACGTTTTCTGTCCCTAACAAAATCGAGTTATTGCAAACGTCAGAAGAAAAACAAACAAATTGTTGCCTTGGAAACGATGTTTTTTTTTAATGAATTAGGTAGATCACCCTAAAAAGAGTACTTTGTTGGCGTCGCAGTTAATATCTATCTCTAAAAATGAATCGCCGAAATGTACGTATGCGCATAACTCTCGAACGACTGCACCAAATTGGATAATTCTTTTTTTGTTCGTTATTTTGCATAAAAGTACCGTTGAGCTCTGGCATTATGAAATTTGTAGAAAAATTGTAATAGGTGGCACGCGAGCTGTTTGAAAACTGAATGTACCGGGAATGAATGTGTGGAATGCAAGAGGTGAGAGCGCGGAGGGGGGAGAGGCGGGAGGGGAGGGCGGTGGGAGAAGGGTGAGGGAAAGAAGGGGAACGGGGTGGAGGTGGGTTGGAGGAGGGTAAGGGAGGGTTGGGGGAGGAGGCGGAATGGGAATCCCCCTAATACCATACGAACGAAGCCGCAGAAAAAAGCGAGTATGAAATATAGTACGTGTCCTTTTTAGATTAAAATTTATTGTCAAGATAAAAAAGTTGACCCTAGCAAAAATGGTTTTCCAATATTGAATTATCTTCATTTAATGCTCCTCTACCACATTTTTTTAGCTACAAGAGTTAAGTGATAATGTATTTAGAGGTGTGGTAAAATGTTAGTTCTTATTCGGAGTCAAAAATCATCCTTTCGCTAAATGAGGATCTTTTTTGCAGTTGCATTTCTTTCCATTACAGTTTTGCTTTATACTTTTCCAAATTAAAAATCTATTAACATGATGTATGGAAATAATTTAAAATCTTTTTCCATTTTTTTTACCGTTACCGATTTCAGCCCATCAAGGCCTGAACTTTTTAAATATTTTTTTTATATGAACAAATGAACACCTCACAAGAGTCCCAGCTGCTCCCGTCTGGAGAAGGTGAGACTATGGCATCCCTGATTGGGGTATGTTGTGAGGCTGACGGTAGTGGGAGGGGAAGGAGATGGAGAAGAGGAAGGTGGAAAAGTACCTGGCTATTCAGACCCTGTCACCAAATACGGCTAAAGCCATTTAAAGCAACGTTTCAATTCTGAATGGTGGTCTTACACCAGGGCGATACTGAGAGTATCTTTCACTCTGGAACGTGCAGCAAATATAATAATATAATATAATTTTATACTTTTCATATTATTTAATATTCTACTATATTTTTCCTAACTCTTTTATATTACTCTAGAGCAATTTACATTCTTTTATATTCTTCTGTATTATTTAATATTATATAATTTTATGTATATAATTTCTTAATTCTTTCACATTCTTCATATTTCATAAGAATGCACCTACTGTATAGAAAATCGACCACCACAACACGGGCATGTGCCTAGCATGGTGGTCGAAAAGTCCCCTATGTGTGTAATGAAAAATTAAATGAATAAAGAAAACTTTAAAAAAAAAAAAAAAATGTATATATTATTTTTAAATAAATTAATTGTGCAATAACACAAATTAATCAATAATTTTTTTTTGCCATCAGGACTCTTGACTCGCAATCCGGATCGCGAGTCACGAGCCTTACCCTTCTACCCTTACCACGCCGACCGTCAAATACGTATGTCTCCTTTATAGACTAAAACTTTTTGACAAAATAAATAAAAAATTTGTCCTAGAAAAATTTCCAATATTGAGTTATCTGTAGAATGCATATCTGCTTCATTTTTTTTAGCTAAACGATCATGGCAATATTATAGAGCTAAGGTAAATTGCTATGAGTCTATGTTTTTTAAAACATAATTCAGCGGAGTAACAATTTCCAATAAGGCCATGCAAATTCTAGGTTTTGTAATACGTAACACAAGGACTTTTCAAAACATTGAGTCAATTAAGCTACTTTACTGCTCTCTTGTAAGATCGCAGCTGGAATATGCATCTCCTGTATGGTCTCCGATTTTACCTGTAACTTACACCGTTTGGAGAGAGTACAAAGAAAATTTCTTCGATACATTCAATTCAAATTGAGACAGCCTGTAATTGAAATCCGCTACAATGCATTAAGAGGGCATTACCAGAGAAAGCCGGAAATACGTCATTTTCAAAAAAGTTTTTAGACGTATTGACTCTTTTCCACAAAAAATTATAAATGGATTTCGAAAGATTGTTCTTTTATCTAGCATTCGCATGTTTTAAATTTTTAGAATTTTTTTTAATTTTTAGTATAATAAGGTTATTCCATAGGTCGTTGGCAGATTTGTTAAATTTTCAAAAAAGTTTTTGTATTATACCACACCCATTTCAAATAATGTAATCATGCAGTAAAATAAATCAATACATTATCTAGCAAAGTTATGTATTAGAATTTTAATTTTAGTTTCAATAAAATCATTAAAAAATATGTACGTACATGTGTTTCTTGACGAAAATTGGTCCATTTGTGTATTTATTTGCGCACTTACAAACTAATATATTTCAGATTTTTTTAACATTCTTATTAAATTTAGACATTATTGAAAAATGATAAATACTTATAATCAAAAAATAACTACAAAAAGTACACTATTTTAATAGTTTTATCATCACGCCTTTCAGCATTTTTGGATGAAGGTATAAATTAAAGCTAATTTGGATTGAAATAAATTAGATATTGAGTTATAATTTAAAAAAGCTGGTACGGAGAATAATCAATCTTTCTCATTGTAACCGCCCTGCACGATCGGAAGAACAACTTTCGACGAAATGTGGATTTTCGTCCGCTGGCTGGTTAAACACTCTTAATGTCTGATCTAAACCTACCACTACTTTCTACCAGGCGTACTATTAATGACATTCTTATACTTTTTAAATTACTGAACAATCTCATAGACTGCCCTCAAATGTTAGGTGTTATAAATATTCGTGTCCCTGTTAAATCAACTCGACTCCACCACCTTTTCCACAGTGACAATCATAGCACTAACTATTCCTATCATTCACCGCTAGTGCGTTTTCACCGAACTGCCAATACGTATACAGACCTTTTCGATATTTTCAATACCTCACCGTCTTGCATCAAAGCAAAAATAATTAGTTATTTATGTAACTGATATGTTTGTAAAATGATAAATATTTGTTGTACTAATATGCATCGTATGTATGTACTGTATGTTATTCTATATATATAATGTTTGTAAATGTTCGATACACTTGTATTATGTATGTAATAGCCCTATGTACGGGCGTTTAAATAATAAATAAATAAATAAACTCAAGAAAAAAAAAGTATAATTCCATTTAATCATTTGCCATTTCCGAGTACTATCAATTCATCAGTCGATATGTGATTTTAGTTATTTTTAACTTCAATATAACTACAGATGTCTGAAAGAAAAACGTACAAATTCAAATACGTTGTTATTTTTATAGGTTATTGAGCCCATGCCTCTCAACAGCCAACAAAGCGCACTGCCTCGTCAATATCGGGGCCGTCAAACCCATGACCTGGCCGTGACGTCACATACGTCGACGGCTGCTGTTTGTTTTGTCGCCACTACCAGTTACCAGGAGCGCAAGCAAGAGCCGGTTAAAATGTCGTCAAGTGACTTCAAAAATAATTCATGCGATATCTAGGTCCATGGCGCATTTACCAAGAGCGCCAGTGCAATGATGAAAAAACGATAATATGTATTTTCTACTTTATTTATATTATTATAAATGTAAAATGTTGCTTGCAATGATTGAAGACATGTCTAGCAGAAGATGGAACCCACGATGCATGGGTACCAGAAGAATTTTTCCACCGTTAAGTGGAAAATTCCTAACTTTTAATTTTGGGAGGCAAGGTGTCAATTTGGGTACCGCCGCGCCAGGAACCATTTATTGGATAACCAACACCTCCGCCATAGCCACCCCAAGTGGTTCGTTACATTTGGTGACTTGTTCGTTACGTTGAGGTTTCTCCGGGTCTTGGCGGTGGATGCGTCTGCCCACCAGCTTCATGGCAGGCCAGATCGAGAGAGAATGGTTGAGGGAGTCCCTTTGACTTCTCAAGCCGTACTCTCTTGGAACATCGTCATGCACCGCAGTGGGAGGGATAGATACGTCCGCACTCCTGGACACACAGACCCCCAGATACCTACCCACTCCTAACACCCTTTTACCTCCCAGAACTTCCTTTCCTTCCTTTCCTAAAAAGACCCTCCACACAGCATCCTCAAAGATGACAAAGGCACTAAGGAGACATACTTTCCCCCTTGGGTCTCCCGTGTGGAGCTAATGTAAAAAAGAAGAATATGATGAGCATAACAACTCGACCAATATGCTTGATAGGTAATCACAATTTTTTCAAAAGCTGAAACAGGCCAATAGGAGGACATTCAAATGCAAAAATGCAAACACGACACTAAACATTGATTTGGTAAACGTCAAAAGTGAGAGTTTGGAACACCCCAACCTAAGGTTAGGCACTGCTAAAAACCAGCTATTCCAGGAGAAATCCGAATTGTGGCTGGGCAGTGACCTTTTCGCCAATAGAATGAATGATAAAAGAACAAAATGTGTAATATTTAAAAAAAATCTATTGATGAATAAACTTTTTTTATTATTATTAATAATATATAAGGAGAATCTTGGAGCAATAGTTTCGGTTAAGTAATACCGTCATAAGTGCACTGCAGCTTCCACAGTTCGATAAACCGCACCACCTAGACAGGTCGGGCAGAGCGTGGCTGGAAGTCTGGTAGGAACTTATACTTCTCGGGCAACGGTGCATAGCGGTCACGGTGGCACCACTGGCTCGGATAATGGCGGGAAAAGTGGATTATTTTCCAACATGGCGGCCGCGGTCAAGGGTACCAATACCACGGAATGATGTATAGGGTGTCACATGTCGCATAAATTGAAGAATTAATTCTTTGGTTTGTATTGATCTAAAAGAATTTAATAGAATAAGATTACTATAAGGGCGCTAGTGTTGCGACTCAATTAATTGTGGTGCACTAAAAATATTGATAAATCATCGCTTTGTTAAATACGTTTGAAAGCAATTGCACGAAAGGGCATTCCCAATATGAATTATTATGTAGTCGTAGAATATATGTATAACACTAGAAGTGCTTTTGGTTCAAATTTGAATGGAAACAAAAGTGCCATTACCTTTGAGTACCTTTTAGTTCTTGACCATTTTGCACGCGGTCTGTTTCTCTAACACATGCATGAAATTATATATTGCCATCCCACTTGAATTCCGTGACACAGTTTTGTACGGAGATATAGGCCGAAATTGGGCCTGTAATAGGTTCACAAAACACGCCGATAAGGCACCCTATATATAGGATTTTTTTTTAAATAGTGAAGAACGCGACAGGGAAGAGGAAGGCTGCGAAGAACCAGGTTATTCGGATCTGGTCACTCAACATTATATCTACGGTTATACGGCGTATTATAATGGTGATGTTTATATTTATTTTGGTTATGATTTGATTCACATTCGATTTGGTTATGTTCACAAAGTATTACCCGAATTAATTTTTGGGTTATTATGACGTTTAGCGCTTCCCCCTTATTGTGACCAAAGTTTCGAACAACGTTATAGTGTCATCATCTGCCCTTACATGACACAATAACCCAAAAATCAATCAAATCACAAATTAGGTTTTACATGACAATTACATATTTAATATCTCAGATTTTATACTACTCTTTCCTTAATTTGCTTGTAATGAAAGAATCGAAATACCTACATACAGGATGTAATAGCACGTCCCCGAAAGATTTTAACCAGTGATCTTAAGACTCCGCTTCCCGAATTTCTACCAATTTCTTACATATCTCCCTTAAACGTGTTAAGTTTTAAAGCTCTTAAAAAATATATCTTGAAGATAATATCTAGCAATTCCTCGCGCCGAAACGCAAATCATATAAAATTCCCTCGATAGAAAAAAAATCGTAAAGTATGCTCCAAAAATTATTATAAACACGTTTGTTTCAGTTACTTTACAAGATATATGTATGAAAAAATTCACAGTGTTTCTTTAAATGCTGTTTAAGACAACCCCCGCGAGATTTTTGCTCTATTTTAAACGAGTCGTGTTTTATTAAATATTTTCACAATTTTCGCATCGATTTTGTCGCTTTAACCTGTCAAAGGCCAGGGTTTTTTACCTTACCTTTTTTAAATTACCTTAAGAACAAGAATGGAGGAAGCTATTTTAAGCTTTATTTTATGTTATATATTAATGGAATAAAATTTAAAATCTCATCCAAATTATTTGAATTAATATTCATTTTTGAAATTCGATTCTCGCGCGCCGGCGCGTTCCTGGCAAATGACAGGTTAAATACTAGCGCGCTCCTCTAACATTCGTATTTTCATATCTCTCCATCTTCTTCTTTTTGAGCCCGGTTGCGGCGCCTTAATCCTGATCATATTTGAAATTAAAATAATGTAGTCGGGTATAGCCTAGCGAGTCACGTGATAAGCATTCCGGCTCGTTCCAGCAGCACGGTAGCACATGAACATGAAACAGCGAGCGTATCACGTAATCCCGTCGTGACATGTGGGAGTGTGATCAGTTGCGACATTTTGCTTGTATGGCCGCATTCGTCACCACCTTCTTCCAGAAAAGACGGTTTTTGATGCACTGACAAGCAACTTTAAAGGAATTGAAAGAAATCACGTAATGCGCGGGTCACATTATGCTGGTTGCCAGCAGCGAGTTGAAGAAGCCGCTTCTGCCAGCCGTCGCGTCGATCAGCTTGGTGTGACAACAAAATTCGGCGCTGGCGAAGTATTCGAGTATTTGTCAGCGGCTGACGAAGTTGGACATGTTTCTTTTGGTAGCAGGCAGCGGCGAATAATCAATCACGTGACCGCTGGCACTAGCCGGCAGCGCAGTCTGACCACTATTGCGTCTATCAGCAACGAGAAAGCACGTGTTTTTTTTGTGAAGTTGTTTAGTTGTGACTATTTTATAATATGTGATTTTTAACTGATATAATTAAAGTTATTTATAATGTCTGGAGAGTTCTAGAAGAAGTCTTGACGATGCCCCTAATTCTTCCCTTCTTTGTATCCATGCTGGTTAAGCATTTCTAAACTAAGTTCCCTGACACCCTCTCTCAACAACTGCTTAATTAGCTTTTTACGTGAAACGACAGACGACATATAGTGAATGACTAACTGGAGAGTGCGAGACGCGAGTAGCAGCAACAGTAGTGTGACCAGATTGCCCGCCACTGCTAGCTAGTACTACTACCAGCCGCTGGTAAGCAGCAGCTGGCAACCAGCATAATGTGACCCGCGCTTTAGACGCCCATAAGCCCTGGCGCAAATTGAGCCCAGTCCACGCACAGCACCGCGTGACCGAAACCCAGCCTACGTACACGTTTTTTTAATAGTAGCGCATATTTAACACAGCCCACACCCACACCATACCCAACCCACTTCTCGCAGTATGCAAGATGACAGCAAGGCAGAAACTTCTTGTCGATTTAGAATCTGAATCTGAGGATGAAGAAAGATTTTTTTTTACTTGACCTTCACACTAGAGGCCTTGGGAAAAAATAATTTCCCTCAGGGTCTATGACATCTTTCGGGATGCTGTATGGAGGGTTTTTCTAAGGAAAGGAAGAAGACGAGAGTTCTGGGAAGGAAAAGGGCTTAAGGGGTGGATAGGAATCTGGGGTTCAGTGTGTCCCGGTCATCCGCCTCCAAGACCTACTCTATGAACCTCACTTTATGAACCCGGGCACCCTTGCTAAATCACCAAACGTAGCGAACCACTTGGGGTGACCTATGGCAGAGGTGTTGGTTATCCAATAGAGTTTCCCGGGGCGGCGGTACCCTTCCCGCCTCACAAATATAAATATATGGATTGTGTGATATCAGTATAATTTACTATTTATTATATACTGAAATCGATTTCTTCATTATACTATATATAATGTAATTTAATTCTTTGGCTATCTTCTCGAACAAATCATCCTTCAGTTTTGCTCTAATGTAATCTTCATGAGTTGAATCATATAACACAAGAAATCCTCTAACCATTTCAATTCATTTTTCCATATTCTAGTAACAAAAACATTGTTCACACAGACAAAACAAGGGACCCACGATCCACGAAACTGTGTCGAAAGCACAACACGCCCACGCGCGACGAAGCTTGGGACTGGGCTGGCCGTGGAATGTGTTTAATATGCGCCTCTCCGACAGAAACCATGTTCTACAAAATAACCACGCGTGTGCTGTGCGAGAACTGTGCGTGGACTGGCCGTAATTTGCGCCGGAAGGCCCGGCGCAAATTACGGCCAGTCCACGCACAGTTCTCGCACAGCACACGCGTGGTTATTTTGTAGAACATGGTTTCTGTCGGAGCGGCGCATATTAAACACATTCCACGGCCAGTCCAGTCCCAAGCTTCGTCGCGCGTGGGCGTGTTGTGCTTTCGACACAGTTTCATGGATCATGGGTCCCTTGTTTGGTCTGTGTGAACAATGTTTTTGTTACTAGAACATGGAAAAATGAATTGAAATGGTTAGAGGATTTCTTGTGTTATATGATTCAACTCATGAAGATTACATTAGAGCAAAACTGAAGGATTTGATCGAGAAGATAGCCAAATAATTAAATTACATTATATATAGTATAATGAAGAAATTGATTTCAGTATATAATAAATAGTAAATTATACTGATATCACACAATCCATATATTTATATTTGGGAGGCGGGAATGGGTACCGCCGCCCCGGGAAACTCTATTGGATAACCAACACCTCTGCCATAGGTCACCCCAAGTGGTTCGCTACGTTTGGTGATTTAGCAAGGGTGCCCGGGTTCATAGAGTGAGGTTTATCTAGGTCTTGGAGGCGGATGACCGGGACACACTGAACCCCAGATTCCTACCCACTCCTTAAGTCCTTTTCCTTCCCAGAACTTTCCTCTTATTCCTTTCCCTAAAAACCCCTCTACACAGCATCCCCAAAGATGACATAGGCCCTGAGGGAAATTATTTTCCCCAAGGCCTCCTAGGTGCAACGTGATAAATCTTTCTTCATCCTCAGATTCAGCTTCTAAATCGACAAGAAGTTGCTGCCTTGCCGTCATCTTGCATACTGCGAGAAGTGAGGGTGGGTATGGCGTGGGTGTGGGCTGTGTTCAATATGCGCTACTATTAAAAAAACGTGTACGTAGGCTGGGTTTCGGTCACGCGGTGCTGTGCGTGGACATGCGTGGACTGGGCTCAATTTGCGCCAGGGCTTACCCTTCCGTACCAAAATTGGAACACCGCATCCATTTTATATTCAATATTTTTATGGTGCTTTGTTATTTCTTTACGAAAAAACCAAAAACAATATTAAAAAAATATAAAAAATGTTTTCAAGGCTTTCTGGGTTAAAACGCTTTACCTTAAATATTTTCCATATCTGTAATATAGGTAAAGATATATTCTACTTTAATGGGTGGATCGTATCGCATGGTTTTATAGAGTGGCAGTTCCCATTATATTCGCGTTACACAATTTCCAACATCGTAAAAACGTAGTTTGCGAAGTGCATTCAAACGAAATAAGATTCCCACGCTAGGATTTCAACGATTACCTCTCTCTTTCATTAATAACAATTCTAATACAAGAACACTACCTATTGTGAAGATAGAAGAGGAAAATTGAAACCGGTATTTCTTCTCGAAATGAATACAAACCACTTATACACTCGAACAAATAAATATTGTAGTCACGGATACCTAAAAATACAGGTAATTTTAATTTAAATCTTACAATTCAAACTAAAAAAAACTCCATTTAAGAATCATTATTACGGGAAAAAACCTTGAAATACAACTCGTTCTTATAAGAACAAGAATGAATGGCCGACACACTTCCATAACCTCTCAATAGGTGTGCTATTTCTACTTCCTGTATATTTACGACTGACGCATAGAACAAACATATAATAATATGAGAAAACTACTACATTTTATCGTTTTATCCTTGCCTGTATAGATATCTAGGTTTTAAATATATGATAATAGTTAAACACTACTCGGATTTTTTTACAGCTGCATTTTGTGAAATAATACCATCAGAACGCTAACAATAAAAGTTTTAAATTGTGGATAGCCTAGGTGGAAACGAGCAGGCAGTACTAAAAATGACAACGAAAACATAGAAAGGGTTAGCAGTTTTAAATATCTGGGTGTAATATTGGGTGATAAATTAAAATTCGACGAACACTTAGAATACATAACAAAGAAAATTGCTAAAAAAGTTGGATTCCTAAATAAGATCAGAAACTAGTAATAAAATAGTATTTATTAAATCGTATTTAAAATATTAAATGTACGACTACCACAAAACGGGCATTATTCTAGTGTGGTAGCCAAACAAAAATCAAATATCTGTAACTAATAAAAATTTTATGAAATAAATAAAAACGATCTAATATGCATTTTCAAAATTATCAACAGTATTACTGACTCACCTGCTTTGTTACAACTCATCCAGTTCAACATTCCTTCCCGTAGACTCCGAAATAATGAATTGCTGTTCCTCAATCAACATTCTACTAATTATGGATATCATTCTCCTTTATCCAGAATGTCGAGACTTGTCAACACAAATCAAAGCATTGAAATTTTTGGTGTAAGCCTAAATGAATTGCGGCAGTCGTTACGCAATGTGGTTTTTTAAAGTCTTTTTAAATCCATCTTCAAGCTACTTGTAGTTATCTTCTCTATGTACTTTTATATTATATGTATTTTGTCAATGCTCTTCATCTATATTCAGAGTGGAAGATACTATTAGTATCGCCCTGGTGTAAGACCACCATTCAGAATTGAAACGTTGCTTGAAAATGGCTTTAGCCGTGTTTAGTGACCAGATCTGAATAGCCAGGTACTTCCCAACCTTCCTCTTCCCCACCTCCTTCCCCTCCCCACTACCTTCAGCCTCACAACATACCCCAATTGGGGATGCCATAGTCTCACTGGCTCCAGACGGGAGCAGTTGAGATTCTTGTGCGGTATTCACTGTAAAAAAAAAAAAAAAATCTCCTTTCATTGTGATCCCTCTTTTTTTCTTTTCTGTTCGTGTTATTGTTATATTGTTAATTGGACTATTTGTCCGTAAATAAATAAATAAATAAATAAATAAATAAATTAAGGATCTTAAATCGGAATTTGAAAACAGATTGACAGATTTAAGGAAATTGAGAATGTCGTCGACATCTTCAGTAACATTTACCCTCTGCATCCTGGTGATGGATGGAGCAATAAAGCTGCAAATATTTTCGGGAGTAACAAAGCTGCTCTCCTGATGGAAATAACCGATATCCAAGAAAATACGGTTTAAAAAAACCAAAAACAGGAAGTTTCTTGTCAAGAGTTTTGGCTAAAATTTGTTTGTGCTAATAAATACCCAAAATTTGAAAAAATAGCCTTAAAACTTCTCACTTTGTTTGGGTCAAGATAATATGTTTGTGAAGCGACATTTTCCAAGATGAACTTCATTAAAAATAATTTCTGGAGCAGACTTCTCCAACATCTTCAAGATTTAATGACAATAGACTGCACAAACTTTGGACGGATAGTCCAAGGCAAAATGGTAATAATATCAATGATATTGTATCTACACATATTTAAATAGTAGTTTATTATTTCAATTGCTAAGCCGGGAGGGTGGGGGGGGGGGGGTTAGGCAATTCCCTTCCGGACCGCGACAGTCATGTTATTTAAAAAAACGGACCCCTAATGAAAGTAATTGGTAACCCCTGATATAGAGTATATTTGCGGCGTTCCAGAGTGGAAGATACTTAGGAGATACTAAGAATTGAAACGTTACTTGAAAAGTCTTTAGCCGTGTTTGGTGACCAGATCTGAGTAGCCAGGTACTTCCCATACTCTCTGAGGTAAGACCACCAATCAGAATTTAAACGTTGCTTGTCGTGTTGCTGACTAAATCTGAATAAGAAATTACTTCCCCACCTTCCTCTCCCCCATGCCCTTACCCTCTCATCTACCTTCAACCTCACAACATGGCTACCCCAATTGGTTCTAGTTAGTTTGGAGCAGCTGGGACTCTTGTGCGCTATTCAGATTTTTAAAAAACGAGTGTGCTTTTGAAGTAAAACTTAACTAACTTTTGCCGGGTACCCGCTGCATATAATGTTACATAGTGCAGGCGCTTGAATTATAATGTTGTTTCCCGGGACTTGGGATGGAACCATTACAGTTTAGTTGACTCCGAGGTTACAGTGGCCTTGCAACGCATGCCGGGTACCCGCTGTATATAATGTTACACAGTGCAGGCGCCTGCATTATAATGTAGTTTCCCGGGACTTGGGATGGAACCGTAACAGTTTAGTTGACCCCAAGGTTACAGTGGCCTTGCAACGCATGTACCCGCTGTATATAATGTTATAATATTTTAGTGCGCTTGCATTATAATGTAGTTCTCCGGGACTTGGGATTGAACCATTACAGTTTAGTTGACCCCAAGGTTATAGTGGCCTAGCAACGCATGCCGGGTTCCCGCTGTATTTAATAAATTTATTTATATACGGAAAAATAGTACATTAACAATATAACAATAACACGAATAACAAGCATGCGTAAAGACCTGACCCACTTAGCAATCGATCATTGTTCGCATCTATTACCGTTCGCATATCATTTTTCGTAACGTTCGTAACAATCACCACTTTTCGGAACGCATTCACCAGTTTACCCCCAAGTGTCGAGCGTGCATAAAGAAGTTTTACTTAAAAAAGGTTCTGAAATAAAATGTCAAAAATGAAAAATTTAAAAGCATAAAAAAATACAATATTATACGCAAAAGCATAAAAATAAATCGCGTTATAGAAGATTAAAGGTATCACGGGCTGTGTCTACAATATAAGTTGCAAATCCGTTTATCTCATGCTGGGAAATAACATGCCTACAAAAGATATGTATCATTAACATCAGAATATAACTAATTATCAAACAGCCCAAACCAAATTCCTATCACACGTTCCTTGCGAGATAAACCGAGGGTCCCTTTGGAACGTGATGTCAAATATTCGGGTTAGCGGACTAAATAAATAATAAATATTCCCCCATCGCGCATAACTTTTATAACTCCGTTTATGTGAATAACATGCATAATATTAAGCGAACATGTCTCGTAAAACGCCATGTCTGAACATCATAAACGGCGGTCTGGTTTACATAACAAAAATTAATATTCTTTTTGGTCCAATTCGTGACATTTTCAGCGACCCAAGTGTTAATAAAACGCTCCAAAGTGGGTTTTTCACTCACGGGTTAACCGCATAGACTAATTTGTTCGCTTTCGGAACAACTCATATAGATTTCTTGGAAATCAATGTCTCCCTTACTATTATTGTGAGAAATGTGATATAAACGGTGTTAGAAGAGAAAACACTACGCGCATTATATTCGAATCTAAAAAATACAAAAGAAGTATAATGTTCCATTTTCTGAACAACTCATATAGATTTTAATGTCTCCCTTACTATTATTGTGAGAAATGTGATATAAACGGTGTTAGAAGCGAAAACACTACGCATTATATTCGAATTTAAAAAACACGAAAGAAGTAAAATGTTCCATTTTCGGAACAACTCAAATAGATTTCTTGGAAATCAATGTCTCCCTTACTATTATTGTGAGAAATGTGATATCAACGGTGTTAAGAGGGCATTACCAGAGAAAACCGGAAATACGTCATTTTCAAAAAAGATTTTAGATGTATTGACTCTTTTCCACAAAAAATTATAAATGGATTTCGAAAGATTGTTCTTCTATCTAGCATTCGTATGTAATAAATTTTGAGAATTTTTTAAAATTTTTAGTATAATAAGGTTATTCCATAGGTCGTTGGCAGATTTGTTAAATTTTCAAAAAAGTTTTTGTATTATACCACACCCATTTCAAATAATATAATCATGAAGTAAAATAAATCAATACATTATCTAGCAAACGTATGTTTTAGAATTTTAATTTTAGTTTCAATAAAATCATTAAAAAATATGTACGTACATGTGTTTCTTGACGAAAATTGGTCCATTTGTGTATTTATTTGCGCACTTACAAACTAATATATTTCAGATTTTTTTAACATTCTTATTAAATTTAGACATTATTGAAAAATGATAAATACTTATAATCAAAAAATAACTACAAAAAGTACACTATTTTAATAGTTTTATCATCACGCCTTTCAGCATTTTTTGGTGAAGGTATAAATTAAAGCTAATTTGGATTGAAATAAATTCGATATTGAGTTATAATTTTAAAAAGCTGGTACGGGGAATAATTGATCTTTCTTATTGAAACCGCCCTGCACGATCGGAAGAACAACTTTCGACGAAATGTGGATTTTCGTCCGCTGGATGGTTAAACGCTCTTAAAAGAGAAAACACTACGCATTATATTCGAATCTAAAAAATACAAAAGAAGTATAATGTTCCATTTTCGGAACAACTCATATAGATATCAATGTCTCCCTTACTATTATTGTGAGAAATGTGATATAAACGGTGTTAGAAGAGAAAACACTACGCATTATATTCGAATTTAAAAAACACGAAAGAAGTAAAATGTTCCATTGTCGGAACAACTCATATAGTTTTCAAGGTCTCCCTTACTATTATTGTGAGAAATGTGATATAAACGGTGTTAGAGAGGGAAAACACTACGCATTATATTCAAATCTAAAAAACACAAAAGAAGTAAAATGTTCCATTTTCGGAACAACTCAAATAGATTTCTTGGAAATCAATGTCTCCCTTACTATTATTGTGAGAAATGTGATTTAAACGGTGTTAAAAGAGAAAACACTACGCATTACATTCGAATTTAAAAAACACAAAAGAAGTCAAATGTTCCATTTTCGGCACAACTCATGTAGGTTTCATGGAAATAGTGAATAGTGAGAAATATGATATAAACGATGTTAGAAAGAAAAATTACCAAGCCTTATATTCGAATCTAAAAGTTAACCACGAAAGAAGTAAAATGTTCTATTTTCAAAACAACTCAAGTGGGTTACATGGAAATCATTGCCTCCCTTACTATCATAGTGAGAAATATGATATAAACGGTGTTAGAAAGAGAACACACCACGCTTTATATTTGAATCTAAAAGTTAACGGAAAAAAGCAAAATGTACGCCTTTGTGACACCTTCGGATCGCAATTTGAAAAAAAATGGTGAAACTTTGGGAATTTTTTACGAATACCTTTTACCCCGCGGATTATGGGAATTACTCTTCATTTCAACAATTACAATAACAAGACGCAATAACTATTTACGTGCACAAAATAGGTTATTAGGTTCTTAATTTGGGCAAATCGGAAGTGACTTGCCAGGTAAGTATGTTTCTGTATCTATAACACATTTGTCTAATAAAATTTGTATGTGTTTTTTTTTCGTTATCAGCAATTTTTGTTAGAATAAAAGTAAGGTGAAGCATTTTTAAAACCTTTTCATTATTGCATGCAAATTTTTTATAGCTAAATGATATGTTTATATCTATTTATAAAATTTTAAAGCCTATTTTATCACATTTCAAAAATAGTTTATAGTTTTCGGATGTTTCAGATGTATTCCAGTTATTTGGATTTTATTACAAAGAGGAAATATTTTGAACCTACGATAAATGTGGTTGAGGTCTGAGGGGTTAACACAGTTCGTAATTTCTCGTTTATACGAGAAGCATTAGGAGCGGATGTTTGCTACTTTATTATAGATAACTGGTTACATGTAACGTGTGTACTACAAACATATGTGCATACTTGTAGATCTAGAAATTAATGTCACTTAAACCTTACCCGTGTTCCTATGTCTGCATTGCAAGCACCGAACATTCAGAAGTTGAAACAGCACGTACCTGAAGTATTTTAACGGGGCGGCGATTCCTGAGCATATTTGGAATGAAAAATGTAGACGTAATTTTGCTGTCCGATGTTTTTTTTTTTAATTAAAAACATTAAAAATATTTTTTAGCCAAGCGATGAAGCTCAGTTTCGTTCCAGCAGCTCGGTAACACTCGAAACAGCAAGCGTATCAATTGATCCAGTCGTGATGTGTAGGAGTGTAATCACTGGCGATGTGTGATTAAAAAATACATTTTTTTTTGTTTCTAATAGAAAAAAAATCATCGAAGACATCGACTTTTCGTAATCTAAATATGCACAGGAATAATTCTTTCAGGTACGTGCTGTAACATCCTGTATATTCCCTAGAAGTGTGATGTCGCCTCTTTAACTGAGATAATTCAATTTCTAGGCCTTACACAGCAAAAGGTAAGGGAAATTACCTTACTTAGGCAAAAGTAGGGGAAAATGACCTTACGTAGGTAAGAAAATGATCTTACATAGGCAAAAGTAATGGAAAATGACCTTACATAGGTAAAAGTGAGGTAAAATTACCTTACACGGGCAAAAGTAAGGGAAAATGACCTTGCATAAGTAAAAGTATGGGAAAATGACCTTACGTAGGTAAAAGTAAGGGAAAATTACCTTACATCATACGATAGTTTCTGGCATTTGTATTAGTTTACCTCCTCCGTGAGGTAAATAAATCGATAATTGCAAAGCTTTTCAAAGAGAAATTAGCGCTTATTTCTAGCACAAGAGAAACACCCAGAATACGCTTCTGTCCGTTCATATATTCAGTGATTACACTAAACTCACTGATAAAGATAGTATATTTAATGTGAGCAGGGTACGACAAGAGCCAGCCCCAAATCTCCGAGAAAATAATTAATTGCTTTGTACCATTGAAGCCATATTTTGAAAGGAATAGTAAATGAAGTGGAATTGAAGAATGACGTATAAGAGACGCAAATAATGGGAAAAATTAATCACATTTAAGAGTCCAAAGTATTTAACTGTCCGGAACCAGAGAGACTACGCCATTCCCAATCGGGGTATGTTGTAAGGATAAAGATAGCGGGAAAGGAAAGCAAGAGGAGACGGGTACAGACACCGCCACCCCGGGAATCATTTATTGCATAACCAACGCCTCTGCCATAGGTCACCCCAAGTGGATCGCTCTGTTTGGCAACTTGCAGGGGGTGCCGGGGTTCATTGGGTGAGATATGTACAGGTCTATGCGCCTGCTAACCAGCTGCATAGCGGGCCGGTTCGGGAGAGGTCAGTTTAGGGAGAACCTTTTACCACTCCAGCTGCTCTCTCTCGACCCATCGCCTGGCACCGCAGTTGAAAGTATGGCTTCATACGTCCGTCCCTGAAGACACTGACCCTAGATACCTACCCATCCATCATACCTTTTTACTTCCCAGAACTTCCTCTTCTTCCTCCCCTGAAAAAACCCTACATACGGCATCCCCTCTGGGCCTTCTGTGTGGAGCTAATGTAAAAAAAAGCGGAAGACGAAGGTTGGAAAATACCTGGTTATTCATATCTGGTCACCAAACGCAGCTAAAGCTATTTCAAGTGACGTTTCAATTCGAAATGGTGGTCTATCGCCTCGGCGAAACTTACATTATCTATCACTAGACATATATCTACGAGTATTTGATACAAGGAAGGGTTGTTTCGCAGAATTTGAACCATTTATCAAATTTCACAGTTAATATTCAAGTTCTGTATGAGTCCTATTCAAGTTCTGTTACTATCGAGGACTGTTAAACATCCCGCCTATGGTGAAATGATACCCGTCCTAAGTCATATTTTCTGCGTAAATGGAAGAATTAGGTGTTATATCTAATGATACAGTAGTAACAATAAAACGGCTTTTTACAAACATTAATGAAATACATTGATCGCGATAGTCCCTTTATTTTTAACCATTATTAAACATACGAAAAGAAAGTATTTTTAGCGCATGACTCAAATTAGATTTCAGGAGACACCACATTTTAAGTTTTAAAAATTAAAACGGTGTTGAAATTTAGGTAGGTATGCATAAGTTTAATAAGTAGACGATATGCACTGGGCTTGTGCGCACTAGCGGCCAGCCGCGTAGGCGGTCAACCGCGCGGCCAGCCGCGTTTTCATCTTAATATGCAACCGCTCATGTTCGTACGCACCCAACCGCCGAAAATTTCGAACTAGGCGGCTAACCGCGCGGTTGACCGCTTACGCAGCTGGCCGTTAGTGCGTACATAGCCTAAATTATTATTTTTTATTATTTATTTTAGCGACTATATAAAATAATTGTATGTACAACATATAATGGTGAAAATAAGTATAGATATTGTATTGCTTAGTCCTCCTCACTAGGGGGTCCTGTGCCAAAGCGGACTAAAGTTATTTAAATTAACATTTGTCTTCTTTGTCGTTTTTAGTGTCTTTATTAGGGTTTTTTTTCGTTGATCAGCCATATTTTTTATTTTCGATTTGTATTCATAATTTTTATTTTTTTATTTTATGTCTTGGGGAAGGATCTTCGAACGTGGTTTTATAAGTTGGAATGTTTTTTATGTAATTTTTATTCAATCTAGTGTGATGGATACACACTCTAGTAGAGGAGTCAGTATTTTTTAATAGCTTTAATAAAATATATTTTTGGCATATATTCGTTGTACATTAGGTACCTACATCAAAGCTGTTGAAATAGCATTTCAATCGAAGGCGTTCTAGTGGGTACTTTCAGTGTGGTCTATATTTCTATTCTAATAGTATTCAGGCTATGTATGTACTTATGTGTAGCAGATCCCCATCCTATAATTCCATATTCAATTCGAAAATGACACAACGCGTAGTAGACCTTTTTCATATCTTTTTATTTACTACATTTCTTAGATTTAAAAAAATATATATTATAAGAATATAATCATTTGCTATTACCAAATGATTATATACTTAGTTTTATGCACGACCTCCATTATGATGAACATATGTAATCAAGAACTTCATAACACTTCACATAAAAAGCGATATAATAAGAAAGAAACGCAGTTACCCCACATCTTCATTCGATCCGACAGTTAACGTGTTATTAACCCGTAGTTAAAATGCTATAACCTCGAATTATACGCTGGATTTAGTGCTGCATTTAAAAACAAACTAGAGCACTATACGTGACCTGAAAGTGCAATGAATAAAACAGAAGTATGAATGAAATCTACATGCAAATAGTGTCGTCGCCAGCAGCATGTAAATTTGTATTTTAGAATGGATCAATTCTGAAATTTGACTACAAAATGAGCCTAGTCCGACAGGAGGTGGTTGTATCACACTTTTTTAATGATTTTTGTTAAAATCTGCATTTCACACCAAAATGAAAGTACATACGACCTAATTTAAACATATTTTTTGGTCAGAAGAGCGATTCTGTATATTTTGTGGATACGGAATCGATTTGAAATTTGAACTAGAAATTTAAATTTGACAATCGATTACGAATGGAATCGATTCGGTATCCACAAATAATACAGAATCGCATGGCTGCAGATATTTTTTGCCAGAAGCATGTAAATTTATATTTTGGAACGAATCAATTCTGAAATCTGAATATAAAATGAGCCTAGTCCGATAGGGAGTGTACGTATCAAACCTTTTTAATGATTTTCGTACAAATCTACATTTCACGTCAGACAAAAAAGTAAGACCCAAATTAAATATATTTTCATCTCTGGAGATATTCTCTGCAAACGCAGTCTATATTAATTGTTTCCATGACTAAATGGAACAGTGACAAAACAGAACACAAGTAAGAAAATAATAATCTAAAAACCTAACCTTTAACCTTTTTTTCCACAGCTTTGCAAAAGTGTTCTATTTTGTCTCTTTTTGTATTATCCGGTTATTTAGCTGTATTATGTTTTCTATAAATACAGGAAAAATAAAGTACCTACGTAAAACACATAAATTTTACAGATGAAAACCAAAAACGCCCCTACATTACGAATTTCCTCAACCACCTAATAATAACGCTATTTTCAAGGAATCGCAAAACCCTAATAGCCTCAAACACGCGAAATTAAGTGTTTCTTGACTGTGAATTAAAAAAAAAAAAACATTTTTCGCATTACATAACTGTTAACGACTTCTAAACCTCTCAGCATCTCGTTAAGTCCCGATTTACGTTACATTAAGAAATACCGAAAAATTCTTAATATAAATAATTTTCAAGAAAATCGAACATAAATAATTTTCAAATATTTTGAAATTGAACATATTTATGTTTCTTTTTGGGAGGTCGGAAAAAATAAAATGTATAGCATTTTCCGGAGTATTTAGATTGCGTAGTAATAATTCATTTGCAGTGGCAGAGTATTTACATACTTGCTGGTTGCTGGTAGTAAAGCAAAAACAATTTTCAATATAACAGCAACGGTAGCTTGTTATGAATGCTGAGCTGAGAGCGATAATGGAATTGTGAAGCAAAATGCTGAAAACTCTCTTTTACTCTCGGAACTGAATATAATTAAAAATGAGGAAAAATAACCCAATGGGGAAGTCAGTCATATTTTTTTGTGTTAATTAAATAAACCCGGTTGGTGACGCGTGGGAAATTAAACATATTTAACAATCGTAAACAACCCATTGTTGTTTGGTAAGAAATTATGATGAAATTATTGTAAATTCTAAAAAGATTTTTAATTAGGGTTAATATTACACTTAATTCTTGACAATGTGTAATTAAAATAACTTCCCCGATGCGTTAATGGCGTTATGTGATTTTTATAAAAAAAAAAAAAAATATATATATATATATATATATTTTTTTTTTAATGCAAAGCAATACTTCTTATCCTATTAATATTATAAAGGCGAAAGTTTGTATGGATGTCTGAATGTATGGATGTATTGATGTAGGTATGTACGTTTGTTACTCTTTCACGCAAAAACTACTGAATGGATTTTAAAAGTTCTTTCACCAATAGAAAGCTACATTATTTGCGAGTACTATAGGCTATATATATATAATAATAATAATATATCTGTATTGAATGAAATTTTCAAGATTATAACCAAAAAGTACATACCTATTTAGTGTTATGTTTACAATAGTTTAAAATTACATAAGTACAAAAGGATATCAACAGAAAGAATATAAATATGAACAGTAGATAAATGAAAAATAGAAAATAGTTATAAATTTTGGTTTTTCAGTAATCTGCCTCACTAGGCCTGCCTGTGTTGAGGCAGTAATTTTTAAATCAATTTATAATACTTATAAACATACCTATACTTTTATTAGAAAAGTAATCACATAATAGATTGGTTACATTAATAATAATTAATAAATATAAGCTCTGGCGTTATGAAATTATTTATTATACATTTATTGTCCAGACGAAAAGTAAATCGTTGCTAAGTAATGCGCTAAGTAATGCACTAAGTGCGCTGTAATTTTGTTATTTGTTTAGGTTACTATGGAGATCCCTTTGATGGTTAAAATGTACTGCGCTTGTTTGATGGTTACGTTTTAATATGTGGCACGCGAGCTGTTTGAAAAATGAATGTAACGGGTATGGAGGGAGGTGGGTGAGGGGGGGGGGTAGGGGAGCGGGGCGGGAAGGAAGAGGGTGGGGGGGGGGGGGGGCGAGTGGCGCGTTCGAAGCCGGGGGCAAAAGCTAGTAAGTAATAAATGGAATCAAATTTTGGGAATCGAATAAAACGTTCAAGCTATAAATTAAATAAATTTAAATTATAAATATAGCTAAGGCATTTTCAAATCCAAGAATTGCACTTTGATATAAGACTAAAAGAAATATATTATTTTCGTGGAATAAAGTCGAACACATCACCGCAGTTGACAAATTAAATGTAAAAACGATTCAAAACCAACTTCGCATTGTACCTGCGTATCGGCTTCAAAGAGCTCCAGTGGTGTAGACTGTGTAAATATATGTATTTCTTATTAATTTATTAGGGCTTACACGAAAAAATATGTCATTGACTGTAGGCCTTTGAAGTGCGCCTTTTCAAGCTCATGATATAAAAATAAAACCGCAGGACAATCATGGTAGCAATAAGAAAAATACAACAGGCTACTTAAGGAAACCGTAAAAAGTCACAAAGGCTGCTTCTCAAAGGAAATAATAAAGACGATAAAAAGCAGGAGGGAGATGAAAAAAATAACTTGACTTGACAACGTGGGTATGAAACGAAGCACTACGAAATCAATTTGATCAAATATTTTAATGGATCTGTGTTATGCGTTGTGATAAGAAGTGTCAACAGAAGACGACATAAATCTAAATACGGAGACTGAGTAAGGTCAGCATCACCATAAAGGGCCATTTGTAATGCCTACATCTGATCTATAACTTCCGACAAACAACAGAAATTCGTCTAATATATTAAGTGGTCATAAGGGTAAATATGATATTTTAAGGAAATACGTCATTTCACTTCGTTTTGTTAGCTAGTTCGTTTGGTCGAAATTAATCAAAGGTGAATTAAGTACAGATCATATTATAACGAATAATGACAATGTGAAAAAATATGTAACCTTTTTAATCAATTTTAGATCAAACTATTTTACCGCAAAATTGCACTTACCATTTTTAGATCGAAGAATATATAAAAATACTAACTGAATCAGAAAACCACACGTTAACTAAATATGTTGAATGTATAAATATTAAAGTGCTTTGAGTGTCGATATAAAGTCACATAATTCTAAATCTCTCTTTAAATCCCGTATCAATCATTGGATATTTGAAAAGGGAAGAGATTTCTTCAAACAACACATGAGAGCTTAATATTACAATAAAAAACAAATATTTATTAAAAAAATCAAACAAAAAATTACTTTCTCTAACACTCTTTTCAATTTCTTTCATAGAACGAATATCAAAAATGACTACAAACATGTACTCTCGTGCAGAAGATTACTTACCAAATTTTATTTCTATTTTTATTTCAAGAAGAATAATGCTCACCAATGTTTATTTCATCTTCTTTAAATTTTCTTTATTTCTTAGATAACTTGCAATTCTTATATTTTTATCTGTTTTTAGTTTTATTTATCCCTAAATATGTTATTTTTTTCTTTTCTCTTCTTATATTTTATTATCTGTTTATATAAAATTATATTACATGTATGACTACCACAACACGGGCAATAGCCTAGTATGGTAGTCAAAAATGGCCAAAAATGTAACATTTAATCATTTATGAAATAAAAAAAATAAAAAATAAAAAAAGTACGAGCAGTAGTAGAAGAAAAAGAAAGATTGGTGATGTTATGGCAGTTAATTTATAAAGAATATTTTGATATTTTTCTTGAATGATGCCATATCTGTTATTTTATTTAATTCTTCGGGAAGACTATTAAAATATTTTATGGCTTTGTAAATATAATTATTGTGTATTTGTTGTTTTGAAAATATAGGAATTTGGTTATTATGTTTATACCTTAATGATTGGATTAAGTTAAAATAATTTTTTTATTAGATACATTTTCTTTAAATATTTAATCGTTTTATAGAGAGAGGTCTAAAATTTGTGGTATTTCGAAAATTTTTGAACAATGTTGACGAAGGGAAAATTTTTTCATATATATATTTTTATTTTATTTATTAACTATATATATAATATTTTTTACATTTTTATATGAAATATTGGTTCTTCTTTTTTACAAATTACTACTTTTCAACCACTTTCACAGGACTTACATTTTTTCATATGCGCCTCCCTATTCAATGAATTAAGGATTTGGACTAGTGCGAAATAGACTTTTTTTACTTCAAATCAATTTTGTGAATAACCCTATCTTAAAAATATTTCCATTGTAATTTTTGTCTTTGTACTTCTAAGCACCTCCCCTTTCCACCCCTCCCCCCCACCCCTTGTTGATAAGCACCTCCCCTTTCCACCTCTCTCCTCCCCCACAACTTCCATTTCTACCCACGCCTGTCTTTCTATGTTCGATCATTTAGTTTTAGTACATTATATGTCCTGATGAAGAGAACATCGTTCTTGAAACATGTTGACTTTTATATAAAGATTATTGTGGTAAAAACAAAGTGTTTTTAATTATTTCAGACTTTTTTTGATTATTTAACTTGAGAATATTTCTTAATCTGATACATACATGTATAGATACGAGTATATTTCCTAATGCGTATATGAGTCTGTTCCATTTTATATGTTGATCTGCAATTACACCGAGGTTCCTTATTTCAGTTGTATGGTTTAATATGGTACATGAGTTATTACAGACGTCTTTGTCACATTTTTTGTTAAATACATGTAATTATCAATGTTAGGATAAGTTCTGAATGTATTCATTGAAAATATAAACTGTTTTTTTTTATTAATTTTTAAACATTTGTATCTAACCAGTTTTTTTGGGATTTGGATGTCATTATTTGCATTTTCCTTTACAATTTTAGATATTATCCATAAGATTTTTTTTATTTCAAATATTAACGAGTGTATATTGAGTTAGAACCTGCAGACAAGCAGCCATGTGGCAGCTTCGCGTGACTTCCGATAAATTGTCTACATTATGTGTTTATGTAAAGTGTGTTTTCGTTGGAAATTATTATAAATCAAATAAAAATAAAATAAAATACCCAGTGGTTTAATGATCACACTAAAAGTTCCTATTGAAGAGTTACCGTTCTTGTACGAACTGTGAAATCGTGCATTTCTAGGAATGCACAAATAAGAAAGCTCGTAAAATAATCGTGAGAGTGTTACTTTTGATTTGTAGAATCAAACGACTTCTCCGGCACTGGGCCCCTCGAAGGGTCCCTCAGTTTTTAGCATTTGAGGAATGTTTCATCCCGCCCTGAGGTCGTGAATTGAATGACAATTGGAAACGTCTGCGAGACGGGCTAGGGGACAGGTGTCAACGGCCCGACCAAAGAAGCGAAGAGTCAAATTGAAAGGACAAATAATAGTATTAAAATTCTACTTAGCATTTAGTAAACGTGGTTTTTTTATTACCTATATGGTTCGGGTTTCAAGTGATCATGGTGGACAAGTCTATGAATTATTTCAACTGTTGGTGTATTAAAATTAAACTAACTAATAATGAGGACAATAATATTATTGTATTATAACACCACACAAACATACGAGTATCAATGAATTTATCATTATTTCAACGTACATGACGATATATCAACGAATGTGACGATATATTATTACATCGATAATAACCCAAGGTAGATAAATTAATTATTGTTCCGTATGTCAATGAATGAAGATATGAATGTGATGATTGATGATATATCAACAAATTTGACGAAATATCAATGCATATGACGGTATATCAATAAACAGGGAGATATGTTGACGAATTTGATGATATATAATATCTCAATGAATATGCAATATATTAATAATTACACTACATATCTGCTTAATGCGTTAATCTTTGTTGGTTCCTCGTAAATGTCCCGAATTTCCTCCGAATTCATATAGGAGTCCTCTGGGATCCGCTTGGGTATCAAATGAACTATCAGATATAACGATCAAAGGATGTCCATCATTCATTATTAAAAGTAGGTTTATAACGGTAATTCTATTTAATACGACCACAAACCGCACAATATAGATATATCGCTGATAGAAGCCATTGTAACCTGTCCCTATTTCTCATAAAAGATCCTTACAGGAGAAAGAGAGGTTGCACAACACAGGAAATCTCAGCGACAGAATCATGAACATAAAAATGAATGCTAACGAGGGGTATAAAACCGTAAACATGATATAATATATTGAAGTAATATTATTAACGTGCGATAATGAATAAAAAAAAATACAGGTTTAACAAGTCTGGTTATAATCATTAGCAAACAGGAAAGCGAATACACAGGAAATCTCGGAATTAACATCCACGTCCAAACCTGATCGTCATTAAAATCATAACATAATCCCACTTATCGCACTACCTACTAACTAGGTTTCAACAAGACACTCAATATTTTCGAGTGGAAGATACTCTCAATATCGTCCTGGTGAATAGCTCCCATTCAGAATCGAAACGTGTTGCTTGAAAAGGCTTTGGTAGTATTTTATGACAGGCCTTTCCTACTGCATTTGGCCTTACAGCATACCCAATTGGGAATGCCATAGTCCCACTGGTTCCAGGCAGTAGTAAGTACTATTATGTAATATTCACATAAAAAAAGCAAATTAATATTATCAATAGGGAGAGAGCAAATTTACAACATAAACAGGTAACTTTTTGCTCGTGCTGTTCAAACCGATTTGACAAACTGCTTAAAAACCGGGATGCAAATGAAATTTTGGTGTCCGGTGACATTTTTGATGTTTTTTTTTAATTAAAAACATAAAAAAATCACTGCACTGTACAGTTGGGCGGTCACTCGGATGAGTGACCAGTGACGATACGTGGAAGAAATAGATATCAAAAACGTCTCCGGAGATCAAAATTTCATTTACATTTTTTACTCCAAACAATGTAAGGAATCACGGGTTAAAGTGAGTCAAGAACGTCTCTTAACACCCTCTGCCTATGTAAAAAAAATGAAGAAACTGAAATTGAAATTGAAATTCTTGCTATGGTCCTGCCGTTGAAAGCTCCCATGTAACCTCTCTCTTTGATAAATGCATCGTTTGTAAGAAAGAGGAAGAGATTACAACGTATCTAACAATGCATTGCCTGTAGTGTATTGATATTTCTTATTTTTCATAGTCTTCTTAAAATAGTCGTGTTATACCAATAAAAATATTACAAAGATTACAGATAATGTAGAACACAAAAGTATAGTACATGGTAAAGAAATATATAAGAAGGAATAACAAATATATAGTAGAAATAAGTACATAACATGTGTATATTTGAGATTTAAAATAATATTAAATAAAGATTCAAGATGTAATATTGTTGTGTTACGTCGCGTTGCGCGTTGGTATAAAAAAACTGAAAGATCCGCTGTCCACTCGAAAATGTACCTATGTTTTGTTGAAAATGTCACAAACGACAACCGAAAAAACGGGTTCAATGGACTTCCCAGTAAAAAAGTATTGAAATTAATTTGAATGTCAATATATTATTTTTATTACGGAGGTTGTACAGAATGGGTTTAAATTTACATAGAATGGTCCATAGTAATGAGTTGGGTATATTTAGAGGGGGTAATTTAAATTGATTTTTGTCGACTCACAAGATGGTTGAGGATTTATTTAGAGATGTTGTGCTGCTCCCGTTATTAAAAATGGTGGTCACCACTCGAGTTTCAAAATTCTTAAAAATATATACAGGACTGCTGTAGTCGAGTGGTTAAGATACTCAACTACGAATTCAGAGATTGCGACTTCAAATTACAGCGTGCTTAAGAATATTTATTTTATTTATTCATTTTAAAAGCACATTTACAGTTATACATAACCAATAATAAACATACATTTTATTTTATTAAGTAATAATAGCGTTTTTGAATTGATGAATATTTAGTTTAAAATATCCATATCAGGGGGCAGGAAATTTAGTAAAATAATCATTTTTCCGAGCGGCATTACTAATGGTAAGTTAGTTCTGCATCTCGGAACAACAAAAGTTCTGTGTCTGCGCGCTCTTGTGAAGTTGTCGGGGACATAAAACTCAATTTTTTGTAATATATCGGGAATACAGATGTTACCGTTTAAAAGTTTATATGCTGTTGTCAGCAAAGCAGTTTTCCTTCTTTCGGCGAGGCTATTAATACCCAGCATGCCGGACAAAAAGGCTGATGGATATAACAAGGGATAATATCCGAAGTCTCGAAGATATAAATACTTCAGAAACATCTTTTGCACTTTCTCAATCATTTTATTTGATTATTTTATATTATACCCCAATTAATTAATAATAATAAAAAATGTTATATATTTGCGGTACCGACTATTATATATTTGGCAGCCTGGAGAGTGGTAGATACTTTCAATATCGCCCCACCAAAGAATGCCCTAAAGACCACCATTTAGAATTGAAACGTTGCTTGAAATTGCTATAGCCGTGTTTATGAACACATCTGTACACGCAGGCACTTCGACACCTTTCTCTTCACCATATCGTTCTCCTCCCCAACTCCCCACTACCTTCAGCCTCACAACATACCCCAATAGATGATGGCATAGTCCCACTCTCTCCAGATTATTTGGAGCAGTTGAGTATCCACAAAAATAGTAATTGAAACGGTATAGGTATCTGATTTTGAAAGTTGAATAAATATTTCAAAGCTCTAAAACTCATGATGAAAATTACATTGCAAGCCAAAAAATTGCATTAACCTTAAATCAGATGATGTAAAAAGCTTAGAAATTTTTATTTCGGCAGCCACGTATTTTCTTTATTTTTAGTTTAGATTTAGATTTATTAAGGCGCCGCATCCGCGCTCAAAAAGAAGAAGAGAGATATGTAATTACAAATGTTAGAGGAGTGCGGTAATATTTAAAGCGAAAAAAATCGATGCGAAAATTGTGAAAATGTTTAATAAAACACGACTCGTTTAAAATAGAGCAAAAATCTCGTGGAAGGCATCTTAAGTATCATTTAAAGAAACATTTTGATTTTTTTCATAACTATAACTTGTAATATAACTGAAACAAACGTGATTATAATAGTTTTCGGAGCATACTTTGCGATTTTTTTCTATCGAGGGAATTTCATATAATTTGCGTTTCGGCATGGAACGCGTCTAGATATTATCTTCATAAATAACACATGTTTTTTAAGAGCTTCAAAACTTCAAATGTTTAAGGGAGATATGTAAGAAATCGGTAGAAATTCGGGTAGCGGCGGCTTAAGTAACTCGCAAAATATACCCGCAAGAGATTGTAGAACAAATGGCGCAAATTTCATGATGTTAGAGCTCGCAATTTTTCCGGTTCCACGCCAACTCAGAATCAAGTCAAGTTACGAAAAAAAAATATTTTAAAATAGCCCATACCTAACCTTATCTTTTTTTTCATAACTTTTAATGATTTTTCAAATAAGGTGTGTTGAGTTGATATCATTTCACGTGTTACCGATTTTTCCAAATACCTACCTACAAGTATAACGTTAAACCAGTTAGTAAAGCAAGAATGATTTTCAACAAAAAATACTATTTAACGTGATAAGTCGAAAGCACACTTGTTTTCACACAAGAGTGCATTCTGAAGGATTTAACTCCGACGCCACAAGTCTTTTTAAAAACTAAACAACGAATAAACACATCCAGACTGCAGTTTTAAATTGAACAATGCAGTCGAGATGGGATATAACATTCATGGCACCTACATTCATCACTATAATACCCCCATTACTTCCCACATGCATTGTTTCTGACACGAACTAAGCCACTTCAACACCGTGAAATGTTTATCGCAGTTACAGGTGATAAAATATACGCAGAAGAATGTAATTTTTCGACCAATGAATGCGAATTGCACACAATAAGATTAGCAAATAATTACCCTACTTCAAACGTAAAGTAATTAGTAATTGTGTTTTTCGTTTCAAGGTTTTCTAGTATTAACTGCAACAAGCTCAAGTCTTAAAGTGATACAATAAATGCATTTGTAACAATTTAAAACATTTAAGCAAAGCGTTTGACCGTGTATGTCATTATTATTATTATTATAAAACAAATAATTTATTGGCGTTGTAGGAGAAGAGAAACAAGTAGACAAAATCATAAATTATTCCAATAGAATTACATGTACGATTATATTCACTTGTTTAAATATTTTTTAGTTTACGTGTGACCGGTTCACATATTAAAATCTTAACAATCTTTTAGGATTTTTACAAATTAAACGTTTTTAAAGTTTTTTTATTTATTGAAGTGAAATCTTCTTTAGTACCATTGTGATTTGAAACTTGATGAAACGAAAAAGCGACACTAAAAAGAGACAAACACATACATCCATAGGATTTAGCCTGTGGGAGAATGAGATAGAATAATAAGTCTCCTTTTTGTGCGGTGCTTGGTAGCCTCATTCTTGTCTACTTTAGTTTTCTGGAGGTTTCACTTCTATGCGTGTGAACTGCATACAAATTTATTGTTGGATTTAAATTTCCTACTCTTTTATGTGGACTCTAACTTGACCTTCTTTGGTGATTATTTATGGTAACCATGGTAACAATGTTCTAACAATATTCTTCTCTCTGTTACAATGCAAACCGTGTATGTGTATACGTCTTATCAGTTATTGAAACCAATTATATAAAAGAAGTGTTTATTTTTGTTTAAAACCATTATCTATTTTTTTTTATGATTAGTTTCTCGGTTCAAGTTTTTCTCGTAATTTCTAGAATCAACTGCAATGGGCTCAAGTCTTTACGAGGTACAGTTAAAAGCACGTTTTAATAATTTAAAACAAATAATTTATTAGCGTTGTAGGAGGAACAAGCAGATAAAATCATAAATTATACCATTTGTATTACATATACGGTTACATCCACCGGATTAAATGTTTTTTTTGTGTGCGTGTGACCAGTTCACACATTAAAATCTTAACTCTCTTATGGGATTTTAACAATGTACTGTACATCGAGACGAATAGTTCATAAGCATATTAAAAATATTAACAGTTGTGTTTTTGTCTGTCCCACCAAAGACTTTCGCAATATGAAATAATTTTCATTGTCTGTTGCGAGTCAAAGAAAATATGTTCAGCACATAACTTCATTTCTAAAAGAACTACGATTCTTTGAAGTTCTCATTGAGAATAAAAAATTTACGTGAATTTAACAATATTATATAATTACTAGCTGATCCGGCGAACTTCGTACCGCCTCAGAATCAAAAACTGTTGTCAACTTATTAGCTGAATTGGTCTAAATTGTTTCTCCCTGCGTATACCATACCTTGATCTAAATTGTTTCTCCCTGCGTATCCTTTCCCCTCTCGCGTTCCCTCGCCCTCTCCCCCTTTCCCTCTCCCCCTCCCCCTTTCTCTCTCCCCCTCCCCCTTTCCCCTCGCCCCTCCCCCTCCCCCACCCCTCCCCCTCCCCCCCTCCCCCCTCCCCCGGTTCACAGTTCAATATTATACCCCTTACAATATTGCTGCAGTTCTTTCAAAATAGGAGAATTCGTTCCATACAAAATGTATGGGAAAATAATTTTTCTTCGGAGTGGAACACCCTTTACTTTTAGGGGGATTAAAAATAGATGTTGGTCGATTCTCAGACCTAACATATAAGCATAAAAAATTTCATCAACATTGGTCCAGCCGTTTCGGAGGAGTATGGCAACAAACACCGTGACACGAGAATTTTATATATTAGAAGATTGAAATAACGTAAGAAATTTAAAAACTGTAATTTTCCTTTTGAAAAGAAGAAAAGCATTGAGAATGCTCAAATAAGATCAGTCTTTTGAAGTTTACATTGAAAACAAAAACAACGTGAAACCAAAGAAAATATTTGAAATATTTGAAAATATTTGATAATATGTGAAAAAAGGTAGGCATCAATAAAGCCAGATAAAGTGAAAATATTATATCTTATTACATAACATAAAAAAATAAAATTTGTTTGTTTCTGGGTTTGTATATATATGTATGTCCGCTATGCGTTGATAAACCTTTCATCCGATTGCGAAGAAACTTTGGGGAATTGATGTATTCATGCCCACGATGGTTTCCGTATCTATACAATAGTGAGTTCTGGCATCATGAAATTATGCATTGCTAACCGTTCACCCTATTGCGACGAAACTTTGGGGATTTGATGTGCGCATGCCCGCGATGGTTTCTGTATACAATAGTGAGCTCTGGCATCAAGAAATCATGCATTTGCGATGAAACTTTTGCACGTCAACGAAGATCTATATATATATTTATATACTGGTGAGCTCTGGCATTATGAAATTTGTATAAAAAAATGCAATATGTGGCACGCGAGCTGTTTGAAAACTGAATGTAGAGGGACTGTATATGTGGAATGTGGGAGGGGTGAGGGGAAATCAGGAGGGGGTTCGTGAGACGGGGGAAGCGAGAGAGGGAGTGAGGAGAGGAAAAGCGGAGAAGGCAGAGTGGGAACGCGTGAGGGGAAGGGGATGCGGAAGAGGAATAGGAGGCGGAAGAAGAATGGGACGAAGGGAAAGGACACGCCGGGAGAAACAATATCTTTATTAAGTGGCATAGCAACGCATGCCGGGAACTAGAAACCCAGAAGCTAGCATATTTTGATTTTTATATATAAATAGGTTTCCCCTAAAACCATGCGAGCGAAGCCGCGGGTAAAATCTAGAACTTAATAAATAAAAATAGTACTCGATCATTATCTTAAAAGTTTGCAGGCGGCCAAAAGATACGAACATTTTTTTTGTGTCTAAAAAATCAAGGCGGAAAAATGCAGGCTGCGGTCTCCCAACTGCAAAGATAAGTGTGTCGATCTGTACCAAGCTTGGGTATTTGAATTTTGGTATTTTCGCCGTTTTCGGTATAATACGCAACCGTATCAGATTGGAGCCTTGCCGATCTATTCCGCTCGATCTTTCAATTCTGCTAGGACGATAACCGTTCCATCATTTTGAACTATTTCCACATAATATATCGGCGGGTTTAGAAGGCATTCTGTTCACTTACGTTTCAATTCGAACGTATTAAAATACGCGAACCGGATTCACTATTAAATATGTGTATTAAATGTGAATAAAATTTAATTTAAATAAAATGGTCTTCAACGAATTGAATACAATAACAGAACATTGATATATATTACAAGCATAAGAAGAAAACGATTTCATAACAACATCTAGGAATGTCATTGTTTGATCTGGTACGACTGTATGAGGAATTGTATTGTATACTCCTAAATTAAAATATTGTATGGCATCGTTCGATTGTTCAATACTTGAAAACACCTTTTGTTACAGTTTATCGAGAGAGTTGTATTGATTTACTATCTTTATTAACCGGTTTTTAACCACCGAAGCGAGGAGAGGTGTAAGTTTGACGTATCTGTAAGCTTGTGGCATAGTAGCTCCTAAACGAATATACGATGATGCGTTTTTTTGTTGTTTGAAAGCTGACGTTATCGAGATGGTTCTTAGCTACAATTCATGAAAATCTGTTCAGTCGTTTCAAGGTCATCAGCTCTTTTTTTGTGTCGGGGGTTACTTAAAATTCTGAAAATTTTATATCACAGTTTTAACCCAGTTTTTTGGAAATCATTTTATATTTATTTTCAACAATTGGAAACTACGTATCCAACGATATGTCGTGTCGTCATTTTGAAACTGTCAAACAAATAATTAAATACACTTTTGGGTGTGATATTAAATGAACAAACACACCTTGTAAAACACACTACGTAAAACACCACTTCTGTAATTAATTAATGTGGTGTATTAAAAAGTATGTTTTTTTTTCATTTAATAGATATTTTTAAGGTTCAGAGCTCAAAATAGTTTTGTTTGCCTAGAAATTTCAGGCTTGAAAGGATAGAGTCGAAATGGAGGCGTCTAGTAATATCTAAAGGAATTCCAAAAACTGAAAAAATCGAACTAATATCTATGAGAATCAAAGTGTTGACGAATATCTACAGCTCAAACTGTTGACTAATATCTATGAGGACCAAAGTGTTGACGAATATCTACAGTACTGGCAGAGGTTGGATTTGCAATTATGTATAGCATATTGGAATAACGTAATATTGCGTATGCAGTTTAAAAAACTTAATTTATGTAAGTATGTATGTAAAAATCCCTGATATCGGACTATTGGACACATTTAGCTGATTAGTCCAACCTACGCTCTGTAGATATTAGTTCAACCTACGCTCTGTAGATATTAGTCAACACTCTGAAGTTCGTAGATATTAGTTCAACATATGAGCTGTAGATATTCGTCCGACATACAGGCTGTAGATATTAGTAACTGGAGTCAGCTGAAATTAGGTTATTAAATAAAAAAAAATAAAAAAATAAACTATATTCTTAAAGTATTAAACTAAAACTAAACTAAACTTTGTGGTTATCCATCCTATCCTATTTAATTTAATTTAATAAATATTATAAAGGCGAAAGTTTGTATGGATGTATGTTTGTTACTCTTTCACTCAAAGCATACTGAATGGACTTTAATTATTCTTTCACTAATAGAAAGCTACATTATTTGCGAGTACTATAGACTGTATATATTGGTAAGCTCTGGCGTTATGAATAAGCTCCGGCGTTATGAAATTATTTATTATACGTTTATTGTCAGGACGAAAAGCAAAGCATTGCTAAGCAATTGTTTGACGTGCGCTGTCATTTTGTTATTTGTTTAGGTTACTAAGGAGATCCCATTGATAGTAAAAATTCAAATATGTATAAAATACAATTCTACACTAATATTATAAATGTCTATACTAATATTACAAATGCGAAACTGCGCGTGTTTGATTGTTACGTTTTAATAGGTGGCACGCGAGCTGTTTGTAAAATGAATGTAACGGATATGGAGGGGTGGGGTTGTGGGCGGGGGGAGGGGGGGGGGGAACCAATAGTATTATTTATTTTTAAATAGGCTAAAAAGATATCCTAATTTCATATTTTCGAGACAATTTAATCTATTTTTTTTACCAATAAATTAATTTTTACCAATAATTATTATTTCAAAGCTTCAGTGATCTTAATGATGTATGACGTCACAAACTAAAAACAGTAGAATTGACCGAGAAATTACAGACGAAAAATGCAGTGCTAATTTCATGATGCCAAAGTTCACCATTCGAGAGTTTTTGCTGTTTCATACCAACAGATTTGTGCTTTGTAATAAAGATAGCTAAAATATTAGCAATATAACTCTATGACTTATAAAAGTCACGTCCATTTATTCAGTTTCCATTCTGATCTTTCAATTTCTGTTTCTCAGAAGTGTTTTATTGTTAAAGTAGCTTTGCACAGGTCACTTCCGCCTCGTCACTTTGTGGGCATCTCTCAAGAAGCACTTAATAGATCGTTTCCTCAAAAACATGACTATCAAATTACACGGCGATGGCCGAGGAAAGCGTAAGGTAATCAATTTAAGCATCGTCAAAACATGTTTACGTTTAACTGTGACCTTTCGGACTCATTTACATCAATCAATTAGGCTCTTGTTTCATTTGGCTGTTGAGATCACGCAATAATCAATCAAAAACTTCATAAATTATCCAAAACACACCAAATTTTGTTCGTGTTTTTGACTCACCTATTATTTTAAATTAGGGTTTAGTTAAAAGACTAAACACAAATGACCTCTAATGTTTTATAAAATTGTGAATAAACAAGTAGATAGATAGTAATTTTGGAGGCCCATGTGTTCAAAAACCCTAACATATTTTGTGCCTAAATTTTGCCAATAACACTAGTATCTAATAACACAATAAATCTAGAATGTCTCGATCGTACAACGAACGATCTTGTTAAAACGCACACTACAATAAATACTTTTTCAAATATGGTTTTTCAAGAGATATCTCCGTAATTTCTGCGCCTGATAAACAGTAATAATTTTGATACGTTTTAAGATTTTCACGGCCAAAAGCATTTTCGTTATTTGTTTTTGGGGTGTTATGCCGTCTTGCGCTACCTCCTTCTTTAGCCAACGTTTCGGAGATCGTTGCAGTGTTCATCATCAGGGCAGATCCGGCAGATCCGGTAGATGCAGAAAGGTTGGCTAAAGGAGGTAGCGCAACACGGCATAACACCCCAAAAACAAATAACGAAAAAGTAATAATTTTAATTTACATTAAGAACACCGTTCTTTTCATCATTTTTAAATATTTAATTTTTGTAAATTTGTTTTATTTTTAACTAGCAGACCCGGCCACACGTTGCTGTGGCTAACGAAACACAACGCCATTACCCAATATTTATAAAGTCCTCACTACCAGCTTGCCAGCTGCCCGCTGCCCGCTGCCTGAATTGAATGTTTTAATTTATCGGCTTTTCTCTACTATAATAAGCATGTATTATACATATAAACTAATTATCTCACCACTAATTATACAATGCTTGCAATGCAACACTGGATATTTGAAAAGGGAAAATCAAATACCTACTTACTCTAGGACATCTATTTTCCAATTGCTTCCGTAGAACGAATTTCAAAAGTGACTATACGGCCTAAAGTGACTATAAAGTGACTATATAGTACGGCCCGCCAGCCATTTTTAATCGCACAAAAATATGTTTTCTTTGAATTTATCAGCTTTTCTCTAATATAATTCTCTTCAATCACTCTATCTATTGGTGAAAACCGTATGAAAACCGTTACGTAGTTTAAAAGATTAACGCGCACATTCATTTTGAGCGACTTCATTTTATACTATGTATATTAATGATAATTTATTTTAGTGACTAATAAAGTATTGATATCGTTTTAATTCTATTATATTTCTTAGATATTCTACGTAAATAGAATTGTGGTGACACACATCCAGAACAGGGTGATTTTGCTTATAAGAAATAATATTATGTATGGGTGTATTGGCCCGCCATTACAGAACTGTCAAATTTTAAATTTGTAATGTAAATGTGAATACTGCAGACGCTTTAGTCTGGGGACTTTATATTATCTGAATACTAATATTTTAGTATTATTTACAAGTTAAATGTCGTTGGTCCATAATTCGTGGTTCGGCTCGCGTCTCAGTTCGCAAATGTATACGGAGCATAAAATGTTAAAAGTTTTGCTACAAAGTGTTTGCTTTCTAGGAAAACGTGAAAAATTAATTGCGCTTGGGACATGGTTAAAAGCTACTGGGTAAATAGCACGAACATTTCACGGAAAACTGGAAACTTTTGTGGTAAGGAAAGTTAGGATGATAAAATTAGAATATTGCCTAAGTTTTTAATAATAAAATTAAGTTGGTAACAATATGTTTAAGAGCCAACATAACTCTGTGATGCGGTATGAATAAAAACACATTACAAAAACACACAACAAAAATTTAAAATATTTCATTTTTATTACTTTTATATGAATACCAAACAAGAGTCCCAACAGATCCCAACCGTCTGGAGCTAGTGAGACTAAAGCAAAGGTATTGAAAAACAAAAGAGATATACTATGATTTCCGCCCGACTGTCGGCGGACTACTACCTAATGTGGATAGTTTGCATACGGAAAAAAATTGTTAATTTCGTTGATTTTTTGAAGATGTGCAAAAGTATTGGTTAAAAATATACTCGTAGTTTGAATACGGAAAGAAGTCGTTAATTTAGTTTAAGGTTCGTTTAGTTTATTCGTTCATTTAGTTTATTCGTTAATTGGTTAACAATATTGGCGACACCAGGAAGCACAGTCCCACCCAGTAAAAACTGCGGATAGCACATCTCTTATATTTAAATATCTTTGGACTATAGCATCCCTAATTGAAGTGTACTGTGAGGCTGAAGGTAGTGGAGTTTGTAAGGTGATGGGGACCACGAAGGCCGTGAAATTATCAGTGCGTTAATATTCAACCAACGGAGCTATCGCAACTCCCTTCAAACCTGCCGCATGTCTTCACTGCAATTTTTTTTAGAAATTATTATCATTGTAACCACCTTTACATTGCAAGAAGCGAAGGTTCAAACACAACTAAATTTCAGTTATCTGGGAAACATTATGGTCCCAAGTCCCCACAAGCTTTATTTTTATTTTCAGTGTATGCTTCAAATGCATCATGGTTTTATTATTATTTGAATAGTAAACATTTCATTAGTATTTGTAGTGTCCGTCGCTAGAGCATTTGTATTCAGGTTCACGAATATTTTCGAGCAAAGTCGAAGGCTCAAACTACAGGTCGGTCGAAGCACCGACCTGACGAATTCTAGTACTGGATTCCATGACAGTTAGCTCCCCGACATACTTGTGCACAATACGCACTCACCTTAGGAAAATACGGTATACCTACTTAGACACAATATAACTAAATGTACCCGAATGTACCACCGAACAAAAAAAGTATTAAGCATATCTGACGTTATTATTACGCCAGCGACTGTACAGCAGTGGCGGTCCGTGAGTTTTCAGTGAGCTAGAGTGCTAAGATTGAAAAACACGACGTTATTGATGTTGTAGCTGAAAATGATTTTTTTTTTTTTTTTTCATAATTTCAACTTTTTGCATGAACAAAAAACGGATTTCAAAATTCCCTGATAATTCCAGGTTTTCCAGGGCAGTTACTACATTTTTCCCTGATGTGTTTAGTTTGATATAAGGGGATATCGTTCTTTAGATAAATAATAAAGGGAATTCCGTCATCTATAGCATTTATTATTTCTTTGTTTAAAAACAAAACACACTTGATACTAAAAAAATATCACATGGTCATTTACGAAAATAATAATAAAAAAATACCTACCTATCTAGTTTGTCTTTGTCGGAATATCTTTTATTACACACAATACACACGTCGCAAGTAAAAGTGATAAAACACAACTTTGGGGTTTCACAAATTGCAAAATAACGAATTTAGTTTTATTTTTTGAATTCCCTGATATTATAAAAAAAATTTGAAATTCCCTGACATTTCCCTGATAATTCCAGGTTCGGTAAAATTCCCTGATAATTCCAGGTTTTCAAGGTTTTCCAGGTCTGTGGCCACCCTGATGAAGATATACTGAAAATCTTCATTAAAAAAATTATTTTCATCTACAATAACATCAATAACGTCGTATTTTTCAAACTTAACACTCTAGCTCACTGAAAACTCACGGACCGCCACTGCTGTGCGGTTGAAATTTAAGAATCCGACTACCAATACAACACTGACGCCGCGCCTTATGCAAAACGTTTTCGTACGTGGAGTTTATTACGTACGCTTAATTGTACACGGAACGGGTTTTTAACTGCTAGTTTTCATTCAAATTCGTCAAAAATAAAACTACTTCAAGGACATAAAGAAACCATTCCTTCGTTCCGAATGCAATTATTAATGTTCTCAAAAATTGTCTCGATAGAATCTCATTCTTGGGATATCTTGATCGAAACCATTCCTTTTTTAAGAATATTATGAGAAATCGATTAAAATTAAGAATATCGACTCCCTGCCTGTATGTCACTAGTTGACAAAGGCCTCCCCCAACAGTCGCCATTTCTCTCTATCATTAGCTACTCTTGTCCATGTACCACCTGCTATGGCTTTGATGTCGTCAACCCACCGTCTAAATGGTCTATCTCGTTTTCTCTTCTTGTCACTTGTGAACCAATTCCTGACTAATTTTGACCATTTTTCAATTCCTCTTGATTATTTGTAATATATATAAAAACAGATAAATAAAATAAGTGGATTTTGTTAAAATTAAACTGAATATCTCTGTTTACCGATGAAATGAAAATGCTTCGGAGCCTTCTAGCGTGTAATTTAAGTCCCGACTAGCGCACTGCAATGTGGGAATGTGGGTGAATTTGAAAAAGACAGTATAAAAAAGGATCCGTTGGAATGTTTTAGTGGTCTCATTACTTGACTGGGAGTTAAGCATTCCGCAGTACAGAGTACATTCACTTGGTTTTGCATCGAGTCGAGCGAAGAAATAATGTTTATCCAAGAATACTGGCGGATATTTAAACTAGAAGCAGCATTTATTGCAACAACGTATGTACTTTTTCACGTAATTAAAATTTAGGGTGTTTGTATTCACCAGTCTTCAAGTAATAAGTAACTACCGATTTAAAAAAAAAAAAAACAACTACTATTTCCGGGTTTATGAATAACCAGATAATATTTGAATTCTTCCCAATTTCTTTCTTCCACAAAATTGACTGGGCGTATTGAAATCCTGTTTTAAGTATTTCATTTGTCAATAAATTTGTTTGTTACGTTCCGGTTCCGATTCAAAATGGTCGCAGTGTTGGATACTACATTTTTATCTCGCCAGAATTCGCATAATCGTGGTTCCCACTAAGTGCTGTCAAATCGGAATAATCAATATTACGGTACCTACCGGCCTGAATAATATTTGAAAAAATATTTATTTTAAGATGATGACATTGATGGTTTGGTTTAAAATGAGGTAGGCTAGGTACCTACTTACAAATCTTATGATTTGAGAGGAAATTTTGGCTTTAATTTATTAAATAACATAAAATTGGAAACATATTTTATTGAACTCGAGGTCTAACTATAAACAGAACTACCAAATACGTTTATATCTAAAAGAGCTGAAAATGTTTGTTTGTGAATGATTAGATTGCAAGAATTGAACCTGTAACGCCCGGTGCGAACCCGACATTGTATCATTCAGCTAAAACTAGACATTAATAACTTTTTAACTTGTACTTACGCTTGTCGTGTTAAATTTAATTGTAATTTATTAAATGGCTCCTTTTGTAAGAACATACCTGAAACAGAAAGAAAATGAAATATTAGTAATATGATTGCAAAATTAAATTGTTGGGCGAATTTCATTCGAAAAGCAAGATTGTGGTGTAAATTGCTGTTAGATTGAAATGTAAATTGCTGCACAAAATAATGTAACCAGAAACCAATAACTATTAATTTAAGTTCAATAATAATTGCTATTGATTACAGTTTACAGCATACAAATAGGTACGCTTTAGCAGATCCGTGACAGTTGATCCCCCGACAGTTTGCCCCCCCCCCCCCCCCCCCCCTACCGGCATACTACAATATGCAGTCGGTTTAGGGAAAATACGGTATGCCCCACGGACATATGAATATATCTGGACCTGCCCTAAGTGATAAAAACGTATTATTTCCCCCTCCACATGGAGCCGGCTGGAGCTCCTCCTTGGAACCGGCTCGCTCCATGGGGAGGGGATAGAGCCTCGCATGAATCTAAAATTTGTGACGTCATCATTCTTGCCGTGAACAGCGCGAAGCTAACATCCATACATTTAACGAAATAACACGCCAAAACGGTAGCTTGTGCTATACAATATACCTACATATCAATGTGCATTATGAAACATTTGTAAAAGTGTTTTAACTAAACACGGCAACAAAATATTGCTATGTGTATTGGGGCGAGTCTCTTTGGGGCGAGCATTTGGCCTTAGCAAATATGTTATTAACGTGGCAAGCAATTCGCGCTCCCATGTAAAAAGGTCTATTCATTCAAAGCAGATTTTGCTTTTAAAAACTAAATGGTGATATTGTAATGCGAGATGCCTATATACTGTCAGCTTGATTGTTTAACGAATAACAGTCATCTTCCTCTCTTCGCCCCCCATAGTTTGGTTTTACCCCTCGTCTGTATCTTCTGGTCTATCGAATTCTGATGTCTATGGGTATGCCCACAAAATGTTAACTAACTGTCCCCGAAGGAGAGTGCGTAGAAAATGTTCCTCCGGATAACAAAAGTATAAAACATATTTTCATTAAAATGCATCAAGGAAAAACTGCTTGTCTATATGAGGGAACGTACCCATACTACGTGACCTGTTCGGGGGGGGGGGGGGTCTTCAAAATACCACGCTTGGTACAAATGAGCGGCGGCGGCCTTAGGTTTTTGGTCACCGGTGGGGGGGGGGGGTTAAAAATTGCAAAAAGTTGGTCACGTAGTATGGGTACGTTCCCTAATGTGTAAACCAGCGTATAAGTAGAAAATATCGATACTGTAAATAAATTCATATAAACTCGTTATCTTATATATAAAAATAAATCGCTGAATGTGTTGCTAAGCGCAAATCTCGAGAGCAGCTGAACCGATTTCGCTAATTCTTTTTTTAGAATATTCCTTGAAGTACGAGAATGGTTCCTACGAAGAGAAGAATTGAGAAAATTGCGCAGAAAATTGCATAATTTCAGAAAACATCGCACGTTTGATTGTTCGCGTTTTTGAGAATGACATTTTCCAAAACAATGATTGTTAAATCAGGATTCTATTTTTGAAAATCTTTGAAAGTTGATAAATTTATTTAAAGTAGGTACTTCCCTAATAGTTTGAATCGAATCAAGAATTTTAGATATTTTAATTAAGTACCAAATTTAATATACATGAAAAATGGAAATTCGAATAAAAATTGTAAAAGGTGGCACGCGGGCTGTTTAAAAAATTTTCTAGGAACCTGGGAGGGGGGAGGGGAACCTGGGAAAGAGGAGGGGAACTCGGGAGTGGGGTTCGCGGGACGGGGGAAGGGGGGGGGGGGGGGGGGAGTGGAGTGGGGAGAGAGAAGGTGGAGGTGACGGAGTGGGAACGCGAGAGGGGAAGAGGACGCAGGAGAAGAAGGGGAAGCGGAAGGGGAACGGGACGAATGGGAAAGTACACTCAGGGAGAAACAATTTCTTTATTAAATGGCATTAGGTTTGAAATTGGTAAATAATTTTAATTTCGTGGGATCAACCGTCGGGGGATTAAATATCGAGCCACCCGCTTTTCCTCTTTGTATGTGCTATAATGATACCATAGGAAAAACTGAAGGCAAAAAAATATCTTAATGTAAAATATTTTTCATGTAAATATACACAAACGAAAACAAAAACTAGGTATTTTTTCGTTTTACCAAGAAATGTTGTATAAAATGGTTTAAAGCCAAACCGCAAACGACACAAGAGGAAGAAAGCCACAAAAAGTTTTCCAATGTACTGAGGTGAGGAGGGAGACGGAGAGGAGGTTTTCACTGCTTGACAAAGTGGGGATTTATACAAGTGACAACTTTAACACTTAAGTGCGGGAAAAAGTGCGCTCCTGTTTATGAGATCCTCACTAACACTTTTGCAAACATAAACCTAAGTGAGTGTTAGGGCTAGTTGTTCCACAGAATTTCAAATGTAACATTGTATTTTTTTTTTTTTTTTTGTGAAATTTTGAAATCAACTACCTTTAAAATGAATACACTGTGCTCCATCTGTAAAAAAAACATTGACACCCCGTCAGACTTCATCTCATGTTGTATCTGCGACGAAAACTACCACTTCATTTGTGCCGATATCGCAGAGACATCACGACGAGGAACTAAGATTTTACAGTGGCGCTGCAAATTTTGCACAAAAACACAAAAAAAACTCAAAAAAAAATACGTCTGAAAAAAATCTAGAACTGACATCTATCGAGAAACCAAATAAACAACCATCATCAACACCTAAATCTACAATTGCCGCCTCATCATACGCCAGTGTGAACTTACCACCACCAACCACAGATGGCTCTAGTAATCTGACAATCGAGCTATTTTTAACTGAAATTGCTAATTTTAAAGACTCAGTTATTGAATCTGTTGGAAAAAAATACGATGCAATTCTGCTCCAGAATAATGAAATATTAAAAACCATTCAAAGCATATCTCAACAGCAAGAAGATTTAAAATATCGAATAAATAATTTGGAAAAACTACATGAACAAGTAAACTCAGCCTTAAATTCAAGACTTGAGGATTTAGAAAAAGATAGCGGAAAAAATAATGAAAATGAAATAAAAATTTGTCTCTTGACAGAACGAAATGAAGACCTAGAAAAAAGAATAATAGCGATCGAAATTGACCAAGAAAACAGGAACAGACGAGTTAACAATACTTGTTTGGAACTTCGAGGGCTTCCAGAATTCAAAGAGGAAACATCACAAACCTTAAAAGACATTATATTCAACACCAGTAAAACAGTAGACTGCCAACTAAATACAAATGATATTTATAATATATATAGAGTATCACAAAGAAATAAAAATATTCCTCCAACAGTTAAACCTAGGTCAGTGGTAATTAATTTTAATTCAATAGCGTTAAAAGAGGAGCTCCTTAATGCTATAAAAAAATATAACAGATCTTGCGAAAAGATTGGGGACAAACTAAACACGGGAACAATCGGATTGTCTGGCCCCATTACACCCATCTACTTCTCAGAACTCCTCACGTCTAAAGGCAAACGGCTTTGGTATCTAGCTCGCCAACGTGCGACTGAATGTAAATATAGGTACGTCTGGACGAAAGCAGGTCTAATCTACATGAAAAAAGATGACTCTTCTCGACCTATATTAATAGATTCAGAACAAGCTATACCGAAGCTCTGACTACATGCTCTTTATTCTAATTATCGTGATAAAACTACTCACTACCGCTTTATATCGCCATTCCATACTCTATTACATAACAGCACTATATTATATGAACACCTAGGATTTTGCATAACTCCTATTTGTACTGGATTAATTTTAATTCTAATTTTAACTTTAACTTTAATTTTAATCTTTATTCTCTCTAGAATGGTAACTACACTTATTACAAGATTATTGATTGATTTATTAGTAATATTACTTATAATTCGGCAAAAGAAAACTCTAATCAACATATTTTATATAACCCAGATATTGCTTATTTTTCATACTTATACTACTTTTTACTGTCTTTTGAAAGAGAAATTGCCACACACTAACTACATACGTTATTTATTTCCTGGATTTTATTTCAGATATTATTTCTTACTCAGATATTATTTATTTTTCCTAACTACATCATTTTGTTTACAGTTTTGTCGCTACATATTTCGTACTACAAGTATTGATATGATAATAAAATACTGTTTTAAAACTTTACCCAGAAAACAACAATTAATTTTTGAATTCTAATGGTAATAAACGATCTTCAACATGAAATCGATAGTATCATAATGCCAAATACTGAAATAATTTTTGAAAACATTAACAAAATTATGCAATTTAATTGGGAATCAAATAGGATTAATATTGTTCATCAAAATATTAGAACGATGGGAAACTTGGATGATTTTCTTATATTTTTGGAAGAAGTAAAATCTGTGGTAAAGTTCCATGTACTAATTCTCACTGAATGCAGGTTAAATGATTCATACACAGCCAAACAAATTTCAGGCTATAACGAATACCATACAACATCGCATATTAACCAAAATAGTGGAGTAGTAGTATATATCGACAACACATTAAATTCCTTAGTACAAGAAATAAGCATAAATCAGTGTAATTGTTTAAAAATCAACATTAATGAGAATTTAGGTATCCTAGCTATCTACCGATCACCATCGTTCAATGACATCCAAGATTTCCTGGAAAATCTTATTGGTGAGTTAAAAAAAACTAAGGATTACGCACAATACGTACTGATCGGGGACATGAATATAAATACTATAGGAGAAGTATTGCATAGGCAATCCGACGACTACTTATGTGCTATGGCTGAAAGTAATTTTATTTCCAATATTAATTCTCCAACTAGGGTACAAGGTAGCTCAAGCTCATGTTTGGATCATATATATACCAGAAATATAACAAATTCAAATGCATTTGTAATACATAATACAATCACTGATCATTACACCACTGCAATCAGTATCCCAAACTCAACACCCAAAAAACATAAAATTAATCACAAACAGATTATCGATTATGAGGCTTTATTAAATGATCTTAATAATAAAAACTGGGAATATGTTTATAAAGAGACTGAAGTTAACAATGCTCTAAACTATTTTATTAATGAAATCAATACATTCATAACAAAACACACAATAACTAAACGCATTCCATATAGTAAAATACATCTCACCCCATGGATTACCAACGGCATTGTTAAATCTATACACAAAAGAAATCACCTTCATAAAATAGCTAAACGAGACCCATTGAACGATACTAAACAGCAAAACTATTACCGATACCGTAATATTTGCAAAACCGTTATTCGCAAATGTAAAGAGCGTTATTATAAATCCTTACTCGATAAGGATAATTCCAGCAAAAACATGTGGAATGTTGTCAGAGACATAACCAAAAGTAAAAGAAATACCAGTACATCTGTAACTGAATTAAATACCGGAAATTTGATTATAACTGACAATCAATCAATTGCATGTCATACTAATAAATATTTTGCATCTGTTGGGTCAAATCTAGCAAAAAAAAATTTATTAGAAACCCAGAAAACGGAAGACTCTTTAGCATCGACAATTGAAACAAAGGAACAATCTTTTTCATTTGATATTAAACCAACTACTGTAGAAGAGGTCTTAAAAATAATCAACAGCCTTAATACTACACATGCAAAGGGTCCAGATAGTCTAAATACACAAATACTAAAAAAAATTAAAAATCAGATTTCTGCTCCGTTATCATATATTTACAACTTAAGTTTTGCATCAGGAATATTTCCTGATCACTTTAAAAAATCAATAATTGTCCCAATTCACAAAAGTGGACCTAAATCTCTTGTAGAAAACTATAGGCCAATATCACTTTTAAGCGCGATATCCAAAGTCATTGAAAAGCTTTTCAAAACTAGGTTAAACGAATATGTGGAGGAACATAACATTCTAAGTCCAAACCAATACGGCTTTCGGTCGGGTAAGGGAACGGATGATGCCATCGCATGTCTCACGGAAACTATTGCAGGGAATATGAACCGTGGCAAGAAAACTATTGCCCTTTTCCTGGACCTGGCCAAGGCATTTGACACAATATCTCATAAAATTCTTTTACATAGACTTAGAAATATAGGAATAAAGGGAAAAGCTTTTCAATGGATAGAAAGTTATATATCTAATAGATTTCAACAAACCAGAATTAACGAGGCTATTAGCACTTCACTAAAATACACTTTTGGGGTACCACAAGGAAGTACACTTGGGCCCCTTCTCTTTATTATATACATAAACGAACTTTGTAACCAACACATTGGTGGCAAAATTATCACGTTCGCTGACGATACAGTTATTTTGTTTGAAGGAGATGATTGGAAAGAAACACACCACCTTGCGAACACAGGTATAAACAGAGTAAAACAGTGGCTGGACAGTAATTTGCTTACACTAAACATACAAAAAACAAAATATCTCACATTTAGCGCTACCCTTGCAGGTCAACCCAAAACACCCCATTACCTCACAATACATAATATTAAGTGTAGCCTTGGAAATAATAACCATACTTGTAAATGCGAAACCCTTGAATGTGTTAAATCTATTAAATATTTAGGTATAATAGTGGATAACCACCTTAAATGGAAACAACAAATTGAAAACACAGCTAATAAAGTGCGCAAGTTTATTTATATATTTATAGCATTGCGGGAAATTATAAAAACTCAAGACATTAAAAAAATATACTACGGACTCTGTAACTCCGTCATAACCTACGGTTGCATTGGATGGGGTGGAACAGGATTAACAATATTATACCCGCTACTGAAGGCACAGAAATCCATTCTACGCGTCATTATGAAGAAACCCTTCAGATACTCGAGCGACGCTCTCTTCAAGGAGTTTAATGTGCTTGATGTTCGACAGTGTTACATAAAAATAATAACAATCTGCGTCCACAAAAATATAAACAAAACGATAACAGTCGATCATAATCATCAAACCAGAAGTAAGAGCAGAAACGACCTTTCTATTCCAACAAGCAATACTGCGGCTTATCAAAAAGTTTTCTCATACCTGGGACCAAAAATATACAACAAAATCCCCTCTCAATTTAAACTGTGTGAATTATCATCCTTCGGTAATAAAATTACAAAATGGTTATTAGACTTAGGTAGGACAGATTCCGAAAAATTATTAAAAAACGTAGTCTGAGTTGATTTCTTCGATTTTGTATTTTGTATTTTCCTAAAAAATATTTTTTTATTTTTCTTTCTTACATTTATATATTATATTTTAATTTTATATTTTACATGTATCTATCTGGATTTTATTGTTTATTACTGCTAATTTGTATTTTCCTAAAAAAATACTTTTTTTATTTTTCTTTCTTACATTTATATTGTTATATTTTTATTTTATTTTATATTTTACATGTACCTACATGGATTTTATTGTTTATTACTGATGTATACCTAGAATAACACAACTTATATCTGATATTGTACCTAATATCTAAGTAACTCCCCCAATATGTACCATTATTGTTAATTATTATTTAATCCATTAATGTGAAATTATGTACACGCAACCTGCCAATTTGACTGTCCTAAAACGGGAAACCTTCCTAGTTGGACAGTCAAAGCTTCCTTTTATATTGTTATATCTTGTATGTAATAAATGTAATAATAAATAAAAAAAAAAATAAAAAAAAAATAATAAAATAGCCATTAAGATGAAGCCATACTAAATAATGCGTACAATAATCGTACAATATCACATGTCTTTGTTTTGAAAATTTGATAGCTTAGAAGTATTGTAGATGCTTTAATTAAATACTGTGTGTAGAACATACCTTGGCCCTTCAAAATATCGGTCATTTTTTTTACAAGTCTTTTAATAAGCCTATAAAAATATAAAGTATAAGGTCTATAAAAAACACTTTCAAGTCCAAACTCTCCTATTTATAAACCCCTTTTCGGATTTGGTTTTATTGTATAATGTGGCAAATTTAGTTTCTTTTATAATAATCGCAAAAAAAATATATTTACGCCCGAACTTCACAAAATAAAATAAATATGCATTTTCTCGTTGTTATTTTTGATATCAATCAATACGGCCCGCACTCGAATTTGGATTCTTATGGCATGGGCACAAGAACCATGCACTGGGCAACACCTATTTCGTATCAGTCACGCCCCAACCGGCGCGGGAGACAGTCGTGTGACTCCGCGTCGCTTAGTTTCGTGAAATCAATTTTAAATTTCAGTTTTCTTACTATAAACAATGGGTAAAACAGGAATTAATATTTTTTACAGGCCTTTACGAAATCAACATGTAAAAAAATTCTCAAATACCTTTTCCAACCTTTCCAAAAGCTTTTTCTCAAGTATTTTTAAACTCCTCCCATAAAGGGCGTGAATTCCGATTTCGATTTTTTCCTAAACTATTGGATCGCCTTAAGCGCAACTATATGTTTTGACATTTGGAGGGTCCCCGTTAAACGCGAATTCAAGATGCATTTCAGCTTTGTACCAAATTGAAATAAGCTGGCAAGCTTTTAACAATCTAGTTGTCCTCTTCTGCTGTTCACAATTCTTTCAAAAGTTGAAACGAACTTAAATCGGCATTTAACGGGGATCTTTCAACTATCAAAAAAACAAAATGGCGCTGAATGGCCATTTGATCACGATGTTACATTTGAATTTCTGTGAAACAACTTGTCCTTTGTTTTCTGTCGAGGCACATTATTGGACGAGCGGCCGAATCAGAAGTGAAGTAGGTATAGGATACTTTGTAATAAATGATACGTTGAAAATTTATTAAAATAATAAAGAATTATATATTTTATTATGAAATACCCTATATCCAACGATCTTATAAAAACACAATTTGCTCTTTCTACGGTTTGTTTTACCTCTGCCACAGATTTTTTGTTATGTCCTAAATGAGGAAAATAAAAATGTTACCTAGAGTATTGTATATTTATAGGCAAGTGTATATTAATATTATTTATTTCAAAGTATCAATATCTCAAGATAGAAACGACTTGAGTATTGAAATTAGTTGAGTTGACTTAGAAATTTCAGACATAAAGGTATGTTCGATTTTCATGATGCCATAGCTCACAGATTAAGAGTTTTTGTTGCTGCAAACAATTCGTTTAATAATAAATAAGAAAAGACAACACATTTTTAATTCATAAAATCTTGTATTTATCCTAGTGGTGGTTTGATAGAACGCGCAACTAGCAATCGGAAGGACCGTGTTCGATAATTGGGTACACAAGTTCGCATTTTCATCCCGTGACAAAATATCCCCGACAATATAATAACCTCCGGACAAAACATCCCCGAACAAAATATCTAATAAAATTTAACCCACCCTAACCTAACAAAAAATATCCTACGGACAAAACATCCCCGAACCAAATATCTAATAAAATTTAACCGAACCTAACCTAACAAAAAATTGGACAAAAATAATACAGACATCATGAAAAGACAATAAATTATTGTTCAAAAATCGTAAAATGGGATAAAAC